>CM077090.1:51869140-52469140 GCA_039513925.1 Platanthera zijinensis | reverse complement strand
AAAGTTGTGTTCGGGATCAACGGTGGATCGTCTTTCCCTCGTGGAAGACGCTAAATACACTTAGGATTAGTTTAAGTGTAATGCTAAGGTCTTTGGAAATGGGTAGATACCAACAATAATAAGTACCTTACGAAAGGGAAAGATGAGCTTCAACTACCATCATATTTCCTAGTGCCCCTTAGAGAACTTCACCGGACATACCCTGGGCAGTCCAAGGTTAACCTTAAACCGTAAGACTAAAATAATAAAAGAGCAATTAGAAAATACTAGTACTTCACTTTCACTCACCCCGATGACTCGAGAGGTTAGTTTGGTTGGGTTGTCCGAGCGGTAGGCTCGGAAATTTGTAGGTACGGACTGGTTAGTTTGGGGAGCCGATGGCTCGGAAGGTTGTTGTGACAAACGGGTTAGTCCGGGGAGCCGATGGCTCGGAAAGTTTGGTATGTCATGGATGCATGTGCATAAAGTGGTGGGTCTTCGGTATTATACGGTCGTTCGCACTGACGTTGATACGTTGACTCGGCAAGTGTAGTTCTCACTTAGCAAAGGAAAAGTCTGGCGGGTTTATCATCATTAGTACGTGGTGACTCTGGTGTGTCCTTCAGAGGCGTACGTAAGGGCTAGGCCTGGTAGTGAGGATAAACGCCTAGGAGTGGAGTGGCCCAACCCACTGTCTCCATTGGCCATTACAGAGGCTCCTGGGAGTGAAGCTAGCTTCCAAAATCGGGGATCTAAAGGTATGTGTGCATAGAGTCGTGTGTGTGCGTTGCACTTGTATGAACATAACATTAAACCAGCATAATATAGCATATCATGTTATCATTGCATTTAAACCCCTACCCCTATCGTATAAATTGGTATGAGACTTTTTATGTGATAGACCTTGTAAAACGACCCTTTAATCTATAAGTTTGTATGGAAATTCTTATAAATTAAGGTTACTTTTAATATAGCTTGTTCACTTTAATATTTTACTGCTCTCTACTATACTTGTTTACATTACTATTTCATTGCTATAGTTCTTTTGTACATACTCCTGCTAGGGTAGTTGTCACCTGCTTGTTCCACTCTGCTTTGTTGTCCTCCGCTCTACTCCTCCCCGCATGGTCCCTATGAGTCGTGGGGGTGAGGCGAGGACGATAGTGGCTTAGTCTTTTGACTAACAGTCGGTGGACTAAATCATTGTAGTGGACCGAGTAGCAGGAGTATCAGAACCGGCAGGACAAGGAGGAAGGACATGAGGAGCAGTTGCTGCGCATTACCACTATTAAACAGCGACAGGTCGAGGATGGATTTCTGTTTGCTTCCGCTTAGATGTTGTGAGTTGTGTGAGAGAGATCATTTGTATTAGACATGTACCGGGCTTAAGCTCATTTTCTACTCTCTTGCATACTTTGTACTCATTGTGGACTATTGTTCTTATATATATATTGATAATGAGATGTGATATTTGAACTTGTATTACATACTATTATCTTTTGTTAGCCTACTATGATGTGATAGTTTTTAGCCGGCAGGATCGGCGTGGTGCGGTGGCGTCTAACATGGTAGTTGGAGTCACCATAAGGCGGCGGTTCTGGTCGTAAGACCTGACTGTGAAAAAAAGGGTCTTACAGTGTGTACCCGCTGAAGTCCACGCTCTGCTCCGTCATGGATAGTGCTTTAACGCGATTTTTCTTACTATTAGTATTATTTTATTATTAAAGTTTTATTATAATAAATATATCATATTTTATTATCAAATTTTATGCTATTTTATTATCAAAGTTTTCAATTATTTTTTTAGAAATAAAAAAAAATATGTATACTTGCAACAGTAGTACCCCGCCTTGATAGTGCTTTAACGCGATGACACTCCTATAGCTCGCAAACATCCGTACGCGGTTGTCGCAGATATGTGGAACTATTGCAACATGTGTATTTTTGCGCGTGCGGGGGTGGTTTGCGAGCTGCGCAATGTCATCACGCTGGGACACTATCGAAGCGAGGGTAATTAATGTCGCTCGGGGAACGAGCGATTCTATGTTTTGTTAGTAAAACGAATGTTCGATAGCTCGCATTTTTTGCCCGTGAGAGCATTTTTCTTCCGAGCACGTGTTTTTCACTCGGACGCACGTTTTTTTCCCCGAGCAAACATTTTTTGCTTAGTCGCGCATATTGCACTAGTTCTTTTTTGCTCGGGAGAATACAAAATTTTGCAAATGCACGTTTTTTGCTCGGGAGGAGCTAGCGTTTTCTTGCGAAGCACATTTAATTTTTTTCGGGCTAGCTTTTTTTGTACCAGTGCTTTTTCACAATTATACCTGCGCGACAATACCACCCCCGCCTCGACAATGCTCCAACGCGACGACGCTCTTACAGCTCGCAAATATCCACGCACGACTGTCACAGACATATGGAACGTACTTATGTGAAATGAGTATATATTTTTGCGCGCGGGCGGGGTTGCGACCTGCATGAGCGTCGTTGTGCTGGGACACTAAGTTTTATATAAAATATTATATATTAAATTTCTTTATATACAGTTTTTATGAAAATTTATTAAAACATGTATGAAATTTTTATAAAAAATTTCTTCCTCTCTCTCACATGAATGACATATATGGAGAGAAATTTCCCTGCATAAAATTTTGAACAAAACTAAACTAAAAATTAAAAATATATTAAATGTAAAATTGAATGCAAATATGGCATTAATTTTTTAATATAATTTTGGAATAAAAATAAAATCACGCACGGATCCACACACACGCAAATGCACTCTCGCGTGCACGCAAATGCACTCTCGCGTGCACGCCAATGCACTCTCGCGCGCACGCAAATGCACTCTCATGTGTGTAGTTTTCCTTTTTTTGCTTGAGAGCGCGTATTGTGTCGGGGTGCATTTTCTCTAGAAAGCATCTTTTTAGCAATGACACGCGTTTTCGTACGCCCGTATTTTTGGTCCTAAAACGTATTTTTTCGCTAACATGGATCACGAGCACATGCACGCGCGGGTGCTGCCAACACGTTGGAGTTGCACAACTAGCGTTTTCTTGCGATGCACAATAAATATTAAATTTTTTTATATAATGTTTTTATTAAAATTTATTAAAACGTGTATAAAATTTTTAATAAAACTTTAACTTTTTATAAAATTTTCTTCCTCTCTCCCTCTCTTTCACATGAATGAAATATATGGAGAAAAATTTCCCTTCATAAAATTTTGAACAAAACTAAACTAAAAATTAATCCATTCATGCATGATGGGGTTGAAGCCCCATTTATAGGCTTGGGGGTGCATTTAACCATTTCCCCCATGTTTTCTCCTATTGTGGAAATCATGAGTTTGACCGGTCTACACACTCCTCATGATTTTCACCACAATAGGAGAAATCATGGGAGCCTCCCATTTAACAATTACCACCGCCGCCGACCGCCACCGCCATCAGCCGCCGCCGCCGACCGCCACCGCCGTCAGCCGCCGCCGCCACCGCCGGCCGCCGCCACCGCCGGCCGCCGCCACCGACGGTAGTTGCTAAATGGGAGGCAACCCTCTCTGTTACCCTCTCTGTCCATCAGCTTGGTGAGAACGCTGATGAGTGTATGGTCTTGTTATGTAATATTATATTGTTTTAGATGAGATGACAATAACTTGTACTCTATGCAATACTTTTTTGTGTGAATAAATATATGTTGATCTTATTATGTAATATTAAATGTGTTTTTAAGATTTTATATTATCTTTAGCTAAATCTTTATGAAATATGAAATCATAATTATTATTTGTAATAAAATCTGAGGTACACAAAAAATAGAAATTGAATATTTTGATATATAAATGAATTGACTGTAGTGAGAAGAATAGAAAACAATTGTAACGAATTTTTCGTTACTATTATTTAATCTATGGTAACAAAATAATGTTTGTTATATTTTAGTGTAACGAAGTAAATTTATTTTTAGTGAGGAAAAAATCAAACATTTGTAAGGAAATAGTGTTTGTTATACTTTATTGTAACGAAGTAAATTTATTTTTAGTGAGGAAAAAATAAAAAATTTGTAACGAAATAGTTTTTAACGTAACTGATTTTTAGTGAGAAAAAAAACATTCATAATGAAATAATATATTTTTAACTAATTTATTGTGAGGAAGAATCTTTTTTGGGCGAGGAAGTACCGTTTGTTACAATTAATTTTTTTGTAACGACACACATACATTCGTTACAAGAAGTTTTAGCGTCGAGCTTTAGAGCACGACGGTTACATAAAGTTTTTTTCGTTACCAAAGAGTTTTTGTAATTATTTTTGGAATTTATTTTAATGATTTAGGTTCTTACTATAAGTGCAATTTGTTGTAGTGCACCTTCACACCAATCATATGCAGTTGATTGAGAAGTCTATTGAATAGGTTGAAGGGTTCCTGCATGTTACTACTTTCCTGCATCTTCAGGTCGTATAATCTGTACTTCAGTAACAACCTCGTGGTCAACGACTTGCTCATGTACAGTCCATCAAGCTTCTCTCATAGCTTGACTGCAGAATCTTCAACACCGATGTTAAATAACATCTTGTCATCGACGCAAATCCTGATAGCGTTGGTGGCGTGCTCATCCATCTCCATCCACTCAGAATCCTTCATCGGAGCGGGCAAAGAATCACGCCCCCGCAATACTTGGATCAACTCCTGCTCAAATAACATATTCTTGACCCGAATCTACCATAAGCGAAACTTCCCGCTACCGTCAAACTTCTCCACAGAATATCTGACCAACACTGTGTTCTTTGCTATCATAGTTGCTCGTAGTACCTCTAGACAATCTGATTAATTCAAAGATCAGATCAAGGAAGATATGGAGTGGACCAATATCGTCACCTACCGTTGACCCAAACCTAAAATCGGAACGTCCAATTAGCCACCTACTTGAAATCTGTCTCTGATACCACCTGTTGTAAATTTCGGTACACAACGACACAACTATAAATATCCACAGATAACAAGAACACAGAAAACAACCGCAATTTATATAATGAAAATTTAAATTCAAATACAAGAGAAAATTTGACGGTTCGATGGAACGCATGCGGATGCGCCGGAAGCGCACGATCCGTGAGAGAGTTGTAGATCTGGACTACAATTCGTCTCGTGTGCGCACTAGGTTCACCAAAACCTTCAACGCCGAAGTCCAACGTTCAACTGCACCACTACCAGAGAACAACACTGTCACCAGAGAACGATGCTAACAATGTCACCAATAGAGAGAAAACCACTGTTGAGGCTAACTGCATTATCCCTTCTCTCCAATTTTGGCTACCCACCAAAATCTAAAAGGAAAAATATTTTTCCTTATCCTCATGATTTGGGCAGCTCTGCATAAGGGAAGAGATTAAGGCTCCTCTTGGGAGGACTTATTTTCATTATCCCTTCTCTCCAATTTGGGCTTCTGTTTGAGATTAGCATTGTTGCGGTCTAACTCGACATCCCGGTCGGACCGGAATACCTGTACCGTCTTAGCTCTCGGAACGGTCGAGCGCGCACATAGTCAAATTGAGTAGGTCGATTGTACACAAGCAATTTTAACGTGAAAAAACCCCCTCAACTGGGTAAAAAATCACGTGACCGGATCTGTGCCGGTCAAAGTCCACTATTCTCGGGTTGTTACAACTAGTTTGTGAAGTCGAGGGTGACAGGACACCTCTCGTTACAGATTTGGGGGTGAGAGAACACTTGACACACGGCGGACGACAGGCCGTCATGTCGGGAGTTGTTAAAAATTATGTTTTGCGCTTGTGGTCTTCGGTTAGGGGCTTGCTGAGTCTGGACATGGAGCAGAGAACTTGAACTTGCGGTTGCAGAGGCCGCTTGGAACTTGAGCGATTTGACTTCATCGGATGACTTTGACTTGACCCGCTTGTGGATCGGGTGCGGCTCGGGTGTTGCTCGGAGGCTGCTCGTAGGAGGAATCTGGCAGAGCTTCGACCTGAGGAAGAAGAAGACTCGGAGGAAAAAGGTTAGAAATGTGGAGGCCTGGGACTCATTTTATAGGCTCTGGGTGGTGGTTATGGTGGTTACGCGTCTATCCACACAATGTAACCACCGTCATGATTATTTCTGGTATAGTTTGAATGCGCGTATTTCGCCATTTGGAGACAATTTAAATAAACTATAAAATATTAATTAAATCCCCCACTAACCTGGTGGTTAGTGGGTGGTTAGGCGTGAATCGGATGGCAAGGGACGCTTCCCATCGATCGGACGAAGGGAGCGGGACTCCACGGGCGGCCAGCAAACTCGCTGTCGAGTTTGCCGGCGAGGGGAAGATTGCCATCAGCGGAGGAGGGGAGGCCGGATTTGCCGCCCCTTGTCCGCGAGGCGGCGTCCGAAGGGGGGTGGCCGGCTTGGCCTCCCTTTGGCCGCAAGGCGGCGACCAAGGAGGGGCAGCCGGCTTGGCCGCCCCTTGGCCGCGAGGCTACGTCCAAGGAGTGGAGGCCGACTTGGCCTCCCCTTGGCCTTGAGGCGGCGGCCAAGGTGGGACGGCCTGCTTGGAAGCCACTTGGTCGCATGGTGGTAGCCAAGTAGGGGTGGCAGTCTTGGCCGCCCCTTGGCTGCGAGGTGTCGGCCGGTATTGGGCAGCCGACGGCCAGTGGCCGACGATCGTGATTGGGCAGCCGACGTTCGGTGGCCAGCAGCCAGCGAGGTGACACCCGCGGCGGTTCCCTCGATACGCATAATGGGATCGGCATATAGGGGGATCAGGTGCGATGATCACGCGTGTGGTCAATCCCATGATCCCACTTTGTGGGGATCATGGGTGTGTAGTTATGTGGACACCTAATTCCTATAAAATGGGAGTCATCCTCAATAGTTTCCCCCAGATCCTTATTGGATGAGACCGATTCAGATGAAGAAAAACAAGGATCTTTCTTTGCTCATTTTTATGGTGGCGACAATGGCGAACTATGATGGACTTGAGTCAGCAAGCGGTTTTCCCCTGCAAAATCGGGTAAAAATGATAGAATGTATTATGGCGTAGGAGAGGAGATGAATGCGCCTAGGGAATGAAGCTGTTGCTCGCGCAGTCGCGACAGTGCGCGGATGCGTGCACGGGGTTGCGCATGGGCATGTGTGGTCTCGGTCGCGTGCGAGCGTGAGCGCGCGTGCCATGTGAAAGATAGTGCGCGCGGGTGTGCCCGCATGGGCGTGCGCGTGCGCGCATGGGCACGCGAGTGCGAGCGCGCGCGGGTGCGGGCCTGATCGTGCATGCCATGCCCAAGCGAGCGTCTGATCGCACGCACCTGGCCGCACAAGGGCCTAGCCACGCGCGTCTGGACACGTGCAAGCGCGCACGCGTCGGGTTATGCATGTGGGCTCGTGCCTGGCCGTGCGCATTCCTGGTTGTGCGCGTGCCTGGCCGTGCGCACTTGGCCATGCATGCCCAGGTGCAGGTGTTAGGCCGTGTGTGCGGGCATGGGCTTGTGCGCGCGGATAAGTGTGTGTCGGGCGCATGTGAGTGTTGGGGAGTGTTGCTGATATTTTTGATTTGTCGGGTGACGCGGCTTTTGTACATGATGAGAGTGGATGTTCTTCGATTAGATTTTTTAGTCTAAACTTATTTTTAATTTTTGTGATAGGGCTCTAAGCGTACTGTTAGGCCGATGCGTCTTCGCTCCTCCCTTACCGAGGATGAGGTTACAATTTGGAGGAGGTGGTTTGGCTTGCCTGCCGACCTTGAAGTAAGGATATCGCGTGTTGAGGAGAGGGTCCAAAATCCACCTCACGGCTGGTTGACGATCTGCGAGAATACCTTGAGATCGGGATTCCGGTTTCCTCCATGCGAGGAAGAGATTGAAATTTTGAAATTTTGCGGCGTGCCGATTTCCTAGTTTACTCCCTTGGGGGTAGTACGCCTTATGGGGCTGGTCATCTTCTTTCGCGAGCATGGCAGGAAACTTTCTTTGGAATGCTTCCGGGATTGGTGCGATGTTTGCTCTGATGATGGCGAGCATGTGGAGGTTCATAGTAACAAGAGCTGTCTTGATTTTGAGATTTGCACGGACCGTCGCCATGGAAATACTTTGTTTAGTTATGACAGGAACTCTTGGGCCTTGCCAGAGTTGTGGAATACTTTGCCTGATCATTGTCGTCGTCAAAGAGGGAGAGAGCGGGAGTTTTCTCTAGTACTTGGATTTTCTGAGCCTCGCGAGTTAGCAAATCATCTGTTTAGTATTTCTTCGTTTATGGAAGAGAAGCGCTTGTTGCGTTGTGACATTTCTTCAGACTCTGGGCGGACCGCTGAGTCATCTTTGGTTTGCAATCGGAAATGGAAGGCCATTGAAGTTTCTTGAGGTGGCGGTAGTGCGATGCCTTGTTTTTCTTCTCCAGGTGACGACTCTCCTTCTTGTGGTGGTGGCGGTTTGCCTCCCGAGGTATAGGTGCTTGGATCATCTGCCCCCAGTCTTTCCCTACAGAGGCGGAGGATCCAAGGCTATCCTCTTCTTTGAAGGAGATGAATGAAGTGGTGAGCTAGCAAGATTTATTTTTAGCTCTTCCATTTTGTAGTATTGTGCTGACTCTTCCTCATCTTTTTTTCTTTTGTAGATTGAGGCTCAGGTTCAGATTTCTGTTACCTTGAATGATCATTATGTGATTTTGAAGGATGGTTATCTGGCTCTCTAGAAAAAGTTTCAAGCTACGACGGGTTCTCTTGTCACCCTAAAGGATGATCATGACCGGGACGTTTATCGATTTCGTCGGATTGGATCGGAGCTGAAGGCGGAATTGGAGGAGACTCGAGCTTCTTTGGTAGCTGAGAAATCTCTGGTGGAAAGGACTAAATAAATGTTGAAGCGTGCTCAAGAGGAGACTTCTCATTTGGATACAGAGCTTGGTGCGGCGAAGGCCCAAGTAGAGGCGTTATCTTCTGATAGCCGCGTGTCAGAATTGAAGGCTGCTAGTCTTGCAGAGTACATGGAATCTCTGGATTACATGCAGGATCAATGCTTGATCAGCGAGGAAGTTCGCGATGAGATCTGGAGCAATGAGGTAGAGCCTCAGATGGAAGACGTTTGAGATTTGGCTCTCAGATGTGGGGTATCGAAGGCTTTTCATCTTGTTAGCAGGAGATTAGGATGCGACGTGTCCGAGCTTGGCTTTAATGAAATCTCTGACGATGAGAGATCTGATGTGAACGCGGCTAACGTGTAGCGGCGCTATTTCCTTGTATTAGTGTGTTTGCATCTTCTGCTTTTCTAGCTAGGTGTCTTGTATGTTGTCCTTATTATTTGACAGTTCTTTATTGGCGCATTTGCGCATGTATTTGCATGTTGCTGTGATGATTATTGTGTCTTTTTTCCTTTTTCTTGCCTGAGCGCTTTTTGACTTGTAGTGTAGTTTTGTGGGGGATGTAATTGTGCATGTTGCTGGTTAGTAACCGAAAGTCTTTAATTTCAAGGATAGCTAAACACCTAGAGGGGGGGGGGGTAAATAGGTTTTTTGTCTTTTATAAATATTTTTTTTACTTAGTGTGTTGTGGGTGAGTTAGGTATTGCTTTCAAGACAATCACACAAAGCACACACAAGGTTTATAGTGGTTCCCCAGATTATGGGTACACCCACTTTACCTCCCATCTTTCTAACAGAGTGTTAGACAGGGCACTTATCCAATCTTGGCTCCAAAGAGCTTACAAAAAGATCCCTCCAGACCACACAGTCTCCTCCAAGACCTACAGCTCAGGCTCAAATCCCTACAACTCAGTGATCCAAAGATCACCTACCTAAGGCAAAAAGGGCCTACAACTCAGGCTTGGAATACAGCCTTACCTCAGAGAGAATGACTCTCATATAACTCAGGCACAAAGGCCCTACCTCAGATCCAAAGGATCCTACAATTCAAGCACAAGTGCCCTATAACTCAGAGAGAATGACTCTCCTACCTCAGGCTCAAAAGCCCTACCTCAGATCCAAAATGAATCCTACTCTCAGGCCAAAGCCCTACCTCAGATGTGCAACCAGATCCTACACTCAAATCCACACAGGGATCCTACCTCAGCCTTTATAAAATAGGCTTACAACTTAGATCCAGAAAGATCCTACACTCACATCCAAGAATGGATACTAAAAGGAGAAAGGTTGGTTGCTGTGGTTGACATGACACCTGAGAGATTTCTCTGTGCATGCCTCTTGAGCTGAGATTTCCTAAGTTCCACCTTCTTCTCAACAATAAGAAAACTGATCTTCGATAAACTGCTGCTTGTGCTGGAAATACTTGCAGTGAACTACTTCTACTTGAACTGAGAATGAGACTCAGTCCTAACTTTGACTTTAGAGAGATGGTTCTCTGACCCTTATTTATCTTGATCTAAGACAACTTAGCTCTTTCTCCTTCCCAGCAACAAGACTGTTGATCTTCAATTTTATTTGTCTTGTGCTGAGAAGTAACTCAGAAACATGTTTCTGAACTTACTGAAGAAGACTAATGATTTGATAGATCTTGTGTTCTTCAATCAGTTGACTTGAGTGCAGAGACAAGAATGCTTTGTATCTAATTCTTTCTCAGAACTCCCTTATGAACTTGCTATAGCAGATGAAGCTTGCTACAACTGAATTTGTTAAACCTCTAGATCAGTAGATATTTGCACTTCAAGCTTCAGCCTTAGCAACAATGGTGAGGAGGAACATGAAGTTCTTTCTATTCAGAATAATCCAAAAGTTATGTTCTCCACGCTGATCTCTGTTCATATATTCCTGAAGCTCAACGGCTCTATTGAGCATTGGGACCCACATAAATTGATGGCAGCAACTTGCATTAACAACAAAAGTCGTATAGTAGGCCTGCGGCGCTGTTTGTCATGTACTGTAGCAATCCCACAACATTTTTAATTTTGATGACGTCAGCACATGTGGACGTAGTCAAATTCAAACACATTAGTATAAGCATTGAGTTAGCAACCTTCACTCAATGCCAAAACACTTAGACATATTTTCTGTCACTAGGCGTTAAGTGAATGAGCTTCACTCAACGCCAAAACACTTAAACAGATTTTCTGTCATTAGGCATTGAGTGGATGAGCTTGACTCAACGCCATATAACTTAGACAGTTTTCTATCATTAGGCATTGAGTGAGTAGGCTTGACTCAATGCCAAAACACTTAGATAGATTTTTTTGTCACTAGGCATTGAGTGAATGAGCTTGACTCAATGCCATATCACTTAGACATATTTTTGTCACTTGGCGTTGAGAGAGTAAGCTTGACTCAACGCCAAAACACTTAGACAGATTTTTTTGTCACTTAGCGTTGAGTGAGTAGGCTTGACTCAACTCCAAAATACTTAGACAGATTTTTCTGTCACTTGGCGTTGAGTGAGTAGGCTTGCCTTAATGCCAAAATACTTGGACAGATTTCTGTCTATCTACTTTAAGATTTGACTGCGTGAGCTTGTCTCAATGCTATCACCTCTTGGCATTGAGTGAATAGGCTTCACTCAACGCTTCTGGACTTAGATAGATATTTCCACAGATTTTTTGTGGCATTGACATGGATGCAATACTCATCAATTATGTTGTATAGCGTTGAGTGAATAGACTTCACTCAACGCCTGTAGACTTAGCCAAATTTCTGGCTTCCCAAATGCTTGGCTTTGACAAACCAAGCTATACTCAGCGCTTCTGGTTATCTGGCATTGAGTGAACTTGATTCACTCAATGCCCGTGGACTTAGACAGAATTTTGTCTTTCCACTATCCTTTCTTGTATCCACATGTCATTGCCACTTAGGCTGCCTGTCTAATCAATGTTCAGAAACCATCCTGCATACAAAAAAACTTATGATACTAGTTAGATCACAACATGTGTATACCATTATCATTAGACCTTCTTCAAATCTTGGACATTTAGATCAATGGACCCAACAATCTCCCCATATTTGAAGAAGTCAAAATCTAAGACAATGTTATACACTAACACATATATGCAACAAACATAGCAGATACCAATATTGCATAACTAAGAGAAAATAATGAACATAATCAAAATGATTTTCATTTATCTTAGAAGGAATAATTGTTTTTGTGCATTAGACAAAACATGACACATTCCTTAAGCCTTTCTAAGCAAAACAAGAAACTTTTCAAGTTTCAGGTTCCCTTATTACAATATCACTGCTTCTGGGCTTCTTCTTGCTGGTCTTCACAGCAGCACCTTCAACCTCTTTGTCTTTTTGCCTTTGAAAGTAACTGTATGGTTTTGGAATAGACTTGGTAGGCTCAATAGCATCAGGTGGTAATGCACCTATCTTTTTGTCTCTTCTGAACCTTCTCCTGTTGGCTTCATTCTTTTCTAATTTGTCCCATTCTTGGGATTTGTTGTGCTTTCCTCTTTCACTCTTGTTAGTCCTGATTTGCTCCCAAGCTGACAGAATGATGGTACTTGACTGTGGACTCCACTGCTCAAAGTCTGGCTTTTTTTCCATTTCTTATCAGTATCTTTTCTTGCTAAGCCTGAATTCTTCATTATCCTCAGCAACAGTCTTTCCTTTAGACTTCAAATTTTTTTCAGTAGTAGGACTGAAAGAAAAAATATCAGCAACTTGAGATGGTCCAACCGCCTGTGCAACTTGAGCATAAGTCTGATCTTGATCATACATATATTGATCATTATGCTGATCCATCTGCCCTTGATTTAGGGCCTCTTGTACTTGAATTGGGAACATGGGGATATTGTCATATTGAATTTGATCCAACCCACAAGATCCTCTTATGAAATTTGTTGTCCACACAACATTCTCAGTGTTTGTTTTTTTATGTTCTCCCTCTTCCCCTTTTTGACTTCTTCACAAATAGTCTAGGTCTGCGAGATGCTGACATTGTTTCTTTGAGATTCAAGATAATTTACACCTGTTGTTACTTGATTCTTGACCTCCAACATATGATCATCTAGGAGCTTGGTGCAACTATCCATCTTGGTAAAGATTGCTTCCCTTTGTTGATTCAACAAAACTTTATCAGCATTGTGCACAACAACCATATTGTTTGCTTGAATGTTCTGATTATCTATGACAGTAACTGCATTTTGCTCACCTCATCTAGTTTCTCCATTATATAATCTACAGCAGGGGCTTCCCTAGTGAAGAATTTTACTGTTTCAGCCTTTAGGAGATTGACTTCAAATTTGATAGACTTGATTTCTGTAGATAACTCGTTTTTGATGTTCTCGAGGGCATCATCAACAAATTTTTCTAGAGCTCTTCTTTGCTCATCCAATAAGTCGTTGAGCTGAGCCAGAAAAACTGGTGGCAACTTATCCAACCTGGCAGAAGTAGCTTCATCACAGGTTTCTTATTCTAGCCTGACATCTGCCCTGACATCAGAGTCAGCCACTATAAATACAGAAGAGTTAGCTTTCTTATGAACACTTTCCTCTTCCTCTAACAATGATGAGTCTATGTCATGCACTTGAACCTGAGCCGGGAGTTAATAGTGACGCTCCCCCTCAACCTCTGTCATGTCCTCAGTGACATGCAGAACAACAGTAGCATCACCTTCATTTCCAGCATCCTGATTCACTTCTGGAGGATATAGGAATTCCTCCCCCTCACCAAATACCTCTTGCATGATGTGTTCTAGGAGTTGCTCTCCTTCATCCCGAGGGTTCTTCCCATCATGATCCACATGATTTGTTTGTGCATCTTCAACAGTTGCTGGGGACTTGGAGGCTTCCCCCTTCATTACAGTAGACAGCTTGTTGACAATTTCCTCTGCCACTCTTACGACTTCCTCAGTTGATGGCTTGTCAACATAAGGATCTGGAGTTTATTCCGATTGAGCCCTCCTCAACTGATTTCTTCCAGCAAGTTCAGAAGATACTGAGACCTGGGAACCCATGTCCTTCCTAGTCTTATCAACAGACTCAGTCAGGTTGGCATCATGGGGCTCATCCTCTGGTTGTTTAGATGAGCTGCTGGATGTGCTCTCCTCCGGAACAGGAGCCTATTGTTCCTTTTTCTTGGAAACCAGATGACTATGGGGCTGTAGAACCCTGTCCCATCTATCCAGCATCTTGATGTCCATTCTCCACATCTGATGGAGTTTTGTTCCTAACCTCATGTTAAGGACTCCTGGAACACTTCTAAGTATAAATAGGGAGAGTATCCTACCCAAGTTGGGTTTAGTCAAACACTCTGTTATTCTTTCAAATAGAACTCTTCCCCAATCTATTATTTTGGAGTGAATAACTCTTGTCATGAGTTCAAGCATCCTTTTAGAAATCTTGTCATGGGATCTTGTCTTGTAGAGCAGAGCCTTCCCGATGACATCTGCTAGGAATTTACCTTTTAGGTTTAGTTCTTTCTTGATAATGGAGCCACTGGTGTGCTTAAACAGGCCACACCATTTCAGAGCAGACCTAATCATAGACTGATCAATTTCCTCTTCCTCGTCTATTTTTGTGAATCTGGGCAACTGTAGATCTTTGCTCAATTCTCTTGGGGTTATATTTATATTCTCTTCACTGACAACGGACTTGATCTTGCCTCTAGAAGCGACGACCTTTGCGTTGGAGTACAACTCCAATACCTCCTGCTTCTAAAGCAAACACGGTTCCGACAGGATGAAATTTAGGTTAAAGACCTGGATTAAGTGAAGAACGAATTACACCTCTTCTGGCGTATCCTTGAAGCCATTCTGAACTAGTTCGGAGACTTCGAACATGAAATCTTGACCTTTTGGTGCAATTTCGCTTTGGAATTTCTAAAGGTCGGCGAAACAGTTCCGTCTTCTCGGCAATATCGGGCAGCGAAGGGCAAGGAATAGTGTGGCTTGTCTTATGCACATCGCCTTCTATTTATAGTATTTCACTTTTTAGAAGGGGAAGATGCTCGTACCTGTTTGAGATCAAACCTTTGATCAATGTCTGGGATTAATTCCCGATACTTAGCTACAAACAGACAATTTGCCGCACTCATTTAGTGAACTCAACACTCGACCCTTTTAGCGCTTTTATACTTAGTCTTATTTTGATTAAATTTTCCTATCCTGCATAGATTAGTCTATCTTGCAACAAAATAAACAAAATATAGTATAGAGAGCTATTGAAGCTGAACTAAATTCAACATACCCAGTTTAAATTTGAAGGTGTTGAACTTAGTTCCACCTAGTGGCTTAGTAAAGATGAGAGCCTCTTGCTTGTCTGTTGAGACAAATTTAAGACTAATGTCTTTCTTCTCCTCATGCTCTCTAATACAAAGATTACACTAATAGACTCACAATATAAAGGAGTTCTACTTATCTTTATATTGTAGACTTGGAGCAGATACTGGATCCATAGAAACTGTGCCCAGTAACTTCCTTGCACCCTATAAAGTCTCTTGGTAAGACCCAAGCTAGTCCAGCCCACCAGACTGTACTAGATCCCCCTTAACAGGAGCATCTAGCTTGTTATTCTCCCCCTCAATGATTACACACATCTTGGACATTCTTTGTTCCATCTATGCAACTGCAGATCTTAGGTCCATTGCTCATAGGTGTATGATCCTGAAGATAGCTTCCTTGTTCCCATCCTATGTTTGGAACATCCTCTGTCCAAGTACCATATGTGGGTATGGGTACCCGGACTAACCTGCAAAATATAATTTAAGTTACCTTAGGACCCCAAGCTGAATTGGGTCTTAGGTTCTTGTTAGCATAAAAATACACATGTCTACCTACAGTAGTCCTGTCAGGAAGACTAACCTTTGCCCTTGGCACACTAGGGTTGTGCCAACAATTTATGGCAAAGTGGCCCACTTTACCACATCACCAACATTCATCGATGTTATATCTCCTCTTCTGTACAACCTTTGAAGAGTGAAAGACATCATTGGCTATCTATTCAGAGGGGAGATTTGTAGACTTCTTCTTGTTTCTCTAAGTAAGAATTTGACTAAAGGTGAGTCTTCCAGTAGAAGTACTTGGCATACTCCGAGCTTCATCAGCAATAATCTTCTTTGCAGTTGGCATGCTATTAATGACCTTAGAGTTAGCCAAGACGTCCTTACTAACTGACTTACCCTTTGTCTGGGTTCTTAATGGAAGAACCTGAGAATAGGCCACTGCCTTATCCTTGAATGAGGGGGCTGGAGCACTAAATATAAATGGTCCATGATGGGCCATTTGGAATTTTTCATGGGCAGTCTTCTGCGCATTCAAACCCGTGCCCTTCCTTCTTCCATTTTAAGATACACTTATATTCTTACAAGGTGAATTCCTATTCTTCCAGTGACCATACATGGAGCCTTGGTAATACCTGTGGGAAGGGAGGATTGCCTTGTGAAAGGTGGCCTAAGGCACTACAGGACCTTTGAATTTCCCTTTGGAATGGGCAAATTTGGAATTCCACTCAGACCCTGAACCTCTCATATTTCTTTGAGAGGTAAAGGAGTCTATTAAAGGCATTATAGACTTAGGCTTAGAGAGACTAGCTACAATCCATTTCTCCCTCCTGAGCAATTCTTCTAGGTCCCTTATGAGATTTTCCTAGTACTCAATGGTGCCAATATGAATGAAGGTAATAGTTTCGAGTTCACTAACTTCCTTCATTTTCAGATCCAGCAGAGATGTTGATTATACATACTGGGAGGCAGCAAGCTAAAGGGAGATGATCTCCTCAGCCTGCATCTTGGACTACTTCTTGCTTTTCTTTAAAGCCTTTAGAAGTTCACCATACATATCAATCAATTGATTGATATCTTGCTCAGGTTCCGAGTCACCTTCATCACTGGATGAAGGAGCTTCTGAATCTGGACTGGTCTCATAGCTTGACTCAGATGATGAGCTGGATAGTGATTGTACCTTTACTGGACCAGGCTGATCCTGGCTTGAATCCTCATCTGTCCTTGCCATCAGCTTATAGTAGCTGATGTCATCTTCAACTTCTCCAACCTCCTCTGAGTAACTGTCAGAATGTGACAGAGGACACATGATACCTATCCTAATAGCAGGATAGTCTTCAACATCTTCTTCAGACTCTTTTCTCTTGGTTATTGCTTCCAGTGCTGAGATCTTCATAGGTATGAAGATGCTTGGGTCAGATGCTTTTATGAATTACCTGATCCTCTCTTTCCAGATTTCAAATCTTTCTTTTTTACAGTCTTGAAGCTCCATTGAGCTCAACATCTTATGGTTCTCTCCTGAACCCATAAGAACTATCATTTTAGCTATTCTTGGAGATCAACTCAGACTGTTAAGTCCTTTTTGAGCAACCTCCCTCTTATACCACTTGAAATTCTTTAGTTTTAATAATAGATAAACACCTAGAGGAGGGTGAATAGGTTTTTGGTCTTTCATAAATATCTTTTTTTACTTAGTGTGTTATAGGTTAGTTTGATAATGCTTTCAAGAAAATCACAAAAAACACACACAAGATTTATAGTTGTTCCCCAGATTATGGCTACGTCCACTCCCCCCCCCCCCCACTTTCTAACAGAGTGTTATACAAGGCACTTCTCCAATCTCGGCTCCAAAGAGCTTATAACACGATCCCGTAGCACCACTTAGTCTCCTCCAAGACCTACAGCTCAGGCTCAAATCCCTACAACTCAGTGATCCAAAGATCACCTACCTCAAGCACAAAGGCCCTACAACTCAGGCTGGGAGGACAACCCTACCTCAAAGAGAATGATTCTCCTACAACTTAGGCACAAATGCCCTACATCAGATCCAAAGGATCCTATAAGTCAGGCACAAGTGCCCTACAACTCACAGAGAATGACTCTCCTACCTTAAACTCAAAAGCCCTACCTAAGATACAAAATGAATCCTACTCTCAGGCCAAAGCCCTACCTCAGATGTGCATCCAAGTCCTACACTCAGATCCACATAGGGATCCTACCTCAGCCTTTATTAAATAAGCTTACAACTCAAATCCAGAAGGATCTCACACTCAGATCCAAGAATGGATCCTACATAGAGAAAGATTGGTTGGTGTGGTTGATATGACACCAGAGAGATTTCTCTGTGCCTGCCTCATGAGCTGAGATTGCCTCAGCCCCACCTTCTTCTCAGCAACAAGAAAACTCATCATTAATAAGCCGCTTCTTATGCTAGAAGTACTTGCAGTGAACTGCTTCTACTTGAACTGAGAATGAGACTCAGTCCTGACTTTGAATTCAAAGAGATGGTTCTCTGACCCTTCTTTATGTTGAACTAAGACAGCTTAGCCCTTTTGAAAGTCCACCTAGTGTCAACTACTTACACCTATGGGGGGGATAGGTGTCCTTGCAGCATATATGCGGAATTAAAGTTTTACCTGCACAAGAAAACAAAACCACACAGCACAGAAAGTACACAAGCAATTTATAGTGGTTCCCCGATTTGGGTACGTCCACTTTCCCCCTTCGACCTATCTCCCAACCAGGGACGACTCGGTCACTTCACCAACAGAATTGAAATCCAATCCTTGCACTAACGTAAGGAACCCTTCCACACGTAGGAGTCAACACTCCTACAACACGGGTTGCACCCAACCCTACAACTAGAGACCAACCGGTCCTTTACAAAGAATTGAAAATAGCTTGTAAGAAATACAAACAACGTATGGAGACTAAGGTGTCCCTCTTCGTTCGACGACGTGTTCTTGAAGTCAACGAAGAGTCCACAACCCTAGATCTCACTTGGAGTGAATCTTCTCTAGATCGACGGCTTCAACAAGAGAGGCGGTGATGCTATGTAGATCCAATCTTCTTGGCAAAGTCGGCTAGGTCTTCCAACGGTCACACTAGGATCGATCGTCTCGATCGATTCGGATGGCGAAGGTTTCCCGATCACAAATCAAGAGACAAAAGATCTCTGGATAGACGCGTGAGACGCTGTGCCCGACTAGGCTTCTGTCGCCGGGAGAGGTAACGAAAACTCCGATCAATGGTGGCGAGCAACTAGCGAGAGGCGGAGAAGGTCGGCCGAGCTTGCTTCCGATCTAGGGCTCGACGGCGGCTTCTTTTTCTTCGATCTGTAATCCGTACTTTTACTGTTCACAAATACAGCATATTTATACCTTAGGTCATGAAGATGACCGTTGTGGGCCCCACCAGCAATAAGACCTAAGTCCGGTTCAAAATCCCGTAGATAACATGGACCGGTCCAGACAGAGTCGGAAAAATACCCAAGTCAAATTCGGCGAGAATCGTGGGTGATTCTCGACGAATCGGCGAGAATCACTTACGATTCTTGCCGAATTCTACTTAGAGAATTCTGGCTGCACAGGTTATAGAGGCCGGGGAGAATCGGTGGGAATCACCTTGGATTTTCGCCGACTCGTCGAGAATGCAAAGTCATTCTCGACGAATCGGCGAGAATCACTTGGTGATTCTCGACGATTCTGCCTTAGAAGATTTTTCTGACTGCGTTGAGACACCCGGCCCAACCTGGCAAGAATCAACTAGTGATTCTCGACGACTCGTCGAGAATCACTGGTGATTCTCGACGAATCGGTGAGAATCACTTAGTGATTCTCGACGATTTACACTTAGACGATTCTCGTCTTTCAACCCGTGAGATGGTCTTTGGCCCATCCTTGCTCCTTGTCTGCTCTTACTTTATCATAGCCCTGTACTTGAAATTAAGTACACCCCAATAGAGAGAGTACACATAGGCCAACACACTGATCTGCTCAACGAGGGATTACGTTGCACAGACCCGTGTATATTGACCCACTGCACACTGACATTGGTGTGTACTTAGCATGGAATAACTGCAAGCACAACTAGAAGAAATTCATCAAATACATAGTGAATTCATCTTAGCTTTGATAGGAGGCTTCCTCAAATCCAGGTAATTGTGGATACAATACCCAACAATCTCCCCCTATTTGACGAAGCCAAAATCCTACTAAGCTAAGATGAATTTCAACATTCCAGATAAAATATGCATAAACTAGAAAAGTTAACAACAGACGTAATCATACCAATGTGAGAGTCAATAAATGAGATAACCACAAGAGCTAAACTCCTACAGATCTTTGTCCTTAGCTATGCCTTCTTTGAGTTGCTGAGCTAAGAATTTTTTGCTTTGTCGCTCAAAATACTCCTTGGGCTTAGGATAGTATCTCGGAGGGGGAGCTTTGTTTTCCACAGCGTTGCTTCTGAAGAACAAGTTTCTTTTGGCTTCATACATTTTGTGCTGCTCCCACTCGTATTGGCTATATACGTCATTCCTTTTGACTTGCCCTCCTTGTAGTAATGCAAAGGTGTCCAAGATGATATTCTTTGATACAAGACTCCATATTTTGTTTCTCACATCCTCCTACGACAATCTGATCTTCTTTTCAGCTGGTGTTTCCTTTGAAGTTCCTTCTTTGATTTGCCTTTTTCCTTTGGCTTTTGCTAAGGCATCTTGGTCAAACCAGCTTCTTCTTTCAGCCCTCTCCGCAGCTTTCTTCAACTCGACTTCGCCCAGTTGTACTTCTTCAGTCCGTATATCACCCTCAGTAGTACCAGCACGACCTTCATCCTCAGGTGGAGCAACAGGGACATGTATTCCCGATGCTTCTGTTACCAGCCAGTGGGCCGTTTCAAACACGTACCTATTCGAATTATCGAGTTTGTATTTGTCAATTATTATTTATTAAGTTGATTAAAGGTGCAGTTATGAAGTGGTAGTTTTGAAAGGTATACCTATTGGACTGATCGAAGTTTAGAAGTACTAACTCTTGAAGCCCTGCCATCTTAGCGTTATACGCTTCCTCCCCCTTTTTGGCTTCGGCGGCTATAGAGTTTGTATAGGAATGCAGAGAGGCATCAATGTGGTTCACGGTTTTACTGAATTCGTCCAGCAGAGATTTCTGATTTGCGTTCAGCATTACCATGTTGCCATCGAATTTTCGTATGCTGTTTGCCACAATATGTGCATTTTTATTGACTACAGCCAGATCGTCAGTATTCTTCATCAGTCCTTGCATGAGAAGAGATACGGCTGTGCCTGCCTCTGTATATTTTTCATCAAATTTCTTTTCCATCACATCTAGTTTGTGGTTGATCTGAACCACATTCTTAAGCATGAGATCCTCAGACTCCCGCAGTCTCTTGAGCACTTTGTTGTGCGATTTCTCAAACGTATCCTTGAGCTCATCAAGTATTCCTTGGACAAAATTAATAGTGTGGTTTGCTAGGTTTGCTTGAAGTGGATGAGCTGCAGGTAGACCCTGGTCAGGCTCCCCCGCAGAAGCACTGGGAGAGCTGGATAGTAGTATGGAGTCCACAGGGGGAACAAAGGATTGCTCCCCCTCTATCCTTGCATCTGACTGCTTAGGAGCTTGTTCCTCAGATGGAACCTCAGCATCCTCCTAAGAATCTGCCACTTTCTCATTATCTGGTACTTCTTTCTCTATCTCAGTCTCCAAGTGATCATGCTTATCGGCAGAGTTGTGGACATCTTCTTCTACTTCTTCCTCTATCTCCTCATCAGCCACGTCATCTCCCAGATCATCGTCGATTAGAGCTGCCCCATCGTTCTCAACCTCCTCATCATTTGCGACTTCATCTGCCACCATATCCACAGCTTCTTTAGCTATCAGAGAAATGTCAGATAAGATGTTTGCAGAACTGGTTACAGGCTCCCCCTCAGTTCCTGCAATCAGGGCGTCAGGAACTTCACTGGGTGTTGCCACGAAATCTGCTGAAGTTCTGTTGTCCTCGGCAGGAGATTCTTTTGTTCAATTACCACTGCAGCTTGCCCTATGAGTCGCTCCCATCTGTCAAATATGCTGGAGTCCATTTTCTTCAAATAATGCAAAGGGACTCCTTTGCTCATGTCGAACCTATCTCCGTTCAACTGATTGAGAAATAGGCTGATGATTCTTCCAAAACTTGGAGATCTGAGAGTGTCCTTAATCTTCTCAAAAAGCATGGCCCCCCAGTTGAATCTCTTTCGGCAGACTATCACCACAAGAATCTTGAACATGTCGGCTGAGATGTGGTCGTGTGAGCCGGGTTTGCATATCAGTACTTTCCCAATGATGTCGTACAAGAGTTTCCCCTCCTCATTCATTTCTTTTCTCTTTATCGATCTGGTTCCCCTAGCTAGCCCATAGAATAATAGGGTCCTGGCTCTATCATGTTCCTCCAGATAATCATCGTGCTCAGAACTGGAGAGCTACAAGCATTTAGTCAGTTTCTTTGCAGACATCTTGATCCTTGCACCTGCAACCTTACTTTTGATAATAGAGTCTTCATTCCGAAGTTTGGCGGTTGCGAAGAACTCCATCACTTCCTTATCCAGAATTTTGCAGGGGTGCTCCAGTACAAACGTGAGTCCAGCCTCCTCCAGCATGATGATGATGTTTCTGAACTCATCCGAGGCATGTGAGAACCCGGTTCGAACCAACTCACATCCAGTGACCAGGCCGGCGGTGGTCCTTGGAGCCATAGCAAACCTAGGGAGGGAATCCCAAGTTTTTGCCTAATCAGAGATCAAAAGGGAATCTTCATTCTAGTTTTTCGGAGAAAAACAAAATTGCTTGCAAATACTCCTGCAATGACTGATACGGAGATACTCTACAGCAGGGTGGGTGCTTCTCAGAAGCTCTCCTACAAATCTCTCCTTGAGCGATGCGATATTGAGCTATACAAACAGTGAGTCACTAAAAGGGAGAGGAAATGGTTACCCAAATGCGGAGGAAGCGAGAGTCGACGGAGACAACAGAAAGCCTGAAGGAGCTCGTGCCCTTGTTTGATCGAAACCACGGAGAATGAAAACTTGGACGATCGCCCTGGACGCGAGAAGAGAGGTCTATGGAGTCCGGAACGAGGTC
The DNA here is from genome assembly GCA_039513925.1 of Platanthera zijinensis. Taxonomy (NCBI): domain Eukaryota; kingdom Viridiplantae; phylum Streptophyta; class Magnoliopsida; order Asparagales; family Orchidaceae; genus Platanthera; species Platanthera zijinensis. Next base: position 52,446,385 of record CM077090.1, on the reverse strand, counting down.
GACGAGATTTGTAACCTAAGATGCGGGAAGTCGCCGGGAGGAGGGAAGGAAGGGGCGGCGGGATTCCTGAGGAATATCGACGGGTTTCTCTGCGAAATGCGGAAGATGAAGAGTCGGCGGGAGTATTTCTAAATAGAAATCAACGGGATTGGAGGCATACCGGATTCTCGAAATCTTGTGTTATCAAAGGGTTTGAGAAATCTTCTAAATATATGTATTTCTTAATCTTCGGAATATATATGTTTCTTAATACACGAATCTATAGAGAGTTTGGAAGGAGCTTTCCACACAGAGTTAGGAGGCATATTAACCTTGGTATACCCAAGACAATAACCGTGGCAGGCAACTTTAGTGGATTATTTTTCGATCGAGATATACACAATCTTCTTGATGTCAGTTGTAAGTTTTAGTGACTTATAGTGGCGTATCTTCATTAATTTTCAGTGGGCTGACTTAGGCCTGTTGAGGTTCATTCTCGAAACTACCAGTGTATTTACAGATAAATCTTTAACAATGTATTTAAAGGTTATTTTTACAATCTTAATCTTTCCTTAAATGAACAAGCATATAAGTGTAAGCATATAAGTGAAATTCATGACTTAGTGTGGATATGTAGACATACATATATACCTATATGTAAAAATCGATGCACTATAGCTCATATATTGAAGCTGATTGCAATTACCTGAGATTAAAAAATGTATCATTTAGAACTTCTGCTCAAGGCACACCAGGTGGTCAACTTGAACGTGCCCGTGTTGATGGCACTGCTCCTTTTCTAGATACTTGTTCCACGTCATTTTTGGAACATCTCCTGTCTGGTTCCCATTAGGTTTATGGGAACCTAGACTACCCTGCAAAAGAGTTATCTTGCCTTAGGAACCCAATAAGTATTGGGTCCTAGGTTCTTGTCAGCATAATAATTGGGATGCCTCCCCTCAGGGATCCTGGAGGGAGGACTACCATTGCCTCGAGGATTTGGAAGTCCCCTTGCCTTTGACACAGAAGGGTTGTGCCAACAATCTATGACAAAATGACCCACTTTGCCACAACACCAACATTCATGAATGTTGTACCGCCGTTTGTGACCTGAACTGGTGACTGAGGTAGTCATAGTCCTAGGTCTAAGCGGGATAGTGCCGAATCTGCTAACTGAATTATCTCTTCCACCGTGACTCATGGAAGGGTGGAAAGAATGCATATGGTAGGCGTCATGAGGCCTGGGAGGTGGTGCCTTCCTTTCAGTCAGCCCCCTTCCAAGGTCCCCATGTGTGCCAACAACATGATTTCTAACCCCCCTTTTCTGAGTCCTAGGGAGGTGAGAGGCGCATTGTGAGCTGATGCTGGCAGACTCATGACGAGTAGGGGCAGTGGCAGAGAATACAAAAGGCTTGGTGGAAGCCTGAGGTATCCTCTTCTGGGTGGCCATGACAACCCTTGCATTCTGGGTGCTTCTATAAGAGGGCTGATCATTCTTGCAGTGACCATGATTGTTCCTATGGTCATACCTGAATGCATGATGTGTGCCCTTCCTACTCGGGGTGGGGGGTCTGAACACAGTTTCCCCATTTCTCCATGAATTGATGATTTGGGAGATCCACCCATTTTCTGCTTTTCTTTTGATAGCATCTATCTTGGAAAAGTTAGAAACAATCCTCTTCTCGGTTTCTAGACGACTCTCTAGATCTGAGATTTTAGAGTCCTTAACCTTATTGGATGCCAATTTGAGAACCAATAAGATCTTCAGTCGAGCAATCTCCTGAGCTAGCTCCTCAACAATCAGGTTGCTTTTCTGAAGGACACTCTTCAGGGCATCAGGATTTTCTGGAGGGCAATCATCCAACATATTCCGGTCTTCAGGAACATGGGGAGGAGAGAGGCAAGGTAAAGAAGTTACCTGTTCCTCACTTAGCTGATCAGGAATAGTGTTAGGACTTACCGGGGCAGCTGAGTCATCTTCAGCTGTGCAGTCTTCATCAACTTCCTCCTCAGTCTCTGATAAGGACACAGGAGCCCTGATACTGAGAAATTGGTCATCACTTTCTTCTTCAGAAATACTGACCCCCATATATGCCTCATCCTCTTGCTGACGACTTATCCCTGTTCTGTTTGATCCCTCCATGAGGTCTGATACAGTTTGCCACAAGGACCTGGCCGTCTTACACTTTTCAAGTCTTGACCGGGAAGGTCCAGTCCAGACATCCAGGATGATTTTACGAATCATTTTATCCAAGTTGAAGAGAGAGAATTCAATCTCAGACATTTCAGTAGTCTCCTTGGGGATCTGCATATCCTTTCCAGAGTAGGAGGCCTTCATGGGAATGAAGGGCCCCTCTTCCAAAATGAGTGATGCTCGAGGGTCGATGGCGTACTCTCATCTTCCATACAGGATAATACTCCTTTGTACAAGAGGGGAGTTTTAGAGGAAGGACATCATAATCCAACTCCATGCTTGAGTCTGATCTTCTTGTTGACACTAGATGCAGGAACTTGCTCGAGGTGTTAACCCCTTTGATGAGCAACCTCCCTCTGATACCACTTGAAAGTCCACCTAGTGTCAACTACTTACACCTATGGGGGGGGATAGGTGTCCTTGCAGCGTATATGCGGAATTAAAGTTTTACCTGCACAACAAAACAAAACTACACAGCACAAAAAGTACACAAGCAATTTATAGTGGTTCCCCGATTTGGGTACGTCCACTTTCCCCCTTCGACCTATCTCCCAACCAGGGACGACTCGGTCACTTCACCAACAGGATTGAAATCCAATCCTTGCACTAACGGAAGGAACCCTTCCACACGTAGGAGTCAACACTCCCACAACACGGGTTGCACCCAACCCTACAACTAGAGACCAACCGGTCCTTTACAAAGAATTGAAAATAGCTTGTAAGAAATACAAACAACGTATGGAGACTAAGGTGTCCCTCTTCGTTCGACGACGTGTTCTTGAAGTCAACGAAGAGTCCACAACCCTAGATCTCACTTGGAGAGAATCTTCTCTAGATCGACGGCTTCAACAAGAGAGGCGGTGATGCTATGTAGATCCAATCTTCTTGGCAAAGTCGGCTAGGTCTTCCAACGGTCACACTAGGATCGATCGTCTCGATCGATTCAGATGGGGAAGGTTTCCCGATCACAAATCAAGAGACAAAAGATCTCTGGATAGACGCGTGAGACGCTGTGCCCGACTAGGCTTCTGTCGCCGGGAGAGGTAACGAAAACTCCGATCAACGGTGGCAAGTAACTAGCGAGAGGCGGAGAAGGTCGGCCGAGCTCGCTTCCGATCTAGGGCTCGACGGCGGCTTCTTTTTCTTCGATCTGTAATCCGTACTTTTACTGTTCACAAATATAGCATATTTATACCTTAAGTCATGAAGATGACCGTTGTGGGCCCCACCAGCAATAAGACCTAAGTCCGGTTCAAAATCCCGTAGATAACGTGGACCGGTCCAGACAGAGTCGGAAAAATACCTAAGTCAAATTCGGCGAGAATCGTGGGTGATTCTCGACGAATCGGCGAGAATCACTTACGATTCTCGCCGAATTCTACTTAGAGAATTCTGGCTGCACAGGTTATAGAGGCCGGGGAGAATCGGTGGGAATCACCTTGGATTTTCGCCGGCTCGTCGAGAATGCAAAGTCATTCTCGACGAATCGGCGAGAATCACTTGGTGATTCTCGATGATTCTGCCTTAGAAGATTTTTCTGACTGCGTCGAGACAGCTGGCCCAACCCAGCAAGAATCAACTAGTGATTCTCGACGACTCGTCGAGAATCACTGGCGATTCTCGACGAATCGGTGAGAATCACTTAGTGATTCTCGACGATTTACACTTATACGATTCTCGTCTTTCAACCCGTGAGATGGTCTTTGGCCCATCCTTGCTCCTTGTCTGCTCTTGCTTTATCATAGCCCTGTACTTGAAATTAAGTACACCCCAATAGAGAGAGTACACGTAGGCCAACACACTGATCTGCTCAACGAGGGATTACGTTGCACAGACCCGTGTATATTGACCCACTGCACCCTAACATTGGTGTGTACTTAGCATGGAATAACTGCAAGCACAACTAGAAGAAATTCATCAAATACATAGTGAATTCATCTTAGCTTTGATAGGAGGCTTCCTCAAATCCAGGTAATTGTGGATACAATACCCAACAATCTCCCCCTATTTGACGAAGCCAAAATCCTACTAAGCTAAGATGAATTTCAACATTCCAGATAAAATATGCATAAACTAGAAAAGTGAACAACAGACGTAATCATACCAATGTGAGAGTCAATAAATAAACCACACACATGAATATATAAATGTGAATATCCACCCATAAATGTTTACGGTTTACTTAATCAAAAGTTTAAATAAGATAACCACAAGAGCTAAACTCCTACAGATCTTTGTCCTTCGCTATGCCTTCTTTGAGTTGCTGAGCTAAGAATTTTTTGCTTTGTCGCTCAAAATACTCCTTGGGCTTAGGATATTATCTTGGAGGGGGAGCTTTGTTTGCCACAGCGTTGCTTCTGAAGAACAAGTTTCTTTTGGCTTCATACATTTTGTGCTGCTCCCACTCGTATTGGCTATATACGTCATTCCTTTTGACTTGCCCTCCTTGTAGTAATGCAAAGGTGTCCAAGATGATATTCTTTGATACAGGACTCCATATTTTGTTTCTCACATCCTCCTCCGACAATTTGATCTTCTTTTCAGCTGGTGTTTCCTTTGAAGTTCCTTCTTTGATTTGCCTTTTTTCCTTTGGCTTTTGCTAAGGCATCTTGGTCAAACCAGCTTCTTCTTTCAGCCCTCTCCGCAGCTTTCTTCAACTCGACTTCGCCCAGTTGTACTTCTTCAGTCCGTATATCACCCTCAGTAGTACCAGCACGACCTTCATCCTCAGGTGGAGCAACAGGGACATGTATTCCCGATGCTTCTGTTACCAGCCAGTGGGCCATTTCAAACACGTACCTATTCGAATTATCGAGTTTGTATTTGTCAATTATTATTTATTAAGTTGATTAAAGGTGCAGTTATGAAGTGGTAGTTTTGAAAGACATACCTATTGGACTGATCGAAGTTTAGAAGTACTAACTCTTGAAGCCCTGCCATCTTAGCGTTATACGCTTCCTCCCCCTTTTTGGCTTCGGCGGCTATAGAGTTTGTATAGGAATGCAGAGAGGCATCAATGTGCTTCATGGTTTTACTGAATTCGTCCAGCAGAGATTTCTGATTTGCGTTCAGTGTTACCATATTGCCATCGAATTTCCGTATGCTGTCTGCCACAATATGTGCATTTTTATTGACTACATCCAGATCGTCAGTATTCTTCTTCAGTCCTTGCATGAGAAGAGATACGGCTGTGCCTGCCTCTGTATATTTTTCATCAAATTTCTTTTCCATCACATCTAGTTTGTGGTTGATCTGAACCACATTCTTAAGCATGAGATCCTCAGACTCCCGCAGTCTCTTGAGCACTTTGTTGTGCGATTTCTCAAACGTATCCTTGAGCTCATCAAGTATTCCTTGGACAAAATTAACAGTGTGGTTTGCTAGGTTTGCTTGAAGTGGATGAGCTGCAGGCAGACCCTGGTCAGGCTCCCCCGCAGAAGCACTGGGAGAGCTGGATAGTAGTATGGAGTCCACAGGGGGAACAAAGGATTGCTCCCCCTCTATCCTTGCATCTGACTGCTTAAGAGCTTGTTCCTCAGATGGAACCTCAGCATCCTCCTGAGAATCTGCCGCTTTCTCATTCTCTGGTACTTCTTTCTCTATCTCAGTCTCCAAGTGATCATGCTTATCGGCAGAGTTGTGGACATCTTCTTCTACTTCTTCCTCTATCTCCTCATCAGCCACGTCATCTCCCAGATCATCGTCGATAAGAGCTGCCCCATCGTTCTCAACCTCCTCATCATCTGCGACTTCATCTGCCACCATCTCCACAGCTTCTTTAGATATCAGAGAAATGTCAGATAAGATGTTTGCAGAACTGGTTACAGGCTCCCCCTCAGTTCCTGCAATCAGGGCGTCAGGAACTTCACTGGGTGTTGCCACGAAATCTGCTGAAGTTCTGTTGTCCTTGGCAGGAGATTCTTCTTGTTCAATTACCACTGCAGCTTGCCCTATGAGTCGCTCCCATCTGTCAAATACGATGGAGTCCATTTTCTTCAAATAATGCAAAGGGACTCCTTTGCTCATGTCGAACCTATCTCCGTTCAACTGATTGAGAAATAGGCTGATGATTCTTCCAAATCTTGGAGATCTGAGAGTGTCCTTAATCTTCTCAAAAAGCATGGCCCCCCAGTTGAATCTCTTTCAGCAGACTATCACCACAAGAATCTTGAACATGTCGGCTGAGATGTTGTCGTGTGAGCCGGGTTTGCATATCAGTACTTTCCCAATGATGTCGGACAAGAGTTTCCCCTCCTCATTCATTTCTTTTCTCTTTATCGATCTGGTTCCCCTAGCTAGCCCACAGAATAATAGGGTCCTGGCTCTATCATGTTCCTCCAGATAATCATCGTGCTTAGAACTGGAGAGCTGCAAGCATTGAGTCAGTTTATTTGCAGACATCTTGATCCTTGCACCTGCAACCTTACTTTTGATAATAAAGTCTTCATTCCGAAGTTTGGCGGTTGCGAAGAACTCCATCACTTCCTTATCCAGAATTTTGCAGGGGTGCTCCAGTACAAACGTGAGTCCAGCCTCCTCCAGCATGATGATGATGTTTCTGAACTCATCTGAGGCATATGAGAACCCGGTTCGAACCAACTCACATCCAGTGACCAGGCCGGCGGTGGTCCTTGGAGCCATAGCAAACCTAGGGAGGGAATCCCAAGTTTATGCCTAATCAGAGATCATAAGGGAAGCTATACTAACAGTGAGTCACTAAAAGGGAGAGGAAATGGTTACCCAAATGCGGAGGAAGCGAGAGTCGACGGAGACGACGGAAATCCTGGAGGAGCTCGTGCCCTTGTTTGATCGAAACCACGGAGAATGAAAACTTGGACGATCGCCCTAGACGCGAGAAGAGAGGTCTATGGAGTCCGGAATGAGGTCGACGAGATTTGTAACCTAAGATGCGGGAAGTCGCCGGGAGGAGGGAAGGAAGGGTTGGCGGGATTCCTGAGGAATATCGACGGGTTTCTCTGCGAAATGCGGAAGATGAAGAGTCAGCGGGAGTATTTCTAAATAGAAATCAACGGGATTGGAGGCATACCGGATTCTCGAAATCTTGTGTTATCAAAGGGTTTGAGAAATCTTCTAAATATATGTATTTCTTAATCTTCGGAATATATATGTTTCTTAATACACGAATCTATAGAGAGTTTGGAAGGAGCTTTCCACACAGAGTTAGGAGGCATGTTAACCTTGGTATACCCAAGACAATAACCGTGGCAGGCAACTTTAGTGGATTATTTTTCGATCGAGATATACACAATCTTCTTGATGTCAGTTGTAAGTTTTAGTGACTTCTAGTGGCGTATCTTCATTAATTTTCAGTGGGCTGACTTAGGCCTGTTGAGGTTCATTCTCGAAACTACCAGTGTATTTACAGATAAATCTTTAACAATGTATTTAAAGGTTATTTTTACAATCTTAATCTTTCCTTAAATGAACAAGCATATAAGTGTAAGCATATAAGTGAAATTCATGACTTAGTGTGGATATGTAGACATACATATATACCTATATGTAAAAATCGATGCACTATAGCTCATATATTGAAGCTGATTGCAATTACCTGAGATTAAAAGATGTATCATTTAGAACTTCTGCTCAAGGCACACCAGGTGGTCAACTTGAACGTGCCCGTGTTGATGGCACTGCTCCTTTTCCAGATACTTGTTCCACGTCATTTTTGGAACATCTCTTGTCTGGTTCCCATTAGGTTTACGGGAACCTAGACTACCCTGCAAAAGAGTTATCTTGCCTTAGGAACCCAATAAGTATTGGGTCCTAGGTTCCTGTCAGCATAATAATTGGGATGCCTCCCCTCAGGGATCCTAGAGGGAGGACTAACATTGCCTCGAGGATGTGGAAGTCCCCTTACCTTTGACACAGAAGGGTTGTGCCAACAATCTAGGGAAAAATGACCCACTTTGCCACAACACCAACATTCATGAATGTTGTACCACCGTTTGTGACCTGAACTGGTGACTGAGGTAGTCATAGTCCTAGGTCTAAGCGGGATAGTGCCGAATCTGCTAACCGAATTGTCTCTTCCACCGAGACTTATGGAAGGGTGGAAAGAATGCATATGGTAGGCGTCATGAGGCCTGGGAGGTGGTGCCTTCCTTTCAGTCAGCCCCCTTCCAAGGTCCCCATGTGTGCCAACAACACGATTTCTAACCCCCCTTTTCTGAGTCCTAGGGAGGTGAGAGGCACATTGTGAGCTGATGCTGGCAGACTCATGACGAGTAGGGGCAGTGGCAGAGAATACAAAAGGCTTGGTGGAAGCCTGAGGTATCCTCTTCTGGGTGGCCATGACAACCCTTGCATTCTGGGTGCTTCTATAAGAGGGCTGATCATTCTTGCAGTGACCATGGTTGTTCCTATGGTCATACCTGTGTGCCCTTCCTGCTCGGGGTGGGGGGTCTGAACACAGTTTCCCCATTTCTCCATGAATTGACGATTTGGGAGATCCACCCATTTTCTGCTTTTCTTTTGATAGCATCTATCTTGGAAAAGTTAGAAACAATCCTCTTCTCGGTTTCTAGACGACTCTCTAGATCTGAGATTTTAGAGTCCTTAACCTTATTGGATGCCAATTGGAGAACCAATAAGATCTTCAGTCGAGCAATCTCCTGAGCTAGCTCCTCAACAATCAGGTTGCTTTTCTGAAGGACACTCTTTAGGGCATCAGGATTTTCTGGAGGGCAATCATCCAACATATTCCGGTCTTTAGGAACATGGGGAGGAGAGAGGCAAGGTGAAGAAGTTACCTGTTCCTGACTTAGCTGACCAGGAATAGTGTTAGGACTGACCGGGGCACCTGAGTCATCTTCAGCTGTGCAGTCTTCATCAACTTCCTCCTCAGTCTCTGATAAGGACACAGGAGCCCTGATACTGAGAAATTGGTCATCACTTTCTTCTTCAGAAATACTGACCCCCATATATGCCTCATCCTCTTGCTGACGACTTATCCCTGTTCTGTTTGATCCCTCCATGAGGTCTGATACAGTTTGCCACAAGGACCTGGCCGTCTTACACTTTTCAAGTCTTGACCGGGAAGGTCCAGTCCAGACATCCAGGATGATTTTACGAATCATTTTATCCAAGTTGAAAAGAGAGAATTCAATCTCAGACATTTCAGTAGTCTCCTTGGGGATCTGCATATCCTTTCCAGAGCAGGAGGCATTCATGGGAATGAAGGGCCCCTCTTCCAAAATGAGTGATGCTCGAGGGTCGATGGCCTCCAGATGAAATAGTACTCTCATCTTCCATACAGGATAATACTCCTTTGTACAAGAGGAGAGTCTTAGAGGAAGGACATCATAATCCAACTCCATGCTTGAGTCTGATCTTCTTGTTGACACTAGATGCAGGAACTTACTCGAGGTATTAACCCCTTTGATGAGCAACCTCCCTCTGATACCACTTGAAGTCCACCTAGTGTCAACTACTTACACCTATGGGGGGGATAGGTGTCCTTGCAGCGTATATGCGGAATTAAAGTTTTACCTGCACAAGAAAACAAAACCACACAGCACAGAAAGTACACAAGCAATTTATAGTGGTTCCCCGATTTGGGTACGTCCACTTTCCCCCTTCGACCTATCTCCCAACCAGGGACGACTCGGTCACTTCACCAACAGGATTGAAATCCAATCCTTGCACTAACGGAAGGAACCCTTCCACACGTAGGAGTCAACACTCCCACAACATGGGCTGCACCCAACCCTACAACTAGAGACCAACCGGTCCTTTACAAAGAATTGAAAATAGCTTGTAAGAAATACAAACAACGTATGGAGACTAAGGTGTCCCTCTTCGTTCGACGGCGTGTTCTTGAAGTCAACGAAGAGTCCACAACCCTAGATCTCACTTAGAGAGAATCTTCTCTAGATCGACGGCTTGAACAAGAGAGGCGGTGATGCTATGTAGATCCAATCTTCTTGGCAAAGTTAGCTAGGTCTTCCAACGGTCACACTAGGATCGATCGTCTCGATCGATTCGGATGGGGAAGGTTTCCCGATCACAAATCAAGAGACAAAAGGTCTCTAGATAGACGCGTGAGACGTTGTGCCCGACTAGGCTTCTGTTGCCGGGAGAGGTAACGAAAACTCCGATCAATGGTGGCGAGCAACTAGCGAGAGGCGGAGAAGGTCGGCCGAGCTCGCTTCCGATCTAGGGCTCGACGACGGCTTCTTTTTCTTCGATCTGTAATCCGTACTTTTACTGTTCACAAATACAGCATATTTATACCTTAGGTCATGAAGATGACCGTTGTGGGCCCCGCCAGCAATAAGACCTAAGTCCGGTTCAAAATCCCGTAGATAACGTGGACTGGTCCAGACAGAGTCGGAAAAATACCCAAGTCAAATTCGGCGAGAATCGTGGGTGATTCTCGACGAATCGGCGAGAATCACTTACGATTCTCACCGAATTCTACTTAGAGAATTCTGGCTGCACAGGTTATAGAGGCCGGGGAGAATCGGTGGGAATCACCTTGGATTTTCGCCGACTCGTCGAGAATGCAAAGTCATTCTCGACGAATCGGCGAGAATCACTTGGTGATTCTCGACGATTCTGCCTTAGAAGATTTTTCTGACTGCGTCGAGATAGCCGGCCCAACCCGGCAAGAACCAACTAGTGATTCTCGACGACTCGTCGAGAATCACTGGTGATTCTCGACGAATCGGTGAGAATCACTTAGTGATTCTCGACGATTTACACTTAGACGATTCTCGTCTTTCAACCCGTGAGATGGTCTTTGGCCCATCCTTGCTCCTTGTCTGCTCTTACTTTATCATAGCCCTGTACTTGAAATTAAGTACACCCCAATAGAGAGAGTACACGTAGGCCAACACACTGATCTGCTCAACGTGGGATTACGTTGCACAGACCCGTGTATATTGACCCACTGCACCCTGACATTGGTGTGTACTTAGCATGGAATAACTGCAAGCACAACTAGAAGAAATTCATCAAATACATAGTGAATTCATCTTAGATTTGATAGGAGTCTTCCTCAAATTCAGGTAATTGTGGATACAATACCCAACACCTTTCTCCTTCCCAGCAAAAAGACTGTTGATCTTCAAGTTGATTTGGCTTTTGCTGAGAAGTAACTCAGAAACTTGTTTCTAAACTTGCTGAAGAAGACTAATGATTTGATAGATCTTATGTTCTTCAATCAGTTGACTTGAGTGCAGAGACAAGAATGCTATGCTTATACTTCTTTCTCAGAACTCCCTTCTGAACTCGTTGTAGCAGATGAAGCTTGCTAAAGCTAACTTAGTTGAGCCTCTAGATCAGCAGATATTTGCACTTCAAGCTTTAGCCTCTACAATAATGGCGAGAAGGAAGATGAAGTTCATTCTATTCAGAATAATCCAAAAGTTATGTTCTCCAAGCTGATCTCTGTTCATATATTCCCGTAGCTTAACGGCTCTATTGAGCATTGGGACCCGCATAAATTGATGGCAGCAACTTGCATTAATAGCAAAATTTGTACAGTAGGCCTGCAGCGCTGTTTGTCGTGTACTGTAGCCATCCCACAATATTTTGAATTTTGATGACGTCAGCACATGTGGGCGTAGTCAAATTCAAATACATTAGTATAAGCATTGAGTGAGCAACCTTCACTCAACGCCAAAACACTTAGACAGATTTTGTCTCTAGGCGTTGAGTGAATGAGCTTCACTCAATGCAAAAACACTTAGACAGATTTTCTATCATTAGGCATTGAGTGAATGAGCTTGACTCAATGCCAAATCACTTAGACAGTTTTCTGTCATTAGGCATTGAGTGTGTAGGCCTGACTCAATGCCAAAACACTTAGACAGATTTTTCTGTCACTAGGCATTGAGTGAATGAGCTTGACTCAACGCCATATCACTTAGACAAATTTCTGTCACTTGGTGTTGAGAGAGTAAGTTTGACTCAACGCCAAAACACTTAGATAGATTTTTCTATCACTTGGTGTTGAGTGAGTAGGCTTGACTCAATGCCAAAATACTTAGATAGATTTTTTTGTCACTTGGCATTGAGTGAGTAGGCTTAACTCAACGCAAAAATACTTGGACAGATTTCTATCCATCTACTTTAATATTTGACTGCGTGAGCTTGCCTCAACGATATCACCTCTTGGCGTTGAGTGAATAGGCTTCACTCAACGCTTCTAGACTTAGCCAGATATTTCCATAGATTTTCTGTGGTGTTGATAGAGGAAGCAATACTCAACGATTATGATGTATGACATTGAGTGAATAGACTTCACTCAATGCCTGTGGACTTAGCCACATTTTTGGCTTCCCAAATGCTTGGCTTTGACAAACCAAGCTATACTCAGTGCTTTTGGTTATTTGGTGTTGAGTGAACTTGCTTCACTCAACGCCTGTGGACATAGACAAATTTCTGTCTTTTTACTATACTTTCTTGTGTTCACCTGCCATAGCCACTTAGGTTACCTGTGTAATCAATTTGCAACAACCATCATGCATACAAATAACTTGTGACTCTAGTTAGATCACAACATGTATATACCATTGTCATTAGGCCTTCTTCAAATCTTGGACATTGGGATCAATGGACCCAACAATAACCTAGTTTGAATGGGGATTACTAGCTGCTTAATTTGCACAAAGATCGCCCATGGCTTGGTTCGCACGAGGATCGCTCACGGCTTAGTTTGCATGGAGATCGCCCGCAGCTTGGTTCGCACGAGGATCACTCGCAGCTTTGTTTGCACGGAGATCGCCCACGGCTTAGTCGTGAGGGGGGCAGGCCATGACGATGTCCTGGCATAGAAAGGCAGGTACGGTGAATATCTTTTTATTCAAACCGCATGCACAGTCTTACCTTTCACACGAGGATCGCTCACGGCTTAGTTCGCACGGGGATCGCCTGCGACATAGTTCGCACGGGGATCGGCCGCGACTTAGTTTGCACGGGGATCACCAGGGGCTTAGTTCGCACGGGGATCGGCCGCGGCTTAGTATTACCTTTAAATAGTCAGACATCGTTGAAAATGAAACACAATACTTTATATAAAAATTGTTTTCATAAGTTTGGGCTTGTCTTGTACAGTAGTTGGTTGGGGAACAATGACAAAGTGAAAAACTATTTTATAGTTTAGGGTAAAAAGCGGCGAGAGCACGTTTGGAAGACGTGTAGGAGTGATTGTTACTGTATCGCGGTGTGATCACAATCGGCTTGGATGATAAGAAACTGCACATCATAGGTGGCCTGCTCGGGTTCCTCTCCAAGAGTGACGAGAATGATGATGGTGCCTATGACATGTACTGAAGTGCCCCCCCCCCCAGGATGCGCGCCTTAGTTGATTCTAACTTGAGGCTGCCAGCGATTAGTTTGAGTTGAAGAACCGTTAATAGGAAGAACACATTCACCGTAATCTCTTCGTCTACCAAGACTTGGTCTAACTTGACTGGCGGCTTGCTAATGCCGATGGTTATGCTTCTTGGATTCGGAGCATGAGGCTGCTTCTTCTTTGCTAGGAATTGGTCGACTGTCCCTAGGTTGGTGAGCCGCTGAATCTCTTCCTTCAGATGATTGCATTCATCTGTGCTGTGTCCGGGCCCTTTGTGATATTGGCAATATTTTGATGAATATCCTCGAGCTCGGGAAAGCGACCTGGGCTTGTGCAATGCTGGGTGGTTACAAATCGCTTGGAAAATCTTGTCCTGAGGGGCATTGAGTGGCGTGAGCTCTTGGTGTTGGCATGACTACTTTCTTTTATATGTCTCTGCGCCTGGATTGCAGTTCCTTTTAGGCGACTGGTGTAGTTTGATCTCTTATTTCCTTTTCTGAGATTCGTCATTCGTTGCACTTCCGATGTTCCTATTGTATTATCAACCGCCGCGGTAGTGATTTTGTAAGTCCTGGGTTAGCGTTGCCAGAGTGGGGGAGGAACTGGTGCTCTAGAATTTCTTTTTTATGTCATACTCCTTGCACGAGGGTGACTTGGTCGTAGCGAAGGGCTTTCCCGACGGCTGTGACTTAGTTTGCGCAAACCGTGACGTGGAAGATGGCTTTAATTCTTGACATATGGCGAGTATTATGGCTTGGAGTTCGTTGATTAGGGAGGCGTGTTGGGCGCACATGCCCTCGAGCTTGCCCATAGTATCCACATGGTCAATTTTGTCGATGTGGGAGGGGGCTGGCTCGATGTGCCCTCCTAGGACGAATGCTTCAGCTGTCCAGGTGCTTCTTTTTTCCATTGAAGCTGCTCCTTCAAAACTATTGGGTTGAAAGTTCTATCTTGAGTACCATTGTGTCAGGGGTACGGTCTTTTGAGGATGTTGGGAGCTCGGGTTCCCACAGACAGCGCCAAACTATTGCGGTCTAACTCGACGTCCTGGTTGGGCCGGAATACCTGGACCGTCTTAGCTCTCGGAACGGTCGAGTACGCATACAGTCAAATGAGTAGGTCGATTGTACACAAATAGTTTTAACATAGAAAACCCCTCAACTGGGTAAAAACCACGTGACCGGATCTGTGCCGATCAAAGTCCACTATTATCAGGTTGTTACAACTAATTTGTGAAGTCGAGGGTGACATACCACCTCTCGTTACAGATTTGGGGGTGACAAAACACTTGGCACACGGCGGACGACATGCCATCATGTCGGGAGTTGTTACAAATTGTGTTTTGCGCCAGTGGTCTTCTGTTAGCAACTTGTTGAGTCTGGAAATGGAGAGGAGCACTTGGGCTTGTGTTTGCGGAGGCCTCTTGGAACTTGAGCGATTTGGATCGTCAGATGGCTTTGACCTGACCCGCTTGTGGCAAGGGTGCGGCTCGGGCATGGCTCTGGTGTGGCTCGGAGGCTGCTCGTAGGAGAAATCTGGCAGAGCTTCGACCTGAGGAAGAAGAAGACTCTGAGGAAAAAGGTTAGAAATGAAGAGGTCTGAGGCTCCTTTTATAAGATCTGTGTGGTGATTATGGTGGTTACGCGGCTATCCGCACACCATAACCGCCTTCATGATTATTTTTGGTTCAGTTTGAATGCGTGTATTTTTCTATTTAGAGACCATTTAAATAAACTATAAAATATTAATTAAATCCCCCCACTAACTTGGTTATTAGTGGGTGGTTATGCGTGATTCGGATGGCTAAGCATGCTTCCCATTGATCGGATGACGGGAGCGAGACTCCACGGGAGGCCGACGAACTCGCCGCTGATTTCACAGGCGAGTGGAAGATTGCCTCCGGCAGAGAAGGGGCGGCCGGATTTGCTGCCCCTTGTCCGCGAGGTAGAGGCCGAAGGGGGTGGCCAGCTCGGCTTCCCCTTAGCCGCAAGGCAGTGTCCAAGGAGGGGGAGGCCGGCTTGGCCGCCCCTTGGCCGCGAGGAGGCGGCCAAGGATAGGCGGCCGGCTTAGCCGCCCCTTGGCTGCGAGGAGGCGGCAGAGGAGGGACAGGTGGCTTGGCTATTATTGGGTATTGTATCCACAATAACCTTGATTTGTGTGAAGTCACCTTTGAACTAAGATGAATTAAGTTTGTATTTGATGCCATCTTTTAGTTGAGTACTTGTAGGTCATTATTGATAAGTGTAGAAAAATGTCAGTTTACAGTGAGTCACTAAACACAGGACCATGCAATGTAATCCCTCATTGTGTGATTCATGGTGTTGGCTCACGTGTAACCTTTTTATTGGGATAAACTTCATTTTCAAGTACTAAAGAAGAAAGAAAGAAAGGGTTGCTGACCTTTGATTAAAGAAAAAAAGAATTTTTCATTGAAAATTTTCTAAGTAAATTTTTCGAAAAGATTAGTGTTTTTCGAAAAGTTTAAACTTCATTTTTCGAAAAAGCCAAGTTATTCTCGAGAAACATTACGAAGTTTTCAAAAAACTCTCAAAAATTTCTAAGTTCTTCTTTTCGAAAAATACCCTGAAGTGTTCTCGAAAAGCCAAGTTGTGTTTTCGAGAGAGCAAGTAGTTTTCAAAAAGTCATAAACTAGTTTTCGAAAAGTCATAAAATAGTTTTCGAAAAATCGATTTCATTCTTCGAAATAGAAGAGTTGTTTTCGAAAAGTTTTATTACTTTCAAAAAGTTTTATTCCTTTCGAAAAATAAGTTTCCGGCTCAAAGGAAATTCTGCGTAAAGTCTTTTTCAAAAAAGGCTGAGTTATTTTTCGAAAAACCAAGATGCTTGTGAAGAATTTTATTCCTTTCGAAGAATATAGTTGCTAGGGATTCAAAGTTCTTTCGTCGAACAGAGTTCGCAGTTCGTCGAACAGGATTTCATTTGTCCAAAGGGAGTTCAAAGTTCTTTCGTCGAACGGAGTTCGCAGTTCGTCGAACAGGATTTCATTCGTCGAACGGGAATTCAAAGTTCATTCGTAGAACGGAGTTTGCAGGTCGTCGAACGGGTTTTCAATTCGTCGATCGGAGTTCATCATTCATTGAAAGTTATTTCGATATTTCCTAAGATCTTCTTGATTGATCCACGTGGATCTTTCCTTAAAGAATTGAGACCGTTAGAAGAAGTTCTATATAAAGTCTTTTCAAGGATTCACAACCCCTAATCCTGATCCATCTCAATAGAAAAAATAATAGGCGCACACTTTATAGATCGGGAAAAAGCTACAAGCCGTCTTCGTCGTTCTTCCCCAAAGCTCGTTCCTCGATCCGGCGACTCGAAAGCAGAAGAAAGATTCGACAAGATCCCTGGTTATAGATTCTAAATCTCTAATTTGATCTTGTCGGTTCTCAAGATTTCAAATCGTGTTTCTTTCAAGGATTTTTTCCTCAACCTCTTCTCCGAGCCTTCAGTTTTAGGAAGGAAGAATCTGAGATTTCAGATCTGAAGTGAAGTTTATTTTATCGTTGTTATAAGATCTATTTCAACTCTTGTAGGAGATTTTGTCTCCGAGTTTGTAGGAAGATTTTTCTTCCGAGCGTAGATCCTGTTTTGGGGGATCGAGTTGTAGGAGCGTTGCTCCGAGTTGGAGGATTGCTTTCAATCTGAGATAGTGAAGTAGCCAAGGCTAGCATAGTGCTAGATTGGTGAGGTGGAATTGGACGTACCCAAGATTGGGGCACCACTATAACTCCTTATGTCGTCTGATGCATGCTTAATTTCTGTGCTAATTTTTATTCCGCAAAAGACGTAGATCTTACCTATTCACCCCCTCTAGGTGATTTAGGTAGAAAACTAGACACTTTTAATTCGTATCAAAGGGTCGTTGTTCACAAAAAAGGTTCACACTTTGAACAGACCTTCCTCTAGTTGTCAAAGAGATCCTCTAGCATGGACAGATCCAAGGATTCCTCTAAGCTTACAGTGTGTACAAATGCAAACTTTCCTATGTGGAAAGAAAGAGTAAAGTTCTACATGGAAACTGTCGACCCCGCATCTTCAGGATAGTAGAAGAAGGCCCTCATGTTCCTATGATAGCCTCTACTATTGATCCTACCAGGAAAGTGCCAAAGAAATTGATGGATCTCGACAAAGACAAGATTGCACTTGTGGCTCTAGATAAGAAAGCAAAAAATATCATCGCAAGTGCAGTCGATGACTCGATGTTGCAGAACTTGATTCACTGCAAATGTGCTCAGGAAATATTACAGTCTTTGATCTTGCTGATGGAAGGCACAGAAGAAGTAAGGGATGACAGAAGATCCCTTCTGAATCAGAAATATAAGGCTTTCAAGCAAGGCCCCAATGATACTATAGCTGATAACTTTAAACACTTCTTCAAAATTGTCAATGGCCTGAAGAGCTACGGCCGGGTTTTCACTAATGGGTAACTAAATGACAAGTTCCTAAGATCCTTAACCAAGGAATATGACAACAAAATTTGTTCCATCAGAGAGTTCGGTAGACTGGCAAAAACTGACCCTCAGAACCTCTTCGGGAAGCTTATGTCCTATGAGCTTCAAATCAACGCAAGAAAAGTTGAAGAAGAGGGCAACAGATCTTCATCAAAAGAGAAGTCTGTTGCACTGAAGGCAAAAATCTCAAGGAAGGGCAAGGCTGCATCTCCTGCCCCCACTCACCAAGAGAGTGAAGAAGAAGCTTCCAAGCCTAGCACCTCAGGCTCAGAATTATCTGATGGAGAGATCTTTCTTCTCTCTAGACAGTTCAAGAAGTTCCTAAGTAAGAAGAAATATATGGGATTCAAAGAATCCTCATTCAGAAGATCACAACACGGTGGTGATTATCAAAAGAGAAGTCACACATCTGACAGGTATAAGTCTAAACTGAACAAACATTTTTCTACTGACATCATTTGTTATTGTTGCAACAAGGCAGGTCATGTGATCGCTGACTGCCCTCACAAGAAGGAGGGTGGAAAGAGAGAAGAGCACAAGTCTTCTCACAGTAAGAGAAAGGAAAAGAGATTCATCGCAAAGAAGCAAAAGACCCTCAGTGACACTGACTCGTTTGAGTCAAGTGATGATGAAAAAGCCTACTTTGGGCTCATGGCTCACTCCGACGAAGAAGGAGAAGTCCCCCAATTTCATGGGGAGGTAATGCTCACACTATCCTTTCTAAATCTTATGTTCCTGACGATGACCATGAGGACCACTCCTTTGATGATGAATCAGAACTCTTGAGTCAGTATAAAAAGCTGCTCAAAGCCTATGACCGATACAGAAAGGTTGTTAGAACTAAAACCAAGGAGATAAAATTCCTTAAGGGTGAGTAGATCATTCTGAGGGAGGAATTCACAAGTAAGGAATCACTCAGAAAGGATCACCAAGCCCTAGTCGAAGAATATAACAACTCTCTCAAGCACCTTAACCTGAAACAGAAGCTCATCGAGGAGTTGGAAGAACAGCTTGCTGTTGAAAAGAAACTTGTTGAAAGTTTCTCCAAGCCCAAGAGAATTCTTCCACTCGTGGCTGAATTCAATACTCAGGCTATAGGAGCTGGCTTAGGCCAAGTGGCTGCTCCTAGTAAATCTTCTAGGAGGAATAAAGCTCAAAGGAAAAATAAGGCTGCTAAGAAAGCCTTAGCCATAGAGAAAGGGAAGGGCCCTCTAAATCAAACAATGTTTAAGAAGGTAATCTTCCCGACGAACCAGTTTGATTTTGAGTCATCCTATGGTCACTTTACCAGGCCTACTTATGTAGAGCCTAAGTATCGCTACCAGGGATGGACCCGTCCCCGAAACTATGGTGAAAGTGCACTCAAGGAACCTTTTGAAGAGATCACTCTTCAGAGCTATGGTCCTTATGTTCAGGGCCACAACATCAAGAAGACACCAAAAGCCAATCCTATTGCAAAGAAGGAGAAGGAGGTGCAGAAACCTTGCGAGTGCAATCATCATGATGCCTCTACCTCCAGATCTGTCTCCCCTACTAGACCATATGTTCAAAAGGTCAAGCAGGAGACTTGGAAAAGGTACAACAGGTTTGAATGTTGGTTCTGCGGCAAAGTTTGTCACTTTGCTGTGGATTGCTGGTTTAATCCCAGAAATTCTGAAACTCCTCACGTTAATAATACGAGGCAGACCACTCGTAGTGTTAACACTCCTAGGGGGAGTATGCTAACAAGGAACCAATGACCCAAATACGTTTGTGTTCCTATAGTAAACTAAACTATATTTGCAGGTATGTCCAAAGGCCAACAAAATGCCTATCTGGTATTTGGACAGTGGATGCTCTCGGCATATGACCGGTGCAAGAAGGCTACTTCAAAACTTCACTCATGTCAAAGACGGGCCAAATGTTATATTTTGTGGCTCTGACAGGGGAATTACAAAAGGCTACGATATGATCTCTAATGGTATAGTATCGTTCACTGATGTGGCTTATGTGAAAGGATTTGAACATAATATGATTAGTATAAGTCAGTTATGTGATAAAGGCTTTATCGTTACTTTCTCTAAGGATCAGTGCCTGATAAAATTTGCCTCTACTGTGGAGACGGTATTAACAGGCACTAGGATTAGAAATATATTTTGCCTTAATTTTCTATGTTTAAACACTTCTACCCCAGTGTGTTTTGTGGCAAAGGATAATGCATCTCTTTGTGACCAATGGCACATGAGACTAGCACATATAAATTTCAAAACTATTAATATATTATTTTTCTTAAAATCTAGTACGTGACACACCTACTATTAAGTGCATTAAAGAGAGTCCATGTCACGCATGAAAAATGGGAAAGCAGACAAGGGCTATCTTTAAGGGCACTGGTGATAAAGATTCCTCAAGATGTTTATATTTAATGCATATGGTCTTATTCGGTCCAATGCAAGTTCATAGCTTAGGAGGTAAGTCATATACGCTGGTAATTATTGATGATCACTCACGTTTTACTTGGGTGTTATTTTTGAAACGAAAGTCAGATACTTTTGATGTGTTCAAAAATTTTGTCAGGCAAATCCAGAACGAATTAAACTGCTTAGTGGTCAGAATCAGAAGTGACCATGGAACATAATTCGAATCTGGCGCCATGACAAAATTCTGTTAAAGTCAAGGTATCTTTCATGAGTTTTCCTCCTCGTGTACTCTGCAATAAAATGGAGTTGCTGAGAGAAGGAATAGAACACTCATTGAAGCATGCACTACAATGCTGACGGACTCCTCTCTACTCGAGTACTTCTGGGCCGAGGCCGTCAATACAACTTATCACATGCAAAACCGATCATTAATCAACAAGAGACATTGTAAGACTCCCTATGAGCTACTAAATGGAAAACGACCGACTGTGTCCTACTTTAGGATCTTTGTCTACAAATACTATATACTTAATAATGGGAAATATCATCGTACAAAGTTTGGAGAAAATGTTTTGAAGGTATTTTTGTAGGTTTTAGTAGCCATAGTAAGGCCTATAGAATTTTTAATAAGAAAACTCTGGTGTTAGAAGTGTCAATTAATATTGTATTTGATGAGATGAGCTTGCTTCATAGCAGCTCTTCCAGTGTTTTTCTTGAAGATGTAGGTTCAAGGCTGAAAGAATTAAACTTGGATGAGGCAGTTGACGAAAGCACTCAAAAGTTCATCACATTCACTCCTCCAACCTCAATTGGAGAAGAAGCTTACCAAGATGAAGAAGTCACCCAAGTGGAAGAGGAAACTCAAGAAATTATGGAAGCTCCCGATGCAAGAACTCTAGAGCTCAGACACTTGAAGGATCACCCGGTTGATCAAATCATAGGAGATCCTCGTGACGGTGTGAGAACTCAAAGAGGTACTACTAATGAAAATTTGCATTTAATTTTTCATTCACAGGTTGAATCGAAGAAATTCGAAGAAGCAAATCAAGACGCTTCTTGGATAATTTCTATGGAAGAAGAACTAAAACAGTTCAAGTGGTGCCAAGTCTAGAAACTTGTACCTAGACCCAAAGGCAAAAATTTTATTGGAACAAAATAGGTCTACATGAACAAGATGGATGAAGATGGAATTATCATCAAAAACAAAGCCTGGCTAGTAGCCAAAGGGTACAAAAAAGAAGAAGGGATTGATTTCAATCAGACCTATGATCCAGTGGTAAGACTTGAAGCAATCAGGATATTCCTCGCATATGCTACCTTTATGGGCTTCACAGTCTATCAAATGGACGTGAAGTCAGTCTTCCTCGATGGTGACATAAAGGAGGAAATATATGTGGAACAATCCCCAGGTAGCAAAGACAACAGAAAGAGCATTTTTGGGGCGTGACAATTCCTTGGAAGAAGGCTCATTTTTTGGAGTAGCAAGAAGCAGAATTGGACGTACCCAAGATTGGGGAACCACTATAACTCCTTGTGTCGTCTAGTGCATGCTTAATTTATGTGCTAATTTTTTATTCCGCAAAAGATGCAGATCTCACCTATTCACCCCCCTCTAGGTGATTTAGGTAGACAACTAGACACTTTCAGCTGCCCCTTGGCTGCATGGCAGCAGCCATGGAGTGTAGGCTGGCTTGGCCGCCCCTTGTGCGCGAGGCGACGATGCTCCCACTTCTCACACCTTGAAGAGAATTAAAAGATTGACCGACAACCGTAGAACTGAGCTCCTGGGGGTGGGAACAGTATGAGTAGTGAGAGTTTCTTTGTACTGCGACACCATCGTTGTTAGGATACTATCGCGACAACACAGGAGATTCCCTTATGTTATTCCCTTCTTCATGGTGGATTGGCAGTGAGGTGCGATAAGATCCTTTTGTCGTGCATAATTTCTAAGGGAGGGTGTAATAAAATTGGGGCATTGTGCAAGGGCTTTCTAATGCAAGAAGACGCAAACAGCGTGGGAGGAAGAAATCACCCAAATCCTTGTGAGAGAAGGCAGAAGGGGCGAGGGATGAAGTCACCATGAAGGCATCATGTGGGAGGAAGAAATTAGGGATGTTGTAGGCTGGAAGATGAGGGTCCCTTAGTGAGGACGCCGATGTCGATTTGTCGTCAGTGGATGCCATAGGTTTGACAAAGAGGCAAGCACACACTGAGAATCGATATCATGTGGTGCTTCTGTGAAAGGATTGGACAATGGAGTTCAACGGAGCTGTGGATGATTTGTTGGTGGTCTATTGATGGAAAGAAGAAAATCGACCCCCCTATGGATCATTGTCTATAAGCTGAGGATGAAGAGGCGAGTGGAAAGGTGTGATAAGAAAGAAAAAATGGCAATGCGAGGGCAGGTTTGGGGGATAAAAAAATTGCGTGATCGAAGAGGTGAGAGAGTGGATTGTTTTACCATAAAGTTGATTTTGGTCTTTTGAGATGGACGGACATGATGAAAATAATGGTTTTTTAATCCATTTAATTTGCTAGACATACTATTTCTATTTAGAATTGTGTGTGTGTGTGTGTGTACTATTCTAAAAAGAAATATTGTGACCACCTAACTGGCTATCAAAAATAAGACATCAAACGAATCTGATCCGTTCATTAAGTTTGAAATTAAAATGTCAAAACGATCACCATTGTTCGTGTTAAACCGCAACTCCTCCATTAATAAAACCGTAGATTCTATTCACGACCTCATTCGACTTCGTGCCCCAACATACTATTGCCTGCTAGCCAGACAAGAATAAAGCTCACAAGCAATCCAAATATCCAGTGCCTAAGATGCCTCTCTACTCATGGAATCGACGATAAGGTAGGATTCAATGGGGGGGGGGGTGCCCCCCTCTAAATATTTTGCAAAATCAATAGTGGATTTTGATTCCTCTCATCGAGAAAACGAATTTTGATTACCTATACTTTAAAACAAAAAGGTGGTTGAATGAGAGAGCAAATGACTAAGATAGAGACCTTCAATTTTTTTTTGATGAGAGGAAGATGATTGGCCTACCTTCTATGAAGCCACTTCCATTTTGATCTACCCTGTTTCTTTGGTTCTTGCAAGCATGAAACAACCTCTATGCCAATAGACGAGCACAACAACATTTGAGTCATCTTCAGCAAGAATGCCCATGCCTTCGAAAAAACCTTATGCATCTGTTCCCTGCTTTTGTCGTCTCTAACACCTCCACGATCCCTATCGCCATCAATAAGGTTGTGCATAAAAACTGAAATGAACTGAACCGAATTGATCAACCCGAACCAATTTTCGAATCTAACCGATCAGCTTGGCACGATTTCAGTTTAGGGGGGTTGAAAACCCACATCATTTCGGTTTGGTTCGTATTGTTGGTTGGGTAAACCGAAAAAATGAACCAAATCGAACCTAATTATTAGAGAATAAAATGTCATCTTATCATTTTATTAACAAAATCATGCAATGCTATATCCAAACCATTAACCTTAAGGATCTCCATTTTCATTTTTCTTACTTGCTGTAGTTTAATATATTTACAACTTATATCTAATACAATATAACTTCTCATTAAACACGATTCTCTAATGGTGTTTTGTCTGCACAATAACACTCATGGTAGAATAGATTTGAATGCACGAGAATATTGAAAAAAACTAGTTGTTGAATTTAATGATCGAACTCATGTACATACAAAACATTAAACAACTTCAAAGTAAATGTAGAAAATCGAATCGAATGGTAAAAAACCGAACCGAACCCAACCGAATGAGTTCGTTTTGGTTTCAGTTTTGGATGTGTAAAAATCGTGGTTATTCAGTTCGGTTTCAGTTTTACATAAAATCGAACCAAACCAAACCATTTGCAAGCCTACTTGTTGTAGATCGAGACTCAGACCAATATCGAACTTATGTGGAACAATCATTATATAAGCATGAAGAACGAATACATTGCGCTTCAAGAGGATCTCTAGCAAGCAAGCGCGACGTGTCTCATTTCCAATAGATTAAGTCAGAGCTGAATTTTGAGGTGGAGCAGTTGCGGGCAGAGCTTCAGACAGAGAAGTTCTCGATGGAGAAGATGATGTGGCTTCTAGAATGCGTGCAGGGGGAAGTCACCCGCCTGGAGATGGAGCTAAGGCCCTTGAATAGCAAGGTAGAGCACCTTTTTTCGCAGGAGTGGACCGCAAAGGTGAAGGCAGTTAGATTTACTAAGTAAAGGGACTCCATCGATTACATGCGGGATCATTGTTTGCTCTTCGAGGAGATCCGTGATTTTGTCTGGTCCAAGGAGGTTGAGCCTCATATAACGAATGAGCACGAGGTAGAGTTTCGACGTGGGATGGTTAAGGCTCTCCAGTTGTTTGTGCGGATGTAGGGTTGTGATGTTTCTGTACTTGGTGTCGATGACCTTTCTAGAGACGAGTGCCTTGACTTGGATGTCGAGGGCGAATAGTAGCTTTTGTATCTTCGTAGTTTTTATTTTACTTTGTCGTCTTGGCGATGAATTTGTGTTTGTATTCTGTATATATGTACCTTGTTTGCGGCACATTAGAAGTCTTTTATGTATTGCATTATTATTTATTATTTACTCCAGCTTAGAGCATTTACTTGTAATGATGGTTGAGCTCTGTCATTTTGGTACCACCATTAAGTGCGAGCTACTCTGGTTTACTTCTTTGAGGTTGGCAATTGGAGGACGAGACCTAAGCGATGGCATAACCAACTATAAGGGAGAACGACAAACTATTTGAGCCGGTTAGTGAGAGGTTAATACCACCAATCTGGGGGATGTCGTTGAGTGTGGTGGTGAATGATGGACCTTCGAACCTGGGTGACCACGAGGGGGGCAGACTCTGATGGTGTCGTGACCTATTGCGGGGGACAAGGGCGGACCTTAGATCCGCGGAAGTTAGAGGTCACAGGGGTCGTGACCACGATAAAAGGCGAGGGGCATACCCCTACGAGCCGCTGACGAATACAAGGGGCAGGCCCTGACAACGCTATGATCTACTATGGGAGAGAAGTGAGGACCATTGATTCGCGGTAGTGGGGGCTCACTAGGGTGTGGCCCCGAAGAAACGGAAAATTTTGAATGCTTTGAACAGCTGGCAAGTGAGGGGGCAAGCCCCGACGATGTCATGACCTACTACGGGGGAGAATGTCGGACCTTTGATCCACAATAATGGGAGGTCATTGGGGCTGGGAGACCTAAAAGGATGGCAAGGGAAAGACCCTACAAGCCACTAGAGAGTGTGAGGGAGAATTCCCTGGAGGCGTTGCGACCTACTACAAGGAGAAGTGTTGACCTTTGATCTGCGATAGTGGGATGCCACTGGGCTTAGCCCGGGAGCTCCGGTGAAGGGCGAACACTTCAAACCATTGGACATACTATATGGGCGAAGGGACGACCTTTGATTCATGATAATTCGAGGTCCTTAGGACTTACCCAAAAATTTTCTTGTGATTGTAGAGTTAGAAGAGAAATAGAACATAATGCATTGAGAAAATAGTAGTATGTGCACAAGCGTATGCTTGCTACTTTATATAGTTAGTGCTTGTTTCTTAGACATGCTGAAAGTATAGTAAAAGATAGGGTTGAGGAAGACATGATATAGAGGGGCTCTATTGTCCGATGTTGGGTATTGCATCCACAATAACCCTGATTTGAATAAGGGTCCAGTCAAGCTATGATTAATTGAGATTGTATTTGATATTGCTATTTTAGTTATGTACTTTGCAGGTTTACAAAGTACACACCAATATCAGGTTATAGTGGGTCAGTAAACATAGAACTATAGTGGGTCAGTAAACACAGTACACACCAATATCAGGTTTACATTGCTAAGTACAAGAGAAGGATCAAGGATGGACAAAGTCTTGGAATTAGAAGGATGGGAATTTCTCCTAAGTAAAATTTGTCGAGTATGGTAAGGGATACTCGTCGAATTCGTCGAGTATCAACTTGATACTTGTCAAATTCATTGTGTATACATACTTATACTTGTTGAATCCATCATTTGTACTTAGGGAAGATTTGCTGAGAATTGGAAAATCTGTTAAGTAAAATTTGCCAAGTATCATCATGCATTCTTGCCGAATTCGTCGAATGTATCTAACGATACTCGCATAATTTATCGAATATGCTAGATGATACACGCCAAATTCGTCGAGTCCAGTCGACGCTACTTCTTTGGATTCTCCAAGTCTTATTCATCAAATTTTGCTAAGCCTATGGCGTCGAGTGCTTCGACAACATTGAGTTAGTTAGTCAATACTCGATGAATTCGTCGAGTATGAGTCTGGCTGTGGCGATGAGTGACTTTCTGGCCTGAGAGAATTTTGCTAAGTCTTTTTCATCGTATATCAAGAACTATTCGGCGAGTATACTATCAATACTCGGCGATACTCCACGAATTTGACTTAGGTCATTTTCCAATATTTTTCAAAATCAGTCTCGGGTTCGGTCGGCTATGCACAGTTCTTTCTAGGTTTCATTTTTGGAAATTTTCTTTAGTCTGTTGGCAAGAAGTTCTCTATAAATACCTAGGGATATTTTTATTTAATGCTAATCGTGCTCTTGCTATCAATTGAAATCGAGAAGAAATTTCCAATTAGAGAAACCGTCGGTTTCTCCTTACGCATCGCGACTTTCCGATCGGCCACCGACAACCTGTTGTGCACGATTCATCTTCTTCGACATACTTGACTGGATTGCTCTCTCTATAGATCTATACTCATCCAGAGTAAGTCGATCGAATATTAAATTCAAGATTCAAGATCTTCCATGTATACATATTCCGTGTTCTCCAAGCGCCTTCAAGATCTGTTATTCTCGAAGAATGACGGATTGAGGATCTCAAATCTTGTCTTAGTTTGGTTGTAATATTATTATTGTAATATTCTTTTACATATTGTAGGAGACTTGTCTTCGAGTTTGTATATCTGTTTGTGGATCGAGTTTGTAGATCCATTTGTGGATCGAGTTAGTAGATCTGGTTGTGGATCGAGTGGTAGGAGTGTCGTCTCCGAGTTGTAAGAGTTGCGGATTCGAGGTGTAAGATTCGTTGTAATCGTAGAAAGGTGAAGTAGCCGAATCTAGCCCTTCGTGGTAGATAGGTAAGGCCGGAAAGTGGACGTACCCAACTCAGGGAACCACTATAATTCTCAGTGTTTGTGTGCTTGTTTTTAAGTAATTTTTTATTCCGTGAAAAGACACAGACATCACTTATTCACCCCCCTCTAGGTGATTTAGGTAGACGTTAGATACTTTCAATTGGAATTAGAGGGGAGTTTTGTTCGATATAAGTTAGCACCTTGAACAAGATCCCCGATCTAGCGTTTAGAGATTCTGCGTATTCACCGTGAACAGAAGTAAATATAGGTCTTCTATGAAGCTACTGGTGTGCACTAAAGGAAACTTTCCCATATGGAAATAACGAGTACGGTTCTTCATAGAGGCTACTGATCCCAGAATATTCCAGATTGTGGAAGAAGGACCGCATATTCCTATACAAGCCTTAGCTCTGAATCCGTCAATCATGATTCCTAAGAAGATGATGGATCTCACAAAGGATGAGATTGCCCCAGTCTCCCTCAACAAGAAGGCAAAGAAT
Organism: Platanthera zijinensis; assembly: GCA_039513925.1. NCBI lineage: Eukaryota > Viridiplantae > Streptophyta > Magnoliopsida > Asparagales > Orchidaceae > Platanthera > Platanthera zijinensis. The sequence goes on along the minus strand of CM077090.1, from coordinate 52,418,381 downwards.
ATTATAGCAAGCACAATGGATGACTCAATGCTTCAGAACTTATTCCATTGCAAATCTGTCAAGGAGATGTGGGACTGCCTTGTTGTACTCATAGAAGGTACAGAAGAAGTGAGAGACAATCACAAATCATTGATGAACCAAGAGTACGAAGCCTTCAAATAAGGTGCAAATTATACCATTGTTAATAGCTTCGAGAAGTTCTTCAAGATTGTGAACAAACTCAGAAACTACGGCCACATCTTCACTAATGGTGAACTGAATGACAAATTCCTCAGATCCCTGACAAAGGACTGGGACACAAAAGTTGTTTCCATTCAAGAGTTTGGGAAGCTGCCAGAGATAGACCCCCAGAACCTGTTTGGAAAGCTTCTCTCCTACGAGCTTCAAATGAACACTAGAAAGAAGGAGCAGCAGAATAACAGAACTTCAAGCAGAGACAAGTCAGTTACTTTGAAGGCCGAAGTTTCGAAAAAATCTAGAGTAGTGTCACCCATAAGGACACAAGCTCCAGACACTCCTGAAGACTCTGAACCAAGCACGTCAGGTTCCTAGCTATCTAACAGAGAGTTCTCCCTCATTTCCAAACAGTTCAAGAAACTGCTGAGCAAGAGGAGATAAATGAAAAATCATTCATCCACTTCTGATTTCAGGAGATCATGTCGTGACGGTGATCAAACAAAGAAAATCTATAATAAAGAGGACAGGTATAAATATAATACGTACAAACAGTTTTTCTCTAACGTTGTTTGCTACTGGTGTAATAAGCCAGGTCACATGATTGTTGAGTACCCGTACAAGAAGAAGGAAGGCTCCAAGAGAGAGGAGAAGAAATCCTTCAAGGGGAAGATAAAAGAAGAAAAGAGCATTGTCGCGAAGAAGTACAAGACTCTCAGCGATAGTGACTCAAGTGAGTTGAGCTTAGAGAATGAGGAAGCCTACTTCGGGATGATGGCACAATCAGACGAGGAAGTTGGTGACTCAGAGTATCGCGGAAAGGTAAACTCACACACAATACTATCTAAGTCGGATACCTCCTCAAGTGGTCATGAAGGCTATTCTTTTGAGGAAGGGGATTCAGAATTAATGACTCAGCATGAGAACCTTTTGAAGGCTTTTGACAAATGCCGAAAGATAGTTAAAAAGCAGGAAAAAGAGATTGCCTCTCTTAAGGTAGTGGAATCAAGCCTGAGGGAGGAAATTGCAAAATTGACTCCTCTCAAAAGAGAAGTTCACTCCTTGCAAGAGGAATTAAAAAACTCAGCTGAAATATTAAATCTGAAAGAGAAATATCTTGATGAGTTCGAAAAAAAGCTCTTAGTGGAGAGAAAGCTTGTTGAGAGTTACTCAAAATTGAAGACTATTCTCACTCTCATTGATGAGTTCTCAGCTCCAAGATGGGTAGTTGTCTTGGCCATATAGTGGGAAAAGGTAAGGCTGCCAAGAAGTCTAGTGCCAAAGAAAAGGGGAAAGCTCCTCTAGGTCAACCCTCGTTTAGGAAGGTAATCTTCCCGACGAACAAGTTCAACCTTGAGTCATCCTATGGTCATCTGGCTAGGCCTACTAATGTAGAGCCCATGAAGTGATACCAGGGATGGACCCATCCCCGAGACTATGGTGCCAGTGTTTTCAAGGCACCTTATGAGGAGATTCAAATGAAGAGTTATGGTCCTTATGTTCATGGACATAACAATAAGAAGGCACCAAAAGCCAAAACTGTTGGGCCAAAAGTAAAGGAGACGGAGAAGCCCTGCATATGTTACAATCAGGAGGTCTCCACCTCAAAGTATGTTTCCCCTGCTAGACCCCAATTCCAAAAGGTAAAGCAGGAGTACAAAAGGAGGTACAACAGGTTAAACTATTGGTGATGCGACAAAATTGGTCATTTTGGCGCAGATTGTTTTTTTAACCCCGTAAATTTTGAATCTCCATGAGTTAGCAATGCAAGACTGGCCACTCGAAAGGTTAATGTTCCTAGTGGTGTTAAGCTGACCAGGAACCAAGGACCCAAATCCGTTTGGGTTCCTAAGGTAAAGTGATTTGTCTTTGCAGGTATGTTCAAAGGCCAATAAAAATCCGATCTGGTATTTGGACAGTGGTTGCTCTCGGCATATTACCGGGACAAGAAGCTGATTGCTTGAGTTTACCCCAGTCAAAGACGGACCAAAGGTCATATTTGGAGGGTCAGACATGGGAACTACAAAAGGCTATGGTATGATTTCCAACATCATAGTCTCTTTCACAGACGTGACTTATGTTGAAGGATTACAGCATAATCTTATAACCATAAGTCAGTTACGTGACAAAGGCTGTATCGTTGAGTTCTACAAGGACAAGTGTTTGATAAAGTCGTCTACAAATTTGGAGACGCACTTAACAGGCACTCGGAGCAGAAATATTTTTTGTTTAAATTTTCTTTGCTTAGAAAATTCTACACCAGTTTGTTTTCTTGCAAAAGATAGTGCGTCTCTTTGTGACCAATGACACAAGAGATTAACACATATTAATTTCAAAATGATAAACATGTTTTTTCTCACAACTTAGTGTGCGAGCCCCAGTATTAAGTGCCTTAAAAAGAGTCCATGTCACGCATGCCAAATGGGTAAGCAGACAAGGGATACCTTCAAGGGTATTGCCAAAAAGGATTCTTCACGAAGTTTATATTTACTTCATATGGAATTATTCGGTCCTATGCCAATTCACAGTTTAGGAGGTAATTAGGTCTACACGTTAGTAATTATTGATGACTACTCACATTTTACTTGGGTGTTCTTTCTGAAACACAAGTCAGACACCTTTGACTCATTCACTAGTTTTGTCTGGAAGATTCAGAATGAATTGAACTATTCAATGGTCAAAATCAGAAGTGACCATGAAACAGAATTTGAGCCTGGTGCCATGTCAGAATTTTGTGGAAATCAAGGTATCTTTCATGAGTTTTCCTCCCCACGCACTCCATAACAAAATGGAGTTACAAAGAGAAGGAATAGAACCCTAATTGAAGCATGTACAACAATGTTGAACGACGCTTCACTTCTGGAGTACTTCTGGGATAAAGCAGTCAACACCGCCTATCACGTGCAAAACAGAGCACTAATCAACAAAAGCTATCGTATGACCCCCTATGAACTATTGAAGGGAAGAAAACCGACTGTGTCCTACTTTAAGATCTTTGGAAGTAAATGCTTCGTACTTTATAATGGGAATTATTACCACACGAAGTTTAATGAAAAATGTTTTGAAGGTATTTTTGTAGGTTATAGTAGCCATAGTAAGGCTTATAGAATCTTTAATAAGAAAACCCTGGTGGTAGAAGAGTCAATAAATTTTGTATTTGATGAGACAAGCATGTTCCAAAGCAGCTCGTCTAGTGTTATTGGTGTAGATGCAGGTACCGAGTTCAAGGATCTAAGCTTGGATGAAGCAGTCAAGAAAGAAGCTCCAAGCTCAGTCAAGGTCATCGATCCAGGCTTGGTGGATGAAGAACCTCTATAAGAAGAATTGCTTCAACCTATAGAGGATGCACCAGATGATGCAGAGCCTGCTAGAGGAAGAGCAAGAAATCTAGGGTTCAGACACCTAAGAGATCACTCAGTTGATCAGAAAATTGGAGAGCCAGTCAACGGTGTGAGAACCAGATGAGGTACTGCTAATAAGGTTATGCATCTTAGTTTTCCGTCAAAGGTTGAGCCAAAGAAATTTGAAGAGTCAAACAAAGATGTTTCTTGGATACTCTCAATGCAAGAGAAGCTCAATCCGTTTGAACGTTGCAAAGTCTGGGAGTTGGTAACCAGACCCAAGGGACAGAACGTGATCGAAACCAAATGGATATTCAGAAACAAGCTGGATGAGAAAGGAGTAATCATCAAGAACAAAGCCAAACTTGTAGCACAAGGATACCAATAAGAAGAAGGGATCAAATTCGACCAGATCTTTGCTCTAGTGGCTAGCTCGAGGCAATCAGGTTGTTTCTTGGGTATATTGCCCTCAAAGGCTTCACTGTTTACCAAATGGATGTGAAGTCAGCATTCATCAATAGAAATCTGAAAGAGAAAGTATACGTAGCGCAACCCCAAGGTTTTGTCAATTCTAAATTCCCTGAACATGTTTATTTTTTTATCAAAGCTTTATACGGCTTAAAACAAGCTCCATAAGTTTGGTATGAGATGTTGTCTAGATTTCTTCTTGAGAACAAGTTCACAAGGGGAAAGATAGACAAGATATTATTTCTCAGGGAAGTAAAAGACAAGATCTTGCTAGTGCAAATATATGTCGATGATATTATCTTTGGCTCTACGGAAGACAATATTTGCAAATAGTTTTCCAAACTTATGTAAGAAAAGTTTGAAATGAGCAGTATGTGAGAGCTAAAATATTTCTTAGGAATTTAGGTGAAGCAAGATGAAATTTCATCTCTCGGATGAATTTTACCAAGGAGCTTCTTAAGAAATTCAGAATAGAGAACGCAACCTCTATGAGGACTCCAATGGGTTCAACTGTGTCTCTGGATAAGGATAAGAAAGGGAAATATTTTGATGAAACCAAGTACAGAAGCATAGATGGATCCTTGCTCAACCTCACTGCCAGTAGACCAGATATAATGTTTTCAACATGTGTCTACGCTAGATTTCAGGTGAACTCTAAGGAATCTCACTATGTCACTGCAAAGCGGATCTTAAGATACCTTAATGGTCAAAGCGGATCTTAAGATACCTTAATGGTACACCTAATCTTGGCTTATGGTATCCGAGAAATAATTATGTCGAGCTAATTAGTTTTTTAGATGCCGATTTTACAGGAAGTAGGGATGACATGAAAAGCACTTCCGGGACGTGCCAATTCCTTGGAAGACGACTTATTTCATGGTGTAGTAAGAAGAAGAATTTTGTGGCAACTTCTACTGCTGAGTCAGAGTATATCACTACGGGTAGTCGTTGAGCACAGCTTCTATGGATCATGAATCAACTTAAAGACTACAACTTGAAGTTCAAAGAGATTCTAATGTTTTACGACTCATCCAACACAATAGCGATCACGAATAATCCAGTCTCTCACAGCCGGACAAAGCATATCGAGGTGCGCTATCACTTCATCCTAGAGCATATGGAGAACTAGGACATAACCCTCAACTATTTCCCGACGGATAAGGAGGTTGTAGATATTTTCACGAAGTCGTTGTACGAGGCCAAGTTCTCATTTTTCAAAACAGAACTAGGCATGCTGAAAATTAACTCATGAAGAAGGCCAAGCAAGTAGGAAATCACTCGGGAACTACTTCAGAAAGGAAAAAAAATTCAAAAGAGAATTCGGCAAATATTGGACAACACACTCGCCGATTCGTCGGATATCAATGGATACTTGCCGAATCTGGCTCAGCTTCCGATGATTCTCGCTGAATTCAACTTAGGACAAAATTTCAAATTCCTATATTGGATCCGAAGAGCCACGAATTCTGGTACACAGCTTCTAGACAATTTTAAAATTATATATATATAATAGAAAATGGGGCAGCCGCACACTATTTCGACGAACTCTTCAAGCCGATTCGCTGAAAACAGCTATCCTGACTCTTCGGCTCCCGCAAAACCAGTTCATCGCCTTCCTCCAGCAGTTCCAGCGATTTGCTTCGCTCTTCCTCAATTAGGGTTGTGAACGAATTCCAAACCCTAACTGATAGTGTAGCAAGGTTCTCCCGCCTATTTCTTCCGGTGGTGTGCTTCAAGAACCGTGTTATCGCCGATTCCGACAAAGTTCAGAAATCCTGTTCATTCCAGATTCAGTTTTCTCCATGGCTCCCAGAAGCACAAGTGGTTTTCTAGGGGGAGGAGAACTAGTTCGCACTGGGGTTGCCTCAGCCTCCGACGAATTTCCTAATGTGATACTCATGTTGGTGACTACAGGACTTTCCTTTGTCCTAGAACACCCGTGCAAGGTTTTGGACAAGGAAGTTCTCGAGTTCTTCCAGAACACAAAGCTGAGACATGAAGATGTTGGAACACCCTATTACTAATTTGGGCAAGGATCACTATGTTTTTAGGAAATTGGTTTGACCTAGTTGTACAGTTGAAAAGGTCAATTTAGAATGAGTCTAAGGCTTAGAACTTAGGTTTGAAGCTGCCCCCAAGACCTTTCAAAGATCAAGATTCAGTGCTGAGACAAAGACAATTTTCGTCGAGCTCAAGTCGACGAAACGTCGAACTCAGTTCGACGTTCTCTGAGCTTAATTCTGCAAGTCGTCGAACTCCGGTCGACGATCTTCGAGCTCAGATCGACGTTTTGTCTCCAGCTATTTTCCAAGTCGCTGAGCTCAGTTCGACGATCGTAGAGCTCAGTTTGACGTTTTCTGTCTGCTGTTTAAATACAATCTGTGAGCTCAGTTCAACGATCATAGAGCTCAGATCGACGATTTCTGTGAGAGATCGACGCTTTTAGATTTCGAATTCAAGAACAGTTATGGAATTCATTCAGATTCATTCAAAGTTATTTCCTGCATTTATTGCAAAGGATTTTCTAGCCATTTCAAGCAATCTAATGCAAGTTTCAAGGAAGACTAAAAGGAATGTTACTTAGCACTTTCCCAAGAGACAGTTGTCATTTATGGAAGTCATTTATGACTGAGTAACGACCATCTAAGTCAGAATCTGATATACACCTACAGAATATGTTTTTGAATAGATAGACCATATACAATTATAGAGACAAGAGATATACAGCGGAATCAAATTTTACTGAATCCCAAATCTTCAAGAACACAAGAAACTTCTGCTGTGGAGTAAATCTTCTGCTACTCAACTCCTCCAAATCCTCAAGTGTTCAAAAGCTTCAACATCAAGAACTCCAGACATCAAACATTTCAGCATCTGCTGAAATCATCAATTGCTGGAGATCTGAAGCATCTGAAGACCTATCACCCTAGCAAAGCTCACCTTCCTGAACCCTTACAGATCTCAGGGGGAGCTTTGACAGCATCATCCACTTCTCTTCTCTCAGACTGTTGACAGAGAAGAACAACTCAACTTTTTCTTTCTTTTTTTCTTTCCCTCTTGTAAAAGGGTTTATCAAAACTCCCTTCAAAAGTTCTGAAACTGGTTTCTGAGCCCTTATCAAAACTCAGTGGTGGCAAGACACCTTATCAAAAAATCTAGTTTTAGTTTTTGAGCATCTTATCAAAAGCTCATTGGTGCCCAGGACACCTGATCAACTATTCCTGCAGAGGATTCCTAACTAGGGTGATAGAAGAGTGGATGTACCCGGTTGTTTGGGAACCACTATAGATCCTTGTGTCATCTAGTTACTGTGTATTTTACTTTTCTGTGTGCTGTGTGATTTCTTATTTCTTTCTTTAGTTTTTATTTCACTGCAAGCACCTTACACATATATATAAATTAAGTCTTCCACTGCTTTACAGTTTTAATTGTAAATTATTTTAAAATACTCTATTCACCCCCCCCCTCTAGAGTTAAGATAGATCTTTCCCTCACTTTCAATTGTATCAGAGGGAGGTTGGTTATTCAACATCTTAATTTTCAACAGATTGGGTTAACAGGCTAACAACTGAACCAAAATATCCTTGATAAGATAAACCTTCTATAGAGGATAGTTATTACTTTTTGTATTATATTTATTTTCATACAAAACCATGGCACAAAACAAAGATTATGCTAGCACCAGACCTCCAGTGTGCAACCTCTCTAAGTTTGCACTTTGGAAGGCAAGGATTAAGCTTTACATGAATTCTATTGATGAGGACATTTTTAATTCTGTTTTAACAGTTTGTCCAAGACCCCCAATGATCACAAGTACCAGTGTTGTTCCACCTCCTTCAGGAATAGATACAAAAATAAAGAAATGGAAAGTTGTAGATGCAAAGGCTATAAATATCCTTGCTCAGACCATGTCTGATGAGATATTCCAAAAGGTGTCTGAATGCAGTTCAGCAAAAGAGATATGGGACAAGTTATCTGAAATTGTCTCAGGATCTACTGATGAAAGGAAGGACAGGAGATCCCATCTCATAAGCCAATATGAGAACTTCAAGAAAAGAGAAACTGAATCAGTGGCTGACATGTACAACAGGCTCAGCCTAATAATCAGTGAACTAAAAATAATGGACAAGGAAATCTCTCTAACTGAACTAAATGACAAGATCCTAATGTGCTTCCCTAGCACTTGTGACTCAAGGATCTTGCCAATCAAGGATGCCAGAAGCCTTACTGAGATTACTACTGAAGCTTTGTTGGGCAAGCTCATGTCTTATGAGTTGCTCATCAAGAACAGAGAGGAAGAACAAAAGACTGCTTCTCTAGCCATCAGAAAGGAGAAGACCATAGCATTCAAAGCTATAGAAGATCTGCCTGAAGACAAGGTCACAGGCAATGAAGAATTGATTAGTTTGCTGGCCAAGAGATTTTATAAGATGGCAAGGAAAGATTTCATAAAGAGGTCATCTAGAGGGCATGAGAATCCAAGGTATGACAAGTCAAATAATAAAGAAATAATCTATTTTGGATGCAGGAAACCAGGCCATATTGTGCCTAACTGTCCAGAAAATCAGAATAAGGACAAGAAGGACAGGAAAGATAGGAGAAAAGACAAGGACTCCAGGGGAAACAACAGCAACAAATCTTCCTCCAACAAAAATAAACATACAAGGAAGGGGTTTGTAGCTGAAAGCTGGAGTGATATTGAAGAGGAATCAGAAGCCTCATCAAGCTCAAGTGATGATGAGGATGATGCTGAAGAAAAAGAATTATACATGATGGCTATCAATGCCTCTCAGCAAAATTCTGATGCAGAACAAGGATCAGACTCAGAATCTGAAACTCAAACTGAAGAAGACCAGGTAATAGACTCCTTTGATTTTGACTCAAAGCACTTTAGATCTGAATTTAAGGCACTTTGTTTAGACCTGCTAAAGTTTGAGAAAGAGATCATCTCTCTCAGAAATTAATTGTCTGAACATAGCACCTTAAAATCAGAAAACCTCAAACTCTCTGAGGAGTTAGAATATTGTAGGGAGGAGATAGTGTCACTGAAAAGTGAGTTATCCCAGGCAAAGAAGTTTGAAGAATCCCTTAATGGGAGAAGCATCAGACTGATGGACATCACAAGTACAGTGAACTCACGATTCAACAGTACACTGGGCTTGGGTGCTTCATCCAGCCAACCTATAGTATTAACAACCCCAATTAGATTTATTTCTGATAAAGGAAAGGGTGTTGTAGAGGTAGCTAGGAAGAATCCAGATTTACCTAAGGAAAATAAAGTTCAACTGAAAACGTCGAATAGAGGTCGATGATTGTCGAACAGAGCTCGGCGATCCAAGGCTGAATCGTCGAACTTAGATCGACGACTTCTGAACTCTGAACTCTAGCATAGTCGATCTTCGAACAGAGCTCGACGATCTAACCCAAGATCATCGAACTCAGGTCGACGATCGTCGAACGGAGCTCAGAGCTTTGAATATTCTTTCAGAGGTAAATCTCAAGTCAATCCTAGAAGTCCCCCATCCCAAAGCTTCAACCCTTATACTGAATGGATAGTACCTCCTAGGATATACCATCCTGAAGGATATAAGAGTCAGCCAGGGATGTCTTTCATTTCTGAATTTAAAGGTTATCAACCTAGACCCAAGGTAAATTGGGTCAAAAACATATAAATTGTTTATGTACAGGTGAAGACCTATCCAGCAATGAACCAACAATGGTATCTGGATAGTGGGTGCTCAAAGCAAATGACAGGGAGCAAGGAAAATCTCACATCCTTCAAATCCAAACTTGGACCCAAAGTGATCTTTGGAGATTCAAACTTTTGTCAAACAAAAGGATATGGTGTTGTTCAGATTGGCTCAGTCACATTCAAGAAGGTTGCTTATGTGGAAGGACTGAAGCACAACCTAATCAGCATCAGTCAACTCTGTGATGAAGGATATCAAGTGACATTCAACAAATTCTTATGCAAGATCAAGTTAGAGGATAACACAACAGTGTTAACAGGTAAAAGGAAAGGTAACATTTATCTTGTAGATTTCCTTTCAACCAACATAGATATCTGCTTATTTAATTCAGTCTGCAAACTAAATGATTTATGGCATAAGAGACTAGGACACTTCAACCTTAGAACCATTGCTAGTCTTTCCAAGGACAACCTTGTTAGAGGACTACCTTCTAGCCCCTATAAGAAGGAAGGACTCTGCAGGGCTTGTCAATTAGGCAAGCAAACTAAAAATTGTTTTAAGTCACTTAATAAGAGTGATTCACCTAGGATTTTGTATCTGTTACACATGGATATTTTTGGACCCATTACAGTACAAAGCTTAGGAGGGAAATCTTACACTTTAGTGATTGTAGATGACTTCTCTAGATTCACTTGGGTGTTCTTTCTGAGGAAAAAGTCTGATAACTTTAAGTGTTTGACATATTTTCGCAAATGCATACAGATTGAGTTCAATACTCACATTGCCCTGATTAGAAGTGATCATGGGACAGAGTTTGATTCTCTTCTTATGCAAGAGTTCTGTCAAAGTGAAGGGATCAGGCATACTTTCTCAGCTCCTAGAACTCCTCAACAAAATGGGGTAGCTGAAAGGAAAAATAGAATCTTAATTGAATCTGCTACTACATTGTTGACAGATGCTCACCTTCCTCTATCTTTTTGGGCAGAGGCAGTGAACACCTCCAACTATGTGTTGAATAGAAGTTTGATACATAAGCTGAAAGACAAGACTCCCTATGAATTGCTCAAAGGGAAGAAACCTAAAGTAAACTATTTCAAAAATTTTTGCTGCATTTGTTATATTCACAATAATGACAAGAAATATTCAGCAAAATTCCAAGCTAAAGCTGATGAAGGAGTGTTTCTGGGATACTCCATGATCAGTAAAGCTTATAGGGTTTATAATAAAACTTCTCTTAAAATTGAAGAATCTGTTCATGTATCTTTTGATGAGACTAACATGTTTTACAAGGAGAAGTCCACTTCTACCATAGAACCATTGCAGGTACACTCTCTTTCAGAAAATTTGGACAGGTTACACATTATAGAAAAGGATTCAGTACATTCACCTATCCAACAAAGAGCTGAAATCAGTGAAGATGAAGAGGATACTCAACATCTTGATGTTCAACTTCTTGGAGAAAACCATTTTGAAGAGCCAGTTGTTGTTCCACAAGAGGAAACAACAACACAGGTTGGTGAACAATCAACACCACATGTTGATTTTGTAACAACAAGAGATCACCCAATATCCCAAGTGATTGGAAACATCTCAGCTAGTGTACAAACCAGAAATCAGGTCAACCGGAACCTGATGCACACTTGCTTTCTATCTCAAGTTGAGCCTCAATCCATTCAAGATGCAGAACAAGATCCACACTGGATCATTACTATGCAAGAGAAACTACATAAATTTGAGAGAAACAAAGTTTGGGAACTAGTGCCAAGGCCTAAGGATCACTTAATTGTTGGAACAAAGTGGGTGTTCAGAAACAAGTTGGATGATCAAGGAGTTTTTGTAAGGAACAAGGCAAGGCTAGTTGCTCAAGGCTACTCTCAAGAAGAAGGAATTGACTATGACCTGACTTTTGCACCAGTTGCAAGGTTAGAGGAAATAAGAATATTCCTTGCTTATGCTGCTCACAAAGGATTCAAGGTCTACCAAATAGATGTGAAGAGTGCATTTCTCAATGGAGACCTCAAAGAGGAAGTCTATGTTAGACAACCTCCAGGTTTTATCTCTTCAACTTATTCTGACCATGTTTTCAAATTGCATAAAGCATTATATGATCTCAAGCAAGCTCCTAAAGCATGGTATGAGACCTTAGCATGCTTTCTTCTGAAAAATGATTTTATAAGGGGTAGAGTAGACCAAACTCTTTTTATTAGAACCCATAAGTCCCATACCCTACTAGTATAAATATATGTAGATGATATTATCTTTGGTTCTGCTGATTCAAATTTGTGCAAAAAGTTTTCCAACCTGATGCACTCTAAATTTGAAATGAGTAGCATGGGTGAGCTTTCCTTCTTTCTAGGATTGCAAGTCAAACAACATGCTGAAGGCATATTCATTTCTCAAACCAAGTATGCAAAAGAACTGGTTAAGAAATTTGGTATATCTGAAGCATCTTGTATGAAAACACCTATGCCTACTAATGTTGTATTAGATGCTGATGAACATGGAAAACATGTTGATCAGACAACATATAGAGCAATGATTGGCTCTCTATTATACCTTACAACTAGTAGACCTGATATAATGCTTGCTACTTGCATATGTGATAGGTTCCAAGTAATCCCTAGAGAGTCACACTTAACATTAGTAAAGAGGATTCTCAGGTATGTAAAAAGTTTTCCAAATCTAGGACTCTGGTATCCAAAAGACTCAAGATTTGAATTAACTGGATTTTCAGATGCTGATTATGCTAGATGTAGAGTAGACAGGAAAAGCACCTGTGGAACTTGCCAGTTCCTTGGTGACAGACTTGTCTCCTGGTTCTGTAAGAAACAGACATCTGTGTCCACTTCAACTGCTGAAGCTGAATACATGGCAGCAGGCAGTTGTTGCTCATAGATTCTGTGGATTCAAAACCAGCTCCTAGAGTATGGCTAAAACTTAGAAGGGTCAAAAATATTTTGTGATAACACTAGTGTTATTTCCATAGCACAAAATCTAGTCCTCCATAGTAGGACAAAATATATAGAGATTAGGCATCACTTTCTAAGAGACAATGTAGAGAAAAATAAAATTGAAATTCAATATATCCCAACTGATTTGCAAAGGGGAGATATTTTCACGAAACCTCTGGATGAAAAGAAACAGTTAGGAACGTTAGATGGAGGAAGTTTAAAATAAATCCCAAGATTTTAAAACTCTAAAAAAAGACCAAGACTAGGCTAAAAACTTGTATTTTCTAGTGTCTGTAGGCTGTTTTCTGTCTCTGAACTGCGCTCGACGTTTTCCCCAAAAATCGTCGAACGGAGATCGACGTTTCCCAAAAATGTCGACCAGAGTTCAGCGCCGTCTGATAGAATTTAGCTATCCTTCTTTCTGTTCATGGATCGTCGAGCGGACCTCGACGCTCTCCAATATCGTCGAACGGAGATCGATGATATTGAAGACTCTTCAGATTCCATTAGAAGCCCAGATCATCGAACGGAGTTCAACGATCCTTCCTTTCCGGCGTCGAACCCTAATATAAAAATCATTCTTTCGCCGTCGTTCTTCTTTTGCACTTTCATATTCTCTGCAATTTCTTTCTTTCCCTCCAAACTCTACTACACTTGGTCGTGTTTGTTAATTTTTGCAGGTATACAATGGCTGTTAACGTTGCCGCTCTCGCTAAGATGAAGTTTGATACTGGATTTGATATCGATATGGATTCGTTTGACAGGAGCGATCAAATATTCAAAGACATTCTGGAACTATTCAGAGAACAACAGTTGGTGCATATTATGTCTACCAGAATGAAGATTGCGGCAGATGAGATAAAAGAATGGGTATTTATAGCGAATAATCTGGATGAGAATACTATAGTAGGTACTATAAGCGGGACTCAGGTATCTTTATCACCTACTCTCCTAAGTGAAGTATTTCATTTAAGTACTGGAGATGATTCTACTGAATTGTCTGGAGAGGAATTTGATTTAGTGTTTGATAGAATGGGTCACTCTACAGCTAACCCTAGCAAGTTATTGAAAAAGAACTTATCTATTGAATTTAGATTTTTAGCTGATGTTATGGGAAAAGTGCTTCTGGCAAAGCACTCAGCTCATAATACCATATCCAGGTATCAGTTCTGTCTGATGGGAGCCCTAGTGGACAAGAAACACTTGAACTGGGGAGCAATTTTCTTTGATTTGATAAAGAAGAAAATAAACAAAAGCTTTGTGAATTTTGGGAGGATTTTAGGGGTATTCCTGCACTCCAGGTGCCCAGAACTGCTTGTCTCAAATGGGATGCACATCAATGCATCAAAAAGACTGACCTGTGCCCTATTTTGTAAGTGGGACAGGCAGATAATCAAACCATCCAGGACTACCATGGCTTCAGGCACAAGGACTCTTGCAGTCACTTCCCCTCAAGCCTCTGCCCTCATGGAAGAGTTGCCTGCCTCCACCTCTTCTCCTCCTTCTCCACCACTTGTTTCTACCTCTACCTCCACATCAACCATCTTCACATCCATCTCTTCCCCCATTACCATTTCATCACAAATTTCACCTCCAGTCACCTCAGAACAATTCCATCCTCTTCACTACTATCCACCTCTTGACATACCCTCTTTCAACATCTTGGAAGATTCCTTTATGGATGATTCCACTTCCTCCCATCCTGAGCCTCCTTCTACCTCCTCATACCAACAGCTCCTTCATGACATTCTTACCCAACCATCCTTCACACCAACCATCTCCACTCCTATATCATCTATCTCCACCATCCCACTCTCTCAACCAACCATTCTACCATCCACCATACCATCTACTGCAGCCCATCTATCTCCAGCCCAAAACATTCCACCCTCCACCTCTACTCAAGTCAAACTTGAGCAAGTGGATCTATCAGCTTTGGCAGATAAGTTATATGGGATACTGGCCCCCAAGCTAGTAAACCTACTGGAGACCTCCATGGCTCCACTCTTGAACTCAATAAAGGAGTTATCTGACAGGCTATCTTCTCTCTCCTCCTCTCAGGCAATCCCTCCTATGGGGTTCCTTGATCCACTCATCACTGAATCAAGGGAGGAGGAGATGCCCTATGAAGCTGAGGTAATGCCTGCTGCTCCAGGTGATCTGCTGCTGCCACAAATCTCTACTGTTGCTCCAGAACTAGTACTCACAGTGGACCTCAGGTCACTGTTGTCTGCATTTTTTCTTCTTCACAGAAGCTGCTTACCAACTCTGGGAGTTGAAGACCTCACTAAGGCCATTGTGCCTATTACTGTTTGTGATCCCAGCCTGATCATATCTTATATAAATTCTCTTAAGGCTGTGGAATTTTCTGCTTGTGTTGCTGATACTGCTGCTGAAGTTGTTGTATCTACTGATGTTGATATGTTATCTGCTAATATTGCTGCTGCTGCTGATGAAGATCTGGCTAGTTATTTGGAAGAATCTGCTGTTTCTGAGACTCATGCTGCTCCAACTGCTCCAACTGTTTATGTTCCCTCTGCTCCTGTTGCTGCTGTTTCTGACAAATCCAAACTTCTAGATGAATACATCAAAAGGATTGATGATCTATATGACAGACCTCAGAGCTCAGAAAGTGATCAATTTAACATTGACTCTGATGATTCTGCTGGCACCATCTCTAAGAAAAGGAAAGCAAGAAGCAAAGCAATGATGAGAGTTCCCCCTGCTAAGGCCAAAGATGTAAATGATATACCATACTATATTTTGCATGATTGTCAGATAACAGAGCCTTGGATGCAATATTCTAAGAATCAGTTAAAGGCTATGAAGAAAAGAAGAAAACTTGACAAATATGAGAAAGGATCTTCTCAGTCTCATCCTCCTCCTCCTCCTCCTCCAGATGCTGGTACTGGTGGAGAATCTGCTTCTCAACCTGGATCTGCTTCAAAGCATAGTTCTTCTCAATCTTCTCAAAGATATCAACCTAGAGGTCAACATCAAAGAGGCTATCATTCTAGAAGAGATCAGTACAGAGGAAATCAGAGAGAGTACAGAACTTATTCCAGACAACAAAGGGAAGGACAAGGTCCTATTGATTCTACTCAAGGTCCTTTCCCTTACAAGCTTAGAGATTCAGTTGTCACCAGGACTCCTACTGATTCAGAATCTATCAATAGATATGAACCTCCAGTCCCTTTTGAAGATCTTGAAAACAACCCAGTGTCATGGACTGCCAGAATGAAAGAGCTTGCTGCTCTAGATCAAATGAAGAAGGCCAAGGAGCAAGGTAAAGACATTTCAAACATTACAACCCTATCAAAACAAAGAAAGATAGAACTAGAGAGATATGCTTCAAGAAAGTTCTTTGATCCAGAAGATTACATGAAGCTGCATCCTGAGGCTGTAGTCCCAAGGCCAAGATCCCAAACATCCTTAGGTGTAAATGATGACAGAAGATCAAATAAAGATGCTCTCAATCCTAACAGGGAGATTCTATTTAAGAAAGGCAATGAGAAGAAATGATTTCTGTAAGCAGATAGTACAGCTATATCTCTGAATATTGCTGATATTCTATATGAGTTCTGCAATGCTGCTATGTTTTCTTCTGCATTGTTAGTTTAGCTTTTGTTTCTATATGTATGCTTTTGTATTTCCTATTGTGTCCTGTAAATAGTAATCCTAACCCAAATAGGGGGAGATTGTTGGAACACCCTATTACTAATTTGGGCAAGGATCACTATGTTTTTAGGAAATTGGTTTGACCTAGTTGTATAGTTGAAAAGGTCAATTTAGAATGAGTCTAAGGCTTAGAACTTAGGTTTGAAGCTGCCCCCAAGAACTTTCAAAGATCAGGATTCAGTGCTAAGACAAAGACAATTTTCGTCGAGCTCAGGTCGACGAAACGTCGAACTCAGTTCGACGTTCTCTGAGCTCAATTCTGCAAGTCGTCGAACTCCGGTCGACGATCTTCGAGCTCAGATCGACGTTTTGTCTCCAGCTATTTTCCAAGTCGCTGAGCTCAGTTCGACGATCGTAGAGCTCAGTTCAACATTTTCTGTCTGATGTTTAAATCCAATCTGTGAGCTCAGTTCAATGATCGTAGAGCTCAGATCAACGATTTTTGTGAGAGATCGATGCTTTCAGATTTCGAATTCAAGAACATTTATGGAATTCATTCAGATTCATTCAGACTTATTTCCTGCATTTATTGCAAAGGATTTTCTAGCCGTTTCAAGCAATCTAATGCAAGTTTCAAGGAAGACTAAAAGGAATGTTACTTAGGACTTTCCCAAGAGACAGTTGTCATTTATGGAAGTCATTTATGACTGAGTAACGACCATCTAAGTCAGAATCTGATATACTCCTACAAAATATGTTTTTGAATAGATAGATCATATACAATTATAGAGACAAGAGATATACAGCAGAATCAAATTTTACTGAATCCCAAATCTTCAAGAACACAAGGAACTTCTGCTGTGGAGGAAATCTTCTTCTACTCAACTCCTCCAAATCCTCAAGTGTTCAAAAGCTTCAACATCAAAAACTCCAGAGATCAAACATTTCAGCATCTGCTGAAATAATCAATTGCTTGAGATCTGAAGCACCTGAAGACCTATCACCCTAGCAAAGCTCACCTTCCTGAACCCTTACAGATCTCAGGGGGAGCTTTGACATCATCATCCACTTGTCTTCTCTCAGACTGTTGACAGAGAAGAACAACTCAACTTTTTCTTTCTTTTTCCTTTCCCTCCTGTAAAAGAGTTTATCAAAACTCCCTTCAAAAGTTCTGAAACTTGTTTCTGAGAGCTTGTCAAAACTCAGTGGTGGCAAGATACCTTATCAAAAAATCTAATTTTGGTTTTTGAGCACCTTATCAAAAGCTCATTGGTGCCCAGGAAACCTGATCAACTATTCCTGCAGAGGATTCCTACCTAGGGTGGTAGAAGAGTGGATGTACCCAGGTTGTTGGGGAACTACTATAGATCCTTGTGTCATCTGGTTGCTGTGTGTTTTACTTTGTTGTGTGCTGTGTGCTGTGTGATTTCCTATTTCTTGCTTTAGTTTTTATTTCACTGCAAGCACCTTACACATATATATAAATTAAGTCTTCCACTGCTTTATAGTTTTAATTGTAAATTATTTTAAAATACTCTATTCACCCCCCCCCCCCCTCTAGAGTTAAGGTAGATCTTTCCCTCACTTTCAGAACATACAGTCATAAAGAGCATATTCTGAAATTCAAAGTCAAAGTGAAATCTTATCTCCTCACTAGGTACTTGCGGCTTCTAGTTTGTGAAGAGGCTGATTACCTCGACGAGGCTGATTTTTCTAGAGCACTAGGCTAGTCTGCCAACAGCCTAACTCCGCTGTTCCGAAGGGCTAAATTCAGACATCTGGGGGCATCCAGGTAATTTTGCCTCGTGACTTCACTGGACGGGTGGTCTGTGAGAGCCCCACTCGGCCAAAGGGGAGAGTGTCGGGAGCATAATTCACTCACCTCCTTGAAGACTTCTGAAGGCCGAGTTCCCGGCTGGGCGACCACTAGCTTATCTTGGCAAGAGCTTGTCTCGCATGTGCACTGAGGTGCGAGGCCTTGGGCAGGAGCTGGATGGAGGTTATATTCGTCGAAGGGCCAAATTGTCGCTCCCTGGGCTGTGTGAGTGCCTCTCTTTGGGCCCTAGGCGGGCGCAGGTCGAACTGCCTTACCCACTCATCTAAATGGGGTCCACTCATCGAATATGAGGTTGTATAGAATCCACGCTCTTTACGAGCTTCATCGAAGCTCGGAAATAATCATCCAAACCTACATATTGGAAGAGTGGATGCTGACATGGAGGGGAATCTTTTGCGGGCCCCTCCATGGTCATATAAATACCCATGTGGTGGAAGATGATACCTGCATCAAACCTCTGCTGCTGCTCTTGCCCTCTGATCATGATGTTGCTTTCCAAGGAGGCCCTAGACTGCCTCCAAGCTATCCGAGTCAAGAACAAGATCTCGATGGCTTCACTTGCCCCCTGTCTTTCTTGAAAAGTGCCCGGGTCACCTCCGAAGGTAAAGAGGCTAAAGTGATCTGGCGCGACCCGACCAGGGGCGAGTTAACTGCAAAGAACCCATATCCGTCCGCTCTCTTGGTATTTGCACTCGCTCCCTTTCCCTTGCTGTTGGTGTGAGAAAATGAACCTTTGTGCCTATCTGTAGGTCCCGCAGAAGGAGAAAGAGGTCGAGGGGCCGAGTACTGAGCAAGAATTATTGGGGGGCGGTTACGGCCAGTTGGACAATGAGTTCACCTCCCCATTCGACTCGATGTTCCTGCATGAGAGAAGAGTAAGCTTTCCTCTATCCTTTAATTCCCTTTCTAGTTATCTCATCCATCCTCTCCTTGTAGCTCCCCCATTCGGGACTACGGGGAAGCAAAAACTGGCGCCGAGATCCCCCGTTCGTGAGACTCCTGTGGATCCCACCCTGACTCCTCCTCCGACAGATGCTACCCTTGATCCACCTGCTGAACAAACCCCCTTTCCCCCGGGTCTAGGGAAGAGGAACATATCTTTCAATACTCCCTTTGAGGGAAGACCCAGTACTTCCCTCCACCCTCTTAATGGGGACGCGGGTGTCGGATCAGGTAACGTCTTTTCGTTAGTTTTCGTACGAGGTGCGAGGATTAAGAACTTGTAACATTGTCTATCGCAGGTTTCCGCGAGATCTCTACTTATGTTGAGATTGAGGAGGAGGAGCTCTCGCCTCTCCCTTCTCCGAGTTCGATTGTCGGGTATCTGGGCGACCCAAGAGATGCCGAGAAGATGAAGCGGCAGCTGATAGATATACTCCGGAAACAATCTCTATTGCTGCGCGGGATTGCCAACCAGGTGCGAGAGAACTAGGAGTCTACTGAGGAGCGGCTTCTGAGCTTGGAGATTAGCTACACACAATTGATTGCCAACCCGATGGGTTAGACTGGAGATGGGACTGACTTCCCCGACCTTCATATCTCTAGAGTCGAAGATAAACTCCACCTTACGCGGTGGGAGCTCCAGACCATTCGCTCAGTCTACTATGTTCGCTCCATGCCTGGGGCGGGAAGAAGAGGCCGGGAACGGTGATAATGACCCTCTGATGGGACTACCGTCACTCGCCTCCCACTCCAGCTTTATTTTATAAGCTCTGTAATGATTACTGCTGGCTTCTACGCCGAATATTGACAATGTGTGGCATCTGTATATCGTTTGATTTCATCTCTTTTCCTGTCTTTTATCTGTGCATGTGTTTAATTTTGCGGATGCGACTACTTACGCCATCCCTCTTCTTGGAACTGTAGCACAAGTGGGATGGCGCGGGATCTCGCCAAGCAATACTTTACTAGGGGCCAAGGCAGAGCCTGGGGAGAGACCCAAAAATATGCTATCCGCACTTCTCTTGTGCCTTGATTATTCCCGCCAGTAACTTCCTATAAATAGGTCGCTTACCGACCGCATTAACTACCGCATTCAAGTTTATCACCTTCCTTAGGTCACTCTTCCCCCCCCCCCCTCCTCCATGCACTCACACATTTAGTTCCTCTCTTCTTCCTAGCGAGATGTCCGGAGAGGGTGATGGTCGGAACAAGTGTGCCGACGCATTCGCCGACTATCCCTTCATGAACTACAAGATGTCAAAGGAAGAGTGCCACTCCCTCGTTAACCTCTACATCACCCCAGGCTTTGAGGCGCGACTTCCATCTGACAACGAGGCGATCAACCACTTCTCGCCTTACGAGCTTGCTATCCCCGCTGAACATTTCGAAGTTGGACTCCGCCTTCCTATATGGTCTGAGGTCCGCCAAGCCCTGCGTTACTTCGGCGTAGTTCCCGCGCAGCTAAACCCAAATTCCACAGCCTTGCTAGTAGCATTCGCCTACTATATTTGATCGAAGAGGATGGAGTTTATCATCCTTGTCTTCCGCAAGCTGTTCAATTTTTGTGCCAAGAAGGACGGGATCGCCTTCTTCTCTGGCAACAACCTCAAGGCGAGAGGTCTGGCCAACAAGAATCATAACTAGGTCAAACAGTTCATCTTTGTCTCTGGTGATTTCAACAACCTCCCTCTCTCGCCGATCCAGCAAGATTAGTCAACCAACAGTCCCCCCACTCTCGGCATCCACGAGTCAAATCTCCATCAATTCCTCCTTGGGAAGGATTTTTACGATGTATTTCTGAGGAGGAACGTTTACACACTCCTGCCGGTTCTCACGGGGGAAGGTAATTCCTACATTTGCTATTCTAGAGATTATAAGCTTTTGAAAATTCTTACTTATGACATTTGCAGGGGTGCAAGATCTCCTTCTTTGGAACACCCCAAATCCCAAATCTGAGTTCATGTAGGGCAACACGGCCTGGGACACGGCCGTGTCCTTCTCTATTTGCTCGAGTGGGTCACGAGGCGGTCTCGAGTGAGGCGCAAGTCGGTGTCGAGTGTGGCACACGGCCTGTGATACGGGCGTGTCGCAGTGGTGTATTGGGCACATGGCCAAGAAGACGGGTGTGTTCCTTAGCCGTGTCCTTCTCGGGTTGTGGCCAGGTTTGCCAGGGTGCTAAATACGGGCTGGACACGGGCGTGTTCGAAGCCGTGTCTAGCACACGACCTAGGACACGGGCGTGTCCCAAAGCCGTGTACTAGTCTGGATTGAGTCGGTTGTGTGCTGCTTATGGTACACGACCTATGACACGAGCGTGTCACAAACTGTGTTAGCCCAGGGAAGATGCTTTTCAGAGCGAATCGTGGCCATTCATTTCCTTCTAATTGGATCATGTGGTCCAAGCTCCTCAGGCTGTTATAAGACCAAGGATTGAGAGTTATCTCTCATTCTTTGTTGGCCATTCTCTTTCTAAGAAGAAGTGAGAGAGGAGAGCAAGGAAGGAAGAAGGAGAAGGATTCCGGCCGCCGGTGGAGCTTCAGCGATCCGAATCGGGAGGCGAGTTCAGCATTGTGGAGGCAAAGTCGTCGCGATGATTACCATCTGGCTAGATTTCCATGGCTCCAAAACGATCATCAAGGGTAATGATCTCCTTCTTGGACAAGTGAATTCCTACTTTATGCATGTGCATGGAATCCTCCACCAAGAAGTGGAAAGCGTAAGCGATTCTAGCGGGTTGATAGTTGATATCCCCGAGTGAGTCTGCATCAAGATCCGGAAATGAGTAGTATGGAATAGGTATGCTGTGTGAAGCCCATCCGGACGGTTAGTCTGGATTGGTGATGTTTATATTGCGAACCAGAGAAGACTCTGTGTATGTATCGAGTAGGTTACGGAGTTTGTGAGGATGCGTGTGAGCTTCTTGTGTTGTATGCTCTGCATGAACTGTATGAGATGTGGTCGTAAGAACCATTCTTTGGGAAAGTGAAGCCTTTGTGGCAATGGAAGTGTACGCTCTACATGAGCTGTGTGCTGAAACAACACTGTTATGAGAGATCGAGTGGTGGCAATGCAGAGGGGTGGTTTCCCCGGCTTGTTATATTACGATGGTGGGTCGATCTGTCCAAATAAAGGGCTAAGGGCCTTCCCAGCTTGTTGATCTGTGCAAATGGGGGCTACGGGCCTTCCTAGCTTGTCGATATGTGCAAATGGGGGGCTACGGTCCTTCCCGGATTGTTGATCTGTGCAAATGTGGGGCTACGGGCCTTCTCGACTAGTTGATCTGTACAAATGGGTGGCTATGAGCCTTCCCGACTTGTTGGTAGCAATGCAAATGGGGGGTTGCGGGACTTCACGGCTTGTTACTAGAGTGCTCAATTTGTTGTCGTCAGGTGAACACCTCTGAGTGGGATGGGAGAGGATGTCTCTAGCATGCGTGTTGTAGTAGACTAGTGCCCGGCCAACAAGCTAATAACATCTAATCGGTGATGGGACCAAGGATTATTCTGTACACTGTAAGTGTGCCCTAAGTGCACAGAGCGTCTGGCACAAAGGCTAGCATTTGTGATGATGTTGTGCGTGAGTGCACTTGTTGTGATATTGTGATTGCAATGCATGCAGGGAAGGAACCACTACCCTGGGTAAGGGGTATGGTCGTTATAATTGGTCAGCTAAATGCTGACCATTGCTTTGTTTATCACCCTTGGGGTGGACGTCCATATGCAGGTGCTACGTGCTAAAGACCTTGTTACTGCTGCTTGTAGGCCCTTGAAGGTCGTGCGAAGAATTGGATTTCATGTGTGGTCGGCCTGTGTGCCGATGTATGAAACCACCTCTTGTAAATAGAAACATGTAAGGCCTTAATGCCGTGAGCATTTGAGTTCTTGTATACATTCCTGGTGTTATATATAAATGTGTTATTTATATATTTAGTGGACATTCGTTGGATGAGTTCTTGCAAGTAATAAACTTCTGCTAGAATGCTCTGAGTTAAGATGCGAGTAAAAAGTATTTTGATATTCACACATGATTCCGTCGTATGTTTTTGAAATATGGCGTGGGGGCCTGCCCGGACCCTCTGTTATATTGCATGTGACGGATGGAGGCATTACACTCTCAATCTCCCATCTGCTGGCATCTCGGCATCTTCTACGGAGATAACCCGTGTTGAGGTTGCCGCGACGGCCTGTAGAAGCTCGTTGAAGCTGCGGCTGAAATCAATCAACAAAAAACAGAAGCCTAACGCGCCGCCGTCTCTTCCTCCCTCCAAGAATTCAACAATATCTGAGAAACCGGAAGCTGCTGAGAAGCAAAAAACTGCCGAGAAGCCAAAGGCTGCCGAGAAACCAAAGGCTGCCGAGAATCCCCTATCTGCTGATTAGACAACCGTTGCTGATCTCGGCAAGGGAAAGGAGGTAATCACTGATTCTCCTAAGAATGATGCTGGCGGTGTGGTGAGCAAAAGGGCGAGTGAGGTCGGTGGTACTTCGTCACTTCAGGAGAAGCCTGAACCCAAGAGCCATAGGAACTTCGGCTTGGGCGAAGGGGTATTGGATGATGCTAATGGGCCTCTTCTGGTGTGGGATTGAGAAGCCAACAAGGCTTCCATCTCTACCATACTCCCCTCCTGGCAAGAGGGCGAGACGGTTTCGGGCCAAGCCTATGCCTTTGCTTTCGGCACGTATAAGTGGGATAGTGCCGCTTACTATGACAGGGCGCTGACCAAGTCGCTCGCGTATGAGAGCTCGCGAGCTCAACTACGCACCCTCGAGCTTGCACATATGATGGCGCGCCGAAGCATCCGCCTTGCGCGACAATTGGAAGATGTTAGCGGGGCGCGATCCACCCTCTGTAGGGAGGTAAAGTCGCTGAAGGAGGAGCTTGAAACCTCCAAGAAGAATCTCTCCCTGCGAGAAGCTGAAGTGGTAAGTTCTTCCTCGCTCGATGCTATATTCGCCACACTTTTGTTCTCGCCCTAAACCTTGGTCATCCTGTAGGATGCTGTGATCGTCACTGTAAAGGACATGCACATCTCCCTTTTGGAGGACGAGAACAGGTGGATAAGGGCCCAAAACCAACAGTGGATTGATTCCTTGATCCCTCCTCCTCCGAGCGAGAAGGAGGCCCTGTTGTATACCCAGCATGAGATCAATGTAATGATGCAGGCACATGCCGTCATGGGGGCCAGGCACGCTCTCCATACAATGCAACAGGCGGGCTTCTTGACTACCAACGACGAGAATGTGATTGCCGAGATCTTGATGCCAGAGATTTTCCTGCCTATTCCCGAGCACGAGGAGAATGCGGATAATGATTCTAGTGAGAGCGAGCACTCGGCCTCGTCGCTTTGAGGCTCTCACCGTCTTCTTTCGATTTTACTTGTATTTTCCTTTGGGCTTTTTGCCCTTTTGTCAATGTAATGGATATATTGTTATAAAAAATTTCATGTTCCTTCTATTTACTCTCCTTGATGTTGAATGATATGGTACTTAGTATTGAATTCAACTCGTGCTTTAGTCTGGCCCTTGGCTAGGGCAACTCGCTAGGCCCTTGGTTGATTTTTCACATAGGGCTATACTTTGTGTTATTCCTACTCTTTAGGCTCACGTGCGTGCGGGTTATTGGTCCTACGAGAGCGAGACTTAGGCGCTAGTATCGTCTTACCCCCCTTCAGACTAGAGAGACCCACCTTCTTGGCGAGATATTCCCAAGGTCTTACCCTTTCATTAAAGGAAACCTCAACCTTTAGACCTTTTTAGCTGGTAAGGCCGGTTGAAGACTTGTCTTGAAGAAGTCGATCACCGAGGGTCCCTGCCCTGCCAGCTAGGTGAGCCAGACATCCAGGGAAACTTTGGACTCATCCCTCATTCTCCTTTGATCAACTATCGGGCGCTACCCTCGACACAATCAGCTAGATGGGAGCCTGATGGCAGATGTTAGGCATCAATCGGACTCCACCTCCAGGGTCATAACAACGTCCATCGAGGCCTCTGCCCTGCCATCAAGGTGGAAGCCTAACAGCGGGAGCATCTAGAGACCTAACCCTAGAGGAAGATAACTTATTCTTTACCAACCTCAGGGATCTACTACCAGCCCAATCAGCTAGGTGAAAGCCTGACGGTGGGTTTTGAAAATATACCAGACTCCACCTCTAGGGTCAAAACGACATCCATCGAGGCCTCTGGCCTGGAAGATAGGTGGAAGCCTGACAACGGGAGCATCCTGAGACCTAACCCACAGAGGGAGATAACTTATTCTTTTCCAACCTCTAGGCGCTACCATCGGCCCAATCAGCTAGGTGAAAGCCTGACGGCGGGTGTTGAACATCAACCAGACTCCACCTCCAGGGTCATAACGACATCCATCGAGGCCTCTGCCCTGCCAGCTAGGTGGAAGCCTGACAGTGGGAGCATCCCTAGACCTAACCCCAGCAGGAGATAACTTATTCTTTCCCAACCTCTGGGAGCTACCACCAGCCCAATCAGCTAGGTGAAAGCCTGATAGTGGGTTTTGAACATCAACCGGACTCCACCTCTAGGGTCATAACGACATCCATCGAGGCCTCTTCCCTGCCAGCTAGGTGGTAGCCTGAAAGCGGGCGCATCCCGAGACCTAACCTCAGAGGGAGATAACTTATTCTTTCCCAACCTACGGGCGCTACCACCAGCCCAATTAGCTAGGTGAAAGCCTGACGGTGAGTGTTGACATCAACCAGACTCCACCTCTAAGGTCATAATGACGTCCATCGAGGCCTCTGCCCTGCCAGCTAAGTGGAAGCCTGACAGCGGGAGCATCCCGAGACCTAACCCTAGTGGGAGATAACTTATTCTTTCCCAACCTCCGGGCGCTACCGCCGGCCAAATCATCTAGGTGAAAGCCTGACGGTGGGTGTTGAACATCAACCGGACTCCACCTCAAGGGTCATAATGACATCCATCAAGGCCTCTGCCCTATCAGCTAGGTGGAATCCTGACAGCGGGAGCATCCCAAGACCTAACCCTAGAGGGAGATAACTTATTCTTTCCCAACCTTCGGGAGCTACCACCGGCCCAATCAGCTAGGTTAAATCTTGACGGCGGGTGTTGAACATCAACTAGACTCCACCTCTAGGGTCATAATGACATCCATCGAGGCCTCTGCCCTGCCAATTAGGTGAAAGCCTGACAGCGGGAGCATACCGAGACCTAACCCCATGGGAGATAACTTATTATTTCCCAACCTCCGGGCGCTACCACCGACCCAATAAGCTAGGTGAAAGCCCGACGGCGGGTGTTGAACATCAACCAGACTCCACCTCTAGGGTCATAACGACGTCCATCGAGGCCTCTGCCCTGCCAGATAGGTGGAAGCCTGACAGCGGGAGTATCCTGAGACCTAACCCTAGAGGGAGATAGCTTATCCCTCTCCAACCTCTGTTCTGCCAGCTAGATGAAAGCATGGTGGCGGGAGTGTCTGAGGACTTAGCTTGATGAATACTTTTGTGATGAACTTGATCTGCAAAAGAGTTGGAGAATTAAAAGGTTTCATATTTATTGAAGGAGTGGACATACATATTCTCACGTGTAGAAATGTTTCAAGTCATCACCTCTCTAGGTGTGACTTAGGATCTCGCCCTCCACATCCCATAGGCGGTACCCTCGCGACCTTAGGTTCTCTTGTACAATGTAAGGACCCTCCCAATTGGGGTTGAGCTTTCCGACGGTGGCTTACCTCGCTGCTGCATCCACCTTTTTTCGGACTAAGTTCCCTTCCGCGAATTGCTTGATCCGGACGTGCATGTCAAACTACTTAGCCATTCGCCTCTTGACCTGTTCTTGCCGGATGACGGGCAGGTCACGCAGCTCTTCTACCATATCAAGGGAGAGTCGCAACTCTTCCTCATTCTCGGTCCTCCGTTCCTCCCTGCCTTCCCGGGCCTCTACTAGCAAAGGTGTTTAGACTTCAAATTCGATGGAAGTACTGCTTCGCAGTCGTGGGAGAGCTTGAAGGGGGTTTCCCCTGTGTCCTTATTGGTGGTGGTCCTCAGAGCCCAAAGGATGGAGGGCAGTTGTTCCACCAAGTTCCCATTCAAGTTTTCCACCTTCTTTTTAAGAGGTATACTATTATTTTGTTTGTCGCCTCCACCTACCCATTGCTCCTCGGGTGGTGGACGGAGTCGAACCTGAGGTCAATCCCGAGTTGCTCGCAGAAACTGATGAACTTGGCGTTGGAAAACTGAGGTCCATTATACGTGACAATAGCCTGGGTCATCCTATGCCTACAGATTATCTCCCCCATACAAAGTTCCTGATCACCTGGGAGGTCACCTTAGCAAGTTCCTTCACCTCCAACCACTTAGAAAAATAATCAATCATGACCAGCAAGAAACTTCTCTGCCCGCTGGCCTGGAGAAAAGGTCCTACCAGATCTATCCCCCAGATTGCAAAGGGCCAGGGCGCTGCCATACTCCTGAGCCGCTGAGCCGGTTGTAGTTCGAGTGGAGCAAACACTAAGCATTTGTTACACTTCTTTGCAAACTCTATGGCATCATGGCCAAAGGTCGGTCATAAGTACCCTTGCCTGATGATTCTTCCCTACAAGGTTCTGCCCCCCGAGTGGCTTCCACACTCCCCTGAATGGACCTCTTCCAGGATCCTCTGGACCTCCCTCTTGGCCACACAATGTTCCAGCAATCTAGAGAGGGTCTTTATGTATAACTGCCCGTCACGCATGAGGTAGTACGCCGACTCATGTTTGAACTTTCTCCTATTCATCTCCTCCGGATACTTCCCTGTTGACAAGAAAGTTGTGAAGGGGTCCATCCATGAGGGGTGCTGGTCCACCTCCAGCATAAGAGAAACTAAAATATAGTGCGTACCCCGAGCATAAGATAAACTCCGACCAGCGCACATGTACATACCAAGGGCAAGAGTTGCGTCAGTTTACGAAACTCAATACCCCCTAGGCAAGATCTTTGAAGCAATTCGTAACCACCCGGCCTTATGCAGGCCCAGGCTGCTCGCCCCTGGTTGAGGAGATTTGTCTAAGTATTGCAAGTATCACCGGGGTCATGGACACAACACCGACGGGTGCAATCGACTAAAGAAAGAGATCCAACGATTGACCAGCCGGGGGTTGGTTGATCAATTCCTATCAAGAAAGAGGCTGCCTCCTAGTCAGAGCATGAGATGTACAACCATCAGAATTGGTAAGCCATCCACCGAGTTAAACCAAGTTCTAGTTGACAGAGAGATTACCGTTCATGTGTTGTTTTTATCAACACTTCTTTAACTCAAACTGACCACTGGCAACCTCGAGCTAACATCTGCCAGTGCATGTGTTTCGGAGAACGCCCCAGTACCAGTCATAGGCACCATTACTCTTCTTGTCACTCTTGAAGAGGCACCTGGGCAAGCAACCTATGACGTACATTTCATTATCGTCCAAGCTGATTCTGATTACACCACAATACTCCAACAATCGCTCCTGGATGTTTTCCAATCCCGCTCCCGTGACTTCCATCCTTGAGTCGTATCCTTTTTCGGTCATTTATTTATTTATTATTGTAAAAACCGCAAGCTCAAGCTTTTGAAAATTATCTTTTTGCTATTTGCTTATTCAGGTTAAGATCCACAACCGGATAGAGTACCTACATTCTCTGGCGGACGGATCATGTATTTACATTCTTTGGCAATTGGTCCAGATCCAACTAAGCCGCGGGCAGCCCCCGTGCAAACAAAGCCACGGGTAGCCCCCATGCAAATAAAGCCGCGGGCAGCCCCTGTGCAAACAAATCCACGAGCAACCCTCACGCACACTCCCCGTGGGGGCCTGCCCCCCTCACGATGAAGCCTCGAGCAACCCTCACGCAAACTCCCTGTGGGGGCCTGCCACCCTCATGATGAATCCGCGAGAAACCCTGGTGCAAACTCGTCATTGAGGCATGCCCTCCTCACGATGAAGCCGTGAGCAACCCTCACACAAACTCCCAGTGGGGGCCAGCCATCCTCACGATGAAGCTGTGAGCAGCCCTCGTGCAAACTAAGCCGCGGGTAGCCCCCGTGCAAACAAAGCCGCATGCAACCCTCACGCACACTCTCCGTGGGGGCCTGCCCCCCTTACGATGAAGCCGTGAGTAACCCTTGCGCAAACTCCCCGTGGGGGCCTGCCCCCCTAACGATGAAGCCGCGAGCAGCCCTTGTGAAAACAAAGCCGTGATCAACCATCGTGCAGACTCCCCGTGGGGGGCCTGCCCCCTCACGATGAAGTCGCGAGCAGCCCTCATGCAAACTAAGCCGCAGGCAGCCCCCGTGCAAACTAAGCCGCGGGCAGCCCCCATGCAAACAAAGCCGTGAGCAACCCTCGCGCACACTCTCCATGGGGGTCTGCCTCCCTCACGATGAAGCTGCGAGATGCCCTTGTGCAAACAAAGCCGCGAGAAACCCTCGCGCAAACTCCTCGTGGGGGCCTGCCCCCCTCACAATGAAACCGTGAGCAACCCTCACGCAAGCTCCCCGTGGGGGCCTGCCCCACCCCCTCATGATGAAGCTGCGAGCTGCCCTCATGAAAACAAAGACGTGAGCAACCCTCGCGCAAACTCCCTATGGGGGGGCCTGCCCCCCTCACGATGAAGCCGCAAGCAGCCCTCGTGTAAACTAAGCTGTGGGCAGCTCCCGTGCAAACTAAGCCGTGGGCAGCCCCCGTGCAAACTAAGTCGCGGGCAGCCCTCGTGCAAACTAAGTCGTGGGCAGCACTCGCGCAATCGAAGCCGCGGACCAGAGCCACGCAAACAAAATCACGGACTAAAGACGGGCAAACAAAACAACTAAGATGACATAAAGAAAACAATGCCATACGAAATAGCTGGAATGATACAAAAAGAGCAATCAGCGCCTAAGGGCAACAACAACAAATGTCAAACAAAAGGAAAGATATAGTATGACTAACTAAATAACAAAATGCAAGTACTCAGCTACAAAGATATAAGAGCTACAACTCGTCCTCGGCATCCGAGTCGGGATGCTCATCCTCAGACACATCTGTAAAGCTAAAGCTAGATATGTCACACCCCAAGCTCTTACTGACCGGGCGGAAGAACTTCGAAACACCACGCTGGAGTGCCAACTCGCGGACGTCATCCATCTGAGGCTCCACCTCTTTGGACCAAATCTCGTCACGAAACTCCTCCGCAATCAGACACCAATCTTGCATATAGTCAAATGATTCTAGATACTCTGCAAGTCCCGCAGCCTTCAACTCTAACGCATAGCTATCAGAAGACAGCATCTCCACTTGGGCCTTCGCCACCCGAAGTTGAGTCTCAAGGCCGGTGGCTTCCTCCCGTACCGCCTATAACTGGGTCTCCAAGCCCGAAGTCCCCTCCTTCGAATGCTTCAACATCTGGGTGGTCCTTTCCATTGGGGTCTTCTCCACCACAAGGGTCGCACGTGCATCCTCTAGCTCGGACTTTATCCCTGAACCGATCCGGCGGAACCGCGTAGTGTCCCAATCATGCTCCTCTTTCAAGGAGGCAAGTGAGCTTGACGTCAACCAGAGCTTCTCCTGAAGAGCAAGATACCCATATTTTAAACTCACATAGTGGTCATTCCAGGTTACCACAATCTGGGCCTGGGTCTCTATCTGCACAAAAGAAAACCAGGGTTAACACTAAATAACAGAGAAAGAGTGAAGAAAGGAATCCTTAGAACAAATTAAGGCGCTTACCGCATCGCTCATTGCCCTTAAGGAAGAGGACATTCGTGGAATCACGGCCTCCGACGACACCTGAGGAACTGGAGACACAAGTATCGGCATCTCGGGAGTTGACTCAGGACAGGTATCGGAGGGAACCATCGCCACCACCGTATCAAGGTCACCAAGAGGGGCCACCACAGCTTTCCTTTTTCAGCCCCCTCCCTAAGAAGTCCCAACAATCTGAGATGTTTGCAAGGAGATACTACACCGCAACAAGCGCTTCTCCTCCACATAGACAAAAAATATTAAATAGACGGTTAGCCAGTTCACGAGGCTCTGAAAACCCAAGCACCGGTGAAAAATCCCGTTCCTTTCCTCTCACGTGACGACAATGCTCAGGCAGTGTGTCCTACGAATCGGGAAGGCCCCATGAATTCCTAACATACCCAAACAAAGTGTTTCCATGTCGGCGATCTTTGCGAACCTCAAACTCCAACCAACCTTTGTTGTTGCGGACCTCCACCCGCTCGTCGCCATCAGAGCGGACATCGCACCAATCTCGAAACTTATCCAAGGAAAATCGCTCTCCATGCTCACAAAAAAGGCAACTAAGCCCATAATTCGAACAATTCCAACTGGGACAAACTTAGAAATCGGCACCCCACAGAACTTCTGGATCACGATCACCTACTCACATGGCGGAAAGCGGAAGCCAGACCTCAGGGAAACTTCGCAAATCATCAACCAGCCACGAGGAGGATTCTGGACTCGATCCTCGGGACGTGGAATCCTTACCTCCAAATTAGCAGGAATCCCATATTTCTTCCTCCAGATCTCAACATCGTCATCAGTCAAAGAGGAGCGCAGGCGCATTGGACTAGAAGAACGCTTTGAGACCTACACAACACAAGAGATAAAAGAATCAGGTTTGCTTAACAAAAAACTAAGGCTAGGGGACACGTGTCCAAGCGCATGCAGCCAAAATCACGCTCAAACCGAGGGTACACCCGCACATAAGAGCGCACAAAACCAAGGAAGAGCCCACACGCGCTGGCAAGTACGGGCACGCCCGCGCGGACAGGTGCGCGAGTCGCGCGGCCTGGTGCACACACCAGCGCAGGTACACAGGTCGCGCGGTCTAGTGCGCGCACCCGTGCGTGCATCTGCACACGAGTAGGTGCGCGAGTGCCCACTAGGGTGGCCTGGTGTGCGCGCACCCGTCCGCGCATCCGCGCGCGAGCAGGTGTGAGAGCGCCCACTCGCGCGGCCTGGTGCGCACACACCAGCCCACGCATCCACGCACGGATAGGGGGGCGAGCACCCATCTGCACGGTCTGGTGCGCGCACACACTCGCGCACTCCCCCAAGCGCGAGAAAATGTGCGCGCGGCCTTGTGTGCCCACATCAACGTACGTGGCCTGGTCCCTGCGCGTGCATGGTCTGGTCCTCCGAATTAGTCCGCACGAGCGGGAGCCTCCCTCGGCGTCATCGCCGAATGTCTCTCCACCGGCAAATTTACTCCAGGTATCTTCGAAACACCGCCCTTCGCCGCCTCCGCTTTTTTGCCGGAAGTTGTCATGACAACAGGGAGGAAGATGGCAACTGGAAAATCCTTCTTCTCCCATTCACTTCGTTCCTCAACAACAAGGATTTGGGGGCAATTGATGGGTTACACCCTCATTTATAAGGAGGATTACCCCATGATCTCCCCCCAAAGTGGGAGATCATGGGGTTGACTAGTCAAACCCACCTCCCATGAACTACCCATGATGGGGGAACATGGGGAGAGGCCCACTACCTCTCTCTCCACCAAGTAACCACTCACATTTAGGGAAAACCACAACTACTGCGGGCCTTTCCACCGGCCTAGCCGGCCTTGACGTCGGCCTAGCCGTCGCCACCGCCTAACCGCCGTCCTAGCTGCCTAGCCGCCGGCTGAAAGACTTTGTTTCAAGAGCCTAAACACCTAGAGGGGGGTGAATAGATTCTAATCTTTTTGAGTCTTTTTTATTTTAAGGCAAACAGATATTTGTAACTTCTTTTAGCATAGATTAATTCTATCTACAGAAATTAAATACAATACAACAAACACCAGATCTATAGTGGTTCCCCAAGATATGGGTACATAAACTTTCCCCCTTCGCCTATCCAGCAGATAACTCGATTCAGCCTAACTTCCTTCTACTGGCTCGGATCCGCAGATCTTACAAACTCAAAACCCAAAATGGTTCCTACACCTCAGACTTTACACAAGTCCTACCTCAGATTCTTCCCTGAATCCTACCTCAGGCCTCAGCCCTACCTCAACCTTTATAATTAGGCTTACAACTCAGACTTTCCACAAGTCCTACATCAGGCACACTACCCTACCTCAGCCTTTATAATTTTTGGCTTACAATCTCAGATCTAACAATAGATCCTATAAGAATTTGTGAGTAATAAGTATCAGAAAACTTCACCAGCTAGATTTCTCTGTTGATGCTGTATTCTTGATCAGTTCTTGTATAGACTGATCCTTCTGATCAAACCTAACTTAGCTTTTCAAAGCTTCTTGATTAGGACAAATAAGGTGGATCTTCTCTTGAAGTTGAAGGTTATCTTCAGTCAGCTTCTTCCTTAGATTCAGATTGAACTCTGAATCTTTCTTGCTTACAGCCCTTGATCTGTCAGAATTCTTCTTATTGATGCCTCACGTTGTTGTTCTTCTTTGTCGTTTCCGATCTGTCTCTTATATAGAGCTTGCTTCATGGTTATCGGCTGATCCAGTTCATAACAAATTTCTGATAGTTCTGACAGTGGTGTCAGACCGGCTAGTTATGATAACTATCAGTCACCAGTCACGTCACCAGGTTCTTCAATGTCTTTTCAACTCAGCATACAACACTCAGCAGACTGCTTCACATGTGTCGACACATATAGATAAAGTGTCGACACAAGTCTTCATGGTGTCGACACAATTACTCCAAGTGTCGACACAGTCATACTTCTGCTTCTCGACACTGCTTATGTTGTATGTGTCGACACAAGTCATGTGTGTCGATACATCAGCTTATTGTCTCGACATTTCTGTTGCAGACAGTTGGTGTTGAGTGTTTGTCAAATGTCATTGAGTATGTGTCGACACAAGTCCTGTGTGTTGACACAATTACTTCTGAACTCGACACAACATTTTGAGAGTTGGTGTGTCGATACAAGTCCTGTGTGTCGACACAATTGCTTCAGGTGTCGACATATCTCCTGAATGTCGACATAGCTTAAGTTTTAAGTGTCGACACAAGTCCTGCTTCAGATGTCGACACATTTTTGGATGTCGACACAACTGCTTCTTTAGGTGTCGATAAAGCTCTGAGTGTCGACACAACTTATTTATAAATGTCGACACAAATTCTGGGTATCGACACAACTTCCCTGAGTGTCGACACAATTTGCCTGTATGTCGACACATCTTGCCTGAGTGTCGACACATCTTGCGTGAGTGTCGACACAGTCTCCTTGAGTGTCGACACATTTTCTTCACAAGTGTCGACACTTGTACTTAGAAAATTTTCCTTAAAATCTTTAAACCTACACAACGAAACTCAAACTTCTATCAGATACACATTAATGCATATCATTGACTAAGTTGTGGCTTCTCCAAATCTAGTACACATTTTCCAATCTGTCCAACAATCTCCCCTATTTGGAGAAGAATAACCCTTAGTCAAAGATATATATTTCTTAAGATAAAACAAAATTGTAATAGAAGTAAAAACATTTCAGAGCAGGTTATTACATAATCATTGTAAACAACAAACACTTAATACTGAAACAGATTTCATTAATCAGTAAAATTATGGTTTACAAGAATTTCTTATAGAACAAAAGGAAAAATATACATTGTTCTATTACAAGAACCTAGCAATCCTATTACTGACTAGGTTCCTTAATAACTATTCCCTTCCCAGACTTGATTTTATCCTACACAGAAGGTTCAGCATCTTCAGCTGGCTTTTTCCCTTTGAGAGCTTTCTTCTTTAATGCTTCAGCCTTGATCTTCTGTCTTTCAAAATAGTGGAAAGGTTTGGGGAAGTACTTGTTTGGCTCTTGAGCATTAGCAGGTAGCTTACCAGCCTTAGCACTTCTTCTATGTTGCAGAATTGCTTCTTATCCAGCTTTATATTTATTCCACTCTTGCTCAGAATACCACTTACCCCTATCATGGGTTTTATCCTTAACAGCTTTCCAGGTAGTAAGAATGATATTTCTAGAAGTTGGGTTCCACTGCTCAAAATCTGGCTTCAGCTCATCCTGCTCTCTGAATCTCTTCTTGGAAAGTCGAGCTTCCTTCTGAGCTTCTAATGCAGCCTCTGACATTTCAACCTTTTCCAGAATTACATTTTGTACCTTTGGTGGAGGACTATACATTTTCAGCACTTCTTCTTGAACCATCTCAAAATCAGCTGGGGGGTAGATCACCTGAGCAACTTCAGGCTGATCTCCTTCAAAATATTCAGGTTATATCCCAGACTCAGCTACATTAGCATCATCACAAAGAGGAGGATATCCAAGAGTAGCTCTGATGTTATTGGTAGTCCATTTAGCGTGGTCAGAGCTGACTTTGACTAGTAATCTCTCCCCCTTTATGACTTCTCTTGCAATATGATCTCTTAAATCTTATTTCTGGAATCTGACTTGATCAGCTATATATTCAGTTCCCTCTTTAAAATAAGCTCTGAATTTAGTCAGGAAAGTTTTAATTTTCTCCTGAGATTCTTGAAATGTGGCTTTGATAATAGATATATCTTCCTGAATTTGCTTGGAGATTTAAGCCTTCAGAGTAGTGCTAGAATTAGTGAGCTTTGTCAATATTTCATAATGTGAATCCTTGAGATTGTCATTCATCCTTAACTGATTCTCCAGTACATATCCCTGTTTCACTTCAATTTCATCCACTTTAGCTTGGATATCTTGTTGTTGCTTGGCCAGGAACACCACAACATTACCTCCTTTATGGAAGCAATCTGTCATCTCCTTCTTATGTTGATTCACTTCAAATCTAATGGATTTGATGTCCTGGGCCAACTGAAACTATAACTCCTTATGAGTTTCATCCACATATTTTTCTATAGTCTGCCTTTGATTATCTAATTTTATCTACATCTGGACCAGTAAAGAACTGAAGTACATGCTTGATGTAGATGGTGCAGTTCCCAATTGTAAAGCTTTCTTATATCCAGAACTCTTTTCTTTAACACAGACAACTTTCTTTTCTTAGCCAATGTGGCTTCTTCATCTTCAGAAGATTCAGATGTACTTTTAATATCAACAGTTTCCTTTTCAGCTGGGGTATCCTTGGATAACTCCCCCTCAGTCCTTGAAATTTCCTTTTCTTTCTCAATTTCCTCCCCCTCAGTCCTATTAGTAAGAGGATCAGGAAACAATTCTTCCATTGTAAATTCCTGCTGTATCTGTTCAGAAGGAATAAGATTAGTTTTTTTAAAAAAAAACTACTTAAAAGACTAATACCACTTGAAAGACCTCTTTTGTTGTGTAAACAAAAGTGTCCCTTTGAATAATTTTTGAGGAGAATACTATAATACATCACTAGTCTGTGGAGAAGATACTTACTGGCTCATTTTGAGCATCATTCTTATCAGTTACTTCAGCTGTAGTGTTGATTTAAAATACAACATCCATTATTGTGTCTGCAGCTAAGTCACTATCCAGGACAGCATCATCAATACCTCCCCCTTTGGCAGGCAACTCAGTTTATTTTACTTGGTTTTTTCCCCCTGGAGTAGAGTCAATTTGTTGCTCTTGGGGGTCACAGTCCTTTGCTTGAGCATGAACATCTTATTGTTGCTGGTCTTCATCAAAACTGAAGACCACTTCCTCTTCAGAATCATTGGAGGAGTCAGCCTGTACAACCACCTTCTTTTTCTTCTTATCTTTGTTAGTTTGCTCCTTAAGAGAAGGGACTTCCTTGGTTAGAACTCTGTCCCACTTGACAGTATCCTTATATCCATTTTTCTCATATGATTTATCTTAGAGCCATTTGCTTGTTCCAGAACATTGGAATTACTGATGTTAAGCATAGGCTGAGGATCCTTCCCAGGTTAGGTTTCTTTATTCCTTCTTTAGTTTATCAAACACTACTACTGCCCAGTCAGTGTTTATCTTGAATATAATTCTCACCATCAGATTGAACATGTGGGCAGAAATCCGATCATGTTAACCTGTCTTGCATATAATCACTTTGCCCACTACTTCTGACAAAAAAATTCCTTGGGAATTCATCTCTTTTCTATTGATAGATGAACTAATCTTAATACTAGGATTCAGTCCACACCAGCTTAATGCTTCAGTTATTTGGG
The DNA here is from genome assembly GCA_039513925.1 of Platanthera zijinensis. Taxonomy (NCBI): domain Eukaryota; kingdom Viridiplantae; phylum Streptophyta; class Magnoliopsida; order Asparagales; family Orchidaceae; genus Platanthera; species Platanthera zijinensis. The sequence goes on along the minus strand of CM077090.1, from coordinate 52,381,337 downwards.
ATGAAGTAATTTCGTCTGTATCCTTAATCAATGGCAGATATAGTGCATCCCTGATTGATTTCAAAGTTAACATCACCTGGGTACCTTGAACAGATGCCTTGATTTTCTTTCATTTAGTGTCCAATGAAGCAGTTGTGTAGAACTCCATGACTTCTTTCTTCCAAATTTTGGTCGGTTCTGAGACCAAAAATTCTAGTCCATTTTCAGAAATTAGGGTTATAACTCCCTGAATTTCGTAAGAAGCAGTTGTGAAACCTTTGCGAACCAGTTCGTAACCTTCATTAACCTTGTCTTCTTGGTGTGACGCCATTTATGTAAGTACTGGAGGAGAAGAGAAGAGAAGGTCTATGTTGACAGAAGGTGTAGAGTCAAAAATTCTGATAGCGTAGTCGACCAGATTTTTGATTCAACTTTTTATAGTACTTGTGTCAAGGGCAGGTCAAAAGACGGGCCTAAGTCGACAGGTCAGTTTTCGTGTCGACATTCAAATGGCCTAGGTCTTGACAGAACTTAAGCTGAGTCGACACAACTATGTGTCGACATACTAATATCTAAGTCGACAAAACATATTTTAAGTCGACACGTTTATGTGTAACATACTTGAGTCTGTGTCGACATACTTGCGTCTGTGTCGACACTGACAACTTAAGTCTCGACAGAGTTGTGTTGACACCAACTTTTTGTGTCGACACAAATATCCTCATGACTTATAGTCTCGACAAGGTTGTGTCGACACCTATTCTCCTGTCGACACAGATACTGTTTCTATGTCGACACATCCATTTCCTGTGTCGACACAACATACTGAGTGTGTCGACACAAACTTTGTACTTAGACAAATTTCAAGAGAAATTTGCTGCTTACTGATGCTACTCATGGAAACTTATGTTAACCTATTCTAGGTTCAACATACCTAATTCAATTTTGAAATTATTGAATTTAGTTTCATCCAGAGGTTTTGTGAAAATATCAGCTATTTGATTATCTGTTTTTACAAACTCTAGACTAATATTTTCCTTTTCAACATGTTCTCTGATAAAATGAAACTTTATTTCTATATGTTTGGTCCTACTGTGTGATACAGGATTCTTAGCAATAGAAATAGCACTAGTAGAATCACAAAATAGTGGATTCTACTTACCTGGATGTCATTATCTTCTAGTTAATGTTTTATCCACATTAATTATGCACAGCAGCTACCTGTAGCTATATATTCTTATTCAGCTATTGATATAGCTACACTAGTTTGCTTCTTACTGCTCCATGACACCAGCCTCCCACCAAGGAACTGACAGGTTCCTGTGGTACTTTTTCTGTCTTCTTTGCATCCAGCAAAATCTGCATCTGAGAAACCTGTTAATAGAAAATCTCTATTCTTAGGGTACCAAAGGCCTAGATTAGCTGTGCCCTTAAGATATCTCAAAATTCTTTTAGCTGCAGTATAATGAGATTCCTTAGGGAATGCTTGATACCTAGCAAAGACACATGTTGCGTACATGATGTCAGGTCTACTAGCAGTCAAGTATAGTAGAGAGCCAATTATCCCTCTATACAAAGACTCATCAACAGGTTTTCCTGCTTCATCTTTGCATATAGGCATACTTGTTCCCATTGGAGTTTTCATTGTAGAAGATGAGTCCAAACCATGCTTCTTAATCAACTCCTTGGTGAACTTAGATTGGGATATGGACAACCCACTCTCAGTCTATCTAACTTGAAGTCCCAAGAAGAACTTCAGCTCACCCATACTGCTCATCTCAAACTTCCCTTGCATAAGTTTGGCAAACTTCTTACAAAGGCTGTTTTCAGTAGAACCAAAGATAATATCATCCACATATATCTGGACTAGTATTATCTTGCCTTTTGATTCTCTATAGAATAGAGTTTTGTCTATCTTTCCTATAGAGAATTTATTCTCAATGAGGAAGGCAGACAAGGTTTCATACCAAGCCCTTAGAGCTTGTTTCAAACCATATAGAGCTTTCCTAAGCCTATATACATAATCAAGAAAGTGAGAGTCTACAAAACCTGAGGGTTGTTCTACATAGACTTCTTCTTTTAAATTACCATTCAGAAATGCTGATTTCACATCCATTTGATATACTTTGAACCCTTGATATGCAGCATAGGCTAAGAACAGCCTTATTGCCTCCAGTTTGCCACTAGAGCAAAGGTTTGATCAAAATCAATACCTTCCTCTTTCCTGTAGCCTTTTGCTACCAGTCTAGCCTTGTTTTTGACTATAGTGCCATTCTCGTCAAGCTTGTTCCTGTAGATCCACTTAGTTCCTATTATGTTGTGATCCTTAGGTTTTGGCACCAGTTCCCAGACCTTACACCTTTTGAACTGACTGAGCTCTTCTTTCATTGCATCAATCTAGTTGGTGTCTTGTATGGCCTCTTCAATCTTCCTGGGTTCTATATAAGACAGGAAGCTAGAACATAAAACTGTGTTCATGCTCCTGCTCCTTGTTAGAATACCCTGACTTATATCACTAATGATCTGGTGAGTTGGATGATCCTTCAAGTGTCTCCTTGCTGGAGGAATTCTGTCAGCATTATGGCTATCTCCAGTTTCCTCATCTTGATGCTCCACATTTTCTTCTTCACCCAGAGGGACTTGATCTCCCCCTAGATAGCTGGCATCTTTATCCTCATCCTGTTTAGCAGGAACATCTTCATTGATGGTCAGCTTATCTAGCTTATCTGTTAGACCTGTAGAACTAACTAAAGAACTAGACAATTCACTGTTAATAAACATTGACTCATCAAATACAACATGCACAGATTCCTCTACAACTTGAGTAGTCAAGTTGTAGATCCTGTATGCTCTATTATGGTTGCTATACCCAACAAATATCCCTTCTAAGGATTTGGCAGCAAACTTAGTTTGGTAGTGTTTACCATTGATTAGTACAAAACACTTGCTACCAAAGATTTTGAAATAAGATATGTTTTGTTTTCTGCCTTTTAAAATCTGGTACTGAGTCATCTTGTGTTTCTTGTTGATGGAGGCCCTATTGAGCACATGACATGCAGTATTTACTGCCTCAGCCCAGAAGTATTCAGGGAGAGTAGTGTCATTCAGTAGAGTTCTACTGGCCTCAATTAGAGTCCTATTCTTTCTTTCAGCAACACCATTTTGCTGAGGAGTTATAGGTGAAGAGAATTCCTGATGAATCCCAAGTTCTTCACAGAATTTTGTCATACATTCAGACTGAAATTCAGTTCCATGGTCACTTCTAATTTTGACCACTGAGCTGTTGTATTCATTATGTATTTGTCTGACAAAAGTCTGGAAAATACTTGGGGTTTCAGATTTCTGCCTCAAAAAGAAAACCCATGTAAATCTAGAATAGTCATCCACAACAACAAGTGTGTATGCTTTCCTACCAAGACTATCGACTTGCATAGGACCAAACAAATCCATATGCATGAGATACAAACATCTTTTTGAATCTTTGATGTCAAGTGACTGAAATGAGGACTTAGTCTGTTTGCCTTTTTGGCAAGCTGAGCACACACCCTCTTTTATGCACTGAACTTGAGGACCATTCCTCACTAATCCCATGCTGAACAGCAGTCCAATTGACTTATAGTTAAGATGAGCTAGCCTCTTGTGCCATTTAACACATAGAGAAGCTTTCTCTCCTGCAACCAAACAAATAGGTGAGTTGTTAGACTCACACTCTTGGTTAAGGCAATACACATTTCCTTTCCTAGTGCCAGTCAAAATGATCTCTTGATCACTTGACCTTTTTACTAGGAACTCCCCTTTGAGGAAATAAATATCATAACCTAGGTCACTAAGTTGACTTATGCTAATCAGGTTATGTTTTAGACCCTTTATATAAGCCACTTTAGTGATTGTAATTGAATCACAAGATATGTTACCAAATCCTTTGATGATTCCCTTTTCTGATCCACCAAATATAACGTTTGGTCCATTCTTTATGGGCACATAGTCCCTCAACATTCTCCTTGTTCCAGTCATATGTCTTGAACAACCACTATCCAAGTACCATATAGGGGTATGGTCACTTGGATTTACCTGCAACAAATAATGAATCACTTACCCTTAGAACCCAACTTGCTAGTGGGTCCTAGGTCCTTGTTAGTTTGAAACCCTGTGACTGATCTAACAGGAATCCTACTTTTGGTTTTAACACTTAAGTTAAACCAGCAATCCATGGCAAAGTGGCCCACCTTGCCACAACATCAACACTCAAACCTATTATACCTATTCTTAGGTACAAACTTTCTTACTTTGTTGTCAGTATACTTATTAAGTGTTGGTGCTGGAACAGCATTCTTCAAGAACTCCTCTTGAATATGATGGGCATGCCTATAGATTGGTCTATTGGCATTAGCACCCTTGCTCATGAAATTTTCATGCTCACAGTGACCATGTGTAATGTCATGATCATACCTGTTAGTAGGATTCACTACCTTCTTAAAGAAAATAGGGGGATTAACAGCTAGAGGATGAACTGTGGCTTTATCTTTTCTATGAGAATTGGTAGCCCTAGTTCTTCCCTTAAAGCCTAGACTAGTCTCTTCTTTTTGTGAAACAAAATTATCTATCAAAGGTAAGAATGATTTTTGCATGGAGAATTTTGCCACTAGCTCTCTCTCTCTTGCTGAAGTTTTCCCTCCAGTTTCTTGATATGATTCTCTTTGAATGAGATTGTGCCCATCTGAATAACTATAATGTTTTTCAATTTGGCAACCTCATTCAGTTTTTGATCCAGTAGTTTTGCTGAAATTACTGCAGCCAGCTTAAGAGAATCAATCTCTTTGGCCTTCTCTTTAACAAGAAACTTGCTCTTCTTTAGAGCATGCAACAACCCACCATACTCATTAATGAGTTGGTGAACATCCCCCTCAGACTCAGATCCATCCACTTCTTTTGAAGAAGATGCTTCTGATTCTGATCCAGTATAGTAATCTGAGACTAGGTTGAATTGTTTACCTTACTTGGTCCATGCTGATCCTAGCACTTATCTTCTTTAGATTGAGCAATCAGCCCTTTACAACAATATTCTTCCACTCCATTTATGGAGTCCAGCATCTGTAGGAATTCTAGTTCCTTAAAATCCTCTTCTGTTGAGAAGATTCCAACATATGCTTCTGCCTCTTCTTCTTCAGATTCTGAAGATGAAGAGTCTGTCCAACTCTTCTCCTTCTGAGCCACTAGAGACTTCTCCTTCTTGCCTTTGACCAGTTGCTTCTTCCTGCCCTTTGACTCCTTTCTTTTGTCAGGACAGTCAGCTATGACATGCCTAGACCTATTGCAGCAATAACACACAATCTTAGAATTAGATTGTTTACCAGGTTTAGAAGCATACCTGTCCTCCTTAGGTATTTTCTTCTTCCTGTAGTATTCATTCCAATTCTTTTTCTTCATGAACCTTTGGAATTGTCTTGTGAAGACAGCAAAGTCTTCATCAGATGTATGACTATCTGATGTACTTGTTTCAGGAACACCTTCTTCTGCTTCAGTACTCCTTCTAAGTGGAGAAGGAGATTTTCTCCTACCCTTCCTTGAGCCCTCAGCCTTGAAGGCTACTAACTTTTCTTTATGTTCAGATTTACTGCCCTTCTCTTCCTCTTTCCTAGCAGTAAGCTGCATTTCATATGAAAGCAGCTTTCCAAAAAGTGTAGGTGGAGGTGTGTCAGCCAGTCTGGCCACTTCCCTGATTGCACATATCTTAGTGTCCCAATCCTTTGTTAGGGAGCTAAAAAACTTGTCATTCCGTTCATAAGTACTGAAGACTCTTCAATATGTCATCAGTTCATTCACTATTCTGAAAAACTTTTTATAGCATTCAGCTATTATGTCAGTTTTAGTTTGCCTAAAGCTCTCATACCCCTGATTCAGCATAGACTTTCTGTCCTCTCTGACTTCTTCTGTGCCTTCCATATAGACAATCAGTGTATCCCACATTTCTTTGGATGTTTTACAGTGCACAAGATTCTGGAATGTTGCATCATCTATGACACTTATAATTATATTCTGAGCTCTTTTATCTAATGTAGCCAAGATGATTTCATCCTTAGTCATCTCTGAATAACTCTTTGGAGTTTGAATGTTTGCATCAAGAACTGAAACCTTCATTGGGATGAAGGGGCCTTCCTGTACTGTGATATAAATTCTTAGATCAGATGCTTTCATAAATAGCCTGACCCTTTCTTTCCAAATGCCAAAAGATTCTTTCCTGCATATGGGCAATTTCATAGATCCAAATTCCTTTTGATTTTCACTTGAACTCATTTTTGTTATCTATTATTTGCCTTGGAGAAATCCTCTGACTGTTAGGTCAAATTTTGAGTAACCTCCCTCTGATACCACTTGAAAGACTTTGTTTCAAGAGCCTAAACACCTAGAGGGGGGTGAATAGGTTCTAATATTTTTGAGTCTTTTTTATTTTAAGGCAAACAGATATTTGTAACTTCTTTTAGCACAGATTAATTCTATCTATAGAAATTAAATACAACACAGCAAGCACCAGATCTATAGTGGTTCCCCAAGATATGGGTACATCCACTTTCCCCCTTCGCCTATCCAGCAGATAACTGGATTCAGCCTAACTTCCTTCCGCTGGCTTGAATCCGCAGATCTTACAAACTCAAAACCCAAAATGGTTCCTACACCTCAGACTTTACACAAGTCCTACCTCAGATTCTTCCCTGAATCCTACCTCAGGCCTCAGCCCTACCTTAACCTTTATAATTAGGCTTATAACTCAGACTTTCCACAAGTCCTACCTCAGGCACACTGCCCTACCTCAGCCTTTATAATTTTAGGCTTACAATCTCAGATCTAACAATAGATCCTACAAGAATTTGTGAGTAATAAGTATCAGAAAACTTCACCGGCTTGATTTCTCTGTTGATGTTGTCTTCTTGATCAGTTCTTGTATAGTCTGATCCTTCTGATCCAACCTAACTTAGCTTTTCAAAGCTTCTTGATTAGGACAAATAAGGTGGATCTTCTCTTGAAGTTGAAGTTGATCTTCAGTCAGCTTCTTCCTTAGATTCAGATTGAACTCTGAATCTTTCTTACAGACAGCCCTTGATCTGTCAGAATTCTTCTTATTGATGCCTCACGTTGTTGTTATTCTTTGTCGTTTACGATTTGTCTCTTATATAGAGCTTGCTTCATGGTTACCGATTGATCTGGTTCATAACAAACTTCTGACAGTTCTGACAGTGGTGTCAGACCGACTAGTTATGACAACTGTCAAGTCACTAGTCACGTCACCAGGTTCTTCAATGTCTTTTCAACTCAGCATACAACACTCAGCAGACTGCTTCACATGTGTCGACATATATTGACTAAGTGTCGACACAAGTCTTCATGGTGTCGACACAATTACTCCAAGTGTCGACACAATCATACTTCTGCTTCTCGACACTGCTTATGTTGTATGTGTCGACACAAGTCCCGTGTGTCGACACAGCAGCTTATTATCTCGACATTTCTGTTATAGACAGTTGGTGTTGAGTGTTTTTTAAATACCATTGAGTGTGTGTCGACACAAGTCCTGTGTGTCGACACAAGTCCTGTGTGTCGACACAATTGCTTCAGGTGTCGACATAGCTTCAGTTTTAAGTGTTGACACAAGTCCTGCTTCAGATGTCAACACATTTCTTGATGTCGATACAACTGCTTCTTTAGGTGTCGCCAAAGCTCTGAGTGTCGACATAACTTATTTAAAAATGTTGACACAAATTCTTTGTGTCGACACAACTTCCCTGAGTGTCGACACAATTTGCATGTGTGTCGACACAGCTTGCCTGAGTGTCGACACAGTCTCCTTGAGTGTCGACACATTTTCTTCACAAGTGTCGACACTTGTACATAGAAAATTTTCCTTAAAATTTTTAAACCTGCATAATAAAACTCAAACTTATATCAAATACATATTGATGCATATCATTGACTAAGTTGTGGCTTCTCCAAATCTAGTACATATTTTCCAATGTACCCAACACCGGCATAGCCGCCAAAACCGCAAGCCTGGCCGCTACAACCGCCGCCCTTGCCGCCGGCCTAGCCACCTAACCGCCGACCTAGCCGCTTAGCCGATCGGCCTAGCCGCCTAGCCGATCAGCCTAGCCGCCTAGCTGCCTAGCCGATCGGCCTAGCCGCCTAGCCGCCGACCTAACTACCGCCTAACCGCCGTCCAATCCTGATGAGATATCCTCGCCATCCGATCTGGCAGGTAACCACCCACTAACCCACCAAATTAGTGGTGGGACCCACCATACTCCTCTCCTAGAGGCTATAAAAGGAACCCCAAGGCCTCCTCATAATTCATCTTTCAGCTCTGGAGTCTTCTTCTTCCTCAAGCCAGAGATCTGTCGGGCTCCTCCCTCCGATCATTTTCCAGCCACCTCGAGCCACCTTGAGCCACCTCGAGCCACCAGTGGGCCCCCAGCAGTAAAATAATTAAGTCGCGGAACAAACCAAAAAAGGAAGAAAACCACTGAAAGCAGACAAGCGCTGAGGCCGCGATCCAAGCTCCCAAGCACCATAACCACCTCTCGGCTTCCAGCATCCAAATTGCTCCCGCAGCGCAGCTTGTTGCCCATTTGAGCGGAAATCTCTCTCTTACCCCCCAAATTGTAATGGGGAGCAGCATGTCGCCCCCGATTCTCCATACCCATTGAAACAGCAAAGCAGCTAGTGTATTTTGATCGACACAAACCCGATCACGTGGTTTTTACCCGGTTGAAGGGGTTTTCCAAGTCAAAACCTCTTGTGTCATCTATCTCATTTCATTGACTGTATGCAAGCTCGAAGATTCCAAGAGCTAAGGCGGTCTGATTTATTCCGGTCCGATCGGGACACCGAGTTAGTCCGCAATACTAAACGCAACCCAGATTGGCCTGTCAACATCGAAATACCATTGTTCGGGACGGCTAATGGCAGGCCAAAATGGGATCTCAGGAACACGTGGATCACACATCTTGAAGTACGAGATGAAACGGCTTCGGCTTACTGGCCCGGATGGTGAGTACCCGGTGAAGCTGGGCACCCGCCACTCGCCTCCTACCAGGGGAGAGTGCGAGCTTGTCGAATCCACTCGCTCTCTGATGCTTGCTTGGGAAGCGGGTGCCCGATGAAGCGGGGCACCCGCCCCTCGCTTCAGGCCGATTGAACCCACTCAACAAATACGAGGTTGCACAAATGACTTTAAAATATTGCTCTACGATTTGTTGTTGCTATATAACGTGAATGTATGGTGCTTCGTATAAATATTATTTGCAAGTAAAAGTACAAAAACGAGCTACCTTTATTTTAATTTAGTTTGGATAATGCAACCCCGTGAAAATCTTGAACACCATCTCCCTCGTCCTTCTCTCCCTCTGATCAGGTATACCAATTCGCCAATGTTACTCCCCCTCACGGCCTCCTCGCTCGATCTTGCATTCGTCACCATGCACTAGAGATCGGGCGCATTTTGTTTATTAAAGTGAAGTGGGTGCCTGCGAACATGACGCCCCCTGAGTCATCTGTGTTGTCAAAGGATAGCTTTTCCTAGGTGATGGGTTACACCCTCATTTATAAGGAGGATTCCCCTATGATCTCCCCCCAAAGTGGGAGATCATGGGTTTGACTAGTCAAACCCACCTCCCATGAACTCCTCATGATGGGGGAACATGGGGAGAGTCCCATTCCCTCTCTCTCCACCAAGTAACCACTCCCATTTAGGGAAAATCGCCACTGCCGTCGGCCTTTCCACCGGCCTAGTTGGCCTTGCCGCCGGCCTAACTGCCAGCCTTGCCACCAGTCTAGCCAGCCTTGCCGCCGGCCTTGTCATTAGCCTAACCGGCCTTGCCACCGATCAAACCGCCGACCTAGCCGGCCTTGCCGCCGGCCTTGCCACCGGCCTTGACGCAGGCCTAGCCGCCTAACTGCCGGGCTTGCCTCCACCACCGGCCTAGCCACCTAGCCGCCAGGCTAGCCGCCACCTAGCCGCCGGACTAGCCGCCACAACCGCCAGCCCTGCCGCCGGCCTAGCCGCTAGCCAAGCCGTCTAGCTGCCGCTTAACCGCCGGCCTAGCTACATAGCCGACCGGCCTAGCCACCTAGTCACCGCCCTAACCTCCGCCAAACTGACGTCTGATCCTGATGAGCTCTCATCGCCGTCCGATCAGGCAGGTAACCACCCACTAACCCACCAAGTTAGTGGTGGGACCCACCATACTCCTATTGTAGAGGCTATAAAAGGAACCCCAGGGCCTCCTCATAATTCATCTTTCAACTCCAGAGTCTTCTTATTCCTCAAGCTAGAGCTCTGCCGGGCTCCTCCCTCCGATTATCTTCAAGCCACCTCGAGCCACCGGTGGGCTACCAGCAAGAAAACAATTAAGTCGCGGAACAAACTAAAGGAGAAAGAGAACCACTGAAAGTAGACAAGCGCCGAGGCCGCGATCCAAGCTCCCAAGCACCAGAACCACCTCTCGGCTTCCAGTATCCAAACCGCTCCCACGACGCAGCCTGTTGCCCATTTGAGCGGAAATCTCTCTCAACCCCCAAATTGTAATGGGGGGTGGCCTGTCGCCCCTGATTCTCCATACCCATTATAACCGCAAAGTAGTTAGTGGATTTTGACCGGCACAGACCCGGTCATGTGGTTTTTACCCGGTTGAAGGGGTTTTCCACGTTAAAACCTCTTGTGTCATCTATCTCATTTTATTGACTGTGTACACGCTCGACGATCCTGAGATCTAAGGCAGTCCGGTTTATTCTAGTCCGACCGGGATGCCGAGTTAGTCAACAACAGTTTGGCGTCATCTGTGGGAACCACGATTCCCAACATCCTTCAGAAACCAAGACCTCCATCCTTGCAAGGTTCAAGTTTTGCTTCAATGGAAAAAATAAGCGCCCGTACAGCTGAAGGATCTACCCTCGGTGGACACGACAAACCTGCATGCTCCAACTCTTTTGTGGACGTGTTGCTGACAGCTAAAGTCGCTTTCGCCCCCGTCACCGCTTTGGAGGGGTGTGTTTTCCAGATGGAAGAGCAACAAAACAAAATGCTCACCTTGCTCTGAAACCCGAGAGCACACCCTGCTCCCCCACTGCTGCCAGCACCAGCTTACCCTACGTCGCAACCAAATCAACTTAGGGCCCAAGAAGTTCCTTCAAGGCATTAAGGACCCGAAGAATATTCTGATGCCGCCAGTTCCACTCACCCGGCCCATAGAGGAGTGAGAGCAAACCACCTCCATCATAACCCCATCAGTGACGCTCGCCTTCCTCCGCTTTAATGATTTACTCAAGAGGAAATTTGAGAGGTCATCGTTGAAGAATATCGTCAGGCAGGTGAAAGAAATATTCACGCCCGCCGACCGTTATGCCAAGTCTCCCCTTTAGCACCTCAAGTCCTCGACCATCCCATCCCGTATGGATTCAAGCTCCCGAACATCGAGATGTTTGACGGGACAATCGATCCTCTTGAACATGTTAATCACTTCACCACCATTATGAGAATCTATAATGCTCCAGACTAGCTGCTTTGCCAAGTGTTTCCAGCCACTTTAAAAGGACAGGCCCGAACATGGTATTATTCATTAAGGGTTGCTGCCATCGCTAAATTCACGGAGCTGATAAGGCAATTTGTCGATCAATTCATCGCCAATCGAAGGATCGTGCGCAACCCCTCCCACTTGTCAGGAATATGCCAGAACGAAGGGGAAACCCTGAGAGACTTCTTCCGACGCTTCACTTAAGAAGCCCGACAGATTCCAGGAGTTGATCCCGAGTTTTTTGCGGGGGGGGGAGGGAGGGTGTGGGGGGGTGGGTGTTCCTTGGAGGCCTCCGCCCTAGCGGCTTCTACTCAGCACTGATGAGAGAAATTGTCCCCAGTTACCCTGACCTAGTATACTTCATAGATCACAGCCGACGAGGCTATTCAAGCTCATCTACAACAGTTCGACGGGAACCAGAAGCGCAAAAGGGATAAGGAGCCAGCCCCTCAACACCAAGAAGGAAGATTCCGAGAAGAACGTCAGAACGGGCAACGCTGACGCGACCATCAGAGGGACCATCCGCCCCGGGATTTTACTCCCCTCAATACCACGTGCACCAACGTACTCTACGCTATTCATAATGAGACTTCCTTGCAACGGCCTAAGTAGCCGACTCATAACCCCAGGAACGACCAGTCTAAATACTGTGAGTTTCACCAAAGCACAGGGCACACTACTGAAGACTGTGCCCGCTATAAGGAATAAATCGAGCGCCTTGTTCGCCTAGGGCTGCTTGGAAGATTTTTGCAGGGACGCCTACAAGATCAGCAGGATCCACCTAGGCCTCCAAGAGATCAACAAAGCGCCCCGCAAGGAGGAGCCAGTGGTAGGCAGATGGTCAGAAACATCGAGACCATCGCCGTATCACCCATTATTTCGGCACAAATACTCTCGGTGTGCACGCAATGGAGCATTCATGAAGACAAGAAGTGCAGGCAAGACACCACCATAACTTTTCGAGATGAAGACTTCGAGGGGCTCCGAACACCTAACCAAGAACCTCTTGTTATCAGCGCCGGGATTGGGGATCCCTGCTATAATATCAAGCAAATCCTCGTCGACAATGGAAGTTTAGTTGACGTCTTATTCTCCTCCACCCTTCAGAACATAAAGCTTTTCAGACAACATCTGACACCAGCCGTGGGTCCAGTATACGGATTCGACAACCATCCAGTCCAACTGCTAGGGATGATTACCTTACCAGTTACTATGGGAGAATTACCAAGGAAGGCGACATATGAAGTCCAGTTTGTTGTGGTAGATTCAAGCTCAGCCTACAATACAATCTTCGGAAGACCTTTCCAGTCCATTTTCAAGCCATCCCCTCGATTCCCCATCTCGTAATGAAGTTTCCCACTTCAGGAGGAATCGGAGTCATGTGCAGGAATCAAGAGGCTACTAGGACTTATCACTCAAAGCAGGCACGACCCGCCAATGCTACAGCTCGCACTGTCCAGCTTGGCTCCCTCCTTCCACAAAAAAAAGAGGAACTAACAGCTTATCTCTACAAGAATAAGGATATCTTTGCCTGGGCTCCCGAGGATATGCCTGGCATAGATCCTCAAGTCATCCAGCATTCCCTCAAAATAAACAAGGCTTGTAAACCCGTCATCTAAAAGAAGCAAAACTTTGCTCCAGAACGGCTCCAAGCAATTGAAGAAGAAGTCCAAAAGCTCCTGGAAACCCAGTTCATCCGGGAGGTTGAGTACCCCGCCTGGCTAGCCAACGTCGTTATGGTGTAGAAGTATTCCGGAAAGTGGAAAATGTGTGTAGACTACACCAACCTTAACCAAGCTTGACCAAAAGATAGCTTCCCCCTTCCCAAGATCGATCAGTTAGTCAATACGACCGTCGGGCACCAACTCCTCAGCTTCATGGACGCCTACTCCGACTACAACCAGATCCGGATGAATCCGGCAGATGAAGAGCACACAGCATTCCAGATCGACAAAGGAATTTATTGTTACAAAGTAATGCCCTTTGGGCTCAAGAACGCAGGAGCAGCCTATCAGCGGCTCATGAACAAAGTTTTCAAAGATCTTATTGGCAAGACTATTTAAGTGTATGTGGACGATATGCTGGTTAAAAGTATTCGTCGTGAAGATCATCTGGAGGACCTCAAAAAGTGTTTCAAAATCCTCTGCCAGTATGGTATGAGGCTCAACCCCAGTAAGTGCGCGTTCAGGGTTATGTTGGGAAAGTTTCTGGGATTCATGGTAACGCAGCGAGGAATAAAAGCTTACCCCAAGAAGATTAAAGCTCTCGAAGAAATGTCACCACCGCACTCCATCAAAGAAGTGTTGTGTTTGAATGGGAGAATTATTACCGCGCTCTCCCAGTTCTTGGCATGGATCAGAGACAAGTATCTCCCGTTCTTCAAGATACTCAGAGGAGCCAGGACCACAGGGTTCCTGTGGACGGACAAGTGTCAGGCTGCCTTTGAGGCTTTGAAGCAATACCTGGACTCCCCTCCGCTTTTGTCAAAGCCTACTCCTTGAGAAACACTCTTTTTGTACCTCGCCGTCACGCCCGCGGCGCTAAGTTCAGTATTAGTAAAGGATGAAGGAGGAATCCAGCACCCCGTCTACTACCTCAGTAAGATCCTCTCGGATGCAGAGACTCGGTATCCAGCAGTAGACAAGATAGCACTAGCACTCATCTTCTCAGTTAGAAAGCTTCGCCCCTACTTCCAAGCTCATACAATCAAAGAATTGACCGAATTACCCCTCCGCACAGTCCTCCAGAAACCAGAAGCATCCGGCTGATTGTTCAAGTGGGTGGTCGAGTTAGGTGAATTTTATATCCACTTCTTGCCACGCCCCGTCATCAAATCGTAGGTCCTGGCAGATTTTGTTGTTGAGAATACCCTACAAGCAGATACGGTGGGCACGCAAGTCGAACCTGATCAGCGATGGACTTTATACGTCGACGGAGCGTCTTGGCTCGATGGCGCAGGAGCAGGACTGCTTCTCATAGGCCTAGAGCTTATTACTTTGGAATATGGGCTCCGATTGAAGTTCCCCGCCACCAACAACGTCGCCGAGTATGAAGCTTTGATTGCAGTACTCAGGCTCACCATCGACTGCCACGTCAAAGGATTGATAGTCTACTCAGATTCCCAACTCATTGTCTCCCAAGTGGAGGGGGACTATGAAGTGAAGAACGAACAGCTAGTCTAGTACCTCTCACTTGTAAAGTCCTTCTTGCTCAAGATATCGTAATTTCAGATCCTTCACATCCCCAGGGAACAGAATTCCCGGGCAGATACACTGTGAAAGTTGGCCATGCTACCTTCCCTGTACCAGTCAAGGAGGCGTCGAGTAGAAGAAATTGTCTTTCCCAGTATCCAAGGGCCATGGGAGATAACAAAGATCGACAGGCAAGAAGAGTCTTGGGTTAGTTCACTGGTTACCTACCTAAAGTACCAGTAGCTGCCAGAAGACCCAGCAGAAGCATGACGCCTAAAGATGAGGGAATCTACCTTTGTATTGATCAATGAAGAATTGTACAAGTGATCTTTCTCGAGACCATACCTAAAGTGTTTAACATGAAAAGATGCTAAGTATACCCTGCACGAAGTCCATGAAGGGGTGTGCGGTGAGCACGTAGGTGGAAAGGCTCTAGCACGCAAGATCTTACGCCAAGGCTTCTACTGGCCCACTATGAAGAATGAAGCAGCCGACTTCGTTCAACGATGCAAGAGTTTCCAGTTGCACTCCAACATCTCGCGACAACCTCCCGTTGCCCTCTCCACGCTGCAAGGAGCATGGTCGTTCGCACAATGGGGAATTGACCTTCTTGGTCCTCTACCTCAAGCTTCAGGGCAAAGGAAATTCCTCATAATAGCCATTGACTATTTCACTAAATGGGTGGAAGCGGAACCGCTGGCCAAGATCACCGAGGAAAATGCAAAACAATTTGTGTGGAAGAACATCATCTGTCGTTTTGGAATCCCTGCAATCATCATCACCGACAACGGTACTCAGTTCACAGGAAGGTCATTCACAAAGCTATGCAAGGATCTAAACATCAAATTGCGACATACCATCGTGTCACATCCACAGACCAATGGGCAGATCGATGTAACCAACCGTACCATCTTAAAAGGATTGAAGACACGACTACAAGATGCTAGGGTGTAGTGGGTTGATGCACTCCCTAATGTGATGTGGGCATACCGAACAACCAAGAGAACTCCCACAGGAGAAACGTCGAAAAATCTTTGTTATGACACCGAAGCCATCATCCCGGTCGACATCGGTGTTCCAAGCCCCCGGGTTTCCAACTTCAACCTCGAGAAGAATGATGAAGCACTCAGAGACAACTTGAACTTGGTCCCTGAAGACCGCGAGGAGGCATCCATCTGCGCTGCAGTCTACTAGCAACGGACTGCTCGATACTACATGGGAAGGCCCCTTCGTCGTCACAACAATGGTGAAACCAGGAACATAAAAGTTATGGACTGTCGAAGGAAAGACTCTTCCCCGCACCTAGAACGCGCAGAACCTGCGCCGATTTTATTAATGAATTTCTGCTTTCTGTTTTTCCAATTGTGTAACGCATTCTTTAGCAAAAGACTTTATGGCGTGTTTAAGCCGCGGACCTAATCCCGCATAAGTTATCTTTATTCAAGTATTGCATTATGTTGCTGCAAATCTTGTCTATTCAAACAGGAAAGACAACGCACTACTAACTCCCTGTGGGGGCCTGCCCCATCACGACAAAATCGCGAGCAACCCTCGCGCAAACTCACCATGGGGGCCTGCCGCCCTCACGATGAAGCTGCGAGTAGCTCTCGTGTAAACAAAGCTGCGAGCAACCCTCGCGCAAACTCCCCGTAAGGGCATGCCCCCCTTATGATGAAGCCGCGAGCAGCCCTCGAGCAAACAAAGTCGCGAGCAAACTTCGCGCAAACTCCCCATGGGGGCCTGCCCCCTCATGATGAAGCCGCGAGCAGCCCTCGTGCAAATAAAGCCATGAGCAACCCTTGCACAAACTCCCTGTGGGGGCCTGCCCCCCTCATGATGAATCCGCGAGCCGCCCTCGTGCAAACAAAGACACGAGCAACCCTCGCAAAAACTCCCCATGGGGGCCTGCCCCCTCACGGCAAAGCCGCGGACCAGAGCCGTACAAACTAAGCTGTGGACCAGAGCCGTGCAAACTAAGCTGCGGACCAGAGCCATACAAACTAAGCCGCCGACCAGAGCCGTGCAAACTAAGCCACGGACCAGAGCCGTGCAAACTAAACCGCGGACCAGATCCGTGCAAACTAAGCCTCGGACTAGAGCCGTGCAAACTAAGTCGTTGACTAGAGCCGTGCAAACTAAGTCGCGGACTAGTGTCGTGCAAACTAAGTCGCGGGCAGCCCCCATGCAAACTAAGCCGAGGGCAGCCCCCGTGCAAACTAAGTCGCGGGCAGCCCCCGTGCAAACTAAGCCGCGGGCAGCCCCCGTGCAAACTAAGTCGCGGGCAGCCCCCGTGGACACTAAGTCGCGAGCAGCCCCCGTGCAAACTAAGCTGCGAGCAGCCCCCGCACAATCTAAGCCGTAGATCAGAGCTGCGTAAGCGAAGCCGTGGACCAGAGCCGCGCAATAAAAGTCACGGACTAAAGCCGTGCAAACAAAATAGCTAATATGATATAAAGAAAATAATGTCATACGAAACAGCTGGAATGATACAAAAAGGGAAATCAGCGCCTAAGGGCAATAACACAAATGCCGAACAAAAGGCAAGATACAGTACGACTAACTAAACAACAAAATGCAAGTACTCAACTACAAAGATATAAGAGCTATAACTCGTCCTCGACATCTGAGTCAGGATGCTCATCCTCAGAGACATCTGCAAAGCTGAAGCCAGATGTGTTATACCCCAAGCTCTTGCTGACCTGACGGAAGGCCTTCGAAACACCGCGCTGGAGTGCCAACTCACGAACGTCGTCCATCTAAGGCTCCACCTCCTTGGACCAAA
The DNA here is from genome assembly GCA_039513925.1 of Platanthera zijinensis. NCBI lineage: Eukaryota > Viridiplantae > Streptophyta > Magnoliopsida > Asparagales > Orchidaceae > Platanthera > Platanthera zijinensis. Next base: position 52,363,824 of record CM077090.1, on the reverse strand, counting down.
TCTCATAACGAACCTCCTCTGCAATCAGACACCGATCTCGCATATAGTCCAATGATTCTAGATACTCCACAAGTCATGCAGCCTTCAACTCTAATGTATGGCTATCAGAAGACAGCATCTCCACTTGGGACTTCGCCTCCCGAAGCTGAGTCTCAAGGCAGGTGGCTTCCTCCCATACCGCATGTAATTGAGTATCTAAGCCCGAAGTCTCCTCCTTTGAATGCTTCAACATCTGGGTGGTCCTTTCCACCAGGGTCTTCTCCACCACAAGGGCCGCGCGTGCATCCTCTAACTCGGATTTTAGCCCTGACCCGATCCGGCGGAACCACACAGTGTCCCGATCGTGCTCCTCCTTCAATGAGGATAGTGAGCTCGACGTCAACCAGAGCTTCTTCTGAAGAGCAAGATACTTATCTTTTAAACTCAGAAAATGGTCATTCTAGGTTACCGCAATCTGGGCCTAGGTCCTTATCTACACAAGAGAAATCCAGGGTTAACTGAAGAAAGGAATATTTAAAACAAATCAAGGTGCTTACCACATCGCTCATTGCCCTCAAGGAAGAGGACATCCGTGGAACCATGGCCTCCGAAGACACCTGAGGAACTGGAGACGCAAGTATCTGCATCTCGGGAGTCGACTCAGGACAAGTATCAGAAGGAACCACCGCCACCGCCATATCAAGGTCACCAAGAGGGGCCGCCGCAGCTTTCCTCTTTCGGCTCCCTCCCTGAGACGTCCAAACAATCTGAGCTGTGTCCAAGGAGATACCACACCGCAACAAGCACTTCTTCTCCACATAGACGAAAATATTAAATAGATTCTTGGCCAGTTCACGAGGCTCTAAAAACCAAAGCACCGGTGAAAATCCGGTTCCTTTCCTCTCATGCGGCGACATCGCTCAGGCAGCGTGTCCCACGACTCGGGAAGGCCCCATGAATTCCTAACATACCCAAACAAAGTGTTTCCATGTCGGCGATCTTTGCGAACCTCAAACTCCAACCAAATTTTGTTGATGCGGGCCTCCACCTGCTCTCCTCCATCGGAGCGGACATCACTCCAATCTCGAAACTGATCCAAGGAAAATCGCTCTCCATGCTCACAAAAAAGGCAATTAAGCCCATAATTCGAGCAATTCTAACCGGGAAAACTTAGAAATTGGCACCCCACAGAACTTCAGGATCTCGATCACCTCCTCACATGGCGGAAAGCAGAAGCCAGACCTTAGGGAAACATCGCAAATCGTCAACCAGCCACGAGGAGGATTCTAAACTCGCTCCTCCGGACGTGGAATACTTACCTCCAAATCAGCAGGAAGCCCATATTTCTTCCTCCAGATCTCAACACGGTCATCGGTCAAAGAGGAGCGCAGGTGCATCGGACCAGAAGAATGCTTCGAGACCTGCACAACACAAGAGATAGAAGAATCAGGTTTTCCTAAAAAAACTAAGGCTAGGGGACACACGTCCAAGCGCATGCAGCCTAAATCACGCGCAAACTGAGGTTACCCGGCACATAAGAGCGCACGCGACCAAGGAAGAGCCCGCACCCTCAGGCAAGTACGAGCACGGCCACGCGTACATCCGCGCACGGACAGGAGCGCGAGTCGCGCGGCCTGGTGCACACACCCGCACACGTGCACAGGTCGTGCGGCCTAGTGCGCTCACCCGCGTGTTCATCCGCGCGTTAGCAGGTGCCCGAGCACCCACTGGTGCGACCTTGTGCACGTGCACCCGCCCGCGTATCCACGCGCGAGCAGGTGTGAGAGCGCCCACTCGTGCGACCTCATGCTCGCACACCCGCCCGCGCATCCACACCTGGACAGGGGCGCGAGCACCCATCCGCATGGTCAGGCGCGAGCAATTATGCAGTGCTCCCACCCTCGCGCGCAGCCTAGTGCGCGCACATCCATACATGCGGCCTGGTCCCCGCGAGCACATGGCCTAGTCCGCTGAATTAGTCCGCACGGGCGGGAGCCTCCCTCGGCGTCTTCACCGATTGTCTCTCCACCGGAAAATTTACGCTAGGTACCTTCTAAACACCGCCCTTCGCCGCCTCCACTTTTTCGCTGTAAGTTGTCATGACAGCAAGGAGGAAGATGTGATAGTTTTACTTTCAAGACAACCTAAACACCTAGAGGGGGAGAATAGGTTCTTATTGCTTGTTTATACTTCTAGGCAGAATTCAATTGCAGAAATAAAACATTCAGCACAGCAATCACAGAAATTGAAACATCACAGATTGCACAATGTTTTATAGTGGTTTCCCAAGGTTTGGGTACATCCACTTTCCCCCTCCACCTATCTAGCAGTATGCTAGATTCGGCCAAACTTCCACTATTCTCAGATCCACAGATCCTACAGCTCAGAACCTGGATAGGTTCCTACAACTCAGGCTCAACAGCCCTACCTCGGCCTTGCCTCAAGGCCTACCACTTAGAAAAGAACCTTCTCCTACACTCAGGCAAATAGCCCTACCACTCAGAGATCACCTCTCCTACACTCAGCCTTTATAACACAGGCTTACAACTCAGATCTGTGTAAACAGATCCTACAGAAATTTAGAAAAGATATTTTAATGTCTTTCCTTTGTTGAGAGAGAAGAGGACAAGACACTTCTTGATCAGCTGATGAAATCAACTGAAACTGAGCTTTCTTCAAAGCTTCTTGAATCTGAACTTAGCTGAGTTGATTTCCAAACAGCTTCTTGAGAAACCACTGATGGTTTCCTTCTTCTTCTTCAAGATGACTGGATCCCTCTCTATCCAACACCTTTTCTGATACTTCAGACTTCTTCTTCTTAGATCTTCTGATGAAGATCTTCTTTAGAGCTTAGCACTTTCTTGAATTGAAACTTCAATAGGATCGTAATCCTTCTTTTTTTTCTTCTTAGATCTTCTTCTCTATTTATAGACTTTCTTCATGGTAACCGGCTGATCCGGTTTCTAACTGTTTTCTGACAGGTCTGACAGCTTCAGTTAAACGGTGGCAACCCACAGCTGTCAAGTCTTCAAACAGTTCCTGTACCTTAGCCTTGGACAGCAAAATGTCGAGACAGTCTGTCAGAAAGTGTCGAGACCAATCTGTCTATCTGTGTCGACATAAGTGACTTTGGTGTCGACACAGTCTTTGATGATGTCGACTAAGTTGCCTTTAAGTCGACACAGCTTCTTCAGAAAATAACTTGGTCTTGACTCTGCAGTGTGTCGACAAAAGTCCTGTGTGTCGACACAGTTGTTGTAGATTCAGAGCTCAGTATGTGTCGACTCAGCCTTCAGGTGTCGACACAGCAATCTTCAATTCTTCCAAAATATGTCGACTCAGTCTTCTGGTGTCGACACAAGCATAGTCGACTTCTGCCAATATGTGTCAACTCAATCTCAAGGTGTCGACACATCCTCCCTGTGTCGACACAGTTGAGGTTGACTATCTTCTTCTGTGAGTCGACTATCTTTCTCTGCTCGACTATCTTTTACTAGTCGACTATCTTCCACTAGTCGACTAACTTTTACTGGGTGTCGACTATCTTTCATTGTGTCGACACTGCTTCCCAGTGCTGAGGTAGATGATTTTCTTTATGTGCCGACACTGCTTCCCAGTGTCGACATAAATGTGGTCGACTATCTTTCTCTGTGTCGACACCGATATTCTGAAGTGTCGACAGAAATATTCTGAAGTGTCGACACAATTTCTTCAGGTGTCGACACGTGGACTTAGAATATTTTTCTGCATTCTTTAATACTTCTTCACCTGCACATGTCAACTCAAAACAACATTAAATACACCTTGATGTATATCATAGAGCTAAGTTGGGCTTCTTCAAATCAGGTACACATTTTCCAATGTACCCAACAATCTCCCCTTATTTGGAGAAGTCATAACCCTTATAGCCAATGATATACACCATTTATAAAAAGTATAAACTGATGATATATGACATAACAGGAATACTTAATATAAACAAAATATAAACAATCCATCACAGAATGAACATTATATGATACCAAACAACATTTTGTTTATAACTTGATAATGTTTGAATACAGAGTTTTACATTTAATGATCAAAACATAACAAAACACTTTAAAAGAACTAAAAATTAAGACTGATCAGGCTCTCTTATGACAATCCCTTTGCCAGATTGGATTTGAGCCTTCACAGGAGCTTCAGAATCTTCAGCTGGTTTCTTGCCTTTTAGCTCAGCTTTCTTCAGAGCTTCTTCCTTGAGCCTTTGCCTTTCAAAATAATGAAAGGGCTTTGGAAAGTACTTGCTCGGCTCCTGAGCATCTGGTGGCAGCCTACCCAGCTTGGCTTTTCTTCTAAACTGTATTATTGCCTCTTGCCTGGCTTCATACTTCTATCATTCCATCTCATTGAACCACTTGCCTCTTTCATGTACTTGGTCTTTGACAGCCTTCCATGCAGTGAGTATAATGTTTCTGGAAGTAGGACTCCACTGCTCAAAGTCTGGCTTAAGTTCAGCCTGCTCTCTAAATCTTTTCTTAGATAGTAGAGCATCTTGTTGTTCTTTCAAAGTAGCTTCAGGCTTATCTACTTTCCCAATAACAACCCTGTTAACCTCCTTTGGAGGACTATACATTCCTTGAACTTGCTGATCAATCATATCAAAATCTGGAGGAGGGTAAATGACTTGGGAAACCTCAGGTTGATTGTCTTCAAGTAGACCTGTTTGTATTCCTGACTCAGCCACCATAGCATCATCATACAAAGGTGGATATCCCAATGTAGCTCGAATACTATTGGTCACCCATTTGGTGTGCTCTGAGCCTGCATGAACTAACAACCTCTCCCCCTTTATGGCTTCTCTAGTAATATGATCTCTTAGATCTTCCTTCTGAAATCTGATTTGTCCATCCAGATAATTCACACCCTCTTTAAAAAATGGTTTTAACTTTAGAAGCTTGTCAGATATGTCTTTTTGAGAGGTAGTGATAGCAGTTTTAACAGAATAAATAGCAGCTTGAAATTTTTTATCAAATTCTTCCATTTCCTTTGCTCTAGCTGCAGGCAGGCCTGGAATAGTCTTTTTCAATTCATCAATGATCTCTTGATGAGATTCAGTTAAATTGTCATTCATCCTTATCTGATTTTCCAAAACATAGCTTTGCTTTAAAGTAATATCATCCACTTTAGGGATGATGGACTGCTGTTGTTTTGCAAAATATACCACAGCATTACCTCCCTTAAGGATTCAATCTGTCATCTCCTTCTTATTCATATTGACTTCAAATCGAATAGACTTTATATCCTGAGCCAAGTCAAATTGCAGGGACTTGTTGTTCTCATCAATATATTTTTCAATAGCCACTCTGTGTTCATCCAATTTCACTTGTAAATCGACCATAAACTTGTTATAATCAAATTCAGAAGGAGTGTGATGTGCTGTAGGCTGTAGAGCCTGCTTATAGCTCTTGCTCCTTCTCTTGAAGACCATAAGTTTTCTCTTCTTACCCATCCTGGCTTCTTCATTCTCAGAATCATAAGTATTATCAATTTGAACTCTCTCTTTGGGAGGAGGAGGAACATCTGCTTCAGTGCCATGTTGTTCAGCCTCAACATGCACAGGCTCCCCCTCAATTGCTTGCTCCACTTCCATTCGATCAGTAACTATTTCATCATTTGGAAATAACTCATCTATAGTATATTCCTTCTGGGCTGGAACATCTGCAGTATTCAAATCTTGAGATAAATCAATTTGAGCTTCCTCTTGCACTTGCTCAGACAGCTTCTCCCCCTGTACTTATTTAGTATTGGTGATGTCCTGGGCAGGTGAGGACACTTGCTTCCCCTGGACCTGTGCAGAAATAGAAATATTAGAAACGTCTTTTGTAGGAAAATACACCAGCTCCCCCTGCACCTGTACCTGGTCATGAGTAGATACAGCCTGTGTAGGTGAATAAACTTGCTGAGCTGGTATTCTTACTTCTTCTCCTTGAATTGCAGGTACAGTGGCATCCTGAACTTGTGTAGAAGCAGGCTGATCTTCAACCTCTTGTCTTACTTGCTCTTCTTGTGGGTGCTCAGTACTGGTAGCATGACCTGGGGATTTCTCAGGTGAATCCTGCCTTTCCACTTCAGGCATCTCTTTGGTCAGCACCCTATCCCATCTGGAAAACAATCTCATGTCCATCCTTCTCATGTGATTAATTTTTGTTCCAGGTAGTTGTTGCATAACATCAGGAATCTCCTTAGTTAGGTATATACTCATTATTCTAGCCAGATTTGGCTTCTTGATTCCTTCCTTAATCTTTTCAAAGATTACAGTGGACCAATCTGTTGGAATTGTAAACACAATCCTGGTCATGAGGCTGAACATATAGGCGGAAATCCTATCATGTCCACCTGGCTTGCACAGAATTACTTTGCCAACCACCTCAGACAGAAACTTGCCCTGTTGATTCATTCCTTTCCTGTTGAAAGCAGCTCCAATTTTCATGGTGGAATCCAATCCACACCATTGAAGAGCCTCCCTTGATTTAGAAGCAGGGACGTCCTCTTCATTCTCAATTATAGGTAATTGAAGAATTGTTCTTAACTTACTTGGAGTAATTTCCACTGTTGACCCATGAACTGTGGATTTTATCTCGTGACTTTCAGAATCTACAGATGCAGAAGTAAAGAAATCATGCACCTCCTTCTTCCATATCTTAGATGGTTCGGAGACCAGAAATTCTAATCCCGAGTCGGAGAGGAGAGAGATAACCCGGTGAACATCTGGTGGGGCAGCAGCAAAGGCCTGGCGCACCAACTCATATCCTTCATTTATATTATCTTCAATCTTTGGCGCCATAGATCAGTTGAGAAAGCTTGAAAGATGAGAGAAAGAGAGAGAGAGGGAGAATATCGACACAGGGTTTCAGTCTCGAAAACCTTGTAAGCGTGTCGACAGAATGAGTTTTTGACTTATTTATACCTTCTGTTTAAAGAAGATCAAAAGTCGCCAAAAACAGACTATAAGTGTCGACACAGATGGAATGTGTCGACACAAGCTTCTATTGTCTCGACTTCAAGTCCGTCTATTATGTGTCGACACCAATTTGCGGATATGTCGACACCAGAGATATATAGTAGAGCATTAGAAATTCTGTGTCGACTCTTAGTATAAGTGTCGATACAAAACCTGTAAGTGTCGACACCACTATCCTGGTGAAGTCGACACTACATTCCTGGATAAGTCGTCAATAAGATTCTTAAGTGTCGACACATATTTTCTGTGTCGACACAATATCTCTGACTTGTCGACATTACTACCCTGAGTCGACACATTATTACTGAATGTGTCGACACCATCTTACTTAGCCAATTTCTGTTTGTTCAACACAACTTATAAGTACTACAAAGTACTTGATACTACTTCAATGTGTCTTTATATCACTTGAATGTCTTGTTACCACTTCAACTTCATTGTTGATGATTTTGTGATTACACTAATCAATGGTTAACATACCTAATTCAATTTTAAATTTATTGAATTTGGTCTCATCTAGGGGCTTAGTAAACACATCTGCTATTTGATAATCTGTTTTCACAAATTCCAATGAGATGTCTTCTTTTTCTACATGTTCTCTAAGAAAATGGTATTTAATTTTTATATGCTTAGTTCTACTATGAGAAAAAGGATTATTAGCAATAGAAATTGCACTCTTAGAATCACACAAAAGAGGTGTTCTACTTACTTGAATACCATAATCCTTAAGTTGATGCTGCATCCATAATAGTTGTGCACAGCAGCTTCCAGCAGCAACATACTCAGACTCAGCTGTGGAAATTTCCACACTGGTCTGCTTCTTACTACTCCATGATATTAGTCTTCCTCCCAGGAATTGATAAGTACCTGTAGTACTCTTCCTATCGTCTCTACATCCTGCAAAATCTGCATCTGAATAGCCTGTTAGTAGAAAATCTCTATTCCTAGGGTACCAAAGACCTAGATTAGGTGTGCCCTTAAGATATCTCAGGATCCTTTTGACTGCAGTATAATGAGATTCTTTAGGGCAGGCTTGATACCTAGCACAGACACATGTAGCATACATAATATCTGGTCTACTAGCAGTGAGATATAGAAGTGAGCCAACTATTCCTCTATACAAAGTCTCATCAACAGGTTTACCTGCATCATCTTTGCATATGGGCATACTTGTTCCCATAGGAGTTCTCATGGTGGAGGATGACTCCATACCATACTTCTTAATCAATTCTTTGGTGAACTTAGACTGGGATATGGAAAAGCCATCATCAGTCTGTCTTACTTGGAGTCCCAAGAAGAACTTAAGTTCCCCCATACTGCTCACCTCAAACTTCCCTTGCATAAGTTTGGCAAACTTTTTACAAAGGTTGTTTTGAGTAGATCCAAAGATTATGTCATCAACATATATCTGGACTAAGATGATCTTACCTTTGGATTCCCTAAGGAATAGAGTTTTGTCTATTTTTCCTCTTGAGAATTTATTCTCAATGAGAAAAGTAGACAGGGTTTCATACCAAGCCCTTGGAGCTTGCTTTAACCCATACAGAGCTTTCCTAAGCTTATAAACAAAATCAGGTTTAAGAGGATCTACAAAACCTGATGGATGCTCTACATATACTTCTTCTTTAAGATCTCCATTCAGAAATGCTGACTTCACATCCATCTGGTATATTTTGAAGTCTTGATAGGCTGCATAGGCAAGGAACATTCTGATTGCCTCCAGCCTTGCTACTGGAGCAAAGGTTTGATCAAAGTCAATCCCTTCTTCCTGCCTGTATCCTTTTGCAACCAATCTTGCTTTATTCTTCACTATTATTCCACTTTCATCTAGCTTGTTCCTATAGATCCATTTTGTGCCAATTATGTTGTGGCCTCTTGGTTTAGGAACAAGCTCCCAGACATTGCACCTTTTGAATTGATTCAGCTCCTCTTGCATAGCATCAATCCAGTGCTGGTCTTGGATAGCTTCTTCAAACTTCTTAGGCTCCATTTGTGACAGGAAACTTGAATGTAGACCTGTGTTTTGATTTCTGCTTCTAGTTTGCACCCCCTGTCTTGGATCACCTATTATCTGATCAGCTGGATGATCTCTTAAATGTCTTGTAGCTGGAGGAAGATTCCCTTCTGGTTGAACATCTCCAGCTCCTTCATTTAGCTGAATCTCTTGGTTTTCATCAGCTTCTATAGTGTCTTGTTCTCCCCCTGGACAGAAGCCTTCATTTTCCAATGCTCCATCTTCCTTTGATACTTCAGTAATGGAGAGCTTGTCCATACTTTTGCTTATACCTATTGAGTCATTTGATCTACAAGACAACTCACAGTTGATTAATCTTATTTCATCAAACACAACATGCACAGATTCTTCAACACTTGAGTAGTCAAGTTGAAGACTCTATAGGCCTTACTATTTGTGCTGTACCCAACAAATATCCCATCCTGGGATTTGGCAGCAAACTTAGTCAAATATGACTTGCCATTGTTAAGTATATAACACTTGCAACCAAAGATCCTAAAGTAAGATAGATTTGGTTTTCTGCCTTTCACAATCTCATAGGGAGTCATTTTGTGGCTTTTGGTGATGGTAGCCCTATTGATTACATGACAAGCAGTGTTAACTGTCTCAGCCCAAAAATATTCTGGGAGAGAGGTGTCACTCAACAGAGTTCTACCTGCTTCAATTAATGTTCTATTCTTTCTTTCAGCAATTCCATTTTGCTGAGGTGTTCTAGGTGAGGAGAACTCTTGGAAAATCCCAAAGTCTTTACACAATTTTGATATGCTTTCAGATTGAAACTCAGTACCATTGTCACTTCTGATTTTGACCACTGTACTATTCAGTTCATTCTGAATTTGCTTTACAAAATTAAGTAATACACTTGGGGTTTCAGATTTCTGTCTCAGAAAGAACACCCATGTGAATCTAGAATAGTCATCTACAACCACAAAAGTGTAGACTTTCCTACCTAGACTGTGAACTGGCATAGGACCAAAAAGATCCATATGCAGGAGGTATAAGCACCTCACAGAATCCTTGTTTTCAGGGCTTTGAAAGGAGGATTTTGTCTGCTTGCCCTTTTGACAAGCTGAGCATATCCCTTCCTTTATACACTTAACTTGAGGTCCATTTCTCACTAACTCTTTGCTAAAGAGTTGGCCAATTGTCTTGTAGTTTAGATGAGCCAATCTCTTGTGCCACTTAACACAATGAGAAGCATTGTCATCAGCTACAAGACAGATGGAAGAAGCCTTATTCTCACATTCAAAATTAAGACAATATACATTTCTCTTCCTATACCCAGTCAATATGATCTTTTGATCACTTGACCTTTTGATATGACATTCATCTTTAACAAATGAAATGTCATATCCTAAATCACTTAGCTGGCTTATGCTTATTAGATTATGTTTCAAACCTTTTACATAAGCCACTTGAGTGATAGTAATTAGGTTAGAAGAAATGTTACCCAACCCTTTGATGACTCCTTTTTCAGATCCACCAAAGATCACTTTAGGTCCATCTTTGACAGATGAATACTCCTTCAGCAGCCCCTTTGTTCCAGTCATGTGCCTGGAACAACCACTGTCCAAGTACCATATAGGGGCATGGCCACTTGGACTATCCTGCAACACAGAATTACTTACCCTTAGAACCCAAGTAAGTCTTGGGTTCTTGGTTCCGGTTAGCATTAATAAAGCTACCATAACCTCTTCTAACAGGTAGACTATTGTTCTTTATAACACTTGTGTTATACCAGCAGTCTAGTGCAAAATGGCCTCTCTTGCCACAGCACCAACATTCAAACTTATTGTATCTAGATCTAGATACATCTTTGTCAGAAGAATTTCTGTTCATTGCTGGTGCTGCAGCAACTTCACCTACTGATTTCTTAAAACCATTTGGTTTATGACCATGGGTAGGCCTGCTTGCATTTACACCCTTGTTCTTCAGAACATTAGTCTTAATATGACCTTGAATATCTTCATGATCATATTTGTTAGAAGGCACTTTCACCTTACTAAACTTTATGGGGACTGAAAGGTTTAGTGGCTGAACAGGAGCTTTGCCTTTCCTCTTGAATCTGCCAGCCCTGGAGTTACCTTTAAATCCTAATCCAGCCTTACCCTTTTGAGTGACAAATTCATCTATCAAGGGTAAGACAGATTTTGGCTTAGAGTAACTAGCCACTAAATCCCTTTCAATTTTAAGTCTGGCCTCCAGACTCTTCACTTGATCATTAGTATAATTAATTGTGCCCATCTGAATAATAGTTATATTCTTCAGCTTGGCAATTTCATTTAATTTTTGATCAATAACTTTCTCTAACTCAGTTGTAGCAACCCTTAGTTCAGCAATTTCCTGAGCCTGAGATTTAACCAGGTTCTTGCTTTTCTTAAGGGCCTGCAACAAGTCCCCATACTTGTCTATCAATTGATAGACATCTCCTTCAGATTCAGATGCATCTACATCTCTTGATGCAGATGTAGCTGATTCTTCACTTGTACTACAAACAGATGTAATAGAAGGACATTTTATCTTATTAGGACCAGACTGATTCTGGCATATGTCCTCTTCTGATCCTGCCATCAGCCCCATACACTGATGATCCTTTTGTTCATTGATGGAGTCTAGCAACTGCAGAAACTCCTCTTCTTCAGATGCAGCATATAGTCCAATATATGCTTCAGCTTCAGATTCTGACTCTGAAGTTGACTGGTCTGTTAGACTCTTATCTTTCTTTACAACAAAGGATTTCTCCTTCTTGCCTTTCTGATGAGTCTTCTTCTTGTCTGAAGACTCCTTTCTCTTATCAGGACAGTCAGCCACTATATGTCCAGGCCTATTGCAACAATAGCAGACAATCTTTGAAGTAGTGGCTTTGCTGGGCTTTGATCTGCTCTTCTCTTTCCTTGATGACCTTTTCTTCTGATAATAGTCATCAACTTGCTGTGATGTGGAAGGCCTAGACTTCCATTGCTTCTTTTTCAAGAACCTCTGAAATTGCCTTGTGAATGCAGCAAAGTCTGCATCTGAATCACAGCTTTCTGAACCCTTATCTGAATTTTCAGAACTATCTTCTGCAACTTCCTTAGGAGGAGATGGTGATTTCCTCCTATTCTTTCTAGTGGCTTCTGCATTGAATGCCACAATCTTTTCTCTATGCTCTCCTCTTGAATTCTTTTCTTCCTCCTTCCTCACCATAAGTTGCATTTCATAGGATAGCAACATTCCAAACAAGGTGGGAGGAGAGATCTCTGCCAATTTAGCCACTTCTCTTATGGCACAGATCTTTGTGTCCTAATCCTTTGTTAAGGATCTCAAGAATTTGTCATTCAGTTCATAAGTACTGAAGACTCTTCCATAGGACATAAGCTCATTCACAATTCTATAGAATTTCTTGTAGCACTCAGTTATGCTATCAGATTTTGCTTGTCTAAAACTTTCATACTCCTGAATGAGCATAGATTTCCTGTCCTGCCTTACTTCTTCAGATCCCTCCATGAAGACAATCAATGTGTCCCACATCTCTTTAGAGGTCTTGCAGTGAATTAGATTCTGAAATGTTGAATCATCTATGGCACTAACAATAATGTTCTGAGCTCTTTTATCCATGGTTGCCAAGATGATTTCATCCTTGGTCATTTCTGAATAACTTTTGGAGTTTGGATATTTGCATCAAGAACTGATACCTTCATTGGAATCAAGGGGCCTTCCTGTACTGTGATGTAAATCCTTGGGTCAGATGCCTCCATAAACAATCTGACTCTTTCTTTCCAAATTCCAAAAATTTCTTTCTTGCATATGGGTAATTTCATAGATCCTAGCTCCTTATGATTCTCACCAGAACCCATCTTTTTGAATCTTGATTCTGCCTTTCAGATCTACCTCAGACTGTTAAGTCCTTTTTGAGGAACCTCCCTCTGATACCACTTGATAGTTTTACTTTCAAGACAACCTAAACACCTAGAGGGGGGGTGAATAGGTTCTTATTGCTTGTTTATACTTCTAGGCAGAATTCAATTGCAGAAATAAAACATTCAGCACAACAATCACAGAAATTGAAACATCACAGATTGCATAATGTTTTATAGTGGTTCCCCAAGGTTTGGGTACATCCACTTTCCCCCTCCACCTATTTAGCAGTATGCTAGATTCGGCCAAACTTCCACTATTCTCAGATCCACAGATCCTACAGCTCAGAACCTGGATAGGTTCCTACAACTCAGGCTCAACAGCCCTACCTCAGCCTTGCCTCAAGGCCTACCACTCAGAGAAGAACCTTCTCCTACACTCAGGCAAATAGCCCTACCACTCAGAGATCACCTCTCCTACACTCAGCCTTTATAACACAGGCTTACAACTCAGATCTGTGTAAACAGATCCTATAGAAATTTAGAAAAGATATTTTAATGTCTTGCCTTTGTTGAGAGAGAAGAGGACAAGACACTTCTTGATCAGCTGATGAAATCAACTGAAACTGAGCTTTCTTCAAAGCTTCTTGAATCTGAACTTAGCTGAGTTGATTTCCAAACAGCTTCTTGAGAAACCACTGAGGGCTTCCTTCTTCTTCTTCAAGATGACTGGATCCCTCTCTATCCAACACCTTTTCTGATACTTCAGACTTCTTCTTCTTAGATCTTCTGATGAAGATCTTCTTTAGAGCTTAGCACTTTCTTGAATTGAAACTTCAATAGGATCGTAATCCTTCTTTTTTTTTTCTTAGATCTTCTTCTCTATTTATAGACTTTCTTCATGGTAACCGGCTGATCCGGTTTCTAACTGTTTTCTGACAGGTCTGACAGCTTCAGTTAAACGGTGGCAACCCACAGCTGTCAAGTCTTCAAACAGTTCCTGTACCTTAGCCTTGGACAGCAAAATGTCGAGACAGTCTGTCAGAAAGTGTCGAGACCAATCTGTCTATCTGTGTCGACACAAGTGACTTTGGTGTCGACACAGTCTTTGATGATGTCGACTAAGTTGCCTTTAAGTCGACACAGCTTCTTCAGAAAATAACTTGGTCTTGACTCTGCAGTGTGTCGACAAAAGTCCTGTGTGTCGACACAGTTGTTGTAGATTCAGAGCTCAGTATGTGTCGACTCAGCCTTCAGGTGTCGACACAGCAATCTTCAATTCTGCCAAAATGTGTCGACTCAGTCTTCTGGTGTCGACACAAGCATAGCCGACTTCTGCCAATATGTGTCGACTCAATCTCAAGGTGTCGACACATCCTCCCTGTGTCGACACAGTTGAGGTCGACTATCTTCTTCTGTGAGTCGACTATCTTTCTCTGGTCGACTATCTTTTACTAGTCGAATATCTTCCACTAGTCGACTAACTTTCTCTGGGTGTCGACTATCTTTCATTGTGTCGACACTGCTTCCCAGTGCTGAGGTCGACGATTTTTTTTATGTGTCGACACTGCTTCCCAGTGTCGACATAAATGTGGTCGACTATCTTTCTCTGTGTCGACACCGATATTCTGAAGTGTCGACACAAATATTCTGAAGTGTCGACACAATTTCTTCAGGTGTCGACACGTGGACTTAGAATATTTTTCTGCATTCTTTAATACTTCTTCACCTGCACATGTCAACTCAAAACAACATCAAATACACCTTGATGTATATCATAGAGCTAAGTTGGGCTTCTTCAAATCAGGTACACATTTTTCAATGTACCCAACAAGATGGCAACAGGAAAATCCTTCTTCTCTCGTTCCTCAACAACAAGGATTTGGAGGGCAATTGATGGGTTACACCCTCATTTATTAGGAGGATTCCCCCAAAGTGAGAGATCATGGGATTGACTAGTCAAACCCACCTCCCATGAACTCCCCATGATGGGGGAACATGGGGAGAGGCCCACTCCCTCTCTCTCTCCACCAAGTAACCACTCCCATTTAGGGAAAACAGCCACTGCCGCCGGCCTAAGCGCCGTCCTTGCCACCGGCCTTGTCGCTGGCCTAATTGCCGCCTAACCGTCGGCCTTGTCACCGGCCTAGCCAGCCTTGCCAACGGCCTTGCCGCCGGCCTTGTCGGCCTTGCAGCCGGCCTTGCCGGCCTTGTCGCCTAACCGTTAGGCTTGCCGCCGCCGTCGGCCTTGTCGCCGGCCTAGCAACCTAGCTGTCGGGCTAGCCGCCATAACCGTCGGCCATGCTGCCAGCCTAGCCTCCTAGCCGCCGGACTAGCCATCTAGCTTCCGGCATAACCACCGGCCTTGCCGCCTAGCCGATCGGCCTAGCCGCCGGCCTAACCGCCGCCTAACTGCCGTACGATCCTGATGAGCTCTGCTCGCCGTTCGATCTGGCAGGTAACCACCCTCTAACCCACCAATTTAGTGGTGGGACCCACCATACTCCTCTCCTAGTGGCTATAAAAGGAACCCCAGGGCCTCCTCATAATTCATCTTTCAGCTCTGGAGTCTTCTTCTTCCACAAGCCAGAGCTCTGTCGGGCTCCTCCCCCCGATTATCTTCCAGCCACTTCGAGCCGCCTCGAGCCACCGGTGGGCCACCAGCAGGAAACAATTAAGTCGCGGAACAAACCAAAGGAGGAAGAGAAACACTGAAAGCGGACAAGCGCCGAGGCCGCGATCCAAGCTCCCAAGCACCAGAACCATATCTCGGCTTCCAGCATCCAAACCGCGCCCCGCGGCGCAGCCTGTTGCCCATTTGGGCGGAAATCTCTCTCACCCCCCAAATCGTAATGGGGAGCGGTCTGTCGCCCCCGATTCTCCATACTCATTGTAACCGCAAAGCGGCTAGTGGATTTTGACCGGCACAAACCCGGTCACGTGGTTTTTACCCTGTTGAAGGGGTTTTCCACGTCAAAACCTCTTGTGTCATCTATCTCATTTCATTGACTGAGTCCACGTTCGACGATCCCGAGAGCTAAGGCGGTCCGGTTTATTCCGGTCCGACCGGGACGCCGAGTTAGTCTGCAACACTAGGGAATCTGGTTTGGGAGGTTTCTGCTTTGCTCCTAATGCTTAAATACAGCTTGAGATGTTTTTTCGGTGGTGATGGTGGTTGACCATCCGACGACGACAAAGATTCTTGTGTGTGTGTGTTTATGTGTGAGCGCGTCTTGTGCCCTCAAAACATATTTCTTAAGAACATTTTTTCACTTTCATGATAGCAGCGTGGCATTTTGTGATTGGACTGCATGGACTGCGGGATCTTGCATACAAAAGTGGTGACGTCATCGCTTTGGTAACAAGGATGACTTGTCTTCATAATTCTTCTTCCCGGTTGCCGGTTTCGTCAGGCTCCTTGAACCGTGCATGTTTGATTGTTTGGCAGACCACGGATTTCAAAAACGTGCCAAATTAAACGCGTAAAAGCTCGTTCCAAACGTCAATACGAGAACGTGTTTCCATGACCCCGACTAAAAATCACGTGGCAACCCGCATGTCCGACAAGGCGGCAGCAGGGGGATCTCATTTCCCACGTGTCGAGGCGTAATCATTCAGTCCGGACTCCGGGTGATCTCCTAGGAGATCAAATTTGATCTAGGAGATCAAACATACTTACTTTTCTTATCTCCTAGGATATCAAATATGAGAGATAAAAAATGATCTCCTAGGAGATCAAATATGATCTCCTAGGAAATCAAATATGATATCTCCTAGGAGATGAAAATATACCTTTTTTATGATTTAACCCCCACCTTTCATTCTTTCACGCGTAAAAGTAATATGCAACCCAGACAGAAATTTGGAAACGGGATCCGGTTCCAAAAATTACGCCGTGTCCAGAGTTTTATTTATTATTTTCAGGTAACCAAAAGATACGTCTCTGTATTCATTCATCAGGCCGTTCTTGCACGTTTCTCACACTGTACACTGACTGTTGGTTCTCAGCCATGTGGCGTCCCCACGTGGTTTTTATGTGATATAAATATATATTTTTTATTATACAATAATCGTTCAAAAATATTACACGTGTGATATTTAGCAAGTACATTAGAATATAATTAGATGAAGCATCTACATCCTTGAAAGATGCACGTTTATTTATATATTTATATCTTAAGAAGAAAAAAATAGAGGACCAGCTGAGACTGAGATTCTATTTGGAATAACTCATGCAAATGGAAAAGTTATATTCCAATCGTCAGAGCTATTTTTTTAATCATTTGTGAGAGTTTTTCATGTCCAGCTTTTCAAAAATCAAGTTTGATATAGTTGTTTTTGAGAAGCTGTGAGGGGTTAGCTTTAGCAGTTCGTAAATAATTTTTTTATTGGCGTGAACGCGATTTTTTCGGCTCGTATGTGATTTTTCGCTAATACGTGATTTTTTGCCTAGACACGATATTTTTTCACAGACGCGATTTTTTGGCACGTGCGCAATTTTTTTGCCCGGACGTAATTTTTTTGCTCAGTGGTGATTTTTTCACACAGACGCGATTTTTTTCGCCCAGACGTAATTTTTTCGCCCGGACGTAATTTTTTTCCTCGGTCGTGATTTTTATCACCTGAAGGTGATTTTTTCGCTCAGACACGATTTTTTCGTCATGATGCGATTTCTCGCCTGGTCACAATTTCATCATCCAGATGCAATTTTTTCTCCCCGGATACAATTTTTTCGCAAGGCCATGATTTTTTCGTCGAGTCGCGGTTTTTTCGCCCGGAAGCGATTTTTTCGCCCGGGCGTAATTTTTTTGCGCGGGCATGATTTTTTTGCTTTTATACGATATTTTCTGCCCGGACACGATTTTTTTGCACGTGCGCAAATTTTTTTCGCTCAGCGTAATATCTCCGACCGTGATTTTTTTCGCTCGGGCGTGATTTTTTTGCCCATACGTGATATTTTCGCTCGAACGCAATTTTTTCGCCCGAACGTAATTTTTTTCTCGGATGCGATTTTTTCATCCGGACACAATTTTTTCACTCAAACGCAATTTTTTCTACCTGGGAGCAATTTTTTCTCTCGGGAGCGAGTTTTTCACTCGTGCGTGATTTTTTTCGCCCGGGTGCGCTTTTTTCTGCCGGTCGAGATTTTTTTACTTGAACTCGATTTTTTTGCAAGGGCGCGATTTTTTCGTCCAGGCGAAAATATCACGTCCGGGCAAAAAAACGTTTCCGGGAGAGAAAATGGGGCCAAGCGAAAAATTCGCGCCCGAGGAAAAAAAATTGCTTCCAGGACGAAGAATCACGTCCGGAAGAAAAAATTCCGTCCGGGAGAAAATATCTGTAGAACTTTTCTAAGAGCTCTCTGAGTTTTTTCTACCAAAGGGTCTGCAGCTCTATCTATTGAGCTTTTTTAAGAGCTCTACTTCATAAACTACTTTTTCATCCGTCAGAGCTGTCACAAACAGAGCCTGAGTTTCAGCCACTCTTTCAATCTATGTCGTCCAACGACTGATAAAAAGCTGTCGCTAGATCTACTCCATCAGATCAATGGCGCGACCAAATAACTCAAGCACCATCCCCGCAACCCTCTCATTCCTGTTCAGTTCACCGCCTATCCCAAAACCACGAACTTTTCCATTCCCCGATTTCTCTTCCCTTCTCTCCGCAGGAAGCACTCCTTCCCATGCCGCTTCTCATCGATGGTTCCTCCCACGATTATGGATCTCTCCTCTGTGGCTCATGTCCTGCTTCAGATGAGATGCCCTAGCCGCAAGAATGACTCTTACCGCACCCCCTCTACTCTGACCGCAAACCACCTCAAGATCTTCTGCACTAGACTACATGATCTTCGTCATTGGACTTTCAAGAACTTCGGCAATGGACCTCTCCATCTTCTTCCTCTGATCTTCAACCACAACTCCCATAAATCCAAACATCTCTTCCTTGTCTTATGTTCCTTCCCTTTATTTCTCTTTTGTGTGATTTACCTTCTTCAGGGCATCCACCGCCTCCACCTCCGCATCTCGGTTTCTGCATTCGCCTCTACATACGCTGATTCATCCTTAATCTGTTTGATTCCCACCTCATCGACTCCACCCTGGTATGCAACATCTTACCATTTGCTTTTCTCTTTGCTTATGCTGACCTTCCCCTTGATTGATTTCATAGAAAAAGGCCTTCAATAGACTACCTACCCGTCCACACACCATTGTAAGTATTTTTGAATTCGGCACTCACAGTTTTTTCTTAAAATGTTTAAAGTGGGTTTGCAGTTATATTGATTATAAAATCTACCTCAGTTTTAGCTCGGTTTTTTTTCCAAATTTCCTAAGATAAATTATTGTTGTGATGATTTTCTATGATCGATCAAGATGATATCTGAAATATATCATTTGATTATTATTCAGAAAGTACACGGTTATATCTATGTTGTGCTGTAAAATGTGATACATTGCGACAACTATAAAAATCCACAGATAACATGAACACAAAACAACCACAATTTATATAATGAAAATATAAATTCAAATACAGGAAAAAATTTGACCATCTGATGGAACACAGGCGGATGTGCCGGACGTGCACGATCTGCGAGAGAGTTGTAGATATGGGCTACAATCCGTCTCGCGAACACACAAGATTCACCATAACCTTCAACGTCGAAGTCTGACGTTCAACCGCATCACCATCGGAGAATAGCGCTGTCACCGGAGAATGACGCCAACAACGCCCCCACCTGAGAGAAAAGCACTGTCGAGGCTAACTGCACTCATGCACGCCTTCAACATCGTGCCTCTCCACTCCAAAGAATGTCCATTGCAACATCGGCGGCTACCTCCACAAATCCTGGCGGCACTACCCTCTCCCAATGTCAGCGGATATCTCCTCTAAGACCGACGATAACACCAAACTCCAGTGGCCCTTTCGAGTGCACGAGCGAGAGAGAAAAGGAAAGAGAAGGGAGAAGACCTCTCTCACAGGTAGATTCTCCTGATGTTGCAGGCGACAATCTCTCCAAAACGCTCAGTCGGCTCACCTTCTCAAAGGCTACAGGTCGGTTATCTCTAAGATAAACTCACGACGGGGATATATAATTCCAAGGGTACATTCAGGAAAGAAGTAAATGCATTATCCATTCTCTCCCATTTTGGTTAACCACCAAAATCTAAACAAGAAATTTTTTTTCCTTATCTTCATGATTTGGGCAACACCGCATAAGGGAAGAGATTAAAATTCAAAACTGGATCACGTCTAAACTGGATATGAACTAATCCAACAATCACCACCTTTTTTCGAGATCCGGAGTCACCACCTGCACAAAGCGCTCCCTACATAAAGCACCATCTGCACTAGGCAACATTGCACGTGGCATGATCTGCATGAAGCACCACCCTAAGACTGAGGTGTCAACCAACCTTCTCCAGTTGATTTATTCCTGCCCGGGCTCAACCCCTGAATGTCGATGTAACATGATTGCTGAATCTGACTGCCTAGTCAGACTACCAGATGGGCGATCCCCTGCCCTACCTCGACCATCAACTCTGTCGGTCACAGAAATCATGGGCACACCACCTCGTACTATGGTATCCATCAATATATATAAACTAACGCACTCTATAGCTCGCATGAGCACGGTGCGCCCTCGCATCACCGTCAAAACTCCACCTCTCACCACAAAATTGTATTCTCTGAAGCCTAGTTTGCCCAACGATATCAAATTCCTATGCAGCTTAAGTATCATGTGTGTAACATCCCTCAAATAACTAGACCCCTAAGAGTGGTTTTGTCAAGACTAGGTCATAACAAAACCCTAGGAAGCCCAAGAAGACCAAGTGAACCTAGGAATGAATGTGAGATCACCATGGTCTGCAAATAACACAGTCCAATTACCTAACCTAGGGTTTGACTTTAGGGCCTCACCTTGACTTTTTGACCCCACCATAACGTTCCTAGCCCTTTAGAAGATTCAATGGGTCACAAAGGACCCATTGAGGTCAACCAAAGTGGTCAAGTTATCCAAAGTGAACCCTAACTCTAAAATGGTCAAAGTGACCTATCTAGGGCCAATGGACCTCAAACTTGCCAAAATGACCCCACCTAAACCTCCCTAACCCTTTATAAGGTTCATCGGTTCACTAAGGACCCATTGTGGTCAACCCAAGTGGTCAAGTTCATCAAAGTCAACCTAAACTCTAAAATTGTCAAAGTACCCTAATAAGGGCCAAGTGACCACCAAGGTATCAAACCAACCCTGCCCAAGTCTCCCTAGACCTCATAGGAGGCCAATGGGTCACTAGGGACCCATAGGGGTCAACCCAAAAGGTCAAATTCACCAAAGTCAACTCAACCTTAGAATGGGTCAAACTAACTCAAGTTGACCTAACCTAGCCCAATCCACTTGGGCTAGCCCAATTTGAGTGGCCCATTAGCTTTAGGAGGCTGATATTTACTTAAATTGCCATTGAAATACTGGAGGGGGTGACTAGGAGAGATAAAGCCAAGTTGTCCTTTAATGGAGGAGAGAGAAAGTGTGTCATTCATGGCTTGGAAGGCCAAGGGCCTCCTCTCTTCAATCCTAATGGCTCCATTCATCTCCCTCGTTAGTTCTAAGAAGATCAAGGGGGTTTTCCAGGCCATTCAGTGGCTGTGTGCATTGAACCACCATGTCTGAAACTCTCCACTAATGGACATTAATGGCATTGAAGCCATGACCCTCCCTCTCTCCCAACTAGTGATTTTTAAAAGCTTAACCAGACTTCAGGCAACCGTTTCCACCATCCCCTTGAAGGAGCTGAGCCCTCTAGTTGTACAGTTGCAGAGCACCGAGCACCTCCACCACCGGAAATGGGGACACGACGATCGACAAGGTTTCAGCCACCCCAGAAGGTCCACTTCTCCTACTCTCCCCTTGTGCAAGTATCCTAGATCAATTAGGTGAGAAATCAGGCTCAATTGAGCCCGATCCAGTGAGAAAAATGGAGTTTTTCCATTTTTTTCATGGTGGCGGGTTCGCCTCAAACCACCACCTCCGGCAGTCATGCCAGCGCCCAGCGATAGCCACCACCTCAACGGAGGTGGTGGTGGTGGTGGCCGACCAGGGAGGTGGCCGGGTGGCCGGCAATATGCTTGGGAAAAGCTATAGGTCGGGTGAATATGAGCCATTGGCTCAAGGAGGAAGACGACCAGATCTCGTCCATTCCTGCTTTAAGATTCGTGCAATGCCTATAAATAATATAGATTTTCTTAATTCATTATTGAATTTTCTGTCACACTATGTTTCAGCCGTTAGTTTTAATTTTTAAAAATACCAAGATTGGTTTTCAGAGAATATGTCCAACATCAAAATTCTAAATCTTGATGTCTAGTTTAATTTACAGTTAATTTTAACCCATTTGGGTCAGTGGTTTGATTACAACACTCAAAATCGCGCAGTCTATACATATGGTTAACCAGAAACTAAATTTAGTGCCTCCATCAATCCAGATATTAAAATGACTTTAATTTTGGACTGGGGGTCATTATTACCAATACCTCTGTCATATTCAAAAATGGGAATTTTTGGAAAATATTTTTATATAGTTTTTGTAAATATTTAATAATCCATTTATGATTTAATTTTAGGGTCTAATGACCTCACAATTCCCCAAAATTATGGTGGATGACCCTTAGGGTCATGCTAGGTAATTGGTAAAAATATCAGCTCATTTGGGCTTGATTTGATTAGGTATTGATGTGACCAAAATTTTGTCTCTTAAGGGTAAATTATGGCAAATGTGTATTTGATGGGAAGAGTGGCCAATCCTCATCCAAAAGGGATAAAACTTTGGCCACTGCCTCAAAGTCATCTAAAACACCCCCTTAAGAGAGTTTGAGTGGTTTGGGGTGGAGATGACCTAAGACCCTAGTATAGGCCATAGAGTTGAAATTTGGGGCCTAGTGAAGGACATGGGTCTGTATGTCCTTGGATGGTCTTGGAACTTAGTAGATGAGTTCTTAGGGCGGAAATAAGCCCTAGAAAAGGATATTGGAAATTTTAGGATCTTTTAACCCTTCTGAAATAATTAAGCATAGACTAGGGCATTTTGATTCAAAATATAATTACATGCCTAAATGACATTGGGTGCTCATAAAACTTTGCCAGTAAACTTATTTAGATGATTTTGTTCCGTAGAAATTTTATGGTAAATTTTGGGTTGATATTTTAGTACTTCATTCAAAAACCCTAAGTTTAATCCAATCACAAAACAATTATTTTAGGGTTATTTGCTTACTAAAAAATCATGAAACTTGGTCATGGAAAATTTTAGGACATACCCATGCTCTGTGAATTTTAAAAAATATATTAAAAGAATTTTCATATAGGCTCCTTCATAAGTCCCCATTTGTTGAATATTTTAATATAATTCATTTATGTGATTAATTAAAGTTGGAAAGTAATAATTCATAATCAGTAGCCTTTTATGGTTATATTTATCATCTAGTAATTTTCTCATAATTCTTGAATGATTGGTTTAATTTTTCCCTTATTTATTATAAAATAGTGGTTAGGTATCCAATAATTTGTTGAGGGACAAAACCTTTTTGGAAAATTGGGATTTTTGATATTACTGTTATTTTGAGGTTATAAAATCGTCATAATTTTTTTAAGGCCATACCTAGTCAGAAATGTGTACTTTGTGTTCAAAAGTGTATGAGGCCTGATTTTGTAGAAATTACAATAAATACCAAATTAAGTAGGAAAATTATAATCTTCTGGATTTATTCCTAAAATATCATGATAGATCCATAATAATAATCTTAGGTCATTTGGATGATTATTTGTAAGGTCTGTACACAACAAAACCGTAGAACTAGGGAAACAAGTGAACTTTGGCATGGGGTAGTTGGTGTACCTATTCTGGTTGAGAATGAATAAGGTCACAAATAGAAGACAGGTTTTGAGAGTCTGGTTGAATAGAGGCAAGGTTGTGTTCAGGATCGACGGTGGATTGTCTTCCCCTCGTGGAAGAGGCTAAATACACTTAGGGTTAGTTTAAGTGTAATGTTATGGGCTTTGTACATGGGTAGATACCAAAAATAATAAGTACCTTGCGAAAGGTAATGATGAGCTTCAGCTACCAACATAGTTCCTAGGGCCCTCGAGAGCTCTTCACCGGGCATACCCTGGGCAGTCTAAGGTTAACCTTAAACCATAAGACTAAAATGATAAAAGAGCAATTATTAAATACTAGTACTTCACTTTCACTCACATCGATGACTCGGGAGGTTAGTTTTGTTGGGTTGTCTGAGCGGTAGGCTCGGAAGGTTGTAGGTACGGACTTGTTAGCTCGGGGAGCCGATGACTAGGAAGGTTGTTATGACGGATGGGTTAGTCCGAGGAGTCGATGGCTTGGAAAGTTTGGGATATCATGGTTGCATGTGCATAAAGTGATGGGTTTTCGTTATTAGACGGTCGTTCGCACCGAGATCGATACGTTGACTCGGGAAGTGCGGTTCTCACTTAGCCAAGGTTAAGTCTTGCGGGTTTTGTTAGCATTAATACGTGGTGACTCTGGTGTGTTCTTTAGAGGCGTACGTAAGGGCTGGCTTGGTAGTATGGATACCCGCCTAGGAGTGGGGTGGATCAACCCACTGTCTCCGTTGGCCACTACAGAGGCTCTTGGGAGTGAAGCTAGCTTCCAAATCCGAGAACTAAAGGTATGTGCGCATAGAGTCATGTGTGTTGCACTTGTATGAACATAGCATTAAACCAACATAACATAGCATATCATGTCATCATTACATTTAAACCCCTACCCATATCATATAAATTGGTTTTAGACTTTTAATACGATAGAACTTGCAAAACGACCCCTTAATCTATAAGTTTAAATAGGCATTCTTATAAATTAAGGTTACTTTTAATATAGTTTGTTCACTTTACTATTTACTGCTATGTACTTTACTTATTTATATTACTGCTTCATTGTTATAGTTCTTTTGTACATACTCATGTAGGGTAGTTGTCACCTGCTTATTCCACTCTGCTTTGTTGTCCTCCGCTTTCCTCCACCCCGTACGGTGCCTAACAGTCACGAGGTGAGGCGAGGACGATAGTGGCTTAGTATTTTGACTAACGATCGGTGGACCACATCATTTTAGGGGATCGAGTAGCAGGAGCATCAACACCTGCGGGACAAGGAGGCAGGACATGAGGAGCAGTTGCTACGCACTACCACTATTACACGACAATAGGTCGAGGATGGAATTCAGTTTGCTTCCGCTTAGATGTTGTGAGTTGTGTGAGAGAGATCATTTGTATTAGACATGTACCGGGATTAAGGCCATTTTTCTACTCTCTTTCATACTTTGTACTTATTGTGGACTATTGCTCTTTTATATATATTGATAGTGAGCTGTGATCCGTGGACTTGTATTACATACTATTATCTTTTGTTGGCCTACTGTGATGTGATCGTTTTTAGCCGGCAAGATCAGCGTCGTGCAGTGGTGTCTAACTTGATAGTTAGAGTCACCGTAAGGCGTTGGTTCTGGGTGTAAGACCCGGTTGTGATAAAAAAGGAGGTCTTACCAACTGGTATTAGAGGAGACCACAATCATAAAAAAGTAAGTCCACAACACTGGGTCACCTCGCACGAGCATTAGTTTGGGGACAAACTAAGCAGCGGAAGCTGTGGTGTGCTCATGTGTAAAGATCACAATATATAGTCCATAAATAAATGAGTTAGGCCAACCCAACTAAGAAACTTGACTCACCAAGATGATTCTTAGCGTATCCTAGGCAAAATTAACCTTAGGAATAAATTCAGTTAAGGTACGAGGTGTAAGACCTTGTTTTTTTTTCTTTTTAAACCACCGGGGTCTTAGGCCTAGAAATGCCGCTTTGCGGTGACACCTTCATGCCCGGGATAGTCGTCACTATAAGGCGCCGATTCTGCCGGCCATATCGATCACAAATTAGTAGCAATGTATATGAGAGTATATAAACCAAACTCTAACATATATGTCCACAAAAGTTCACATATAAAAAGAAGTAAAAATCTTTACGAAGGGAGTATCCACAGATATAATAACAATATGAAAAGTACTTAAATGAGGGCTTATGTCCGGTACATCAAAATCCTCACTACAGAGTCACTCATCGCGGAAGCAAAACAAAACACTACTAAAGATCGGGACTCACAGTCCCAGCTGTCTGTACTCCGGTGCTAGACTGCCCCATCTCCAAGCGTGTCGACCTCTAGGGCTGCTCCTCCATGCTGGGCTCCACGATCCCCTAAATGATGTGGTCAGAAAATCGTTAGTCTATAAGACTAAGCCCTATCATCTCCCACCCCTTCCCCCATGGCTCCTAGGCACCGAGCGGGGAGGAATAAAGGAGAGGACATGATAGTGGAGAATAATCAAGTAACAGATGACGACGAACCTATGCTAGCAGTTCTATGATTATAATGATAGTAAGTGAAAATATGAAAGTAACCTTAACTTATACGTGAACACGTAAGTTAAGGGATCTTTTGCAAGGCTCTCATCATATAAAAAGTCTCATATCAATTTATACGATGGGGTGTCAGTTTTCAAGCGAATAATATTTATCATAGGAAAATAACCATAACTTATAAGCATGCTCACGCAAGCTTATAAGCTAAGGGGTCATTTTGCAGATCCTATTGTATAAAGCGTCTCATACCACTTTATACAATAGGTGACAAGATTTTATGCAATGGTTATGCTATGACATTCAATTATTCCATGATGTGAACATACAAGTGCAACTCACCCACCCTACTCTGTGTACACAGACCTTTAGTTCCCCCTTTCTGGATCCAAACCTCCCAGGATACCTCTGTAGTGGCAAACCGAACCTCCCAGGATACTTCTGTAGTGGCAAACGGAAGCGGTGGGTTGGGCCTCGCCCACCTCTAAACCAGTAATTGCACTACCGATCAGACCTATTGTACGCCTCAATGCTGGTGCATATAGCGGACTCCTGCGTACTCTTGCTGGCTGGCGCACCGGACTTTATTTGGTCAAGTGCTAAACCACACTTGCCGAGTCCACGTATTGGCGTCGGTGCATCGACCCTCCAATACCGAAGACCCACCACCTTTCCTTTTGTATGCACATGCAATTGTTATGAATCCAATCTCCGAGCCAAAGCTCACCAGACTATCCCGCCCGTCTCAATCACCAACCGAGTCAAAGCTCACCGGGCTAACCTGCCCATCACCAAAACCCCCAAGGCAACAGCCCATATGAACCAACCTAGCATTCCGAGACATCAAGGTGAGTGAAAGTGAATCCCTAATTATGCTAGTTACTCTTGCAAATTAGTTTGCCTACAATTTAGGTTAGCCCAGGACTGCCCCCGGTATACCCCGTGAAGGGTTCTCAAAGGGCTTTAGGAACTATGATGGTAGCTGAAGCCCACCGTTCCCTTTCGCAAGCCACTTAATATTATTGGTTAATACCCCAATTCCTGATCCCTTTATGTTATAATGGAACTAGTCCTAGTGTGATTTGACATTCTCTCTCCTTCTACGGGGAAGACGATGTTTCGCCGACCCCAAACGCCACCTAACACTAGTCAACTCCACACTTTACTCAACCTGTCTTCCAGAGATGTCCCCAATTGTTTATCCAATTCAACAAACTATTAGAATTCCAAACCCTATGCCAACACTCACACACCAACCTAAGTCCTGCACTTTTGCTATCTGCAGACCATCCTTAGTGATATGAAGTACATAGTAGGTAGCACTATAATTATTCATCCAAATGCCTCAAGATAAATAATGGGGGTCTATCATGACCCAACTAGGCTAAATACAGTAAATTATATTTTTCCTAATTAATCTGGCATTTATTTAATTTTCCCAAAGATCTAGGTGCCCCTAGTTTGAACAAGAAGTGCCCTATATAGTCATGCAAGATGTCCAAAATAATTATGATAAATACTAAGCTTAATCAATACTATAAATACAAAATTTAAAAAATTTTCCAGTAACTTAAGGACCCTAAAATTATTTTGGTAATATTTTCTATTTTCCCATATTAATGAAGTAAGTATAGAAAATAATCATCCAAAAATTTAGAATTAATTTCCTTATGCAAATACTATCCTACCAACACCACTAACTAAGATTCTTAATTTTTTCCAATAGGAAATAAGCTCTGAATAAATTATACATCAAATCCTCAAAATTATGGGTTTGTAAAGTATGTACTGTAAATAATCATCTAAAAATCATGAATTAATTTCTCCAAATTTTTATTGACCGAAAATTATTATGGACCTAATTTCTCAATTTTTGCAACAAGTAAATGGCTCTAAATAATTTATTGACCATAATTGCACCTTTTTAAACTTGTGAAGAAAGTACTAAAGTTATTCAACTAAAATTTATAATAAAATTCAGGAATAATAACTTTGACTTAAAACATCTTCTACCCAAATTTCATGAGTCTATAATGTACGGTGTGATCATAATAAATAAAATAACATTTAGGGCCATATCATGTATAACAAAGGAGGTGCAAATAATATTACTCATAAAATTTCAATAAATTCACCAGAGGCCCTATCTAACTTAGAGTCCATGCTACCTATGTTTCACACCCTTTTTAGTAAGTTTTGGTGGCTTATTATACACAAAAGTTTTATGCCCTAAGCTACGGTTAGGGTTTTGAGATGTCCATCCATCTCCAAATCCTCTAAGATTCATACCAGAGGACTTAGGCTACTCAATCATCATTTACACCAAGTTATAAGATCACACAAGGGCATTTGCCCCCATACCCTTCACAACCCTCAAAAGCCCCTCCTTAGGGTTTGAGTTTGGATCCTAGGGCTAAACTACCCTAGACTACCCCATAATCCCTATGGGGGTGTTAGAGGTCATGCCAAGTCAGTGGTCAAAATATCATCCTCTGTTGAGGGGATTTGACCACTCAATCTCAAGGTGCACTTTTTACTTAAGAACATCTCCTAAAGGCAAAATTAGGGTTAGGTCTTTACCTATCCAAAACACCTCCAAATGAGGTGAAATTTTATACAGAGCAATATCATGATGCCAGGGACCACTCACCAAAATTTGGGAGGGTTTAGAGGTCATTAGACTACTTAATTGAAATACCCTAGTATTATTAAATAAAAATAAAAACCATAGACAAAGTATCTACAAAAATTCCCATTTTTGGACAGACCTTGGATATATCTAAGTTTGACCCCCTGCCCAAATTTCAGGTCGTTTGGATAAGGGATGAAGAGTGGGAGCCTATTTGAATCTCAGGATAGCTCTAGGTATAGGTCTCACCAAAACAGGTGCCCTGGTCCAACCAGAGGTCCAAATTGGTTCAAATTAATTTTGGATTAAAGTTAACCCCAAGGTATATAACTTTTATGTTTTGTACTTTTTCATTAAAGACATCTAACTATTTTTAATATTTAATTCAAAATACTATAAAAAAGGTGATAGAAAATCATTTAATATGAAATATTTTCATTTGATCCAGCACAGATCTTAGTGCAAATCAAGCGGCTAGGGCTCATCGTCTACCTCCAGCCATCGGCTGAGATAGCCCGAGCCTTGAACCTTCCAGCCGCCATTGACGCCCATCCCGGCTCTTCCCCGGTCGGCCACCGCCACCAACACCTCCGTCGAGGTGGTATCTATCGACTGGCGGCGACTCGGCCGCCGGAGAGGCGAATTCCGGTGGTTTTACCAAGTGGATTTATTGTCCCAATGCCATGAAAACCAAGAATTGGTTTGGGCTTAATTGAGCCCGTATCTTGTACCTAAGCATTGCTATGATCTACCCATGAGGCAAGGAGAGGGGGAGGACCTTGCCGGCGGCCTGAAGTCAAGAAGATTGCCGGGAAACCATCTTTGAAGGTGGCGCCGCTCGTTTTCTGACACAGCATGGTGGGAGGGCTCTAAATCTTCAGGTAAAGGCTGGGAAATGTTCCTCTGGGGCCACTAATGGTGTTTAAAGGCTCGGTTGAGGAGGGGAGAGGCCGAATTATCAATGGCCATTAAAGCAATTAATGGCTTGGCTCGGGTTAGGAGGAGGGGGCTGAACCAGCCCCTTGGTTGCCGAGAAATGGCTGGAAACTTCTCCCCTTCCCCAGGGGAGTACAATCCAGCCATTTAGGGTGGCATTTGGCCTCCCTTGGCCGGGTTTGACTTGCCCCTTCATTCCCTCTTTTTCTCTCTCCTCCGTTAACATGGAATGGATCTCACCCTCTCTCCTAGTCACCAAGTTGACTTGGTCAACCTGGAGAGCTATTTACAGCCCATCCATGCACATTATTCCCTAATGAAGCCACATGAGGAGGCTTGAGCTTGGGCTAACCCATTTGGGCTTGGTTGACCCAAAGTAGGCTTGGGTTGACTCTAATCATTTTGACCTTTTGGGTTGACACCAATGGGTCCTTGGTGACCCATTGGCCTCCACCAAGGGTCTTGGTAGGGTTGGGTAGGTTGAATTGGCACCTTGGAGGTCAATTGACCCTTAATATGGGCACTTTGACCAAGTTAAGGCTAGAGTTGACTTTGGTCAATATGACCATTAGGGTTGACCCCAAGGGGTCCTTGGTGACCCATTGGCCTCCCCTAAAGTGTAAAAAGTCTTGGGTAGGGTTGGTTGGGCATCTTGGGGGTCACTTGACCCTTAGTAGGGGCACTTAACCAAATTAGGGCTATAGTTGACTTTGGTTAACTTAGCCCCTTTGGTTGACTCCAATGGGTCCTAGGTGGCCCATTAACCTCACCCTTGGGTTAGATGGGCATGTGTGGGATCTTAGAGTCATGGTGAGGCCTCAAGGTCATTCTACACTAGAGTTTAGGAATATACTATTTGTAGACCATTCACCCCAGTCACCCTTGTTCCCAAGTCCACTAGGTCCACTTGGGCTTCCTAGGGTTTTGTCATGACCTAGTCATGACAAAATCACTCCTAGGGGTCTAGTTGTCTAAGGGATGTTACACGAGGACACCTAAAGCGGCTAGAGGAAGGGTCTAATGTGAGAGAAGCTACAACATAATAGTGCAAGACAAAGTGATTACTATGGAAAAAGAAATGAGCCGAGGATTTGCTGAAATACAACATAACACTGACTCTCTCAAAAGTTTGTTTCAGATTGGTGGAAAAGCTATAGATCATACAATTACTAGTGTTGGTCAGGTAATAGAATAATCTATAACTCTGGCAAATAACCAAATCCAGTTAGACAAGCAAGCTGAAATACATGTTATGAAAATCTGTGAAGAAGTGAGAACTTTCAAAGAAGATGCTATAGATACTCTATGTATAGAATTCAGAAAGGGGGAGTGCCTGGTAAAAGAACATGTGGAAAAACTTGTGGATAAGTTTACTGAATCTACAAACAAAGCTTGATCTAAAAAGATAAGTGAAATCAATAAGAATGTTTTAGAGCAAATTCAATCAGTGAAATTTCATACCTATAACACATCAGTATGGATGCACAACCAGATTTTCCCTGAATTTCAGGTTGATCCCAATATCATTCCTCATAACCTAAACCCACTTGCTGAAGGACAGTCCAGTCAGATGCCAGCTCAGATGCAACAACCACTAATGCCATGCTTTTCTCCTAGGCCAGAAGATCAGAATGCTCCTCCTGCTTCCTATGAACAAGTATGGGATGATGTAATTCCTCAGGATTTACATGAAATCCACACCTCTAAGAAAAGGAAGTATGGGGAAGGCCCCTCTGCAAGCAAGTCTATTCCTAAGCCAGATTCTGAGAAAAGGAAAGCACAAGAATTTGTAGAAGTTTGGAGTCCCACCTCCAAGGCATTAATTCTTGATACTCTTAAGTTGGTGATGGACTATAATGAAAGCAGAAATCTCCACTGAGTGGGAACTTTATGAAAAGTCCATGACCAAAAGAAGGATATATTACAGAGAGTATGGCA
Organism: Platanthera zijinensis; assembly: GCA_039513925.1. NCBI lineage: Eukaryota > Viridiplantae > Streptophyta > Magnoliopsida > Asparagales > Orchidaceae > Platanthera > Platanthera zijinensis. The sequence continues at coordinate 52,332,048 of CM077090.1, read as the reverse complement.
AGAATAATCCCAAGGCTCCTCCTAAACCTCCTAGATACTACCCAAAACCTTTCAGCTCTCAGAGGAGACAACAAGAGAAGCATGACAGACAACATCAGAGCTAGAGATGATTTTTTTCTACAGATATTTTTTTTGAGATTATGGAAGAAATGATGTTGAAATTGGAAATCTAAAACATTATATATATATACAATCTCTAGTTTTGCTAGTTGTGTGTCTAATTTTCTATCTTGCTTTTGATTTATATTCTTCAATTACAGTTCCTTCTTTATTGATATTATTCACCTTAGTGTAGAGGGTTCTGACTTCTAAAAATAGGGAGATTGTTGGGTATTGCATCCACAATAACCCAGATTTACTTGAAGTCACCTTTGAACTAAGATTGTATTTGATATCCTTGTTCTAGTTGTGTGTTTACAGATTCTCAGTGCTAAGTGTAGACCAATGTAAGTCTACAGTGGGTCGGGAACACAGGACCAAACAGTATAATCCCTCACTGTGTGATCCAAGGTGTTGACTCATGTGTAGCCTCTCAATTGGGATACACTTTATGTTCAAACACTTGGAGCATGGGATGAAGACAGGACTAGGAGAAATTTTCTCTAAGTTTAGAAAACTCTCTAAGTCCACTTCTCGAGAAGTGCCTCTTAGTTCTCGAGAATTAGAGTTAGATGTTCTCGAGAAGCATTCTATAGTTCTCGAGAAGCAGTAGTGTAGTTCTCGAAGAAGTCCTTATAATTCTCGAGAAGCTTAGCTTCAAAGTTCTCGAGAAGTCCCAGCTTTTAGTTCTCGAGAAGTCCAGAAAGCTTCAAGAATTTTTCTAAGTCCGAACTCTCGAGAAGTCCAGTGTAGTTCTCGAAAAGTTCTTTTAGTTCTCGAGAAGTCCAGAGTAGTTCTCGAGAAGTCCTTATAGTTCTCGAGAAGCTTAGCTTCATAGTTCTCGAGAAGTCAGCTTATAGTTCTCGAGAAGTCCAGATTGGTCTCGAGAAGTATTAGCCCTGAAGTCTCGAAAACTAACTTTAGTTCCAGACAGTATAGTTCTCGAGAAATTAAACTAGTTCTCGAGAACTAATGTTACTTCTTGAGAACTGCAGGTCAAAGTTTTTTTTTAGAAAATTGTTTAAGTCCAAATCGGCCGAATTTTCAAATGACCTGACGTGATTGGTCAACGTGTCGTCATTAATGTCTTTTCTAACCGTTAGGGGTAATCCTATATAAAGTCTTTTCATTAAGACAAAACCCTAACAATTTATTTTTACAAGAAGCGGTAGTCCGTACCTTTGAAATCTTCTGTATCGGTCGTCTCTGAAAGACAGTTCTCTGAAGCCGCCGCAGCCGCCGCTCACGAGTAGATCGAGTTTTCTATTTTCGATCAAGAAAGACTTGTTGTTCAAGGGATCCTCATCCTCTCCTTGATCGAGTAGGTCAAAGCTTTCTCAGGTCAGATCTACACGTCTTGTTCAACCATTTCTGAAAGAGCCACAAAGTTCAAGAAGAAGATCTAGAGACTTATTTTTCCAAATCTGAGAAATTACTGTGTTTGTATTTCCAAATCTCTTTGTTATTATTGTAGGAGATTTTCTCCGAGTGTAGGAGCGTTGCTCTCCGAGTTGTAGGAAGTTTTTATCTTCCGAGTGTCGATCCATTTGGATCGAGTTTGTAGGAACTTGGTTCCGAGGCGTAGATTGTTTTCAATCCGAGATAGTGGAGTAGACGAGTCTAGTGATTTGCTAGATCAGTGAGGTAAAGTGGACATACCCAAGATTGGGGAACCACTATAAATCTTCTTGTCTTCTGTGATTGCTTGAATTCTTATGCTAGATCGTTAAAATTTTTATTCCGCAAATAGACGCACGATTCACCTATTCACCCCCCTCCAGGTGATTTAGGTTGACAACTTTACACTTTCAGATACCTTTAAGGGTATTGCTGAAAAGGATTCTTCACGAAGTTTATATTTACTTCATATGGACTTATTCGGTCCTATGCAAATTCACAGTTTAGTAGGTAATAAGGTATACACGTTAGTAATTATTGATGACTACTCATGTTTTACTTAGGTGTTCTTTCTGAAACACAAGTCAGACACCTTTGACAAATTCACTAGTTTTATCTGGCAAATTCAGAACGAATTGAACTGTTCAATGGTCAAAATTAGAAGTGACAACGAAATAGAATTTGAGTATGGTGCCATGATAAAATTTTGTGGAAGTCAAGATATCTTTCATGAGTTTTCCTCCCCACGCACTCCACAACAAAATGGAGTTACAGAGAGAAGGAATAGAACCCTAATTGAAGTATGTACAATGATGTTGAACGACGCTTCACCTCTTGGAGTACTTCTGGGATGAAGCGGTCAACACTGCCTGTCACGTGCAAAATAGAGCACTAATCAACAAAAGCTATCGTATGACCCCCTATGAACTATTGAAGGGCAAAAAACCGACTGTGTCCTACTTTAAGATCTTTGGAAGTAAATGCTTCATACTTTATAATGGGAATTATTACCACACAAAGTCTAATGAAAAATATTTTGAAGGTATTTTTGTAGGTTATAGTAGTCATAGTAAGGCTTATAGGATCTTTAATAAGAAAACCCCGGTGGTAGAAGAGTCAATAATGATAGTTTTACTTTCAAGACTACCTAAACACCTAGAGGGGGGGTGAATAGGTTCTAATGCTTGTTTTCACTTTAGGCAGAATATAACTACTGAATATATACACACAACACAACAATCACAGAAATTCACACATCACATATTGCACACAATTTTATAGTGGTTCCCCAAGATCTGGGTACATCCACTTTCCCCCTTCACCTATCTAACAGTGTGCTAGATTCGACCAAACTCCCTTCCTTAACTCAGATCCTCAGATCCTACAGCTCAGAATCCAAAATGGATTCCTACAACTCAGAGTGATACCACACTCCTACAGCTCAGGCAATTCAGCCCTACCTCAGTCTTTATCCAAGACCTACCACTCAGAGATTATCTCTCCTACACTCGGCCTTTATAACATAGGCTTACAACTCAGATCTATATTAATAGATCCTACAAAATTTAGAAAAGAGTTTTATAGAATCTTGCCCTTGTTGAGAGAGAAAGGACAAGACATCACTTGATCAGCTGATGGATGAAATCAACTGAAACTTAGCTTTCTTCAAAGCTTCTTGAATCTGAACTAGCTGAGTTGATTTCCAAACAGCTTCTTGAGAAAACTGTAACAGCTTCCTTCTTGATCTTCAAATGGCTAGATCCCTCTCTATCCAATCCCTTTGAAAATTCTTCAGAATTCTAGGACGAATTCTCCTTAGACTGATCCTGAGAATTCTAGGACGAATTCACCCTTCAGAATGTCTTCTTAGATCTTCTGATGAAGATCTTCTTCAGTGCCTTGCACTTTCTTGATTTGATTCCTTAATCAGTTTTTTATGTGTGTTGCTTCTCAATAAAACAAAACCTCTATCTTCTACTTCTGAATCTGTCTATTTATAGAACTTCTTTTTGGTGACCGACTGATCAGGTTTCTAACTGTCTTCTGACAAGTCTGACAGCTTCAGTTAACCTGTTGTAACCCACAGCTGTCAAGTCTTCAAACAGATCTTGTGCCTTTGTCTTGGGCAACAAAGTGTTGAGAATGTCTGTCAGAAAGTGTCGAGACCATCTGTCTATATGTGTCGACACAAGTACCTCCGGTGTCGACACTGCCTTTGGTGAAGTCGACAAGTTTGCATTTAAGTCGACTCAGCTTCTGCATACTACAACTTGAGAATGAGTCGACACTGAGTATTTGTGTTGACTCAAACACTTCATCATTCTTCAGCAAATGACTTGGTCTAGACTTGGCAGTGTGTCAACACAAGTCCTGTGTGTCGACACAGTTGATGTAGATTCAGAACATAGTATGTGTCGACACTGCCTTCAGGTGTCGACACAGCTTTTGTCGACTCTGCCTATATGTGTCGACTCATTTTCTCTGTGTCGACACAAATATTGTCGACTCTGCCTCTATGTGTCGACACAGCCTCCTGGTGTCGACACAGTTGATGTCAACTATAATCTTGTGTGTGTCGACACTGCCTCCCGGTGTCGACACAGTTGATGTCGACTCATTTTCTCTGTGTCGACACAACCTTCTTCAAGTGTCGACACAATCTTCCTGAAGTGTCGACACATCTTCTTCTGGTGTCGACACATGGACTTAGAAATTTTTCCATACTTTTAACCTGCACATATTCAACTTAAATAACATCAAATACACCTTGATGTATATCATTATGCTAAGTTAGGCTTCTTCAAATCAGGTACACATTTTCCAATGTACCCAACAATCTCCCCCTATTTGGAGAAGTCATAACCCATATTAGCTAATGATATACACCACTTATGATAATAATAAACAAAATGATGATGATGTATATAAGCTTAATATTACAGGAAATATTAACAATCAAAACACTTGCATAGATTCATCACAGAGAAAAAAGCATATACACAAAAATTAATTAAAGAGCAGGATTTTGTGTATTATGTCAAAATGATTGTTTACAAAATGTTTAACACTGAATGTTTCACATTACACATTTTTTAAACTAAAACTTAAGACATCTAAGACTAAGACAGATCAGGCTCCTTTATAACAATCCCTCTTCCAGGTTGTACTTGTGCCTGCATAGAAGGTTCAGTTTCTTCCATGGGCTTTTTGCCTTTAAGATCAGCCTTCTCCTGAGCCTCAGTCTTCAGTCTTTGCCTCTCAAAATAGTGATATGGCTTGGGAAAGTATTTGCTAGGCTCCACAGCATCAGGAGGTAGCTTTCCCATCTTAGCTTTCCTTCTATATTGAACAATAGCCTCCTGTCTGGCTTCATTCTTCTGCCATTCTTGTTCATTGTACCACTTGCCCCTTTCATGGACTTGATCTTTTACAGCTTTCCAGGCAGTTAGTATGATGTTTTTAGAGGTAGGGCTCCACTGTTCAAAATCAGGTTTTAGTTCAGCTTGCTCCCTAAACCTCTTCTTAGACAGTTGAGCCTCTTGCTGAGCCTTGATTGCAGCTTCAGGCATGTCTACTTTTCCAAGTATAATATTTGAAACCTCCTCTGGAGGACTATACATAGTTTGCACCATCTGATGAATCAACTCAAAATCTGCAGGGGGGTATATGACTTGAGCAACTTCTGGTTGGTTGCCTTCAAGTAGACCTTTTGGCTGTACTCCTGACTCTGCCATATTATCATCATCACAAAGGGGTGGATATCCCAATGTGGCTCTGATACTGTTAGTTACCCACTTGGCATGTTCTGAGCCAGCAGAAATAAGTACCCTCTCCCCCTTTAGGACTTCTCTTTCTACATGATCTCTGAGATCGTCCTTCTGAAATCTGATCTGACCATCTAGATAATTAATGCCATCTTTGAAGAAGGGTTTCAACTTGTTAAGTTTTGCAGTAATTTCCTTCTGGGAAGTGGTTATGGCTGACTGAACTGAGTATAAAGCAGTGTTGAACTTAGTTTCATATGCAAGCATTTCAGCTGCCCTAGCTTTAGTCAATTTAGTCATGGTTGTTTGAAGTTGAGCAAGAATATCTGTGTTGGCAGTTGTCAGATTGTCATTTAGCCGTTTCTGATTTTCAAGTATGTATCCTTGATTGATAGATTGAGCATCTATTTCTTTCTTCATTTCCCCTTGTTGTTGGGCCAGATATACAACAGCATGTGCCCCTTTTGTAAAACAATCAGTCATTTCTCTTTTATTTTGATTGACTTCAAATCTTATAGACTTTATATCTTGAGCCAGATCAAACTGAAGATTTTTATTACTTTCATCAACATATTTCTCCATGGCTAATCTCTGATTATCTAGCTTCACCTGCAAATCTACCATGAACTTGTTGTAATTAAAATCAGATGGAGATTGGTGAGTTGAAGTCTGTAGAGCTTGCTTGTAGCTATGGCTTCTTCTTTTGAAGACCATGAGCTTCCTTTTCTTTGCCACTCTGGCTTCTGCAGACTCAGATTCTAAAGAGCTTTCAATCTGAACTCTTTCAGGAGGTGAAGGAGGAATATCTGTATCAGGGACATGTTGATCTTTGTCAATAATCACTTGCTCCTCCTCAATTTTGAGCTCCTTCTCAATTTCTTGCTCCTCCTCAATTCTATCAGTAGCAATGTCAGCATCAGGAAACAACTCATCTAGAGTGAATTCCTTTTGTGCCTGAGCAGAAGATGAGTCATCTAGGCCAGCAGTGTGCAAATCTTTTGATAAATCTATTTGTTCTTCCTCTTGCACTTGTTCAGAAATCTGCTCCCCCTGTACCTGTTCAGTGTTAGGAATGTCCTGAGCAGGAGAATAAACTTGCTCCCCCTGCACCTGTGCAGGTAAGGATTCATCCTGGACTTTAGTAGACTCAGGCTGGTCTTCAGCCTGCTCTCTCACTTGATCTCCTGGAAGTTGTTCAGTACTTTGATCATGACCTGGGGATTTCTCTGGTGTGTCCTGCCTGTCCACATCAGGCACCTCTTTGGACAGAACTCTATCCCATCTTGAGAATAATCGCATGTCCATTTTTCTCATGTGATTGATCTTAGTCCCAGGAATTTGTTGCATGACCTCTAGGATGAGTCCAGCCAGATATAGACTCAATATCCTAGCCAGATTTGGCTTCTTAAGTCCTTCCTTGATTTTATCAAACACAACTGCTGACCAGTCTGTGTTAACCCTGAAGATGATCCTTGTCATGAGGTTAAACATTAGGGCCGAAATCCTATCATGGACGCCAGGTTTACAGAGAATCACCTTCCCAACCACTTTAGATAGAAATTTGCCTTGTGGATTCATTCCTTTTCTGTTGATGGCTGCTCCAATTTTGACGGTTGGATCAAATCCACACCATTGTAGAGCCTCCCTTGTCTTAGAGGCTGGGACCTCTTCTACATTCTCAATGCTTGGTAATTAAAGAATCTTTCTTAAACTCCGTAGAGTAATTTTCACCTTGGTTCCATGAACTGTGGATTTGATCTTGAGTCCAGAAGAATCCACTGATGCTGAAGTGTAAAATTCAAGTACCTCCTTCTTCCAGATTTTGGTGGGTTCAGAAACCAGATATTCCAATCCATTATCAGCAAGATAAGATATCACTTGTTTTATTTCAGGCGTGGCGTAGTCGAACGCAGCCCTAACCAGCTCATATCCCTCATTGACGTTATCCTCAACCTTTGGCGCCATTGGAAAGATGAGAAAACTGGAGAGAAGAGAAGAGAGAGAATGTCGACACAGTGTTTTAGTCTCGAAAACCTTGTGAGCGTGTCGACAGAATACGTTCTTGACCTATTTATACCCTCTAATGAAAGAAGGTCAAAAGGCGGGCAAAAACAGACTAAATGTGTCGACACAGATGAAATGTGTCGACACAAACTTTTACTGTCTCGACATCAATGTTGACTACTGTGTGTCGACACCAATTGAGGATATGTCGACACAAGAGAGACATAGTAGAGCATCAGAAATTCTGTGCCGACTCTTAGTACAAGTGTCGACACAAAATCTGTAAGTGTCGACACCATTATTCTGGTGAAGTCGACACTACATTTCTGGATTAGTCGACTACTTGACCCTTAAGTGTCGACACCAATTCTCTGTGTCGACACTAATTCTCTGACAAGTCGACATAACTATACTGAGTCGACACTGTATCACTGAAAGTGTCGACACCATTTTACTTAGCCAATTTCTGTTTGTTGATATACTAATCAATGGTCAGCATTCCTAATTCAATTTTAAATTTATTGAATTTTGTTTCATCCAGTGGCTTAGTAAATACATCTGCAATTTGATAATCTGTTTTAACAAATTCCAATGAGATATCTTCTCTTTCTACATGCTCTCTAAGAAAATGGTATTTTATTTCTATATGCTTAGTTCTACTATGAGAAACAGGATTGTTAGCAATAGAAATAGCACTCTTAGAATCACATAATAAAGGTATTCTACTTACCTGAATACCACAGTCCTTTAACTGTTGCTGAATCCACAATAGCTGTGCATAATAACTTCCAGCAGCAACATATTCAGACTCAGCTGTGGATATTGCCACACTGGTCTGCTTCTTACTGCTCCATGATATCAGTCTTCCTCCCAAAAACTGGCAAGTACCTGTAGTACTCTTTCTATCCTCTCTACAGCCTGCAAAATCTGCATCTGAATAACCTATTAGTTGAAAATCTTTATTCCTACGGTACCAAAGGCCTAGATTTGGTGTGCCCTTTAAATATCTCAAAATTCTTTTAACAGCAGTGTAATGAGAATCTTTAGGGCATGCCTGGTACCTAGCACAGACACATGTAGCATACATAATATCTGGTCTACTAGCTGTGAGGTATAATAGAGAACCAAATATTCCTCTATACAAAGACTCATCTACAGGCTTACCTGTATCATCTTTACATATAGGAATATTTGTTCCCATAGGAGTTTTCATGGTAGAGGAAGATTCCATACCATATTTCTTTATCAACTCTTTGGTGAACTTAGACTGGGATATGGACAAGCCATCATCAGTCTGTCTTACTTGGAGTCCCAAGAAGAACTTAAGTTCCTCCATACTACTCATTTCAAACTTCCCTTGCATAAGTTTGGCAAACTTCTTGCAAAGGTTGTTCTCTGTAGACCCAAAAATTATGTCATCCACATAGATTTGGACTAAGATTATCTTGCCTTTAGACTCCCTAAGGAATAGAGTCTTGTCTATTTTGCCTCTTGAGAATTTATTCTCAATAAGGAAAGTAGAAAGGGTGTCATACCAAGCTCTTGGGGCTTGCTTTAACCCATATAAAGCTTTCCTAAGTCTAAAAACATAATCAGGTTTAAGAGAGTCTACAAAACCTGATGGCTGTTCCACATATACTTCTTCTTTTAGATCTCCATTCAGAAATGCTGATTTTACATCCATTTGGTATACCTTGAATCCTTGGTATGCAGCATAGGCAAGAAACATCCTGATTGCCTCCAGTCTTGCTACTGGGGCAAATGTCTGATCAAAATCTATTCCCTCTTCCTGCCTATATCCTTTAGCAACCAGTCTTGCTTTGTTCTTTACTATTACTCCACTCTCATCCAACTTGTTCCTAAATATCCACTTTGTTCCAATGATGTTGTGGTCTTTTGGTTTAGGAACAAGCTCCCAGACTTTGCACCTTCTGAATTGATTAAGCTCCTCTTGCATAGCATTAATCCAATGTTGGTCTTGGATGGCTTCTTCAAATTTCTTAGGTTCCAATTGAGATAGGAAACTTGAGTGCAGGACTGTGCTCAGATTTCTGCTTCTAGTCTGCACTCCTTGACTTGGATCACCTATTATTTGATTAGCTGGATGATCTTTTAGATGTCTTATGGCTGGAGGAAGATTTCCTTCAGGTTGAACATCTCCAGCTCCTTCACCATGCTGTACTTCTTGGTTGTCATCAGATTCTATAGAGTTTTGTACTCCCTCTGGACTGTAGCCTTCATTTTCCACTGATTCATCTGCATTTGATGCTTCTGCAATGGAAAGCTTGTCCATCCTTTTGCTTATACCTGTTGGACTGTATGAACTACAAGGCAGCTCACAGTTGATTAATCTTGATTCATCAAACACAACATGTACTGATTCTTCTATAACTTGAGTAGTCAAGTTGAAGACTCTATAGGCCTTACTATTTATGTTGTACCCAACAAATATCCCATCTTGGGATTTGGCAGCAAACTTAGTTAGATATGACTTGTCATTGTTAAGTATATAGCACTTGCAACCAAAGATCCTAAAGTAGGATAAATTTGGTTTTCTACCTTTCATAATTTCATAGGGAGTCTTTTTGTGGCACTTGGTGATAGAAGCCCTATTGATCACATGACATGTTGTGTTTACTGCCTCAGCCTAGAAATATTCTGGAAGAGAGGTGTCACTCAATAGAGTTCTACCAGCTTCAATCAATGTCCTATTCTTTCTTTCAGCAATGCCATTTTGCTGAGGTGTTCTAGGTGAGGAGAACTCTTGGAAAATCCCAAAGTCTTCACATAATTTTGTCATACTCTCAGATTGAAATTCAGTGTCATGGTCACTTCTGATTTTGACCACTGTACTATTTAATTCATTCTGAATTTGTTTCACAAAACTAAGTAAGACACTTGGGGTTTCTGATTTTTGTCTCAAAAAGAACACCCATGTATATCTAGAATAGTCATCTGCAACCACAAAAGTGTAGACCTTCCTACCTAGACTATGAACTGGCATAGGACCAAAAAGATCCATATGTAAGAGGTATAAGCACCTCACAGAATCCTTGTTTTCAAGACTATGAAAGGAGAATTTTGTCTGCTTACCCTTTTGACAAGCTGAACATATCCCTTCCTTTATACACTTAACTTGAGGACCATTCCTCACTAACTCTTTGCTGGAGAGTTGGCCAATTGTCTTGTAGTTAAGATGAGCCAACCTCTTGTGCCACTTGACACAATGAGATGCATTATCATCAGCCACAAGATAGATGGGAGAAGCCTTGTTCTCACATACAAAATTAAGACAATAAACATTTCTCTTTCTATACCCAGTCAATATGATCTTTTGATCACTTGACCTTTTGATATGACATCCATCCTTAACAAATGAAATGTCATATCCAAGATCACTCAGCTGACTTATGCTAATCAGATTATGTTTCAAACCTTTTACATAAGCCACTTGGGTGATGGTAATTAGGTTTGAAGAAATGTTACCAAACCCTTTGATGATTCCTCTTTCAGATCCACCAAAGATTACTTTAGGTCCATCTTTGACAGATGTGTACTCCTTCAGCAGCCCCTTTGTTCCAGTCATGTGCCTGGAACATCCACTGTCCAAGTACCATATAGGGGCATGGCAACTTGGACTTTCCTGCAATACAGAATTACTTTCCCTTAGAACCCAAGTAAGTCTTGGGTCCTTTGTTCAGGTTAGCACCATTCATATTAAGACTACCAGCAGCTCTTCTAACTGGTAGACTATTGTTCTTCCTTACATTTGTGTTATGCCAACAGTCTAAGGCAAAATGGCCTCTCTTGCAACAACACCAACATTCAAACTTGTTGTATCTAGGTCTTGATACACCCTTGACAGAAGAATTTCTGTCCAGTGTTGGTGCTGCTGCAGCTTCACCCACAGATTTCTTATAACCATGGGGTTTATGAACATGGGTAGACCTATTGGCATTTACACCCTTGTTTATCTGAACATTAGTCTTAACATGACCATGAATATTCTTAAGATCATATTTGTTAGAAGGCACTTGCTCCTTTCTAAACATAACTGGGACTGAAATGTTTAGAGGCTGGACAGGAGCTTTGCCTTTTCTTTTGAATTAGCCAGCCCTGGGGTTACCTTTGAAGCCTAATCCTGCCTTACCCTTTTGAGCCACAAACTAATCTATTAAAGGTAAGATAGATTTTGGCTTAGAGTAACTAGCCACTAAATCTTTTTCTATTCTTAGTGTGGCCTCCAGACTCTTAATTTGATCATTGTTATATTTGATTGTGCCCATCTGAATATAGGTTATATTTTTCAGTTTGGCAATCTCATTTAACTTTTGATCCATCACTTTTTCAAACTCAGTTGCAGCCACCTTAAGATCAGCAATTTCCTGAGCCTGAACTTTGACTAGATTCTTGCTTTTATTAAGAGCCTATAACAAGACCCTATATTCATCCATCAATTGATGAATATCACCTTCAGATTCAGATCCATTCACATCACTTAATGTAGATGAATCTGACTCTGAACCAGTACTAAAATCAGAAGAACTAGAAACCTTTTGTACCTTACTAGGACCACGCTGATCCTGGCATTGGTTATCTTCTAACTCAGCCATCAGACCAATGCATTCCTTGTCTTCTTGATCATGAATGGAATCCATCAGTTGCAGAAATTCCTCTTCTTCATTGGATGCATACAATCCTATGTATGCTTCTGCTTCAGATTCTGATTCTGATGAGGACTGATCTGAAAGACTCTTATCCTTCTTTGCAACAAAAGATTTCTCCTTCTTGCCCTTGTGTTGAGTCATTTTTCTGTCTACTGACTCCTTTCTCTTTTCTGGACATTCAGCCACCATATGTCCAGTCTTATTGCAGCAATAACAAACAATTTTAGAAGTTATGGCTTTGCTGGGCTTAGTTCTGTTTCTCTCATTTCTTGAGGATTTTCTCTTCTAATAGTACTCATCTACTGGCTGTGATGTGGAGGGCCTGGACTTCCACTGCTTCTTTTTCAAGAACTTTTGAAACTGTCTTATAAAGACAGCAAAGTCAGTATCTTATTCACTGCTCCCTGATTTCTGACTATCTGAATTTTCTGTTATCTCTTCTGTAGCTTCCTTGAGAGGAGATGAAGACATCCTTCCTTTCTTTCTAGTGGCTTCAACTTTGAAAGCCACAGATCTATGCTCACCTTTTATACTTCTTTCTTCCTCCTTCCTAGCCATCAATTGCATTTCATATGAAAGCAATTTTCCAAACAAGGTTGGAGGAGAAATATCAGCTAACTTGGCCACTTCTCTAATGACACATATTTTGGTATCCCAATCCTTTGTTAAAGATCTGAGAAACTTGTCATTCAGCTCATATGTACTGAAGACTCTTCCATAGGACATCAGTTCATTCACAATCCTATAGAATTTTTTATAACACTCAGTTATGCTATCAGACTTTCCTTGTCTGAAGCTCTCATATTCTTTATTGAGCATTGATTTTCTGTCTTGTCTTACTTCTTCAGATCCTTCCATATAGACAATCAAGGTGTCCCACATCTCTTTGGAAGTCTTGCAATGTATCAGATTTTGGAAGGTGGAATCATCTATTGCACTTACTATGATGTTTTGAGCTCTCTTGTCCATAGTGGCTAAGATGAATTCCTCCTTTGTCATTTCTGAAAAATCCTTAGGAGTTTCCTCATTTGTATCTAACACAGAAGTCTTCATTGGAATGTATGGACTTTCTTTCACTATGATATAAATTCTTGGGTCTGAGGCCTCCATAAACAGCCTAACCCTTTCCTTCCAAATTCCAAAGATTTCTTTTCTGCAGATGGGAAGCTTCATAGATCCCAACTCCTTGTGATTCTCACCTGAACCCATTTTCTTGATTCTTGATTCTGCCTTTAGATCTAACTCAAACGGTTAAGTCTTACTTTGAGCAACCTCCCTCTGATACCGCTTAATAGTTTTACTTTCAAGACTACCTAAACACCTAGAGGGGGGGTGAATAGGTTCTAATGCTTATTTTCACTTTAGGCAGAATATAACTACTGAATATATATACACAGCACAGCAATCACAGAAATTCACACATCACAGATTGCACACAGTTTTATAGTGGTTCCCCAAGATATGGGTACATCCACTTTCCCCCTTCACCTATCTAGCAGTGTGCTAGATTCGGCCAAACTCCCTTCCTTAACTCAGATCCTTAGATCCTACAGCTCAGAATCCAAAATGGATTCCACAACTCAGAGTGATACCACACTCCTACAGCTCAGGCAATTCAGCCCTACCTCAGTCTTTATCTAAGACCTACCACTCAGAGATTATCTCTCCTACACTCAGCCTTTATAACATAGGCTTACTACTCAGATCTATATTAATAGATCCTACAGAATTTAGAAAAGAGTTTTATAGAATCTTGCCCTTATTGAGAGAGAAAGGACAAGACAACACCTGATCAGCTGATGGATGAAATCAACTGAAACTTAGCTTTCTTCAAAGCTTCTTGAATCTGAACTAGCTGAGTTGATTTCCAAACAGCTTCTTGAGAAACCTGTAACAGCTTCCTTCTTGATCTTCAAATGGCTAGATCCCTCTCTATCCAATCCCTTTGAAAATTCTTCAAAATTCTAGGACGAATTCTCCTTAGACTGATCCTGAGAGATTGAACCCTTCAGAATGTCTTCTTAGATCTTCTGATGAAGATCTTCTTCAGTGCCTTGCACTTTCTTGATTTGATTCCTTAATCAATTTTTTATGTGTGTTGCTTCTCAATAAAACAAAACCTCTATCTTCTACTTCTGAATCTGTCTATTTATAGAACTTCTTTTTGGTGACCGACTGATCAGGTTTCTAACTGTCTTCTGACAAGTCTGACAGCTTCAGTTAACCTGTTGTAACCCATAGCTGTCAAGTCTTCAAATAGATCTTGTATCTTTGTCTTGGACAACAAAGTGTTGAGAATGTTTGTCAGAAAGTGTCGAAACCATCTGTCTATATGTGTCGACACATGGACTTAGAAATTTTTCCATACTTTTAACCTGCACATATTCAACTTAAACAACATCAAATACACCTTGATGTATATCATTATGCTAAGTTAGGCTTCTTCAAATCAGGTACACATTTTCCAATGTACCCAACAAATAAATTTTGTATTTGATGAGACAAGCATGCTCCAAAGCAGCACGTCTAGTGTTATTGGTGCAGATGCAGGAACCGAGTTCAAGGATCTAAGCTTGGATGAAGATGTCAAGAAAGAAGCTCCAAGATCAGTCAAGGTTGAAAGAAAAGTGAGATAAACTCTGACTAACTCTAAAGGGGGGGGGTGAATAGAGTTAATAAAATCTTTTATTTCTATTTTTACTGACAAGAGTTATCTTTAGAAAATAGGTGAGTATATGTATATGTGTATGTATGTGCAGCAATATCAAAGAAAATAAGATAAACTAAACTACACTACTATCACAGCACAAGCACAAAGAAAGAATCAAAGCAACACAGACAACACAAGAAAGTTTATAGTGGTTCCCCAATTGGGTACATCCACTCTTCTACCACCCTTGGTAGGAATCTATTGCAGGTTTTGATCAGGTTACTGCCACCAATGAGCTTTTTATCAGGTGCCCAAAAACCAACCCAAGTCTTTTGGAAGGAGACTTGTTAACAAGAATAATTTTGAAGGGAATTAAAACCCTTTACAGAGGTGGGGAAAAGATTGATGGTAGTCTTCTTTTCTCAAATCAAATGAGAAGACTAAGTGGATTGAGATGTTGTAAAAGCTCCCCCTGAGATTTTGCAATGTTCAACCTGAGAAGCTTTGCACTAGGGTGAGTAGGTCTTCAGCAAGGAGACCAAGTCCAGAGATCTGTTGACTGATAAGAACAGTTGTCATAGAAAGATCCTGGAGCTGAAGATGAGAAGGAAGATTCTTGATCTTGAATAGTTGTTCTTCCTTCTTCTTCTTCTGAAAATACTTTGATTGTTAGAGCTTTTCTCTGAATGCTGTGCTTGACTTCTATTGCTCTGAGAATTCTATCTGTGTGTGAGAATGTGAGTTCTCTCTGGCTCTATATGTTGCTTGGAATGATTCTGAGTATATCAGAATAATAATCGAGGCGTTGAGGGAATTCAAAATCTGCAATTAATGAGAGCAAGAAATCTGGGAAGGAAACCGGCAAGTATGCTGTCAATATTCCATTCTAAGTCTGTCCCGAGATATCAGTAATTAATTCTCTGGTGAATACCTATAATCAATGCTACCAGTAACGACTCAATTCATAGGGAATATGTGCATTGATTATCCAAGAAATTAATGACTCATAATCAATATAATATGGAGATAGATATGGAAGGAATAAATAACAAGATGACTCACAGTTTTCATCGACCAAAAAAAGTCATTTCTTCGATCTCAGCTCTTCGACTACTGCATTACAAAAGGATTGTTCTAAGTTTGTGCTCCAAGTTCGTTGACCAAAGAACTTGGCTAAACTGAAATCACTGAGCAGAGATATAGTCTGATCTACACTGGCTGATCGTCGACCACAGGATTAGTTCTAAGCTGGTAGTTAGATGACCTAAGCTGGCAATTCGTCGACCTGAGCTAACAGTTCGTCGAGCTCAGAATAGAAAAGATATATTCCAAAGTCTCATAGCTGAGCTCTGCGATCGTTGAGCTGAGTTTGACGAACGTCGAACTAATAATCATTCTTCACAAACTTCTTTATAAGGCAAATTTCTGAGGCTTTCTTCAGGCTGGTCCAAGATGATCTTCTTCTGTAGGACTGACCTAAAGACTACAAACAAAATAAATTCTATACAACAAGGGTCACACAAAAAGCCTTTGAAATGTACCTATCCCAAATCAACTTTAAGGGATCCAACAATCTCCCCCTATTTTGGTGAGGTAACTTCAAAAAAAAAGACAGAAAAACATAGCATAAAATAGGAAGCTGATAGAATAAATAAGCTATCAGCAACATAAAGAATCTATGGTACAGATTGTTCAAAGCATATAACTTAAATAAAAAACAAATAGTTCATTTAGAGTCCTTGGGAGGGGCATAAGATTTGGCAAACTTGATTACCCTATTAGGATCCCTAGCTTCTCTGATAGTCATTTTCATATCTGCATATCCTATAGTTCTTTGATCAACTGCTCTAGGAACAACAACTTCAGGATGTAAACTCATGTACTTTTCTGCATTGAAAAGATTTCCAACCTGGTACTTATCTAACTCTTTCATTCTGTAGGAGGACATAGTTGAGAACTATGAAGTATCTTTTCCTTCTTCTTTTGCTTTTCTTAACTGGGATAGTGCAACAGATTCCTTGAATCTAGCCATCCTGGTATTTGGATCTGTCTCTGGATCATAGGCTTGAATGGTAGATCCTTCAGGACTGATAGTTTTCTCAGGAGAAGGAGGAGGTTTAGAAGCAGGAGTTCCCTTGGTAACCTTTGGAGAAGACCTTCTAGGAGGAGAAAAAGTTTGCCTTGGAGGACATAAATGTAAGCCTTGAGGAGGAGTTGGATTCCTGGAAGAGGAATGAGGCTGATAGGATTGATGTCTGCTGCTTGAAGAAGGAGGAGCTCTGCTATGTCTGGAGTAAGTTTTAGTAGTGCTGGAAAATCTTTGAGTATTACTGTTTGATGGAGCTGCACTAGGAGGAGGTAGAGAAGGATCTTTTCTTTCTCTTCTGGGAGGAGGAGGAGGAGAGTACCTTCTGGACTTCTTTCTAGCTTTCTGTTCATTTTTGGATAGACTCATCCAATGAGGCATACCTGGATAAGGTTCTATATTGTGAATAATGTAGTATGGGATATCATTATTTGGATTAGGTTTAGGTGCAGGAGGAGGAGGTTTCTTTTTCAATTTCCTTTTCCTTGAGGAGATGTTCTCATCACTATCATCATCAACAATAACATCATCATCATCATCAGACTCTTGAAAGGCATACAAGTCATTTATTGCTTCCAGCTGTTCATCTGTTATCTTAGAAGATGGAAAAGGGAGAGGAAGAGCCTGAGGAGAAGGAGCAGGGGTAGGATCAGTCATATAATTATCTTTAGATTCTTCTGACTGTTGGACATCCAAATTAGGCAGTGGTGTGTCACTCATTATAGAGGATGGTGAAGACAGCACCTTGGATTCCATAGATACTTCCTCAATTATCATTGTATCTGGCTTAGCGCCTACTGAAAAACTTTCCCTTATAGTGACTAACATCTCTGAACTAACATGAGAAGTGTAGCACACTATGGCTTTAGATGATGAAGTAGAGAAGGAAAGAGAGAAGATAACGTATGAACCAAACACTTTTAGCAAGTGTAATAGATTCACTGAGGTATTAATGAAACAAACACCTCCAGTCAGGATCTCTGGGAAAATAATCTCTTGAGCATCCAATACATTTGACAGTATTATGTCTATATAGTAATCAATATCATCTATACCTGCTACTGAAGCTACTATCTTTGCTGCTGCTGGAGCCAACACATCTTCTTCATGGAGCATCTCCCCCTGTATGGTTTCAGATGGAACTGAAGCCATGCCACTGGCTGAAGAAGGGTGAGGGATGGAGATGGCAGAAAGCAGAGAGGTTAGGGAGGAAATGGAATTCACAAGAGGGGCTATCTCTTTTGCTATTAATTCATGGAGGATGGGACTAAGCTGGGAAATGAGGGTGGAGATGAAAGAGTTGTCCAATGATGGAGGAAGGGCAGAAGAGGATGGGATACCTGGTTGAGGATTGACTGAGGGTTGGATGAAATCAAGCATGATGACATCTTGGTTTTAGAGAGGAAATGAAGAAGGGGAGTAAGATGGAATCTGAGGAGATTGAATGTGAATTGGAGATTGATGAGGGGAGGTAGGAGGTGAGATACTAGATGTAATGAGGTCAAAGTTGGGGTAGAGAAGAATGGTGGAGGTTGGTATGTTGACAAGATGTTGAGGTAGGGGAGAAGCTGGAGGAGTAGAGGTAGAGGTTCCTTCAGCCAGGTGGGGAGTGGTGGTTACCACCCTAGTGCTTTCAAATGCTGCTGAAGAGGATTTTTCACTGGTTGGTTTGGGAATTTTCCTATCCCATCTGCCAAAGAGAGAAGATGTGAGCCTCTTGGAGGCATTTATGAAGATTGTCTGAGAGACTAAACAATCATCTTCCTTGGCCTTCAGAAACAGGCCCAAAACCCTGCCAAAACACACTTCCTTTTTGGAGTTTTTCTTCCTGATCAAGTCAAAGAAGATCTGACCCTAGTTAACCTATTTCTTGGTAACTAACGCAGACATAACAAGGAACTGCTGCCTAGTTATATAGTCATGTGCAGTATGTTTGGCAAACAACACTTTGCCCACGACATCAGCGAGGAATTTAGTTGCTGCAGACAAATTCTTTTTCAATAATTTGTTAGGGTTTCCTTCTAAATGACCCATAACCTTCAGCATGTTCTCAAATTCATCATGCTCGAGATAAATACCATCTGTTCCACTCTCAAAGCAAAAAATTTCAGAAAATACAGTGGAGGAAAGAGAGACATGAGTGTCGCTGATTGAACCAATCATCTCTTCATCAGAGGAAGACGATGAATATACCCAATCCTTGATCTCGGTCACTGGAAGATTGATTCTTTCAGTCATGAACTTCTTAAGTTTCTGTTCTTCAAAGAGTTGTAGAATGTCCTGAAAGATTTGATCTGAGTACTGGAAGGAGACGAAATCAATGTGGAAACCTGAATTGAACTTCATTCCGGCCAGAAAAGATCCAAAAACTGCCATATTTCCGAGAGAATGAAGGAGCACCTGTAAAAAAAATGACAAACAATCAAGTGCAGGAGGGGAAATTCTGAAAGCACGGGATAGAGCTTGAAGAAGAAAGCCTATTAAAGGTTTTCAGAATATGAAACAACAGGCTCTGCCCGAAGAAAATAAAAGAATCTTCGATCTTAGGTCGACGAAAAATTTCTTGAAGAGGAAATTCGTCGATCTCAGAATGAAGAGGAGGAAATATCTCGTCGTCCTCAGAAAACTTTCCTGAAGTAGGTTCGTCGATCTCCGGTTGACGAAGTTTACTTCACATAAAGATTTCATCGATCTCCGGTCGACAATTTCTTAACGAAAAGATAGCGATTCGTCGATCTCAGGTCGACGAATGTTGGTCAGATCGATTGCACACTTAGAAGAATTTAAAATTAATCCTTATTATTCATCATCCAAAGCTGATTCATAAAGAACGGATGTTTTGTTTCATCCAAGGGCTTAGTGAAGATATCTGCCTTTTGCAAATCAGTGGGGACAAATACAAGTTTAATTTTCTGTTTGTCCACACAGTCTCTAATGAAATGATGCCTTATATCTATATGCTTTGTTTTTGAATGATGCACTGGATTATGTGCTATTGATATTGCACTGGTGTTATCACAAAATATTGTTAAATTATTTAAGTTGACACCATAATCTAAGAGTTGGTTTTATATCCACAAAATTTGTGAACAGCAACTGCCTGCAGCCATATATTCAGCCTCAGCAGTTGATGTTGAAATAGAAGATTATTTCTTACAAAACCAAGACACTAGTCAGTCACCTAAGAACTGATAAGTTCCAGAGGTGCTTTTCCTGTCCACTCTACATCCAACATAGTCAGCATTTGTAAATCCAGTTAGCTCAAATGTTGACTTTTTTGGATACCAGAGTCCTAGATTAGGGCAACCTTTTATATATCTTAAAATCCTTTTTATGAAAATAAGGTGGGATTTTTTATGGCTCACTTGGAACCTAACACAAAGACATGTAGCAAACATGATATCAGGTCTGCTTGTTATTAGATATAGTAGGGATCCAACAATGGCCATATACCTAGTTTGATCAACAAGTTATCAATGTTCATCTGAGTCTAAAACAGCATTGGCAGCCATAGGAGTCTTCATAGGAGAAGCATCAGCCATCCCAAACTTCTTAACAAGCTCATTGGCATATTTGGATTGTGAAATAAAAATTCCATCAGAAGTTTGTTTCACTTGGAGACTAAGGAAATAAGATAGTTCTCCCATGCTACTCATCTCAAATTTGGAATGCATTAGATCAGAAAATCTTTTGCACAATTTGGGATCAGTAGAACCAAATATTATGTCATCTACATATATTTGCACTAATAGTATTTTATCATGATGCATTTTAGTAAATAAAGTCCTATCTACCATGCCTCTTGAAAAACCATGCTCTAAAAGAAAGCTGGCTAAGGTCTCATACCAAGCTCTTGGAGCTTGCTTTAAACCATAGAGAGCTTTATGCAATTTAAACACATAAGAGGGATGAGTTGGAGAAACAAAACCTGGAGGTTGTTCAACATAAACCTCTTCTTTAAGTTTCCTATTTAAGAAAGCACTCTTTACATCCATTTGATAGACCTTGAACTTTTTGAATACAGCATAAGCCAGAAATATCCTTATAGCTTCTAGCCTGGTAATTGGAGCAAAGGTTTGATCAAAGTCAATCCCTTCCTCTTGCCTATATCCTTAAGCAACAAGCCTAGCCTTATTCCTCACAATCACACCTTGGGCATCAAGCTTATTTTTGAATACCCACTTGGTCCCAATTATAGGCTAGCCCTTAGGCCTTGGAAATAAGTCCCAAACTCTACATCTCTCAAACTGATTGAGCTTATCTTGCATTACAATGATCCAGTGGGGATCTTGCTCTGCATCAGTTATGGTTTGAGGCTCAATTTAAAAGAGGAAATAGGCATGCATCACATCATGGTTGAGTTGATGTCTTGTCTATACACCCACTGACATGTCTCCAATCACATGAGATCTAGGATGATCCCTAAGTGTGACAAGGTCAGTTAGTGGAGTTGGTTCAGCAACAACAATTGGAGTGAATTCCTCTTGTGGAATTACCTCTGTTGTTGTAGGGAGTTCAACTGCTTCCACAGTTTCTTCATCACTTTCTTCATTGACTTATTGAGAAGGATGAGATACAACCTTTGGGACAAAATTTAAGTCATCCAACTTCTCACACAAGTTGGGTACCTGCAAGGAGTCTTTGGTAGAAATCTCTTTCTCCTTATAAAACATGTTAGCCTCATCAAATGTAACATGCATAGATTCTTCTATTTTCAATGTAGATTTATTAATGACCCTATAAGCTTTGCTGACTTGGGAATATCCTATAAAAATTCCCACTGCAGCATTTGCTTCAAACTTTCTAATATACTTTTTGTCATTATTATGAATATTACATACACAACCAAAAACTTTAAAATAGGTGATTATTGGTTACTTCCCTTTGAGTAATTCATAGGGAGTCTTATGTTTTAGTTTGTGTATCAAGCTTCTATTCAGGACATAGTTTGTTGTGCTCGCTGCCTCTGCCCAATAGGATAGAGACATAGAAGCATCTACAAGTATTGTGCCTGCAGCTTCAATGAGTGTTCTATTTTTCCTTTCAGCTACCCCATTTTGTTGAGGAGTTCTAGGAGCTGAGAAGCAATGCCTGATACCTTCCTTCTCATAGAACTCATGCATAAGAAGAGACTCAAACTCAGTTCCATGATCACTTCTAATCAATGCAACTTGAGTAGAATACTCAATCTGTATGGTCTTGAGAAAATATGTAAGAACCTTAAAGGTATCTGACTTAGATCTCAGAAAGAATACCCAAGTGAATCTGGAGAAGTCATCTACAACCACTAAGGTATAAGATTTCCCTCCTAGGATTTGTACAACAACAGGGCCAAAAAGGTCCATATGTAGCAAGTACAATATCCTAGGTTAATCACTCTTATTAATAGATTTGAAACTTGATTTAGTTTGTTTGCCTAGTTGACAAGCCCTGCAGAGGCCTTCTTTCTTGTAGGGGCCAGAAGGAAATCCTCTAACAAGGTTGTTCTTAGATAGCCTAGCAATATTTTTCAGGTTTACATGTCCTAATATTTTATGCCACAAGTCATTCTGACTACTAACTATGTTAAACAAACATATATCTGAAGTAACAGAATGAAATTAACTAAGTATATGTTTCCTTGTCTATTGCCAATTAAAACAGGTTTGTTTTCTTTAGAGGTAATAGTACAGGAGCTCGAGTTGAATGATACCTGAAAACCTTCATCACAGAGTTGGCTTATAGAGATGAGGTTGTGCTTTAATCCATTCACATATGCAACTTTCTTGAAAGTCACTGCTCCAATCCTGACTTTGTCGTAGCCCTCTGTTTGGCCATAATTTGAGTCACCAAAGATGAACTTTGATCCCAGCTTGGACTTATAATCAATTAAATTGTCCTTGCTGCCTGTCATGTGCTTGGAACATCCACTGTCCAGATACCAATGTTGATTATATGTTGGACAGGTCTTCATCTGCAAGAGAAACACCTAATTGTTTTTGACCTAGGATATCTTGGGTCCTTGTTGTTTAACATAGTTATAACTAGATATATATGAGTATTCAGGTTGATCTTTATAGACTTTAAGATGATATCTTTTAGGTGGAATTATCCATTGACTGAAGGGGTTAAAGTTTTTATTTAAATTTAAGTTTCTGTTGAGTTTATCTGGGATCGACGAATTCTGGTGAGTTCGTCGACCTGAGCTCGACTAGCTGGGATGAGATCGTCGATCTTTAATCGAAGAAATAAAGTTTCCATTCTCACGGCCCCAAAATCGTCGATCTCTGGTTGACGAACCATACTGGTTTCGTCGATCGCAGATCAAAGGATTGTTATTGTTATAATTTTCGTTCAGAGTTCATTGTTCTGAGGTTGACGAACTGTTCAGGTTTTGTTTATCTGAGCTTGACGAAAACTACTGAACTTTGTTATCTCTACTATTCTTCTGGTTCTTCTTGATTTTCTTGATTTCCATTTTCTTAATCACTTCATTAACTTTATAAACTTGTTAAGTATTCTTCTCCCTTTTCAGATATGAACTTTACTAGTTTGGAAAGGTTATTTCTCTGAATTAGAGGTGGATCACTAGAGAAGGCACCTAGTCCTAGTTTACTATTGTTGATCCTAGCATTTACAGTACTAATGATATCTAATAGTTGCAAACTTCTTCCATTCAGTGATTCTTCTAATAATTTAGCCTTGTTAAGTTCAGATTTCAGAAAAGATATTTGCTCATTAGCAGAAATAAGTTCATTAGTAAACCAAGCATTTTCAGCTACAAATTTGTCTTGTTCTGAAAGATTCTCCCTGAGAAGTTTGATTTCCTTCTCAGATCCTATTAGATCTAAACATAAGTTCTTAAACTCAGATTTGAAATCTAAAGATTCAAAGTCATAAGATGTTATTACCTGGTCTTCAGCTGATAGGAATTCTTCATCATCAGATTTATCTGCATCTGAGCTGTTGCTGCCTGCCTCAATGGCCATAAGACAAACTTCCTTAGCCTTTTGCTCTTCTTCATCCTCACTGGAGCTGGAGGATGTTGACTCTTCTTCAGTGTCACTCCATGTTTCAACAACAAAGCCCTTATCTTTCCTCTTGTGCTTGCTTGAGGAAGGCTTACTATAGTGACTCTTCCTTGAGTTCATTTTCTTTCTTCTATCCTTCTTCTGAACTTCTGGAAACTCAAAAATGAAGTGCCTTGGTTTCCTGCAGCCAAAACAAACTGCTTCTTTAGATGGTGTTTTGTTATACCTTGGCTCATCTTTATGTCTGAATGACTTCCTTCTGAAATCTTTTCTAGCCATCTTGAAGAATCTCTTGGAAAAGAGACTCATCAACTCTTCATTCACATGAATGACTTAAGAATCTTCTGTAGCTTTGAAAGCTATGTTGTGCTCCTTCCTAGTTGGTGTAGGAGTCTTCACTTTAGCTGCTGCTTCCCTTGTTTTCATTAGTTGCTCATAAGATTTTAGCTTTCCTAGAAGAGATTCAGTTGAGATCTCTGTCATGCTTATGGCTTCTCTGATGGGACAGATTCTTGAGTCCCATGTGCTGGGGAAGAACATAAGGATTTTGTCATTCACTTCAGTTAAAGTGATTTCTTTATCTAGGGTCCTTAGCTCACTGATGATGGAGCTAAGTATGTTGTACATTACTTCAACTGTTTCTTCTTCATCCTTCTTGAAATTTTCATACTGAGTGATGAGGTTTGATCTTCTATCTTTCCTATCATCTGCTGATCCAGCCACCATTTGGTTCAAGGAGTCCCAAATGGCCTTAGCTGATGAGCACTCAGCAACCTTTTGAAAGATTTCATCAGACATTGTTGGAGCCAATATGTTCATGGCTCTGGCATCAGCTATCTTTGCCTTTTTCTATGCATCTGTCCATTCAAGGGGTTGGACTGCACTCATATCAGTTGATGTAGCTGGGATTGAAGCCACTGGAGCTGGTGGTCATGTTAAGATAGAATTAAATATATCTTCATTAATAGAGTTCATGTAAAGCTTAATTCTTGTCTTCCAGATTGTGAACTTGGACAAGTTGCACATTGGAGGTCTGGTGCTAGCATAATCCTTGTTCTGTGCCATGAAAACATAAAAACTAATAGACAACAAAAGAACTACAGATTTATTCAGAGCTTATCTGGAAGTTCTTGGTTTGTCCAGGTGTAAGCCTGTAAGAATGACAAACCTGCCTCTGATACCAATTGAAAGAAAAGTGAGATAAACTCTGACTAACTCTAGAGGGGGGTGAATAGAGTTAATAAAATCTTTTATTTCTATTTTACTGACAAGAGTTATCTTTAGAAAATAGGTGAGTATATTTATATGTATATGTATGTGCAGCAATATCAAAAAAACTAAGATAAACTAAACTACACTACTATCACAGCACAAGCACAAAGAAAGAAGCAAAGCAACACAGACAACATAAGAAAGTTTATAGTGGTTCCCTAACTGGGTACATCCACTCTTCTACCACCCTAGGTAGGAATCCACTACAGGTTTTGATCAGGTGACTGCCACCAATGAGCTTTTGATGAGGTGCCCAAAAACCAACCCAAGTCTTTTGGAAAAAGACTTGTGAACCAGAATAATTTTGAAGGGAATTAAAACCCTTTACAGAGGTGGGGAAAAGATTGATGGTAGTCTTCTTTTCTCAAATCAAATGAGAAGACTAAGTGGATTGAGATGATGTCAAAGCTCCCCCTGAGATGTTGCAATGTTCAGGCTGAGAAGCTTTGCACAAGGGTGAGTAGGTCTTCAGGAAGGAGACCAAGTCAAGAGATCTGTTGGATGATAAGAACAGTTGTCACAAAAAGATCCTGGAGCTGAAGATGAGAAGGAAGATTCTTGATCTTGAATAGTTGTTCTTCATTCTTCTTCTTCTGAAAATACTTTGTCTGTTAGTGCTTTTCTCTGAATGCTGTGCTTGACTTCTATTGCTCTGAGAATTCTATCTGTGTGTGAGAATGTGAGTTCTCTCTGGCTCTATATGTTGCTTGGAATGATTCTAAGTATATCAGAATGATAATCGAGGCATTGAGGGAATTCAAAATCTACAATTAATGAGAGCAAGAAATCTGGGAAGGAAAACGACAAGTATGCTGTCAATATTCCATTCTAAGTCTGTCCCGAGATATCAGTAATTAATTCTCTAGTGAATACCTATAATCAATGTTGCTAGTAACAGCTCAATACATAGGGAATATGTGCATTTATTATCCAGGAAATTAATGACTCATAATCAATATAATATGGAGACAGATATGGAAGGAATAAATAACAAGATGACTCACAAATTTCGTCGACCAGAGAAAGTCATTTCTTCGATCTCAGCTCTGCGACTACTACATTATAAAAGGATTGTTCTGAGTTTGTGCTCCAAGTTCATTGAACAAAGAACTTGGCTAAACTGAAATCGTTGAGCAGAGATATAGTCTAATCTACACTGGCTGATCATCGACCACAGAATTAGTTCTAAGACGGTAGTTCGTTGACCTGAGCTAGCAATTCGTCGACCTGAGCTAACAGTTCGTCGAGCTTAGAATAGAGAAGATATATTCCAAAGTCTCAAAGCTGAGCTCTGCGATCGTTGAGCTGAGTTTGACGAACATCGAACTAATAATCAGTCATCACAAACTTCTTCATAAGGCAAATTTATGAGGCTTTCTTCAGGCTGGTCTAAGATGATCTTCTTCTGGAGGACTGACCTAAAGACTACAAACAAAATAAAGACCCATTCTATACAACAAGGGTCACACAAAAAGCCTATGAAGTGTACCTAACCCAAATCAACTTTAGGGGATCCAACAAAGGTCATCTATCTAGGCTTGGTGGATGAAGAACCTCTAGAAGAAGAATTGCTTCAACCTACAGAGGATGCACTAGATGATGCAGAGCATGTTAGAGGGAGAGCAAGAAATCCAGGGTTAAGACACCTAAGAGATCACCCAGCTGATCAGATAATTGGAGAGCCAGACAATGGTGTGAGAACCAGATGAGGTACTGCTAATGAGGTTATGCATCTTTGTTTTCTGTCAAAGGTTGAGCCAAAGAAATCTGAAGAGTCAAACAAAGATGCTTCTTGGATACAGTCAATGCAAGAGAAGCTCAATCCGTTTGAATGTTTCAAAGTATGGGAGTTGGTACCCAGACCCAAGTGACAGAATGTGATCGACACCAAATGGATATTCAGAAACAAGCTGGACGAACACAGAGTAATCATCAAGAACAAATCCAGACTTGTAGCATAAGGATACCAACAAGAAGAAGGTATCAAATTCGACCAGATTTTTGCTCTAGTAGCTAGCTCGAGGCGATCAGGTTGTTTCTTGCGTATGTTGCCCTCAATGACTTCACCGTCTACCAAATGGATGTGAAGTCAGCATTCCTCAACAGGAATCTGAAAGAGGAAGTATACGTAGCACAACCCCCTGGTTTTGTCAATTCTAAATTCCCAGAACATGTGTATTTTTTAAACAAAGCTTTATACAGCTTAAAGCAAGCTCCACGAGCTTGGTATGAGATGTTGTCTAGCTTTCTTCTTGAGAACAAGTTCACAAGGGGAAAGATAGACAATACAATATTTCTCAGGGAAGTAAAAGGTAAGATCTAGGTCATATAAATACCTATATGGTGGAAGATGATACCTGCATCCAACCTCTACTGCTGCTCTCGCCTCTGATCATGATGTCGCTTTCCAAGGAAGCCCTAGACCGCCTCCAAGCTGTCTGAGTCAAGAACAAGATATCGATGGGTTCACTCGCCCCTATCTTTCTCAAAAAGTGCCTGGGTTGCCTCCGAAGGTAAAGAGGCAAAAGTGATCCGGCACAACCCGGCCAGGGGCAAGTCAACTGCGCAGAACCTATATCCATCCGCCCCCTTGGTATTTGCACTCACTCCCTTTCCCTTGCTGTTGGTGTAAGAAAATGAACCTTTGTGCCTGTCTGTAGGTCCCACAGAAGGAGAAAGAGGTCGAGGGGGCAAGTACTAAGCAAGAATCATTGGGGGGCGATTACGGCCAATTGGCCATTGAGGTCACCTCCATATTCGACTCGATGTTCATGCAAGAGAGAAGAGTAAGATTTCTTCTATCCTTAAATTCCCTTTCTAGTTATCTCATCCATCCTCTCCTTGCAGCTCCTCTATTCAGGACTATAGGGAAGGAAAAACTAGCGCCGAGATCCCCCGTTTGTGAGACTAAAATGGATCCCACCCCGACTCCTCTGGCGGATGCTACCCTTGATCCACCTGCTGAACCAACCCCTTTCCCCCAGGTCTAGGGAAGAGAAACATATCTTTCAATACTCCCTTTGAGGGATGACCCAGTACTTCCTTCCACCCTTTTGATGGGGATGCGGGTGCCGGATCAGGTAACATCTTTTCATTTCGTACGAGCTGC
Source organism: Platanthera zijinensis (assembly GCA_039513925.1). NCBI lineage: Eukaryota > Viridiplantae > Streptophyta > Magnoliopsida > Asparagales > Orchidaceae > Platanthera > Platanthera zijinensis. The sequence goes on along the minus strand of CM077090.1, from coordinate 52,303,989 downwards.
GAGGATTAAGCACTTGTAATGCTGTCTATCACAGGTTTCCACGAGATCTCTACTAACGTTGAGATTGAGGCGGAGGAGGTCTCGCCTCTCCCTTCTCCGAGTTCGATTTTCGGGTATCTGGGTGACCCAAGAGATGCCGAGAAGATGAAGCAGCAGCTGGTAGATATACTTCGGAAACAATCTCTATTGCTGTGCGGGATTGCCAACCAGGTGCGGGAGAACCAGGAGTTTGCTGAGGAGCGGCTTCTGAGCTTGAAGAATAGCTACACACAATTGATTGCCAACCCGATGGGTGAGACTGTAGATGGGACTGACTTCCCTTACCTTCATATTGCGAGAGTCGAAGATCAACTCCACCTTGCGCGGCGGGAGCTCCAGACCATTCGCTCAGTCTATTATGCTCACTCCATGCATGGGGAGGGAAGGAGAGGCCGGGGACGGTGATAATGACCCTCTGATGGGAATACCGACACTTGCCTCCCGCTCCAGCTTTATTTTATAAGCTCTATAATGATAACTTCCGGCTTCTACGCCGAAAGTTGACAATGTGTGGCATCTGTTTATCGTTTGATTTCGTCTCTTTTCCTGTCTTTTATCTGTGTATGTGTTTAATTTTGCTGATGCGACTACTTACGCCATCCCTCTTCTTGGAACCGTAGTGCGAGTGGGATGGCGCGGGATCTCGCCAAGCGAGACTTTGCTAGGGTACAAGGCGGGGCCTGGGGCGAGACCCAAAAATATACTATCCGCACTTCTCTTGTGCCTTGATTATTCCCGCCAGTAACTTCCTATAAATAGGTCGCTTACCGACCACATTAAATACCGCATTCAAGTTTATCACCTTCATTAGGTCACTCTTCCCCACCCCTTCCCCTTGCACTGGCACATTTATTTCCTCTCTTCTTCCTAGCGAGATGTCTGGAGAGAGTGATGGCCACAACAAGTGTGCCGCCGCATTCGCCGACTATCCCTTCATGAACTGCAAGCTGTCAAAGGAAGAGTACCACTCGCTCGTTAACCTCTACATCACCCCAATCTTTGAGGCGCGACTTCCATCCGACGACGAGGTGATCAACCACTTCTCGCCTTGTGAACTTGCTATCCCCACTGAAAATTTCTAAGTTGGACTCTGCCTTCCTATATGGTCCGAGGTCCACCAAGCCCTGTGCTACTTCGGCGTAGTTCCCGCGCAACTAAACCAAAATTCCATAGCCCTGCTAGTAGCATTCGCCTGCTGTATGTGATCGGAGCGGATGGAGTTTATCCTCCCTGTCTTCCACAAGCTGTTCAACTTTCGTATCAAGAAGGACGGGATCGCCTTCTTCTCTGGCAACAACCTCAAGGCGAGAGGTCTGGCCAACAAGAATCATAACTGGGTCAAACAGTTCATCTTTATCTCTGGTGATTTCAGCAACCTCCCTCTCTCGCCGATCCAGCAAGAGGAGTCAACCTACCATCCCCCCACTCTCTGAGTCCATGAGTCCAATCTCCATCAATTCCTCCTTGGGAAGGATTTTTACGCTGTCTTTCTTATGAGGAACGTTGACACACTCCTGCCGGTTCTCGACGAGGAAGGTAATTCCTGCATTTTCTATTCTAGAGATTATAAGCTTTTGAAAATTCTTACTTATGACATTTGTAGGGGTGCGAGATCTCCCTCTCTATAACACCCCAAATCCCAAATCTGAGTTCAGGTTGGGCAACACGGCCTGGGAGACGGACGTGTCCCAGGGCGTGTCCTGCTCTGTTTGCTCGAGTGGGTCACGAGGAGGTCTCGAGTGAGGCACAAGTCAGTGTCGAGTGTGGCACACGGCCTGTGACATGGGCATATCATAGGGGCGTGTTGGGCACACGGCCCAGGACACGGGTGTGTGCCTTAGCCGTGTTCTTCTCGGGTTGTGGCAAGGTTTGCCAGGGTGCTAAACACGGGCTAGACACGGGCGTGTCTGAAGCCGTGTATGGCACACGGCCTGGGACACGGGCGTGTCCCAAGGCCGTGTCCAGGTCTGGATTGAGTCAGTTGTGTGTCGCTTAAGGTACACGGCCTATGACACGGGTGTGTCACAAGCCATGTCAGCCCAGGGAAGATGCTTTTTAGAGCGAATCATGGCCGTTCATTTCCTTCTAATTGGATCATGTGGTCAAAGCTCCTTCCTGCTGTTATAAGACCAAGGATTGAGAGTTATCTCTTATTCTTTGTTGTCCATTCTCTTTCTAAGAAGAAGAGAGAGAGGAGAGCAAGAAGGAAGAATGAGAAGGATTCTGGCCGCCGGTGGAGCTTCAGCGATCCGAATCGATAGGCGACTTCAGTGTTGTGGAGGCAAAGCCATCGCGGTGATTACCATCCGGCTAGATTTCCATGGATCCAAAGCGATCGTCAAGGGTTATGATCTCCTTCTTGGACAAGTGATGTCTTACTTTATGCATGTGCATGGAATCCTCCACCAAGAGGTGGAAAGCGTAAGCGATTCCAGCGGGTTGATAGTTGATATCCCCGAGTGAGTTTGCATCTAGATCCGGAAATAAGTAGTATGGAATTGGCATGATGTGTGAAGCCAATCTGGACGGTTAGTCTAGATTAGTGATGTTTATATTTCGAAATGGAGAAGACTTCGTGTATGTAGCGAGTAGGTTACGGAGTTTGTGAGGATGCTTGTGAGCTTCTTGTGTTGTATGCTCTGCATGAGCTGTATGTGATGTGGTCGTAAGAACCATTCTTTGGAATTGTGAAGCCTTTGTGTCATTGTAGGTGTACGCTCTATGTGAGCTGTGTGATGAAACAGCACTGTTATGAGAGATCGAGTGGTGGCAATGCAGAGGGGTAGTTTCCCCGGCTTATTACATTACAGTGGTGGGTTGATCTGTGCAAATGGGGGGGCTACGGGATTTCCCGGCTTGTTGACCTGTGACAATGGGGGGCTACGGACCTTCCCGGCTTGTTGATCTGTGCAAATAGGGGGCTACGGGCATTCCCGGCTTGTCGATCTGTGCAAATGGGGGCTACGGGCCTTCCCGGCTTGTTGATCTATGCAAATGGGGGGCTACGAGCCTTCTCGGCTTATTGATCTGTGCAAATGGGGGCCTACGGGCCTTCCCGGATTGTTGGTAGCAATGCAAATGGGGGGTTGCGGGACTTCCCGGCTTGTTACTAGAGTGCTCAATTTGTTGTCGTGAGGTGAACACCTCTGAGTGGGATGGGCGAGGATGTCTTCAGCATGCGTGTTGTAGTAGAATAGTGCCCGACCAACAAGCTAATAACCTATAATCGGTGATGGGACCAAGGATGATTCAGTACACTGTAAGCGTGCCCTTAGTGCACGGAGCGTCTGACACAAAGGCTGGCGTTTGTGATGATGTTGTGCGTGAGTGCACTTGTTGTGATATTGTGATTGCAATGCATGCAGGGAAGGAACCACTGCCCCAGGTAAGGGGTAGGGTCGTTATAATTGGTCAGCTGAATGCTTACCGTTGCTTTGTTTATCACCCTTGGGGTGGACGTCCATATGCAGGTGCTACGGGCTTAATTGGATTGAGCGGGCGGAAGCCCTTGTTACTGTTGCTTGCAGGCCCTTGAAAGTTGTGCAAAGAATTTGATTTCATGTGTGGCCGGCCTGCGTGCCGATGTATGAAACCACCTCTTTTAAAGAGAAACATCTAAGGCCTTAAGGCCATGAGCATTTGAGTTCTTGTATACATTCCTGGTGTTATATATAAATGTGTTATTTATATATTTAGTGGACATTCGTTGGATGAGTTCTTGCAAGTAATAAACTTTCGCTAGAATGCTCTGAGTTAAGATGCGAGTAGAAAGTATTTTGATATTCACATGTGATTCCGCCGTCTGTCTGTGAAATATGGCATGGGGCCCCGGCCGTACCCTCTGTTATATTCCATGTGACGGATGGAGGCATTACACTCTCAACCGCCCATCTGCCAGCAGCTCGGCATCTTCTGCGGAGATGACCCGTGTTGAGGCCGACGCAGCGGCCTGTAGAAGCTCGATGGAGCTGCTGCCGAAATCAATCAACAAAAAATAGAAGCCTGATGCGCCGCCGTCTCCGACTCCCTCCAAGAATTCATCAACATTTGAGAAACCGAAAGTTGTTGAGAAGCCAGAAACTGCCGAGAAGCCAAAGGCTGCCGAGAAGCCAAAGGCTGTCGAGAAACCAAAGGCTGTCGAGAAGCCCTATATCTGATGATGAGACAACCGATGCTGATCTTCGCAAGGGAAAGGAGATAATCACTGATTCTCTTAAGAATGATGCTGGTGGTGTGGTGAGCAATAGGGCGAGTGAGGTCGGCGGTACTTCGTCACTTCAGGAGAAGCCTGAACCCAAGAGCCATAGGAACTTCAGCTTGGGAGAAGGGTTATTTGATGATGTTGGCGGGCCTCTGCTGGTGTGGGATTGAGAAGCCAACAAGGCTTCCATCTCTACCATACTCCCCTCCTGGCAAGAGGGCGAGATGGTTTTGGGCCAAGCCCATGCCTTTGCTTTCGGCGCGTATGGGCGGGACAGTGCCGCTTACTATGAAAGGGCGCTGACCAAGTCGCTCGCGTATGAGAGCTCGCGAGCTCAACTCCGCGCCCTCGAGCTTGCCCATATGACGGCGCACTAAAGCATATGGCTTGTGCGACAACTAGCGGATGTTAGCGGGGCACGATCCACCCTCTGCAGGGAGATAAAGTCGCTGAAGGAGGAGCTTGAAACCTCCAAGAAGAATCTCGCTCTGCGAGAAGCTGGAGTGGTAAGTTATTTCTCGCTCGACGTTGTATTCGCCGCACTTTTGTTCTCGCCCTAAACCTTGGTCATCCTATAGGATGTCATGACCGTCATTGCGAAGGACATGCACATCACCCTTCTGGAGGATGAGAACAGGCGGATAAGGGCCCAAAACCAACAGTGGATTGATTCCCTGATCCCTCCTCCTCCGAGCGAGAAGAAGGGGGCCCTATTGTATATCCAACATGAGATCAATGTAATGATCCAGGCACATGCTGTCATGGGGGCCAGGCACGCGCTCCATACAATACAGCAGGCGGGCTTCTTGACTAGCGACGACGATAATGTGACTGCCGAGATCTTGATGCCAGAGATTTTCCTGCCTATTCCCGAGCCCGAGGAGAATGCGGATGATGACTCGGGTGAGAGCGATCACTCGGCCTCGTCGCTTTGAGGCTCTCGCCGTCTTCTTTTGATTTTACTTGTATTTTCCTTCGGGCTTTTCACCCTTTTGTCAATGTAATGGATACATTGTTATAAAAAGTTCCTGTTCCTTCTCTTTACTCTCCCTGATGTCGAATGATATGGTACTTAGTATTGCATTCGACTCGTGCTTTAGTCTGGCCCTTGGCCAGGGCATCTCGCTAGGCACTTGGTTGATTTTCCGCCTATGGCTATACTTTGTGTTATTCCTACTCTTTAGGCTCACGTGCGTGCGGGTTCTTGCTCCAGCGAGAACGAGACTTAGGCGCTAGTATCGGCTTACCCCCCCTTCAGACTAGCGAGACCCACCTTCTTGGCGAGATCTTCCCAAGGCCTTACCCTTTAATTAAAGGAAACCTCAACCTTTAGACCTTTTTAGCTGGTAAGGACGGTTGAAGACTTGTCTTGTCGATCACCGAGGGTCCCTTGCCCTGCCAGCTAGGTGAGCCAGACATCCGGGGCAACTCTGGATACATCCCTCGTTCTCCTTTGATCAACTATCAGGCGCTACCCCCGACCCAATCAGCTAGATGGGAGCCTGATGGCAGATGTTGGGCATCAACCGGACTCCCATTCCAGGGCCACAATGACGTCCATCGAGGCCTCTGCCCTACCAGCTAGGTGGAAGTCTAACAGCGGGAGCATCCCGAGACCTAACCCTAGAGGGAGATAACTTATTCTTTCCCAACCTCAAGGCGCTACTACTGTCCCAATCATCTAGGTGAAAGCCTGACGGCGGGTGTTGAAAATTAACCAGACTCCACCTCTAAGGTCAAAACAACGTCCATCGAGGCCTCTGCCCTGCCAGATAGGTGGAAGCATGACAGTGGGAGCATCCTGAGACCTAACCCCTAGAGGGAGATAACTTATTCTTGCCCAACCTCCGGGCACTACCACCAGCCCAATCAGCTATGTGAAACCCTAACTGCGGGTGTTGAACATCAACCAGACTCCACCTCCAGGGTCATAATGATATCCATCAAGGCCTTTGCCCTGTCAGCTAGATGGAAGCCTGACAGCGGGAGCATCCCTAGACCTAACCCCATAGGGAGATAACTTATTTTTTCCCAACCGCTCGGAGCTACCACCGGCCCAATCAACTAGGTGAAAGCCTGACGGTGGGTGTTGAATATCAACTTGACTCCATCTCCAGGGTCATAACGACGTCCATCGAGGCATCTGCCCTGCTAGCTAGGTGGTAGCCTAATAGCGAGAGCATCATGAGACCTAACTCCAGAGGGAGATAACTTATTCTTTCCCAACCTCCGGGAGCTACCACCGGCCCAATCAGCTAGGTGAAAGCCTGACGACGGGTGTTGAACATAAACTAAACTCCACCTCTAGGGTCATAATGACGTCCATCGAGGCCTCTGCCCTGCCAGCTAGGTGGAAGCCTGACAGCTGGAGCATCCCAAGACCTAACCCTAGTGGGAGATAACTTATTCTTTTCCAACCTCCGAGCACTACCACCGACCAAATCAGCTAGGTGAAAGCCTGACGGTGGGTGTTAAACATCAACCGGACTCCACCTCCAGGGTCATAACGACATCCATTGAGGCCTCTTCCCTACCAGCTAGGTGGAATCCTGACAGCGGGAGCATCCCGAGACCTAACCCTAGAGGGAGATAACTTATTCTTTTCCAACCTCCGGGTGCTACCACCGGCCCAATCAGCTAGGTGAAATTTTGACGGCGGGTGTTGAACATCAACCAGACTCCACCTCCAGGGTCATAATGACATCCATCGAGGCCTCTGCACTGCCAACTAGGTGGAAGCCTAATAGCGGGAGCATACAAATACCTAACCCCAGGGGGAGATAACTTATTCTTTCCTAACCTTCGGGCGCTACCACAGGCCCAATCAGCAAGGTGAAAGCTTGGCGGCGGGTGTTGAACATCAACCAGACTCTACCTCTAGGTTCATAACGATGTCCATCGAGGCCTCTGCCCTGCCAGATAGGTGGAAGCTTGACAGCGAGAGCATCCTGAGACCTAACCTTAGAGGGAGATAACTAATCCCTCTCTAACCTCTGTCCTGCCAGCTAGATGAAAACCTGGCGGCGGGAGTGTCTGAGGACTTAGCTTGATGAATACTTTTGTGACGAACTTGATCTACAAAAGAGTTGGAGAATTAAAAGTTTTCATATTTATTGAAGGAGTGTACATACATATTCTCACGTGTAGAAATGTTTCAAGTCATCACCATTCCAGGTGTGACTTAGGATGATGCAAGCTTTCACGTTGACACCAAAATATATCTACGGGCTAACACGCTTATCTCTCTACGATCCAAATCCTATAACCGCACAACTGTTCTACGCCGCACCACGTTATTAATTTAATCAATTATATGCTAGTGTACGGGTAGCCAAACCGGTTAGGTCGAACAACGACTATGGGCCAATGTTCTTTCCGGCTAAAGGGACCCACACGGTCCGAACGAGCAGTGCTGTACCAAAAGAGATCTACCGAATAAATTACGATTCAGAAAGGGTAGATCTCTCCCAACAAAAGAAAACGAAGGTTTGCTAAACCTTTTCAAAAATTAAATTAATCAAGATAAACACAAAACAATTCAAAGAAATTCTACGATTAATTAACGCTTCAAAATTGCACGCCAAGAATATCCACCACAAGATTATCTAAGGAAAGAAACACATGAGAGTGGAAATTTTCGTTACCCAACCGAAATGGATTATTCCAGTTTCTCGGTGCGGATCGTTCTTCAACGGCTCCGCCGAAGTCACGCCGGTTGGAGAGAAACTTGTTTGTCTTCATCGCATCACGCCAGAATTGGAATCCACTAGGAGACAACCTTTTGAATGATAATATATATATATGGAAAGAGAGAGAAAAGGTGGTGGGTTTGTGATAATGAAGGTGGCCGAATTTTTTGGAGGGGTGGATGGTGGAGGTTGGCGGCTAGGGTTTGGGAATGGGGCTCGGGTGGAAGGAGAATTGGGTGAGGGGCCGAGTGGTGGTGGTGATGATCGGGTTGGAAAGGGGCATTGGAGATCGGGTTTGTGAGGGAAGGATGAGGGTGGCGGCTTTTGTGGTTGTTGGAGGGCCGGCAGTTTTGGGGGAGGTGGGGCTCGATTGTTTTATAAGTGGAGGTGGGTGGTCGTCTAATGAGGGGAAAGGGAGGGCTGCTTTGTGGTGCTCTTGAATAAGGATGTAAGAATGAGAGGAGGGAAGGAAGGAAGAGAGGGTAGCCGGCGGCCAAAGCAAGGAGAGGAAAGAGGGGGGTTCAGCCAAGAGGAGAGGGGAAGAGGAGTCTTTCTCAAAAGATTAGGGTTTCAATATTTTCTTCTTCTTCAATACACAAATGAAGGATTACATGCCGATATATAGGCTACATCAAGATAGAAGGCTGCATGCAGCCCAAAATAAAATAAAGCATTAAACATGGTTATAACATCTCCATGCTATTAAATAATTCATGAAAATTAAATAACAATGCAGAAATAAAATAATAATAAAACAAAACATAAAAAGAGAATTAATAATTAATAATAATTTATTAATAATTATTATTAATTATTAATATATTAGTTTGCGTTCAGGACGGCTATTATGGCGACGCTCCACATGGTCATCTATACGCACACTGTCATTGTCTTCAATATGTTGTGGGCCATCGTCGCCATCAATCCTCCCCCGCTCAAAAATACTCATCACCGATGAGTTGTGCTGAATGCACCAGCGCGGGAGAGCAACATCCAAAAGAGCCCCCTCTGATCTAGTAAGCCAAGAGTCATCGGAGGCCGAGCGATCACGCCATCGAATCAAGGAGTGGCAAACATCACCACATGAAAAAGAGAGCACTTCAACCTGGAGTATCCTGTCATGCAAAAAGATGGTCCTGGGGAAACTTGGAAAAGCATTAGGCAATAAAGGAAAACAAATTTCTACATCAACAACCAACATACCTCCAGTGAAGACCGATGAAAAGAACGATCCAGGCATAAGCTCACTACCCAAACCATAAGAAAACAAAGTGGACCCAAATGGACAAGCAGATAATTCAAGTGGTGGAGAAACATATAGCGTTAAATTAGAAACATTAAAAATAGGGGTAATACCCAATCAGTGGAAAGCTTCAAATAATAGGTGTATTCTCCTAATTCTATTACTATCCGAAAAAGGTCCAGCTCACCAACTCGCCAACTTTCTATAGTGCCCAAAGGCAACCGTTCAGGGACGAGACACACCAAAACTAAATTGCAAATCATATAGTGAGACGCTCCTCTTTGTAAACTAGCATGAAATTGATAAAATATAATTTGTATGGCTAACACTTCACTACTGTGCTTATATAACTTTTGAACATGAGAGACATAAACTAGTGTGAGTTGACTTGGATTATCAGATAGTTGAAACGAAATCAAGTCAAAAGACACTTGTGCTTTAAATCCGTGCACGATCTCATTCGGCAAGCAACAAGCATATAAATAATCATAAGACGCAACTATATAGAGTAATTTATTACAAGTGCGCCTAAATATCTCGCTACCATGTGGAGTGAACCCATGCGCTATGTGACTCAACCCAAAACGGAGGGTAACAGGGTTAAATCTGGGGGTACGGGAGCCTTAAAATCAAAGATGATTTTCATAGACATCAAAGTCGTAGTTCTAATTTTATAATTAACATCATCCAATTCAGAAGCAGTAACGGTCTCCAAAATGGGCACATCAATATGTCTCGGACTAAAAAGAACCATCTCGAGTCCTAGCAAGTCATCTAATCGAGTCAAGTGAACCGGAGGGAGAGTCAGCATGGTCGATTCCGGAGGAGGAGCTAAGTCTTACTCACCGTCAAATCACAGATTTAACGTTCAAGAAAATTCCTCGGGGTGTCAGTCATCAAAATCAAAAGGAAGATCAAACAGTAGATTCGTCCTCACAAAAAACTTAACCGGATCGTCATCACCTAACTCACTCTCAGATAAACATTCATCACAGGATGACTCTACCAACTCCGCCAAAATGTCTTCCAACCCACTAGATACTTCATCCATATCAGAATCAGTAACGGTCTCATAAGTAGGCAAAATTGAACCCAACACAATTTCTAATCCATATTGGGCTTCAAACAAAAGAGATAACATCAAGGAAATGCCTTTTGGGTCCTCGGCGCTAACGTCATCCAAAAATAACTTTCCCACACGAGGCAAATCTCCCAATACAACACTTCCTTTGCTAGCCAAATCTTCCCATGATGTAGGTACATCGTCAAAATCAGGATAGAGGATTGGGCAAATCAAATCCTGGGGAGAATCTAAATTAGCTTTAACCTCTAGCAATGACAATAATATCAATGAACTATCTCCCGGATGTGCATCACTAAGTTCATCCCAAGATAAACATCCATCCCAAGGTGACTCTCCCAATACTGCTGAAACATCTACCAACACTGGGTCAATCGAAGAATCCATGATAATCAAGGGAGATGCCTCAGAAACATCGTCGAAGGGAAGAGGAGACGATTCCTCAGAGGAGAAATTCTCATCCATGTCACTAGGGTAACCAATTTCCTCATTGTCACTCAAATCGTCAGCGTAATCAGCCTCGTCCTCAGTGACGGGCACAGTCCTAGACACTACCTCAGACTCAATAGGAGAGTCAATGACTAATGTAGGTAACTTGGGGGGAGACTCACAAGGGTCTACGGGCGTAATCGGGTTAGAACGCTCCATAGAGCCACGATCAGATATGCCACTTGACTCACATGTAGTAATCGTCTGACACAAGGGAACTTTACTCCTAGGAATGTGGTGCCTCTCAATTTCCATTGCAGCATTAAAGGTGGTGTTCAGTTCGGTGTGACCATGATGCAGTAACTTACCCTGGATATAGGGGTTTAACCCCCTATGAAACCTAGAAAGGGTGACCTCAGGCAATTCCTTCACACCGCTCCTAACCATCATATTCTTAAAAAGTTGCATATAATCTGAGACCGACTTAGTTTCTTGTTTAAGGGTAGCCAAATCATCAGTTATTTGTCGCTTGGTCTGAGCATTTGGGTTATATTCATTCCTAAAGGTTGGCATGGAACTAACATCATAACTATACTCACTAATAGGCTTAGTATTAGCAGGGCGAAGGTAGGAGGGATCAAATTGATACGAGAGTAGGCTTCGTATTGCCCGCCAAGTGTGTTTTTAACTACCAACACGACGCCCTTCGTTTAACCAAAACAACTGGGCTTGACCTACTAATCGCTCTCGGGCAAAGTTAACTCTTTTGTGGTCATCCTATAAGTGGAAATTTAAATAATGCTCTAATCCCTTAAGCCAATCTCTAAAAATTTGGAGACATCCTAAACCGTCATAAGTAGGATAAATGTGGTATGCCCTAGGGGTGTGTTTACCATATCCTTAGCATATGAATAGTCTAATCGGGCAGCATATACGTCATATGTCATTTTAGTGAGAACTGGAGAGAAAACTCACCCGGAGCTGGTGCACATGCAATGAGAAATTAACTCGGTCCTATTTAATTTTAAAAGATGAAAATTTTCCCACTTAATAACTAAGGCAATAAAAGATTTTTTTTATTTGCTTGCAGGAAATAATATGAAGATTATTAAATAATGTTTTTTTATTTTTTTGCTTAAAAAATAAAATTATAGGTCGCTATTTGCAGATCAACAATTAAATTTTAAAATGATTTAATAAAAATAATGACTTAATGAAAAATAAATTTTTTTTGAATTTCTTACTAAGAAAATGATGGAGAATTTCAAGAATTTTATTTATTTTAATTTTGAGAAAAGCTGAAAATCTTAGGCCGTTATTTGCAGACCAAAAATTCAAAATGGGTTTTATTTGTTGTGCAATGAAACGTGCAAGTGCGTGTCGGTTCTCAAAGCAAAAGGGGGAGGGGTGCCAATTAGGAAATTGACGTGAACCTCCCTCTGATACCAAATTGATGCAGGCTTGCCCATTGATACCGAAATATATCTATGGGCTAGCACGCTTATCTCTTTACGATCCAAATCCTATAACCGCACATCCGTTCTATGCCGCACCACGTTATTTTCTATCAATTATATGCTAGCGTACGGGTAGCTAAACCGGTTAGGATCGAACAAGGGCTATGGGCCAATGTTCTTTCCGGCTAAAGGGACCCACACGGTCCGAACGAGCGATGTTGTACCAAAAGAGATCTACCGAATAAAATACGATTCGGAAAGGGTAGATCTCTCCCAACAAAAGAAAACGATGGTTCGCCAAACCTTTTCAAAAATTTAATTAATCAAGATAAACACAAAACAATTCAAAGAAATTCCACGATTAATTAACGCTTCAAAATTGCACGCCAAGAATATCCACCACAAGATTATCTGAGGAAAGAAACACACGAGAGTGGAAATTTTCGTTACCCTACCGGAATGGATGATTCCAGTTTCTCGGCATGGATCATTCTTCAACGGCTCCCACGAAGTCACGCCGGTTGGAGAGAAACTTGTTCGCCTTCGTCACGTCACGCCGGAATTGGAATCCACTAGGAGGTAACCTCTTGAATGATAATATATATATGGAAAGAGAGATTAAAGGTGGTGGGTTTGTGATAATGAAGGTGGCTAAATTCTTTGGAGGGGTGGATGGTGGAGGTTGGCGGCTAGGGTTTGGGAATGGGGCTCGGGTGGAAGGAGAATTGGGTGAGGGGCCGAGTGGTGGTGGTGATGTTCGGGTTGGAGATGGGCGGTGGAGGTCGGCTTTGTGAGGGAAGGATGAGGGTGGCGGCTTTAGTGGTTGTTAGAGGGCCGGTGATTTTGGGGGAGGTGGGGCTCGGTTGTTTTGTAAGTGGAGGAGGTTGGTCGGCTAATGAGGGGAACGGGAGGGCTGCTTGGTGGTGCTCTTGATGAAGGATGTGAGAATGAGAGGAGGGAAGGAACGAGAGGGTGGTCGGCGGACAAAGCAAGGAGAGGAAAGAGGGGGGTTTGGCCAAGAGGAGAGGGGAAGAGGAGTCTTTCTCAAAAGATTAGGGTTTCAATATTTTCTTCTTCTTCAATACCCAAATGAAGGATTACATGCCTATATATAAGCTACATCATGATAGAAGGCTACATGCAGCCCAAAATAAAATAAAGCATAAAACATGGTTATAACATCTCCATGTTATTAAACAATTCATGAAAATTAAATAACAATGCAGAAATAAAGTAATAATAAAACAAAACATAAAAAAGATAATTAATGATTAATAATAATTTATTGATAATTATTATTAATTATTAATATATTGGTTTGTGTTCAGGACGGTTATTATTGCGACGCTCCACATGGTCATCCGTAAGCACGTCATCGTCGTCTTCAATATGTTGTGGGCCATCGCCGCCATAATAGGATCTCGCCCTCCACATCCCGGAGGCGGTACCCTCCCGACCTCAGGTTCTCTTTTACAAGGTAAGGACCCTCCCCATTAGGGTTGAGCTTTCCGACGGTGGCTGACCTCCCCGCCCCGTCCACCTTTTTTCAGACCAAGTCCCCTTCCGCGAATTGCTTGATCTGGAAGTGCATGTCAAACTACTTAGTCATTCGCCTCTTGACCTATTATTGCCGGATGACGGGCAGGTCACGCATCTCTTCTACCATATCCAGGGAGAGTCGCAACTCTTCCTCATTCTCGGTCCTCCATTCCTCTCTGCCTTCCTGGGCCTCTACTACCCAAGGTGTTTGGACTTTAAATTCGATGGGAAGTACTGCTTCGCAGCTGTGGGAGAGCTTGAAGGGGGTCTCCCCTGTGTCCATATTCGGGGTGGTCCTCAGAGCCCAAAGGACGGAGGGCCGTTGTTCCACCCAGTTCCCCTTCAAGTTTTCCACCTTATTTTTTAAGAGGTATACTATTATTTTGTTTGCCGCCTCCACCTGCCCATTACTCCTCGGGTGATGGACGAAGGCGAACCTGAGGTCAATCCCGAGCTGCTCACAAAAACTGATGAACTCGGCGTTGGTAAACTGAGGTCCATTGTCCGTGACAATAGCTTTGGGCAGCCCATGCCTACAGATGATCTCCCCCACACAAAGTTCCTGATCACCTGGGAGGTCACCTTGGCCAGTTCCTTCACCTCCAACCACTTAGAAAAATAATCAATCATGACCAGCAAGAATCTTCTCTGCCCACTGGCCTGGAGGAAAGGTCCTACCAGATCCATCCCCCAGATTGCAAAGGGTCTGGGCGCTGTGATACTCCTAAGCCACTGAGCCGGTTGTAGTTGGAGTGGAGCAAACACTTGACATTTTTTACACTTCTTTGAGAACTCTGTGGCATCATGGACCAAGGTTGGCTAGAAGTACCCTTGCCTGATGATTCTTCCCTCCAAGGTTCTGCCCCCCCCCCCCCCCCCGAGTGACTTCTGCACTCCCCTGAATGGACCTCTTCCAGGATCCTCTGGACCTCCCTCTTGGCCACACAACGTGCCAGTATTCCTGAGAGGGTCTTTCTGTAAAACTGCCCATTGCGCATGAGGTAGTACGTCGACTTATGTTTGAACTTTCTCCAATTTATCTCCTCCAGATACTTCCCTGTGGACAAGAAAGTTGTGAAGGGGTCCATCCATGAGGGGTGCTAGTCCACCTCCAGCATAAGAGAAACTAGAAAACAATGCGTACCCCGAGCATAAGAGAAACTCCGACCAGCGCACAAGTACATACCAAGGGCGAGAGTTGCGTTAGTTTACGGAACTCAACGCCCCCTAGGCAAGATCTTTGAAGCAATTCATAACCACCCGACCTTGTGATGGCTCAGGCCGCTCGCCCCTGGTTAAGGAGATTTGTCTAAGTTTTTCAAGTATCGCTGGGGTCATGACCACAACACCGACGAGTGCAATCAGCTAAAGAAAGAGATCCAGCGATTGACCAGCCTGAGGTTGGTTGATCAATTCCTATCAAGAAAGAGGTTTCCTCCTAGTCAGAGCATGAGATGTACAACCATCAGAATTGGCGAGCCATCCACCGAGTTAAACCAAGTTCTAGTGTATGTAGAGATTACCGTTCATGTATTGTTTTTATCAACACTAATTCAACTCAAACTAACCACTGGTAACCTCGAGCTAACATCTGCCAGTACACGTGTTTCGGAGAACGCCCCAGTACCAGTCATAGGCACCATTACTCTTTCAGTTAATCTTGAAGAGGCACCTAGGCAAGCAACCTATGACGTAAAATTAATTGTCATCCAATCTGATTCTGACTACACCGCAATACTCCAACAATCGCTCCTGGATGTTTTCCAATCCCTCTCCCGCGACTTCCATCCTTGAGTCGTTTCCTTTTTCAGTCATTTATTTATTTGCTTTTGTAAAAACCGCAAGCTCAAGCTTCTGCAAACTATCTTTTTGCTATTTGCTTAGTCAGGTTAAGGTCCACAATCGGATAGAGTACCTACATTCTCCGGCGGACGAATCGTGTATTTACATTCTTTGGCAATTGGTCCATATCCAACTAAGCCGTGGGCAGCACCCGTGCAAACAAAGCCGCGGGCAGCCCCAGTGCAAACAAAGTCGTTGACATCCCCCATGCAAACAAAGCTGCGAGAAACCCTCGCGCACACTCCCCGTGGGGGCCTGCCCCCCTCACGATAAAGCCTCGAGCAACCCTCACGCAAACTCGCCATGGGGGCCTGCCCCCTCACGATGAAGCCGCAGGCAACACTCGCGCAAACTCCCCGTGGGGGCCTGCCCCCCTCACGATGAAGCCGCGAGGAACCCTCGTGTAAACTCCCCGTGGGGGCCTTCTACCCTAACGATGAAGCCATGAGCAGCCCTCGTGCAAACTAAGCCGCGGGCAGCCCCCATGTAAACAAAGTCGCAAGCAACCATCGCGCACACACCCCATGGGGGCTTGCCCCCCTCACGATGAAGTCGTGAGCAACCCTCGCGCAAATTCCCCGTGGGGGCATGTCCCCCTCACGATGAAGCAGCGAGCAGTCCTTATGCAAACAAAGTCACGAGCAACCCTTGCGTAGACTCTCTGTGGGGGGACTGCCCCCCTCAAGATGAAGCCGCGAGCAGCCCTCGTGCAAACTAAGCCGCGGGAAGCCCCCGTGCAAACTAAGCCGCGGGCATCCCCCGTGCAAACAAAGTCATGAGCAACCCTCGGGCACACTCCCCGTGGGGGCCTGCCTCCCTCACGATGAAGCTGCGAGCATCCCTCGCACAAATAAAGTCGCGAGCAACCCTCGCGCAAACTCCTCGTGGGAGCCTGCCCCCCCTCACGATGAAGCTGCGAGCAACCCTCGCACAAACTCCCCGTGGGGGCCTACCCCCTCACGATAAAGCCGCGAGTAGCCCTCGTGCAAACGAAGCCGCGAGCAACCCTCGCGCAAACTTTCCGTGGGGGCCTGCCCCCCTCACGATGAAGCCGCGAGCTGCCCTCATGAAAACAAAGCCGCGAGAAACCCTCACGCAAACTCCTAGTGGGGGGCCTCCCCCACCCCTCATGATGAAGCCGCGAGCAGCCCTCGTGCAAACTAAGTCGAGGGCAGCCCCCTTGCAAACTAAACCGTGAGCAGCCCCCGTGCAAACTAAGCCGCGGGCATCCCCTGTAAAAACTAAGCCGTGAGTAGCCCTCGCGCAATCGAAGTCGCGGACCAGAGCCGCGCAAATAAAGTCACAGACTAAAGACGGGCAAACAAAATAGCTAAGATGACATAAATAAAACAATGTCATACGAAATTGCTGGAATGATACCAAAAGGGAAATCAGCGCCTAAGGGCAACAACAACAAATGTCGAACAAAAGGAAAGATACGGTACGACTAACTAAACAACAAAACGCAAGTACTCAGCTACAAAGATATAAGAGCTATAACTCGTCCTCGGCATCCGAGTCGGGACGCTCATCTTCAGAGACATCTGTAAAGCTAAAGCCAGATATATCACACCCCAAGCTCTTGCTGACCAGGCGGAAGGCCTTCGAAACACCGCGTCGGAGTGCCAACTCGTGGACGTCGTCCATCTGAGGCTCCATCTCCTTGGACAAAATCTCCTCACAAACGTCCTCCGCAATCAGACACCGATCCTGCATATAGTCAAATGATTCCAGATACTCCGCAAGTCCCGCAGCCTTCAACTCTGATGCATGGCTATCAGAAGATAGCATCTCCACTTGGGCCTTTGCCGCCCGAAGCTAAGTCTCAAGGTCGGTGGCTTCCTCCCGTGCCACCTATAACTGAGTCTCCAAGCCCGAAGTCTCCTCCTTCGAATGCTTCAACATCTGGGTGGTCCTTTCCATAAGGGTCTTCTCCACCACAAGGGTCGCGTGTGCGTCCTCTAGCCCGTACTTCAGCCCTAACCCAATCCGGCGGAACCGCACAATGTCCCGATCGTGCTCCTTCTTTATGGAGGCAAGTGAGCTCGACGTCAACCGGAGCTTCTCCTGAAGAGAAATATACCCATCTTTTAAACTCACATAGTGGTCATTCCAGGTTACCGCAATCTGGGCCTGGGTCTCTATCTGCACAAGAGAAAACCAGGGTTAACACTAAATAACGGAGAAAAAGTTAAGAAAGGAATCTTTAGAACAAATCAAGGCGCTTACCGCATCGCTCATTGCCCTCAAGGAAGAGGACATCCGTGGAACCATGGCCTCCGAAGACACCTGAGGAACTGGAGACGCAAGTATCTGCATCTCGGGAGTCGACTCAGGATAGGTATCAGAAGGAACCACCGCCACCACCGTATTAAGGTCACCAAGAGGGGCCGCTGCAGCATTTCTCTTTCGGCCCACTCCCTGAAAAGTCCCAACAATCTGAGCTGTGTCTAAGGAGATACCACACCGCAACAAGCACTTCTCCTCCACATAGACAAAAATATTTAATAGATGGTTGGCCAGTTCACGAGACTCTAAAAACCCAAGCACCGGTGAAAAATCTTGTTCCTTTCCTCTCACGCGACGACAATGCTCAGGCAGCGTGTCCCACGACTCGGGAAGGCCCCATGAATTTCTAACATACCCAAACAAAGTGTTTCCATATCAGTGATCTTTGCGAACCTCAAACTCCAACCAACCTCTATTGCTGCGGACCTCTACCCGCTCGCCGCCTTCGGAGCAGACACCGCACCAATCTCAAAACTTATCCAAGGAAAACCGCTCTCCATGCTCACAAAAAAGGCAACTAAGCCCATAATTCGAACAATTCAAACCGAGACAAACTGAGAAATCGACACCCCACGGAACTTCAGGATCTCGATCACCTCCTCACATGGCAAAAAGTGGAAGCCAGACCTCAAGGAAACTCCGCAAATCATCAACCAGCCATGAGGAGGATTCTGGACTCGCTCCACGGGATGTGGAATCCTTACCTCCAAATCAGCATGAATCCCATATTTCTTCCTCCAGATCTCAACACCGTCATCGGTCAAAGAGGAGCGTAGGCGCATCGGGCCAGAAGAATGCTTCGAGACCTTTACAATACAAGAGATAGAAGAATCAGGTTTGCTTAAAAAAAACTAAGGCTAGGGGACGCGCGTCCAAGCGCATGCAGCCTAAATCAAGCTCAAACTGAGGGTATACCCGCACATAAGAGTGCACGTGACCAAGGAAGATCCCATACGTGCAGGCAAGTACGGGTGCGCCCGCGTGTACATCAGCGCACGGACAGGTGCGTTAGTCGTGCGGCCTGGTGCGCACACCTGCGTAGGTTGCGGGGCCTACTGCGCGCACCCGCACATGCATCCGCGCGCGAGCAGGTGCGCGAGCGCCCACTCACACGACCTGGTGCGTGCGCACCCGCCCGCGCATCTGCGCACGAGCAGGTGTGTGAGCGCTCACTCGTGTGTCCTGGTGGGCGCACACCCGCCCGCGCATCCACGCGCAGATAGGGGCGCGAGCACCCATCCGCATGGTTTGGTGCTCACGCACACTCATGCACTCCCCCAGGCGCGAGAAAATGTGCACGCACCCCTGCGCACGGCCTTGTGTGCGCACATCCACGCACGCGGCCTGGTCCCCGCGCGCGCATGGCCTGGTCTGCCGAATTAGTCCGCACGGGCGGGAGCCTCCCTCGGCTTCTTCGCTGATCGTCTCTCCACCGACAAATTTACTACAGGTATCTTCGAAACACCTCCCTTCGCCGCCTCTGCTTTTTCTCCGGAAGTTGTTATGACAGTAGGGAGGAAGATGGAAACAAGAAAAATCCTTCTTCTCTCGTTCACTTCGTTCCTCAACAATAAGGATTTGAGGGGCAATTGATGGGTTACACCCTAATTTATAAGGAGGATTCCCCCATGATCTCCCCACAAAGTGGGAGATCATGGGGTTGACTAGTCAAACCCACCTCCCATGAACTCCCCTTGAAGGGGGAACATGGGGAGAGGCCCACTCCATCTCTCTCCACCAAGTAACCACTCCCATTTAGGGAAAACCGCCACCACCGCCGGTCTTGCCACCGGCCTTGTCGGCCTTGTCGCCGGCCTAGCCGTCGCCACCGCCTAAACGCTGGCCTAGCCATCTATCCGCCGGCCTAGCCGCCACAACCGCTTGCCTAGCCGCTACAACCACCGACCTTGCCGCCGGCCTAGCCGCCTAACCTCCGTCCTCGCCGCCTAACCTCCGTCCTAACCATCTAGCCGACCGGCCTAGCCGCCTAACCGCTGGCCTAACCACTGCCTAACCGCCATCTGATCCTAATGAGCTCTCCTCGCCGTCCGGTCTGGCAGGTAACCACCCACTAACCCACAAGATTAGTGGTGGGACCCACCATACTCCTCTCCTAGAGGCTATAAAAGGAACCCAAGGGCCTCCTCATAATTCATCTTTCAGCTCTGGAGTCTTCTTCTTCCTCAAGCAAGAGCTCTGTCGGGCTCCTCCCTCCGATCATCTTCCAGCCACCTCGAGCCATCTCGAGCGACCTCGAGCCACCTTGAGCCACCTCGAGCCACCAGTGGGCCACCAGTAGGAAAACAATTAAGTCGCGGAACAAACCAAAGGAGAAAGAGAACCACTGAAAGAGGACAAGAGCTGAGGCCGCGATCCAAGCTCCCAAGCACCAGAACCACCTCTCGGCTTCCAGCATCCAAATTGCTCCCGCAGCGCAGCCTGTTGCCCATTTGCGCGGAAATCTCTCTCTCACCCCCCCCCCAAATTGTAATGGGGAGTGACATGTCTCCCCCGATTCTCCATACTTATAGTAACCGCAAAGAAGCTAGTGGATTTTGACCGGCACAGACCTGGTCACGTGGTTTTTACCCGGTTGAAGGGGTTTTCCACGTCAAAACCTCTTGTGTCATCTATCTCATTTCATTGACTGTATGCACGCTCGATGATCCGAAGAGCTAAGGCGGTCCGATTTATTCTAGTCCGATTTATTCCAGTCCGACCGAAACACCGAGTTAGTCCGCAACACTAAATGCAACCCAGATTTGCCTGTAAACATCGAAATACCGTTGTTCGGGACGGCTAATGGCAGGCCAAAATGGGATCTCAGGGACACGTGGATCACACCTCCTGATGTGTGAGACGAACCGGCTTCGGCTTACTGGCCCAGATGGTGAGTACCCGGTGAAGTCGGGCACCCGCCACTCATCTCCTACCAGGGGTGAGTGCGAGCTTGCTGAATCCACTCGCTCTCTGATGCTCTCTTGGGCAGCGGGTTTGTCACAACCCGCATTTTCTCCGAATTAAGAATTATCAGAGTAAGAGAAAACACGCGTCGCGATGCCACGTCAAGCAGGGGATAACTGCTGACGCTCAGGCAAAACCAACTACCGACTTAATGAAAGAAAATCATGTGCTTAATGAATAGAAAATCAATTATGATTAGAGTCCGTATCCCTCGGCTCAGTGGATCATCTAGTCCACCAAAGAAAACTATATTTATACGCTACGGAAAAATACTTTATTTAGGTTTAACATCCTAAGGAGCGCATAAGGATTCCAAGAGAACCACTCATGCTATGCAAGACCCTACATTTAATTTATATAATATATAAGAAAGCGGTCTTTATACGTGATTTGGAAAATAGTGAATACGTCTTATAAAACATGTTGATCATGAGCTTTATTTATAATAATAATTATAGTTTAAAAATAACTAGCAACCTAGCATAAAACCTTCTTAGAGCAAGTAGACTATCTCCAGAAAATGGTAGCAGCAATAGTATATATCTAGTACAAGGTAAAAACTACCAGTGGGCGCCAACAACCTGGCACAAACCCACTAGCACAAATATATGTCTGTAAGAAAGTACTGAAAACAACCTCACTAACAAGGTGAACAGAACTCCAAAGTCCAAGAGACCACCAACAACACCACCTCCAACTAGCCACCAGACTGGCTACAACTCAGAACCTGAGGCATTCCAAAAGAAAACAGAATACCTCAGCAAGCTAAACAAAGTAAAACTGCATGAAAGAGTCAACCAAAAGGGGAAAAGTACCAGAAAAACATGCAGTAGAAAGAGTTACAACTGTCCAAAACAGGATCACAATAAATGCACAACGTGCAAAGAAATAGCAACGACCCAGTCCAGGAACCACATCCTGCAGGGACTACTAGGCTACCAAGGGCCAAAAGTGCTGCAAACTACCAAAGAAGAAACTTCTAACACCCTAAACTGTGGGAAGTGATAGTAGAAAAAACAACAACGAGGAACCGGATCGAAGGCAAACGCAGTCCCCCAATCCACCATGTCCAAGTCAAAAGCTCGAGGGTCAACACGTGAAAACACAAGGGACCTTCCACCCGACATGCCCAGCCCGTACCTGGAGCAAGAAAAACATGGGTGGCCTTGGCTATATCACACAACTCCACCCCCATAAAGAGCTATAACCACCACTACTAACCACGACCCACGATTCGGCCTCTAGGAAAATAAAGAAAACGGCCGACAAGGAAAACCTAGAAATACAACTGGAAATCCACTCGGAAACGAAAGACAAGGTAAAGGAAGAGTGTTGAAATAAACCAACACGACTAGGCGTTGAGTGAAACCCACTCAGTGCCTACCTAAACTTTGGCGTTGAGTGAGCTAGCCTCACTCGCCGCCAAAATAAAGCCACTACCCACAAACCCGCTAAAGAATACTGAGCTCGACGATAGTCGAACGACCAAGGCAGAAGATCCAGAACTCGAGTAGTTGCCTGTCACTTGAGTATCTAAACTCCCGCACTCGAAACAAGCTAAATTCGCCTAGCAAAAGAAAATATACAGAGCGCACGATCAGTGACGCACGATCAGTGGTCGTGCGCACTCATCAGCTGATGATCGTGCGAAACAAACCTGGAAAACCTGAGAAAAACTTAGCGTCAGCGCACGATCAGTGACGCACGATCAGTGGTCGTGCGCACTGCTTGCCAGCGCTCGTGCGATCTACGAGACAGAACTTTGGAAACTGAAAGTTATACGCGCACGAACAGAGGCACACGACCAGTGGTCGTGCGCCCTAACGGTTAACGACCGTGCGCAGCTAACCTGTACCGTTTGGAATTTCCCGAACGACACCGGAACGCGCACACGACTCACGCAACTGCAATAGCAGCAGGAAACTACCAACGTCGCGCACCACTACTATACAAACTATGCCTAATCATTCGAGTAATACCTTAACGAAAATCGGCAACCACACCCCCCCCCCCTCCTAACTCTCCCTCTCGGCTACACCCGAACCAGAGCAACAATCAGAGTAAAGGAAAACAACGGCTCCACGCCGACAATTTGGATTCCAATCATCACAAAAATAGGGGGGTTTCAGTAGGAAGAACTAAGCCCTATAGTTAGCAAGAAAATGAGAACAACAAGGCCTCTAACCTGGGCTAACCGGGATTTCAATTTCAGTAAGTAAGATCGAAAAAAAAACTTGGCAAGGGCAAGAATACCACTTGCCTCAATTCACAGCGAAGCTTTGGACTGCTTTCCTCCTCTTCGCACGGATCAAAACGGTCGCAACACCTAGAACAAAACTCGGCCATTAATGGCGGAAAACTCCAAAACCGAAAATTCCAATCCTCGCAAAATTCCACGAAAATCGAATTTCTTACCGTAGGAATGAAGGTCTTGACGAGAGCAATCCAAATCCACTCTCGGAATCGAATTCCGTCCACAAACGCTCCGGGAATCGGCGTCCGAAGGGAAGGGTAGGCGGTTTCTCCGTTTCTCTCGTACAGGACCGGCGGTTTCAAGCGGGGAAGAAGATGATGGCGTGCCTTTTCATACTATATATATATATATATATATATATATATATATATATATATATATATATATATATAATATAATTAATTACAAAATTACATAAAGCACCAAATCGACGCGAAAACCGATCTACCTCGGAATTCGACGAAATTCGCACCGTAGCTAAATACCCACGCTACGAACACAACGGCGAAGTCGAAATTAACTTTCGACGAACAGAACTCGAGTTATACCCAAATAAAGCCAAACACCAACATCCCCCCGAGAGGCCACACCGGGTCACCCAAAACGACTCGGCTTGCTAGGGAGATCTTGCCAACAGGCTACAGAATAGGGCACTCAGTTCTAAGGAGCTAAACCACACTCCACAAATGGCACAAGCCACGGAAACGCGTCATCGTAACGCCAAACGAGAATAAAAATAATCGCTGAAAAAACGGGGCGTTACAGTCACTCCCCCTAAAAGAAAGTTTCGTCCCGAAACTTTACGCACAACCCTCCTACTAAAGAAGGAAAAGTAACAAACAGAAGTTACAAAGGGAGACATACCGATCAAATCAGTGAAACAGGTGAGGGTATGCCCTCCTCATGGCCGACTCTAGCTCCCAAGTCGCGCTCTCCAAATCCTGATTTTTCCATAGAACTTTCACCATCGGTATGGACTTCTTTCGCAGCACACGCTCCTGAGTATCCAAAATACGAACTGGCACCTCAACAAAAGAGAGGTTGGGCTCCAACTGGGGCACAACATCCAAGAGTTGCCCACTGCTGCGCACACACTTCCGCAATTGGCTAACATGAAAAACATTATGAACACCAGGGAAGTTCGCTGGCAAATCCAATCTATATGCAGACAAACCAATCCGCTCCAAAATCTCGAACGGGCCCACATACCTTGGGTTTAATTTCCGATTTTTACCAAATCTCTTTACACCAACCATTGGAGAAACCTTGAGGTATACATGATCCCCTACTAAAAACTCCAAAGCAGACCTACGCCGATTGGCGTTCTTTTCATACCTCTCCTGAGCTATACGAAGCTTCTCCCGAATAAGCTTCACGGCGACTTCCATATCCTCCAGCGCATCAGGACCCAACAAAGGCCTCTCACCAGCCTCGGCCCAAAACAACGGAGTCCTACAGCGCCTCCCATACAAAGCTTCGAACGGAGCCATCTGCAAGCTTTCCTGATAACTGTTATTATAAGCAAATTCCATGAGTCGCAGACGCTCATCCCACGCTCCACCGTGGTCTAAAATATAGCACCGGATCATATCCTCAACAATCTGATTGACCCGCTCTGTCTGCCCATTGGTCTGAGGGTGGTACGCAGTAGAATACCTCAGATCCGTACCCAAACCCTCCTGCAGACTCTGCCAAAAACGAGAAGTAAACCGGGAGTCTCGATCAGAAATGATGCTAACCGGCACACCGTGGAGTCGGATGACTTCATTCAAGTACAACTCCGCTATCTTCTTCATCGGGTAATCAATCTTATAAGGCACGAAGTGAGCACACTTCGTCAATCTATCCACTATAACCCAAACAGAATCAAATCCCCTCGGAGATCTTGGCAAACCCGTAATGAAGTCCATAGATATACTCTCCCACTTCCAAGTCGGGGTCTCTAACGGAGTCAACTTACCACCAGGCCTTCCATGATCGGCCTTCACACGCTTACAAGTGTGACACTCAGCAACAAATCGGGCTATATCTCCTTTCATACCATACCACCAGGCAATTTGCCTTAAGTCACGGTACATCTTCGTAGATCCTGGATGGTAGGCAACGCTGGAACCATGAGCCTCACTGCAAATCATACTCCTAATGTCCCCAACAGCGGGAACGCAAAACCTGTCGCGGTACTTCAAAGTACCCGCATCATCAATAGCAAAATCTGGCAACTCTCCCTTCTCTGTCCTGATGAACAAGTGCAACAGATCTGGGTCGTCCTTCTGGTGCAGTCTAGTCAAAGAAATCCAGGACGGCTCTGCCACTGACAAACTACTCTGCAAACCACAGCATCCCACTGAAATATCCATAATGAGGAACTCCTCAACTAACCGATTGGCGGAGAGGTTAAAGATCTTTCCCGTCTTTCGGCTCAGGGCGTCGGCCACCACATTGGCCTTGCCCGGATGATACTGGATTTCTACATCATAATCCGCCACATACTCAAGCCACCGCCGCTGACGCAGATTCAACTCTTTCTGCGTGAACACGTACTTCAGGCTCTTATGGTCAGTAAAAATCTTGCACTGAGCCCCATAAAGTAAGTGCCTCCACAACTTCAACGCATAGATAACCGCTGCAAACTCAAGGTCATGCGTAGGATAATTCTTCTCATGAGTCTTCAACTGCCTTGACCCATAAGCAATTACTTTTCCATCCTGCATTAATATGCATCCCAGACCTATATGTGAAGCATCCACATACACATCATAATCCACGCCTTCAGTAGGAAGGGTCAGAACGGGAGCAGTACACAATCTCCTCTTTAACTCCTGAAAAGCTTCTTCGCACTTCTCGCTCCAAACAAAAGCCACATTCTTCTGAGTCAGCTTGGTCAAAGGTGCGGCTAGAGAAGAGAAACCCTCCACGAATCTCCTGTAATAGCCAGCCAACCCTAAGAAACTTCTGATCTCCTTAGGAGTATTCGGCCTACTCCAATCCATCACTGCTGCAATCTTTTTTGGGTCAACCGAGATCCCATCCTTGTTCACCACGTGGCCTAGAAAAGAAACCTGAGGCAACCAAAATTCGCACTTGCTCAACTTGGCGAATAACTTGTGGTTCCTCAATTCTGATAGGACCAAACGCAAATGCTGCTCATGCTCCTCAGCACTGCGAGAATAAACAACACGTCATCAATGAAGACCACCCTGAACTTGTCTAGGAAATCCTTGAATACCCGATTCATCATGTCCATGAAAGCTGATGGTGCGTTGGTCAAACCGAATGACATCACTAAAAACTCAAAGTGTCCATGCCTCGACCTAAACGCAGTCCGTGGAATATCTGCCTCACGGATCCTGAGCTGATGATAGCCCGAACGAAGATCGATCTTGGAGAACACCGTGCTACCACGCAACTAGTCAAATAAATCATCGATCCTCGGCAGAGGGTACCAGTTCTTGATAGTGACCTTGTTCAACTCTCTATAGTCGATGCAAAGCCGCATCGACCCATCTTTCTTCTTTACGAACAAAACAGGAGCACCCCAAGGCGACAAACTCTGCCTGATAAAACCTTTAGCCAACAACTCATCTAACTGAATTCGCAACTCCTCTAACTCACGAGGGGCCATCCGGTACGGCGCCTTAGCAATAGGACGCGTACCCGGCTCCAAATCAATAACAAACTCCACATCCCGCTCAGGTGGGATACCAGGAAGATCATCAGGAAAAACATCGGCGAAACCACGAACAATAGGAATCTCCTCCAAGCGTGGCACGCTAACAATGGTTCCAACCGCCGAGACTAAACAAACACAACAATCAGAAAGAAACAATCTCTGAACACATACCGCAGAGAGAACAGGAGAATCCTGACACGGATCAGCATACACGCTGCCGGGCTGACCGTCGTCCCTGATGAAGTCCAAGCGCTTTCCTTTGCACTGAATGACCACATCATACCGAAAGAGCCAGTCCATGCCCAAAATGACATCGAAGTCCTCTAGATCAATCATCTTCAGGTCCGCCTTCGCAAGAAAATCCCCCAACAAAACCGGGCAATCCAAAATAACCAAATCTGACAACACAGATTCACCAGAGGGAAACTTGACACGGAAGTAATCCCGAACAAGATCTAGAGACAACCGATGACGCTCCACAAAGGCTCTAGCCACGAACGAGTGGGTAGCGCCGGAGTCAAACAGAACACGCGCCCAGTGGTTCTTCACCTTAAATTTCCCTATAGGAGCGCACAAAGCTAAGGAACTAGCACAACAATACCGCAAATAATCTAGCAACTAAACCACCAGGCTAGAAAGAAAAACAACAAACAACTAACCTGAGATCACCTGGGTCGAAGTCTGAGCCTCCTCGGAAGAAATCACGTTCAGCTTCCCTTTTCCCTTGTCCACACGCTGAGGTGGGGGTAAAGCCTATAACGGAACTGCAGGAAGAGCTGGCTGAAACAGAGGACACCTCGACTTGATGTGTCCCTTCTGCCCACACTGAAAGCAGGCTTTATCCTTGGTCCAACACTGGGCCGCATCATGGCCGGATCGCTTGCAAACAGAACAGGAGGCATCTCTCCTAGGAGCACCCTGAATCGCATGAACCTGCTCCTTCTTCTGAGCTGCCACCTTCTTGAAACACCTCTCGACAGGATGGCCTGACCGGCCACAAAAACTGCACACCACCCTGCTCCTCTTTCCTGGAACAGCATCGGGTACCAGGGGTTTCTTCTCCTCTACCAACTTCCTCTTATCCTTCTTCAACTGCTGGCCTCTGCTCTTCGCCGTCTCAATGGCCTCAACCTTAAGAGCAGCCTCTACAACTCCAGCATAAGTCACTGTCCCATAAGCACTGGCCAACTGCTGCACCTCACTCCTCAAACCACCGAGAAATCGCTTAACTCGATCAGCCTCAACGCTGACCAATCCAGGGGCAAAACGGCTCAACTTACTAAACTCTACCTCATACTCACCCACCGTGAGCTGCCTTTGCTTCAGATAGAGGAAATCATTCATGAGGCGGTCACGCTCAACCGAAGGTAAGAACTTCCTCAACAGCATCTCCTTGAACATCTCCCACGAGCATCCGGCTACCAAGCTCTCCTTCTCTCTCAGCCACCAACTCTTAGCCAACCCTTTGAGCTGATAGGTGGCTAACATCACCCTCTGGTCATCTGAAATCCCTGAGTACGAGAACATCTCCTCCATGGAGATCAGCCAGTCGTCTATCACCATGAAATCTGCCTTCCCATCATAAGTGGGAGGGCTCAGCCTCTGAAACTGCGAGATGAAGGCCATCTCTGCTGGCACCACCACTGGAGGTCTCAAAGGTGCAGGAGGAGGAGGAACAGCTAACCCCCCGCAGGGACTTGCACACCCTGAGCCTGACCTACCACAACCGCCACCAAAGACTGAATCTGGGCTTGCACCTCCTCCAACTGCCTGCCCATAGCTTTGCTACTCTGACGCAGACTCTCGATCACCGCATCATTCTGAGCTCCAGAAGATTCACCCTCAGACAGGGGAGTCGATCGAGTCGCAGGACGCCTAGCCATCCTAAAAATCATTACAACGCAAATCAAATCCAAATCCAACGACTAGAACCGATTACCAGTACAGACAATACATATGTAGATATAAACTTAAAGCTGCTAAACTTGCTCTGAGAGTTTATCTTCTTCACAAAAATTAGATGATATGCCCTAACCTAGGATGGTTAACCACCACCTTACTAACTCTTGTGCCTAGATCGGATGCATGAACTTATGTTAATTTGAAAACTCATGTGTGTACATATGTCATCCTGCAAATCTTTAGCTCGACACGTTGTGCTTATGCAATGTTATGATATGCATGTTTGTGTTATGCATTCTAAAAAGGCCCTAATGCATGTTATGAGCGGCGTACACATGAAAATGTTATGCATCTCATACTACATAACATTTCCATGCAACGAAAAAGAAACGTGCTAGTCGCAGTCATGTGGTGAGGTTATGCATCCCATACTACATAACCCTCACATGTAGCCCCTATGGTGGATCCATATACGAACACATATTATGTATCTCATACTACATGATATGCCCCGTATACTTCATGTTATGCTATGAGTGTAGTGTTCGTGCTTTTGCCAAGACGTGCTGATGACATATCGGTGTGTGAATGACATGATGCTGAACTACTAATAAGCGAACAAAGGAAGGTTGCTCAACTAACTTGTCAAGCAACCTCCCTCTGATACCAACTGTCACAACCCGCATTTTCTCCGAATTAAGAATTATCAGAGTAAGAGAAAACACGCGTCGCGATGCCACGTCAAGCAGGGGATAACTGCTGACGCTCAGGCAAAACCAACTACCGACTTAATGAAAGAAAATCATGTGCTTAATGAATAGAAAATCAATTATGATTAGAGTCTGTATCCCTCGGCTCAGTGGATCATCTAGTCCACCAAAGAAAACTATATTTATACGCTGCGGAAAAATACTTTATTTAGGTTTAACATCCTAAGGAGCGCATAAGGGTTCCAAGAGAACCACTCATGCTATGCAAGACCCTACATTTAATTTATATAATATATAAGAAAGCGGTCTTTATACGTGATTTGGAAAATAATGAATACGTCTTATAAAACATGCTGATCATCAGCTTTATTTATAATAATAATTATAGTTTAAAAATAACTAGCAATCTAGCATAAAACCTTCTTAGAGCAAGTAGACTATCTCCAGAAAATGGTAGCAGCAATAGTATATATCTAGTACAAGGTAAAAACTACCAGTGGGCGCCAACAACCTGACACGAACCCACTAACACAAATATATGTTTGTAAGAAAGTACTGAAAACAACCTCACTAACAAGGTGAACAGAACTCCAAAGTCCAAGAGACCACCATCAACACCACCTCCAACTAGCCACCAGACTGGCTACAGCTCAGAACCTGAGGCATTCCAAAAGAAAACAGAATACCTCAGCAAGCTAAACAAAGTAAAACTGCATGAAAGAGTCAACCAAAAGGGGAAAAGTACCAGAAAAACATGCAGTAGAAAGAGTCACAACTGTCCAAAACAGGACCATAATAAATGCACAACGTGCAAAGAAACAGCAACGACCCAGCCCAGGAACCACATCTTGCAGGGACTACTAGGCTACCAAGAGCCAAAAGTGCTGCAAACTACCAAAGAAGAAACTTCTAACACCCTAAACTGTGGGAAGTGATAGTAGCAAAAAACAACAACGAGAAACCGGATCGAAGGCAAACGCAGTCCCCCAATCCACCATGTCCAAGTCAAAAGCTCGAGGGTCAACACGTGAAAACACAAGGGACCTTCCACCCGACATGCCCAGCCCGTACCTGGAGCAAGAAAAACATGGGTGGCCTTGGCTATATCACACAACTCCACCCCCATAAAGAGCTACAACCACCACTACTAACCACGACCCACGATTCGGCCTCTAGGAAAATAAAGAAAACGGCCGACAAGGAAAACCCAGAAATACAACTGGAAATCCACTCGGAAACGAAAGACAAGATAAAGGAAGAGTGTTGAAATAAACCAACACGACTAGGCGTTGAGTGAAACCCACTCAGTGCCTACCTAAACTTTGGCATTGAGTGAGCTAGCCTCACTCGCCGCCAAAATAAAGCCACTACCCACAAACCCGCTAAAGAATACTGAGCTCGACGATAGTCGAACGACCAAGGCAGAAGATCTAGAACTCGAGTAGTTGCCTGTCACTTGAGTATCTAAACTCCCGCACTCGAAACAAGCTAAATTCGCCTAGCAAAAGAAAATATACAGAGCGCACGATCAGTGACGCACGATCAGTGGTCGTGCGCACTCATCGGCTGATGATCGTGCGAAACGAACCTGGAAAACCTGAGAAAAACTTAGCGTCGGCGCACGATCAGTGACGCACGATCAGTGGTCGTGTGCACTGCTTGCCAGCGCTCGTGCGATCTACGAGACAGAACTTTGGAAACTGAAAGTTATACGCGCACGAACAGAGGCACACGACCAATGGTCGTGCGCCCTAACGGTTAACGACCGTGCGCGGCTAACCTGTACCGTTTGGAATTTCCCGAACGACACCGGAACGCGCACACGACTCACGCAACTGCAATAGCAGCAGGAAACTACCAACGTCGTGCACCACTACTATACAAACTATGCCTAATCATTCGAGTAATACCTTAACGAAAATCGGCAACCACACCCCCCCCTCCTAACTCTCCCTCTCGGCTACACCCGAACCAGAGCAACA
Source organism: Platanthera zijinensis (assembly GCA_039513925.1). Lineage (NCBI taxonomy): Eukaryota > Viridiplantae > Streptophyta > Magnoliopsida > Asparagales > Orchidaceae > Platanthera > Platanthera zijinensis. The sequence continues at coordinate 52,272,698 of CM077090.1, read as the reverse complement.
ATCAGAGTAAAGGAAAACAACGGCTCCACGCCGACAATTTGGATTCCAATCATCACAAAAATAGGGGGGTTTCAGTAGGAAGAACTAAGCCCTATAGTTAGCAAGAAAATGAGAACAACAAGGCCTCTAACCTGGGCTAACCGAGATTTCAATTTCAGCAAGTAATATCGAAAAAAAAAACTTGGCAAGGGCAAGAATACCACTTGCCTCAATTTACAGCGAAGCTTTGGACTGCTTTCCTCCTCTTCGCACGGATCAAAACGGCCGCAACACCTAGAACAAAACTCGGCCATTAATGGCGGAAAACTCCAAAACCGAAAATTCCAATCCTCGCAAAACTCCACGAAAATCGAATTTCTTACCGTAGGAATGAAGGTCTTGACGAGAGCAATCCAAATCCACTCTCGGAATCGTATTCCGTTCACAAACGCTCCGGGAATCGGCGTCCGAAGGGAAGGGTAGGCGGTTTCTCCGTTCTCTCGTACAGGACCGGCGGTTTCAAGCGGGGAAGAAGATGATGGCGTGCCTTTTCATACTATATATATATATATATATATATAATTATATAATAATATAATTAATTACAAAATTACATAAAGCACCAAATCGACGCGAAAACCAATCTACCTCGGAATTCGACGAAATTCGTACCGTAGCTAAATACCCACGCTACGAACACAACGGCGAAGTCGAAATTAACTTTCGACGAACAGAACTCGAGTTATACCCAAATAAAGCCAAACACCAACATCCCCCCGAGAGGCCACACCGGGTCACCCAAAATGACTCGGCTTGCTAGGGAGATCTTGCCAACAGGCTACAGAATAGGGCACTCAGTTCTAAGGAGCTAAACCACACTCCACAAATGGCACAAGCCACGGAAACGCGTCATCGTAACGCCAAACGAGAATAAAAATAATCGCTGAAAAAACGGGGTGTTACAGGGTTCCCGGTGAAGCGGGGCACCCGCCCTTCGCTTCAGGTCGACTGAATCAACTCGACAAATACGAGGTTGCACAACTGACTTTAAAATGCTGCTCTACAATTTGTTGTTGTTGTATAATGTGAATGTATGGTGCTTCGTATAAATATTATTTGCAAGTAAAAGAATAAAAACGAGCTATTTTTGTTTTAATTTAGTATGGATAATGAAACCCCGTGAAAATCTTGAACACAATCTCCCTCGTCCTTCTCTCCCTCCGATCAGGTATACCAATTCGCCAATGCTACTCCCCCCTCACGGCCTCCTCGCTCGATCTTGCATTCGTCACCACGCACTAGAGATCGGGCGCATTTTGTTTATTAAAGTGAAGTGGGTTCCTGCGAACATGACGCCCCCTGAGTCATCTGTGTTGCCAAAGGCTAGCTTTTCCTAGGTGATGGGTTACACACTCATTTATAAGGAGGATTCCCCCATGATCTCCCCCCAAAGTGGGAGATCATGGGGTTGACTAGTCAAACCCACCTCCCATGAACTCCCTATGATGGGGGAACATGGGGAGAGGCCCATTCCCTTTCTCTCCACCAAGTAACCACTCACCTTTAGGGAAAACCGCCACTGCTAGCGGCCTTGCCACCAGCCTATCCAGCCTTGCCGCCGGCCGAACCGTCGGCCTAACCGTTAGCCTTGCCACCGGTCTAGCCGACCTTACCGCCGACCTAACTACCGCCGAACCGCCGCCCTTATCACCGTCCTAAACGGCCTTGCCGCCTGCCTAACCACCGACCTAGCCAGCCTTGCCGCCAGCCTTGCCTCCGGCCTAGCCACCTAACCGTCGGGCTTGCCGCCGCCGGCGGCCTAACAACCTAGCCGCTAGGCTAGCCGCCACCTAGCCGTCGTGCTAGCCGCCACAACCTCTAGCCTTACCGTCGGCCTAGCCACCTAGAAGCCTGGCCGCCAGTCTAGTCGTCTAGCTGTCGGCCTAACCGCCGGCCTAGCCGCCTAGCCGACCGGCCTAGCCGCCTAGCCATCGCCCTAACCGCCGCCAAACCGCCATCTGATCCTGATGAGCTCTCATCGTCGTCCTATTTTGCAGGTAACCACCAACTAACCCACCAAGTTAGTGGTGGGACCCACCATACTCCTCTTGTAGAGGCTATAAAAGGAACCCCAGGGCCTCCTCATAATTCATCTTTTACCTCCAGAGTCTTCGTCTTCCTCAAGCCAGAGCTCTGCCGGACTCCTCCATCCGATCATATTCCAGCCACCTCGAGCCACCGGTGGGCTACCAGCAGGAAAATAATTAAGTCGCAGAACAAACCAAAGGAGAAAGAGAACCACTGAAATTGGACAAGCGCCGAGGTAGTGATCCAAGCTCCCAAGCACCAGAACCACCTCTTGGCTTCCAGCATCCAAACCGCTCCCGCGGCACAGTCTGTTGCCCATTTGAGTGGAAATCTCTCTCAGCCCCCAAATTGTAATAGGGGCGGCCTCTCTCCCCCGATTCTCCATACCTATTATAACTGCAAATCAGCTAGTGGATTTTGACCGACACAGACCCTGTCACTTGGTTTTTACCTGGTTGAAGGGGTTTTCCACGTCAAAACCTCTTGTGTCATCTATCTCATTTAATTGACTGTGTGTACGCTCGACGATCCTGAGAGCTAAGGCAGTCCGGTTTATTCCGGTCCTACCGGGATGCTGAGTTAGTCTGCAACAGTTTGGCATCGTCTATGGGAACCATGATTCCCAACATCCTTCAGAAAACAAGACCTCAATCCTTGCAACGTTCAAGTTTTGCTTCAATGGCAAAAAGATGCGCCTGCACCACTAAAGGATCCACCCTCGATGGACACGACGAACCTGCACGCTCCCACTCCTTGGTGGATGTGTTGCTGATAGCTGAAGTCGCTTTCGCCCCCCCCCCCATCACCGCTTTGGAGGGGCGTGTTCGCCAGATGGAAGAGAAACAAACCGAAATGCTCACCCTGATCCGAAACCTAGGAGCACCCCCTGCTCCCCTACTGCCGCCAGCAGCTGCTAACCCTACGCCGCAACCAAATCAACTTAGGGCCAAAGAATTTCCTTCAAGGCAGGAAGGACCCGAAGAATATTCTGATGCTGCCAGTTCCACTCGCCTGGCCCAGAGTGGAGTGAGATCAAACCACCTCCATCACAACCCCATCAGTGACGCTCTCTTTCCTCCTCTTGAATTATTTACTCGATAGGAGATTCGAGAGGTCATCGCTGAAGAATATCGTCAAACAGGTGAAAGAAATATTCACGCCCACCGACCGTTATGCCAAGGCTCCCATTTGGCACCTCAAGTCCTCGGGCATCCCATCCCGTATGGATTCAAGCTCCCGAACATCGAGACATTTGGAGGGACAGTCGATTCGCTTGAACATGTTAATCACTTGACCACCATTATGAGAATCTATAATGCTCCAGACCAGCTGTTTTGCCAAGTGTTTCCAGCCACTTTAAAAGGATAGGCCCATACATGGTATCATTCATTAAGGGTCGGTGCCATCGCTAACTTCAGGGAGCTGATAAGGCAGTTTGTCGATCAATTCATCGCCAATCGAAGGATCGTGCGCAACCCCTCCCACTTGTCAGGAATTCGCCAAAACAAAGGGGAAACCCTGAAAGTCTTCTTCTGATGCTTCACTTCGGAAGCCCGGCAGATTCCAGGAGTTGATCCCGATATTTTTGCGGGGGGGGGGGGGGGGGGGGGGGTATTCCTTTGAGAACTCCGTCCTAATGGATTCTACTCAGCATTGATGAGAGAAACTGTCCCCAGTTACCATGACCTCGTACACCGTGTAGAGGCATAGATCACAGCCGATGAGGCTATTGAAGCTCATCGACAATAGTTAGACGGTAACTAGAAGCGCAAAAGGGATAAGGAGTCAGCCCCTCAACACCAAGAAGGAATATTCTAAGAAGAATTCCGGAACGGGCAACGCCGACACGACCATCAGAGGGACCAGCCGCCCCGAGATTTTACTCCCCTCAATACCACGCGCACCAATGTACTCTACGCTATTCAGAATGAGCATCCTTGGAATGGCCTAAGCAGCCGACTCATAACCCCAGGAACGACCAGTCTAAATACTGCGAGTTTCACCAAAGCACAGGGCACACTACTGAAGAATGTGCCCGCTTGAAGGAAGAAATCGAGCGCCTTGTTCACCTAGGGCTGCTCGGAAGATTTTTGCAGGGATGCCTACAAGATCAGCAGGATCCACCTAGGCCGCTCAGAGATCAACAAAGCTCCCCGCAAGGAGGAGCCGGTGGTAGGCAGATGGTCGGAAACATCGAGACCATCGCCGGATCACCCATTATTTTCGTACAAATACTCTCGGTGTGTACGCAAGGGGGCATTCATTATTGAAGTATGAGACCGATTAGTCAGGCGGGTTGTAGACCGTGCGGTCTAGCGGTTACTTTCCAACGGTTTGATATCCAGACTGTTGTTGTTTATGGTCCGAGTGGTCTGGCGGTTTATCTCCAGCATCTTGGAGACCGGTCGGTCTAGCGGTCTCCTACTGCGGCTTGTTCTCTTTCTTCTGGTGTTGCCGAGTGGTCAGCCCATCTGTCTAACCGCTCAGCCTGTTCGGTCTCTTTATTTCTAGCCGCACAGCTCTGTAAATTTTTTAGTCCCACATTGTCTATTTGTACTCTCTCCTCTCTCTCCTCCATTCTATAAAAGGGAGGCCATACCTTTGTAAATCTTATCATTTTGGATAATAAAACTTTCAATTATTAAAATTTCTGGCTTGTTTTTAGTCGCACGTTTGCTACTTTCACATGGTATCAGAGGACTCGATCGTTTCCACCTGATTCAGTTTGCCTCTATCCGCGCGGTTTGTTCTGTCTTATCCGGGCGGCTTACCCTTCTCCTCCTATTCCTTGAGCCCTTTCTGTCCACTTGACCTGTCCAAGCGGGTTGTTCCTGCTTTCGCGACCTATTTCTCGCGGTCTCTCTTATCCTCTTCTTCCTGCGACCTCCTTTAGTCGCGCAGTTTCCTCTCATTAGCCCAAACTTTGTTTGTTCGCGCGGCCTGCCTTGCTTCGTCCGATCTCCTTTTTTGGCACGACTTCTTCCCCTCTGCTTTGTTCTGCTTCTCTTGTCTCGCGGTTTGGTCGTGGCTTCTCTGGCCGTTGGTGTGTTGGCACATTGACCGCTGCGTTCTCCTTGATTGTCCGTTGCGGCTTTCCTTGAATCTGTTGTGGTTTCTCTTGCTCTCGCGATCTCTTTCTATTTGTCCGCTTCTTGCTTATCGTCGCGATCTATTCTTCTTTCCGCGGACTGGTCTTATTGCCGCTCTCTGCTTCCTTTCGCTCTTCTAGTTCGCTCGAACCTTGTGTATGTTCGCGCGACTTCTTCGCTGTTTGCCCGGACTCTTTACAGATCGCACGACCTCTGTCCCTTTACTTTGGTATGCTTCCTAGTCATTGCCCTTCTTGCCGATGGTGTGCTAACACCATGACCATTGCAGCTTCTCTTAGCCCATTGTGGTTTCTTTCTTTTGTCTGCGTGGCCTTCTCCCTGTCTATCCGCGCGACTTCTCTTCTACTCGCGCGGTTTCCGGTGTTTCTTTATGGACCATTCCGGTCTCTCCACCCCCATCATCTCTACCTCCGGCTCCTCTCGACCATCTGCCTCTGTGGCCATGACTTCAGGTAGTGTTCATGTCGTTACCCGAGGTAAGTGGCTGATTGACTCTGGTGCTACAAATCACATGACCGGCAATCCCTCAATGCTTCTCTCTCCTAGAAACGCATGATCGGTTGCCCCCAGTTCTTATTGCGGATGGTTCACCTTCCCCAGTTCATGGGATGGGCATGGTTCAAGTCACCCTGTCTCTTCGCTTGGCGGACACCCTCTATGTCCCGAAGTTCCCTTGCAATTTATTATTTGTTACTACTCTATGCAAGCAACTTCAATGCTATGTCTTATTCACTCCCACTTCTTGTTCTTTTCAGGACCCGAGGACCCAACGGACGATTTCTAATGGGACTGAGAGCGGCGGCTTCTACTTCCTCGACAACGTTTCTGCTCTATCCGCCTTCTCCTCCTCTTCTACAGATCTACTTCAATGGCATCTTCGCCTTGGACATCCTCCTCCTCGGATTCTTCGTCAGCTTATGCCCCACTTACCTCCGACCAGTCCTCCGCTCAACTGTGATGCGTGTCAGCTTGACAAACATCACCGATCCTCCTTACCTATGAAGTAAGGTCGTGGCTCTTCTCGCCCTTTTGATCTCATTCATTATGATGTCTGGGGTCCTTCTCCTACTCTCACCGTTGGTTGGGGTAGTTCTTACTTTGTAACCTTTATTGATAATTTCTCTAGATGTACCTAGGTGTATCTATTAAAAGATCGCTCTGAACTCTTTTCTGTATGGCAATCCTTTTATTATATGATAAAAATTCAGTTTGATATTTCTATTAAAGTCTTTCGCTCTGATAATGCTAAGGAATATCTTAGTCATGAGTTTTCCTCTTTTTGTATTCCACATGGTCTTGTCCATCAGACCAGCTGTGTTTACACCTCCCAACAAAATTGGGTGGCGGAGCGTAAAAACCGTAATCTCCTCGATATCGCTCGCACTCTCATGAAGCAGATGCAGGTGCCTCGCTCCTAATGGGGCTATGCAGTTCTCCTCGCCTGCTATCTCATCAATCGCATTCCCTCTACGGTTCTCCACGGCCAGACCCCCTTCTCCATTCTCTACCCGGGCAAGGAAACATTTCCTCTCCCTCTCCGTATCTTTGGGTGTACGACTTTTATGCATGCTCCGTCCGCTACCCGTGACAAGCTTTCCCCACGTTCCACCAAGTGTGTCTTTTTGGGTTACTCAACCACTCAAAAAGGCTATTGTTGCTTTGACCCCGTTTTGCGCAAGCAGTTTGTCTCCGCGGACGTGACCTTCTTCGAAAATGCGTCCTACTTCTCTCCTCAATCCCCTCTTCCTCTTGATGTCTCTGACTCTCCACCATCTCTCTCTATTCCCTCCATGCATATCGACGTCTCCACTCCTTTCTCATCTCCTCCTTCGTCTCCTCCTTTCTCCGTTATACCCCCTCCACCTTCCCCCTCTTCTCCGCAGCCGTCTCTCTACATTCTCGGGCCAACTTTCTCTGCCACGAATGCTCCGGTCACTGAGGCACGAGTTGACCTGGATCTTCCTATTGCTCTTCGCAAAAGGGTGCAGGTGTGTACCAGACACCCACTTGCGGCAGTTGTTTCCTATGATCGGCTTACTCTTTCTCGCAGGTGTTTTGCTTTGGCTATCTCGGCTATTACCACTCCCCGCACCTACCAGGAGGCTCTTGCTATTCCTCATTGGAAATCTGCCATGGATGAGGAAATCGCCACTCTTACTGAATGGGGTACCTGGACCCTTATTCCTCCACTAGTGGGTACTGATGTGGTCGGCTATCGCTGGGTATTTGTTGTGAAGTTTTGCCCAGATGGCAACGTGGAGCGCTACAAGGCCCGACTGGTGGCCAAAGGCTTTACTCAGACTTATGGGGTTGACTACTTTGATATTTTATCCCTGGTTGCTCGCCTCAGCACCATCCGGGTTCTTCTCTCTGTGGCCGTCAACAGGGATTGGACTATTTCCCAGCTTGATGTCAAGAATTCCTTTCTCTATGGGGATCTTCAGGAGGATGTTTACATGGAGCAACCTCCTGGGTATGTTGCTCAGGGGGAGACACGAGTATGCCAGTTGAAGAAGGCCATCTATGGCCTAAAACAGAGCCCTCGGGCATGGTTTGACAAGTTTAGTGGCATTGTGGCTGCCATAATCTTTGCAAGAAGTTCGGCCGATCACTCCTTGTTTATTCGCAAAACTGCATCGGGACTGGTGGTTTTGGCGGTGTATGTGGATGATATTCTTCTTACCGGCGATGATCAGGTTGGGGTGGACTTGACAAAGAAACACCTATGTCAACACCTGGTCACGAAGGATATGGGCTCCCCAAAATAATTTTTGGGAATGGAAATCTCTCTGAAGCCCAACTCATTGGTTCTCTCCCAACGGAAGTATGCTCTTGATCTTCTATGAGAGGTAGGATTGACTGGTGCGAAACCAGCCCGGTATCCCATGGCTACTGGAGAAGACAAAACATGGACAGATGACTCGCCTCTTCTATCCGATGCCACGAGGTACAGACGTCTGGTGGGCAAACTCATTTATCTCACGGTGACCAGACCCGACATCGCCTATGTTGTAGGCAAGGTTAGTTAGTTCATGCAAGCTCCTAGGGAATGCCATCTTCAGTCTTCCTTGAAGATATTAGAGTATGTCAAAGCAGCACCAGGAAAAGGGCTACTCTTTCAGAATAATGGTCATCTGAGGGTTGAAGCCTACTCAGATTCAAGCTATGTGGATGATAAAGGTGGCCGTAAATATATATCTGGCTTTTGCACATTCGTTGGAGGAAATCTTGTGAGCTGGAAGAGTAAGAAAAAGTCTGTTGTCTCCAGGTCCAGTCCAGAAGTCGAATATTGAAGTATGGCGTCAACCACGTGTGAGTTAAAATTATTGCGTGCTCTCATGCTTGACCTAGGAGAGGTCAACGACTATCCTTTTCCTATGTTCTGTGATAACAAGGCCGCTATATACATATCCAAAAGTCCGGTCTGCCATGAGAGAACAAAACATATAGAAGTCAACTGCCATTTCATTAGGGAAGAGGTCTTGAAGAGATAGATTTGCACTCCGTTCGTTACCTCCGACAAAGAGTTGGCGAATATCTTCACCAAGCCGGTTTCTACTTCCTTCTTCCACATTTGTTACAAGTTGGGCATGATTGATATCTATGCTCCAGCTTGAAGGGGAGTGTTGAAGTATGAGACTGATTAGTCTAGCGGGTTATAGACCGCGCGGTCTAGCGGTTACTTTCCAGCGGTTTGATATCCAGACTGTTGCTGTTTGTGGTCCGAGCGGTCTGGCGGTTTATCTCCGACATCTTGGAGACCGGGCGGTCTAACGGTCTCCTATTGTGGATTGTTCTCTTCCTTTTGGTGTTGCTGAGCGGTTAGCCCATCTATCTAACCGCTCGGCTTGTTCGGTCTCTTTATTTCTAGCCGCACAGCTCTGTAAATTTTTTAGTCCCACATTGTCTATTTGTACTATCTTCTCTCTCCTCCATTCTATAAAAGGGAGTCCAACCTTTGTAAATCTTATCTTTTTGGGTAATAAAACTTTCAATTATTCAAATTTCTGGCTTGTTTTTAGTCGCATGTTCGCTACTTTCACATTCATGAAGACAAGAAGTGCAGGCAAGATACCACCATAACTTTTGGAGATGAAGACCTAGAGGGGCTCCGAACACCTCACCAAGACCCTCTTTTTATCAGCGCAGGGATTGGGGATCCCTGCTATAATGTTAAGCAAATCCTCGTCGACAATGGAAGTTCACTTGACGTCCTATTCTCCTCCATCCTTCAGAACATAAAGCTTTTCAGACAAAATATTACACCAGCCGCGGGTCCAGTATACGGATTCGACAACCATCCAGTCCAAGTGCTAGGGATGATTACCTTGCCATTTACTATAGGAGAATTCCCAAGGCAGGCGACGTATGAAGTCTAGTTTCTGGTGGTAAATTAAAGCTCAGCCTACAATGCAATCTTCGGAAGACCCGTCCAGTCCATTTTCAAAGCCATCCCCTCGATTCCCCATCTCGCAATGAAGTTTCCCACTTCAAGAGGAATTGGAGTCATGCGCGGGAATAAAGAGGCTTTTAGAACTTGTTACTCAAAGCAGGTGCGGCCCGCCAATGCTATGGCTCTAAATATTGATGACTTTGATCTATGTGATGAGGCGATCCTACAGTGGGGAATGCCCATCGAAGGATTGGTCGAAGTCCCCTGTCACAAACTGCTCCTTCCCGCACCGTCTAGCTTGGCTCCCTCCTGCCACAACAAGAAAAAGTGGAACTAACAGCTTATTTCTGCAAGAACAAGGATATCTTTGTCTGGGCTCCCAAGGATATGCCTGGCATAGATCCTCAAGTCATCCAGCATTCCCTCAACATAAACAAGGCATGTAAACATGTAATCCAAAAGAAGCGAAACTTTGCTCTAGAATGGCTCTAAGAAATTGAAGAAGAAGTCCAAAAGCTCCTTGAAGCCTAGTTCATCCGGGAGGTTGAGTACCCCTCCTGGCTATCCAACATCATTATGGTGTAGAAGTCTTCCAGAAAGTGGAGAATGTGTGTAGACTACACAAACCTCAACAAGCTTGCCCAAAAGATATCTTCCCCCTTCCTAGGATCAATCAGTTAGTCGATTCGACCGCAGAGAACCAACTCCTCAGCTTCATGGACGCCTACTCCGACTACAACCAGATCCGGATGAATCTGGTAGATGAAGAGCACACAGCATTCCGGACCGACAAAGGAATCTACTGTTACAAAGTAATGCCCTTTGGGCTCAAGAAGGCAGGAGCAACCTATCAGCGGCTAATGAAAAAAAGTTTTCAATGATCTTATTGGCAAGACTATGGAAGTGTATGTGGACAATATGCTGGTTAAAAGTATTCGTCGTGAAGATCATCTAGAGGACCTCGAAAAGTGTTTCAAAATCCTCTACAAGTATGGTATGAGGCTCAACCCCAGTAAGTGCGCTTTTGGGGTTATGTTGGGAAAGTTTCTAGGATTCCTGGTAACGCAGCGAGGAATAGAAGCTAACCTAGAGAAGATTAAAGCTCTCGAAGAAATGTCACCACCGCGCTCAATCAAATAAGTGCAGTGTTTGAATGGGAGAATTATCGGGCTCTCCCGGTTCTTGGCACGGATCGAAGACAAGTATCTCCCGTTCTTCAGGATACTCAGAGGAGCCAGGACCGCAGAGTTCTAGTTGACGGACGAGTGTCAGGCCGCCTTTAAGTCTTTGAAGCAATACCTGGCCTCCCCTCCGCTTCTGTCAAAGCCTACTCCTGGAGAAATACTCTTTTTGTACCTCGTTGTCACGCCCGCGGCGCTAAGTTCAGTATTAGAAAAGGATGAAGGAGGAATCCAACAACCCATCTACTACCTCAGTAAGATCCTCTTGGATGCAGATACTCGGTATCTAGCAGCAGACAAGACAGCCCTGACACTCATCTTCTCAGCTAGAAAGCTTCGCCCCTACTTCCAAGCCCATACAATCAAAGTATTGACCGAGTTACCCCTCCGCGCAATCCTCCAGAAACCAGAAGCGTTCGGCTGATTGGTCAAGTGGGCGGTCGAGTTAGGTGAATTTGACATCCACTTCTTGCCATGCCCCGTCATCAAATCGCAGGTCCTAGCAGATTTTGTTGTCGAGAATACCCTACCAGCAGAGATGGTGGGCACGCAAGTCAAACCTGATCAATGATGGACTATGTACGTCGACGGAGCGTCTTGGCTCGATGGCGCAGGAGCAGGGCTGCTTCTCATAGGCCTAGAGCTTATTACTTTAGAATATGGGCTCCGATTGAAGTTCCCCGCCACCAACAACGTCACCGAGTATGAAGCTTTGATTGTAGGACTCAGGCTCTCCATCGACTGTCACGTCAAAGGATTGATAGTCTATTGAGATTCCCAACTCATTGTTTCCCAAGTGGAGGGGGACTATGAAGTGAAGAATGAGCAGCTAGTCAAGTACCTCTCACTTGTAAAGTCCCTCTTGCTCAGGATATCGCAATTTAAGATCCTTCACATCCCCAGGGAATAGAATTCCCGGGCAGATGCACTGTGAAAGCTGGCCACGTCACCTTCCCAGTACCAGTCAAGGAGGCGCCGAGTAGAAGAAATTGTCTTTCTCAGTATCCAAGGGCCAGGGGAGATAATAGAGATCGACGAGCCAGAAGAGTCTTGGGTTAGTTCACTGGTTACCTACCTAAAGTACCAGCAGCTGCCAGAAGACCCAGCAGAAGCATGATGCCTAAAGATGTGGGCAGCTACCTTTGTATTGATCAGTGAAGAATTGTACAAGCAGTCTTTCTCGAGACCATACCTAAAGTTTTTAACAGGAAAAGACGCCGATTACACCCTACGCGAAGTCCATGAAGGGGTGTGCGGTGAGCACTTAGGTGGAAAGGCTCTAGCACACAAGATCTTATGCTGAGGCTTATACTGGCCCACTATGAAGAAGGAAGAAGCCGACATCGTTCAACGATGCAAGAGTTTCCAGTTGCACGCCAACGTCCCGCAACAACCTCCCGTTGCCCTCTTTACGCTGCAAGGAGCATGGTCGTTCGCACAGTGGGGAATAGACCTTCTCGATCCTCTACCTCAAGCTTCAGTGCAAAGGAAATTCCTCATAATTGCCATTGACTATTTCACTAAATGGGTGAAAGCGGAACCGCTGGCCAAGATCACCGAGGAAAATGCAAAACAATTTGTGTGGAAGAACATCATCTGTCATTTTGGAATCCCTGCAATCATCATCACCGACAACGGTACTCAGTTCATAGGAAGTTCATTCACAAAGCTATGCGAAGATCTAAACATCAAATTGCGACATACCGTCGTGTCACATCCACAAACCAATGGGCAGATTGAGGTAACCAACAGCACCATCTTAAAAGGATTGAAGACACGACTACAAGATGCTGGGGGGCAGCGGGTTGATGCACTCCCTAATGTGTTGTGGGCATACCATACAACCGAGAGAACTCCCACAGGAGAAACGTCGTACAATCTCTATTATGGCAATGAAGCCATCATCCCGGTCGACATCGGCATTACAAGCCCCCGGTTTCCAACTTCAACCTCGAGTAGAATTATGAAGCACTCAGAGACAACTTGGACTTGGTCCCTGAAGACCGCGAGGAGGCATCCCTCCGCACTACGGCCTACCAGCAACGGACTGCTCGATACTACATGGGAATGCCCCTTCGTCGTCACAGCAATGGTGAAACCAGGAACATACAAGTTACGGACTGCCGAAGGAAAGACTCTCCCCCGCACCTGGAACGCGCAGAACCTGCGCCGATTTTATTAATGAATTTTTGCTTTCTGTTTTTCAATTGTATAACGCATTCTTTAGCAAAAGACTTTATGGCGTGTATAACCCACGGACCTGATCCCGCGCAAGTTCTCGTTATTCAAGTATTGCATTATGTTGCTGCAAATCTTGTCTATTCAAACAGGAAAGACAACGCACTCCTAACTCCCTATGGGGGCCTGCCCCCCTCACGACAAAGCCGCGAGCAACCCTCGCACAAACTCCCCGTGGGGGCCTGCCCCCCTCACGATGAAGCCACGAACATCTCTTGTGCAAATAAAGCCGCGAGCAACCCTCGCGCAAACTCCCTGTGGGGGCCTGCCCCCCTCACGATGAAGCTGCGAGTAGCCCTCGAGAAAACAAAGCCACGAGCAACCCTCATGCAAACTCCCCGTGGGGGCCTTCCCCCTCACGATGAAGCCGCGAGCAGCCCTCGTGCAAACAAAGCCGCGAGCAATCCTCACGCAATCTCCCTGTGGGGGCATGTCCCCCTCACGATGAAGCCGCGAGTAGCCCTCGTGCAAACAAAGTCGCGAGCAACCGTCGCGCAAACTCCCCATGGGGCATGCCCCCCACACGGCAAAGCCGCGGACTAGAGCCGTGCAAACTAAGCCGCGGACCAGAGCCATGCAAACTAAGCAGTGTACCAGAGCTATGATAACTAAGTCGCGGACCAGAGCCATGCAAACTAAGTCGCAGACCGGAGCCATGCAAACTAAGCCGCGGACCAGATCCGTGCAAACTATGCCTCGGACTAGAGCCATGCAAACTAAGACGTGGACTAGAGCCGTGCAAACTAAGCCGTGTATTAGAGCCTTGCAAACTAAGCCACGGGCAGCCCCCGTGCAAACTTAGCCGCGGGCATCCCCCATACAAACTAAGTCGCGGGCAGCCCCCATGCAAACTAAGCCGCGGGCAGCCCCCGTGCAAACTAAGCCGCGGGCAGCCCCCGTGCAAACTAAGTCGCGGGCAGCCCCCGTGCAAACTAAGCCGCGGGCAACCCCCGTGCAAACTAAGCTGCGGGCAGCCCCCGCGCAATCTAAGCCGTGGATCAGAGCTGCGCAAGCGAAGTCGCAGACCAGAGCCGCGCAACCAAAGTCACAGACTAAAGCTGTGCAAACAAAATAGCTAAGATGATATAAAGAAAACAATGTTATATGAAACAGTTGGAATGATACAAAAAGGGAAATCAGCGCCTATGGGCAATAACATAAATGTCGAACAAAAGGCAAGATACAGTACGACTAACTAAACAACAAAATTTAAGTACTCAGCTACAAAGATATAAGAGCTACAACTCGTCCTCGGCATCTGAGTCGGGACGCTCATCCTCAGAGACATCTACAAAGCTGAAGCCAGATGTGTCATACCCTAAGCTCTTGCTGACCAGTCGGAAGGCCTTCGTAACACCGCGCTGGAGTGCCAACTCATGGACGTAGTCCATCATAGGCTCCACCTCCTTGGACCAAATCTCATCACAAACCTCCTCCGCAATCAGACACCAATCCTGCATATTGTCAAATGATTCGAGATACTCCGCAAGTCCCGCAGCCTTCAACTCTGATGCATGGCTATCAGAAAACAGCATCCCCACTTGGCCCTTCGTCGCCCGAAGCTGAGTCTCAAGGTCGGTGGCTTCCTACCGTGCCGCCTATAACTAGTTCTCCAAGCCCGAAGTCTCGTCCTTCGAATGCTTCAACATCTTGGTGGTCCTTTCCACAAGGGTCTTCTCCACAACAAGGATCGTGTGTGCATCCTCTAGCCCGGACTTCATCCCTGACCCAATCCGGCGGAACCGCATAGTGTACCGATCGTGCTCCTCCTTTAAGGAGGCAAGTGAGCTTGACCGGAGCTTCTCTTGAAGAGAAAGATACCCATCTTTTAAACTCACATAGTGGTCATTCCAGGTTACCGCAATCTGGGTCTGGGTCTCTATCTGCACAAGAGAAAACAAGGGTTAACACTAAATAACGGAGAAAAAGTGAAGAAAGGAATCTTTAGAACAAATCAAGGCGCTTACTGCATCGCTCATTGCCCTCAAGGAAGAGGACATCCGTAGAACCACGGCCTCCGAAGATACCTGAGGAACTGGAGACGCAAGTATCTGCATCTCGGGAGTCGACTCAAGACAGGTATCAGAAGGAACCACCGCCACCACCGTATTAAGGTCACCAAGAGGGGCTGCTGCAGCTTTTCTCTTTCGGCCCACTCCCTGAGATGTCCCAACAATCTGAGCTGTGTCCAAGGAGATACCACACCGCAAAAAGCGCTTATCCTCCACATAGACAAAAATATTAAATAGATAGTTGGCCAGTTCACAAGACTCTGAAAACCCAAGCACCGGTGAAAAATCATGTTCCTTTCCTCTCACGCGATGACAACGCTCAGGCAGCGTGTCCCACGAGTCAGGAAGGCCTCATGAATTCCTAACATACCCAAACAAAGTGTTTCCATGTCGGCGATCTTTGCGAACCTCAAACTCCAACCAACCTTTGTTATTGCGGACCTCTACCCGCTCGCCGCCATCGGAGCGGACATCGCACCAATCTCGAAATTGATCCAAGGAAAACCGCTCTCCATGCTCACCAATAAAGGAAACTAAGCCCATAACTTGAGCAATTCCAACTGTGACAAACTGAGAAATTGGCACCCCACAGAACTTCAAGATCTCGATCACCTCCTCACATGTCGGAAAGCGGAAGCCAGACCTCAGGGAAACTTCGCAAATCGTCAACCAGCCACGATGAGGATTCTGGACTTGCTCCTCGGGACGTGGAATCCTTACCTCCAAATCAGCAGGAAGCCCAAATTCTTCCTCCAGATCTCAACACCGTCATCGGTCAAAGAGCAGCGCAGGCGCATCGGACCAGAAAAACGCTTCGAGACCTGCACAACACAAGAGATAGAAGAATCAGGTTTGCCTAACAAAAAAACTAAGGCTAGGGAACACGCGTCCAAGCGCATGCATCCTAAATCACGCGCAAACCGAGGGTGCACCCGCACATAAGAGCGCACGCGACCAAGGAAGAGCATTTACGCGCAGGCAAGTACGAGCGCGCCTGCGCGTACATCCACGCATGGACAGGTGCGCGAGTCACGCGGCCTGGTGCACACACCCACGCACGTGTGCAGGTCATGCGGCCTAGTGCACGCAACCGCGCGTGCATCCGCGCACGAGCAGGTGCGCAAGCGCCCACTCGTGCGACCTGGTGCGCGCGCACCTGCCCACGCATCCGCGTGTGAGCAGGTGTGCGGGCTCCCACTCGCGCGGCCTGGTGCCCGCACACCCGCCCGTGCATCCACACGTGGACACGGGCGCGAGCACCCATCCACACGGTCAGGCGCGAGCAAATGTGCGGTGCTCGCACCCCCACTTATGGCCTGGTGCCCGCACATCCACGTCGCGGCCTCGTCCCCGGGCGCGCATGGCCTGGTCCGCTGAATTAGTCCGCACGGGCGGGAGACTCCCTTGGTGTCTTCACCGGTCGTCTCTCCACCGGCAAATTTACGCAAGGTACCTTTGAAACACCGCCCTTCGCCGCCTCCGCTTTTTCGCCGGAAGTTGTCATGACAGCAGGGAGGAAGATGGCAACAGGAAAATCCTTCTTCTCTCGTTCCTCAACAACAAGGATTTAAGGGGCAATTGATGGGTTACACCCTCATTTATAAGGAGGATTCCCCCATGATCTCCCCCCAAAGTGGGAGATCATGGGGTTGACTAGTCAAACCCACCTCCCATGAACTCCCCATGATGGGGGAACATGGGGAGAGGCCCACTCCCTCTCTCTCCACCAACTAACCACTCCCATTTAGGTAAAACAGCCACTGCCGCCGGCCTTGCCACCGGCCTAGTCGGGCTTGCCGCCAGCCTAAGCGTCGTCCTTGCCACCGGCTTTGCCGCCGGCCTAACCGTCGTCTAACCGCCGGCCTTGTAACCGGCCTTGCCGCCGGCCTAACCTTCGGCCTTACCGCCAGCCTTGCCGCCGGCCTTGCCACCGGCCTTGCCGCCGGCCTAGTCGGCCTTATCGCCTAACCGTAGGGCTTGCCTCCGCCGCCGGCCTTGCCGCTGGCCTATCCACCTAGCCGTCGGGCTAGCTTCCACAACTATAGGCCTTGGTGTCGGCCTAGCCGTCTAGCCGCCGGCCTAGCTGTCTAGCTGCCGGCGTAACCGTCGGCCTTGCCGCCTAGCCGATCGGCCTAGCCGCCTAGCCGTCGGCCTAACCGACGCCTAACCGTCATTCGATCCTGATGAGCTCTCCTCGCCGTTCGATCTTGCAGGTAACCACCCTCTAACCCACCAAGTTAGTGGTGGGACCCGCCATACTCCTCTCCTAGAGGCTAAAAAGGAACCTCAGGGCCTCCTCATAATTCATCTTTCAGCTCCGGAGTCTTCTTCTTCCATAAGCCAGAGCTCTGTCGGGCTCCTCCCCCCGATCATCTTCCAGCCACTTCGAGCCACCTCGAGCCACCTCGAGCCACCGGTGGGCCACCAACAGGAAAACAATTAAGTCGCGAAACAAACCAAAGGAGGAAGAGAACTACTGAAAGCCGACAAGCGCTGAGGCCGCGATCCAAGCTCCTAAGCACCAGAACCACCTCTCGGCTTCCAGCATCCAAACCGCTCCCGCAACGCAGTCTGTTGCCCATTTGAGCGAAAATCTCTCTCACCCCCCCCCCCATTGTGTTGGAACCTTAGGTTCTGATTTGGCTTAGGATCACTATTAGGATTATTAGTTTGACCCAAATTATATAGTCTAAGGGTCATAGGATTCTCCAGGTATACATCAAAAGAATCCAAGAAGAAAGTGCAGAAAATTCCAGAGAAGTTCAGTTTTGAAGTTCAGAATTCCAGTCCAAAAATAGTAGAACGGAGTTCGACTATAGTAGAACGGCGTTCGACTATAGTAGAACGGCATTCGACTATAGTATAACGGAGTTCCACTATAGTAGAACGGCGTTCGACTATAGTAGAACGGCGTTCGACTATAGTAGAACGGCGTTCGACTATAGTAGAACGGCGTTCGACTATAGTAGAACGGCGTTCGACTATAGTAGAACGGAGTTCAATTATAGTAGAACGGCGTTCCACTATAGTAGAACGGCGTTCAACTATAGTAGAACGGCGTTCGACTATAGTAGAACGGCGTTCCACTATAGTAGAACGACGTTCAACTATAGTATTATATGCGTTCTTTTCTGTGTTTTATTTCCTGTATTTCTAGCATATATTTATTATATAATATCTGATTGATTTACTGCTATTACTTCAAAGCAATCCTTGCTATTATTATGCATAAGTCTTTCCTTTCAGATAAAGTAGTTTGTCTTATTAGTTGACTTATTGATTACTTTATCTGCAGCTGTCCTTTATAGCCGTTGGCTGTAAAGAGTTATCTGATGTGACCTTTTATAGCATTCTTTATCAGATTTAATACTGCAGCTTCTTATGAAGCTTTATTCTTTATATAGAATATATATGTCTGCAAGATATGTTTTGTCTTTATATTAATTGCAGCCCAGATTCAAGATCTGAGAAGAAGACAAAAGCTCAACTCAAATAATAGATCTGGTACTGCTGCTTATATATAAAGAGTTCTTTTGAAGAAAGAACTAAGCTTGCTACCAGCAATATACAGCAGCAGAAGGAAGAAATACAATACAGCACAGCTGCTCTCAGCATTCATACATCCAACTGAGAAGATTTCTCTTCACTCTTCTTCAACCTGAGTGCTCCTGTTCCAGGAAGACTACACTCAGAGATATTGAAGAAGAAGAAGAAGGAAGCTGCTGAAGAAGATCCTTTTATTTTATATTCTATTGTCTTCTTCTAAGCTTTATCCTTCAGAACTTCAAGATAGTATTCTATCAGAAGTTCTGAAGAGATTCTTGTGCTTCTCTAATCTTATTTAAAATAGAGAAGACAATCTAACTCTCCTTCCCCCTCCTATAAAGGGTTGTTTACTCCCTTCAAAAGTAAAGCTTGGTTTTTAGACACCTGGTCAAAAGTCTAAAGGGTTTCTAGATCTACCTGAAGCAGATCTTGTTGGTGGCAGGGCACCTGATCAAAAACCTGAGTGGATTCCTACTGTGTGGGTAGAAGAGTGGACGTACCCAAGTTGTTTGGGGAACCACTATAATATCTTGTGTCTTCTGGCTTGTTTAATTAATTACTTATATTGTGGCTGTGAGTAGAAATAACTAGGATTGCTAGTTGTTGGAATAGGACTCTAGCCTTAACTGTAATTACAGTTGGCTACCTTTTGTGCACAACACTTTGTGTTAGGCTTTAGGGTTATTCTAAAATATCTATAATCTGAATTCCGCAATCGGTATCTATCTTTTCTTTCAATTGGTATAAGAGGGAGGTTGGCTGACTGTACAGGCTAACACCTGAGTCACAAGATCCTGATAGATACCAAGGATTATAGATATTCACTTTCACTTTCATGCCCCAGTACAATGATTATTTTAGCACCAGACCTCCAGCTTGCAACTTAGCTGAGTTTAGCATCTGGAAGGCAAGAGTCAAATTATTTATGAACAATATTGATGAAGAAATATTTTCTTCTATTTTGATAGGTCTTCCAACATCGGCAACAACAACAAAAAGTGTCAGGCTAGCTGATGCCCGAGCAATGAATATCCTAGCTCAGTCATTGTCTGATGACATTTTTCAAGAGATTGTTGAATGCTCAACAGCTAAGGAGATGTGGGATTCCCTTCACCAAATGGCTTCTGAACCCATGGATAATATATCAGAAGGAAGCCACAACATCTCATCTGAAGAAGGAAAACCAACATCCCTAGATGTTATCTGGGATGTCTCAGATGATGACTCATCATTTGAAGATGAAGAGGAGGAAGCAAGGGCCAAAGAATTTTGCATAATGGCCATAAATGCTTCATGCAGCAACTTAGATGCTGAACAAACAGAAGACAAATCAAAACCTGAAAAGGTTCAGGTAATATCTAATTCTGTTATCAGTTTAGTTAATTTAGAAATTAAATATTGCTGCCAAAGTTTAACAAAACCTGAGAAGGAAACAACACTTCTCAGAGAAATATTTTCAGATTATTCTAATCAACAAAATGAGTTCAGATTTGAGAACTCAGCCAGCTTTTTCATAAATTTGTTTTATTATCAAAAGGATAAATTACTTAAAATATTTTCAAATCCTTCTACCATCTGGAACAAATTTATTAGGAAGCATTTCCTTTTTCTTAAGGCTGTTTATATATCTGTTTGATATTTTGTTCAAATATTTTATTCAGATTTCTGTATAAAGAAATTCTCTGTCAGATAACTCTATTTCTTATAGATCCTTTTCTAATTTCATCTAGATTGAGTCTTCTACTCTAGTTGCATTGGTCAGCTGAGTTTGAATCTCGTCTAATGAAAAGAAATTCTATAGGAAGGAAGATATCTGATTTTGGTTTTCAGATCCAAAATCCTAATTAAATTTGCTGGACAAATATCATTTTTTTTGCTGCTAACATACCCTTTTTCAAGGAGAGAGCAATCTCTACCATAGTCTTCTGCAGGTACTATTTATAAGAGTTTGCTGGATGACTCAATCAAAATTCAAAGTCATCTCAGTCTCCTTCAATCACAGGTACCGCATCAATATAGGGGGAGATTGCAAATGCCTGCAAGCAGCCAGCTTTTATCAAAAACCGAAGCCAACTATGCAAAGCTTTTCTTTTTTATATATCTTATGCTTTGCAAATATATATTTATTATAATATTATTTTGCTAATAGGATCCTCACCCAAATAGGGGGAGATTTTTGGAACCTTAGGTTCTGATTTGGGTTAGGATCACTATTAGGATTATTAGTTTGACCCAAATTATATAGTCTAAGGGTCATAGGATTCTCCAGGTATACATCAAAAGAATCCAAGAAGAAAGTGCAGAAAATTCTAGAGAAGTTCAGTTTTGAAGTTCAGAATTCCAGTCCAAAAATAGTAGAACGGAGTTCGACTATAGTAGAACGGCGTTCGACTATAGTAGAACGGCGTTCGACTATAGTAGAATGCGTTCAACTATAGTATTATATGTGTTCTTTTCTGTGTTTTATTTCCTGTATTTCTAGCATATATTTATTATATAATATCTGATTGATTTACTGCTATTACTTCAAAGCAATCCTTGCTATTATTATGCATAAGTCTTTCCTTTCAGATAAAGTAGTTTGTCTTATTAGTTGACTTATTGATTACTTTATCTGCAGCTGTCCTTTATAGCCGTTGGCTGTAAAGAGTTATCTGATGTGACATTTTATAGCATTCTTTATCAGATTTAATACTGCAGCTTCTTATGAAGCTTTATTCTTTATATAAAATATATATGTTTGCAAGATATGTTTTGTCTTTATGTTAATTGCAGCCCAGATTCAAGATCTGAGAAGAAGACAAAAGCTCAACTCAAATAATAGATCTGTTACTGCTGCTTATATATAAAGAGTTCTTTTGAAGAAAGAACTAAGCTTGCTACCAGCAATATATAGCAGCAGAAGGAAGAAATACAATACAGTACAGCTGCTCTCAGCATTCATACATCCAACTGAGAAGATATCTCTTCACTCTTCTTCAACCTGAGTGCTCCTGTTCCAGGAAGACTACACTCAAAGATATTGAAGAAGAAGAAGAAGAAGGAAGCTGCTGAAGAAGATCCTTTTATTTTATATTCTATTAACTTCTTCTAAGCTTTATCCTTCAGAACTTCAAGACAGTATTCTGTCAGAAGTTCTGAAGAGATTCTTGTGCTTCTCTAATCTTATTTAAAATAGAGAAGACAATCTAACTCTCCTTCCCCCTCCTGTAAAGGGTTGTTTACTCCCTTCAAAAGTAAAGCTTGGTTTTTAGACACCTGGTCAAAAGTCTAAAGCGTTTCTAGATCTACCTGAAGCAGATCTTGTTGGTGGCAGGGCACCTGATCAAAAACCTGAGTGAATTCCTATCGTGTGGGTAGAAGAGTGGACGTACCCAAGTTGTTTGGGGAACCACTATAATATCTTGTGTCGTCTGGCTTGTTTAATTAATTACTTATATTGTGGTTGTGAGTAGAAATAACTAGGATTGCTAGTTGCTGGAATAGGACTCTAGCCTTAACTGTAATTACAGTTGGCTACCTTTTGTGCACAACACTTTGTGTTAGGCTTTAGGGTTATTCTAAAATATCTATAATTTGAATTCCACAATCGGTATCTATCTTTTCTTTCACATTGTAACGGGGAGCGGCCTGTCGCCCCCTATTCTCCATACCCATTGTAACCGCAAAGCAGCTAGTGGATTTTGACCGGCACAGACCCGGTCACGTGGTTTTTACCCGGTTGAAGGGGTCTTTCACGTCAAAACCTCTTGTGTCATCTATCTCATTTCATTGACTGTGTGCACGCTCGACGATCCCGAGAGCTAAGGCGGTCCGATTTATTCTGGGATGCCGAGTTAGCCTGCAACACTATGGAATCTAGTTTGGGATGTTTCTGCTTTGCTCCTAATGCTTAAATACAGCTTGAGATGTTTTTTCGGTGGTGGTGGTGGTTGACCATCCGACGACAACAAAGATTCATGTGTGTGTGTGTGTGTTTATGTGTGAGCGTGTCTTGTGCCCTCAAAAGACATTTCTTAAGAACATTTTTTTCATTTTCATGATTGCAGCGTGGCATTCTGTGATTGGACTGCATGGACTGCGGGATCTTGCACACAAAAGTTGTGACGTCATCGCTTTGGTAATAAGGATGACTTGTCTTCATAATTCTTCTTCCCGGTTGCCGGTTTCGTCAGGATCCTTGAACTGTGCATGTTTGATTGTTTGGTAGACCAGGGATTTCAAAAACGTGCCAAATTAAACGCGTAAAAGCTCGTTCCAAACGTCAATACGAGAACGCGTTGTCATGACCCCGACTAAAAATCACGTGGCAACCCGCATGTCCGACATGGCGGCAGCAGGGGGATCTCATTTCCCATGTGTCGAGAGTTTTATTTAGGCGGTTGTTATCCGCACTACAGTTTTGGTTATTCGCGCATGTTTTTTTCCTAATTTTTCGCGTCTTTTGAAAATACGCCTTGTACATGTATTTTCAGGAAAAGTGTTCAACACCAAAGTTTTAGATCACATCGAGATCTACAACTTTCGTGTTGAACACTTTTCCTGAAAATGCATGTACAAGGCGTATTTCCAAAAGGCGTGAAATCTGGGTGTATTTCCAAAGTACGTCTTGTACATGCATTTTTATGAACACTAGATCTACAACTTTGGTGTTGAACACTTTTCTTAAAAATGCATATATAAAGCGTATTTCTAGAAATACGCTCAGATTTCGCGCCTTTTAGAAATACGCTTTATACATGCATTTTTAGGAAAAGTGTTCAACACGAAAGTTGTAGATCTCGTCGAGATCTACAACTTTCGTGTTGAACATTTTTCCTAAAAATGCATGTACAAAGAGTATTTTCAAAAGGTACGAAAAATTAAGAGTAAATGTAGTGCGAATATTCAAAAGTACAGTGCTAATAACAGTCACCAAAAAATATGTGTAAATAATCAAAACTGTAATGCGGATAACAATCACCTTTATTTATTATTTTGACGTAATCAAACATACGTCTCTATATTCATTCATAAGGCCGTTCTTGCACGTTTCTCACACTGTACACTGTCTGTTGGTTCTCAGCCATGTGGCGTCCCCACTTGGTTTTTATGTGATATAAATATAAATTTTTTATTATACAACAATCGTTCAAAAATATTGCACGTGTAATTTTACCAAGTACATTGGAATATAATTAGATGAAGTATCTACATCCTTGAAAGATGCACGTTTATTTATATATCTATATCCTAAGAAGAAAAATAGAGGACCAGCTGAGACTGAGGCTCTCTTTGGAACAATTCATGCGGATGAAAATGTTATATTCCAATCGTCAGAACTGTTTTTTAATTGTTGTTTTTTAATTGTTTGGGAGAGTTTTTTATGTCCAACTTTTCAAAAATCAAGTTTGGTAGAGTTGTTTTTGAGGTGTAATTTTTAAATACGGAAAACACATATGTAGAACCCTGAGGAAAAATCAATTTTGATTCATATTGGGTTTTTTTTCACAAAATAAATCAAGGATTATTGATCCATGCAATTTTATAGTCATTTTAAGTAGTCATATGTATATATTTTGAGTTAAAAATATACTTATAAAAAATGATTTTTTTAAACTATTATTGCAACTGCATTTTACACTGAAAATGCAGTTCATTTGCAACTGCATTTTACATTGCAGTTGTATTTTATATTGAAAATGCAGTTCCGCAGAATCCTTTATATGCGTTATACGTACAGAATTATTACCCGTTTTTGAGAAGCTGTGAGGGGTTAGCTTTGGTGATTCGTAAATAATTTTTTTATTGGCGTGAAAGTGATTTTTTTTGCTCGTATGTGATTTTTTCGCTAATACGCGATTTTTTTGCCCAGACACGATATTTTTGCACAGACGCGATTTTTTTGCTAGTGCGCAATTTTTTTGCCCGGGCGTAATTTTTTTGCCCAGCCGTGATTTTTTCGCCCAGACGCGATTTTTTCGCCCAGACGTAATTTTTTTGCCCGGACGGAATTTTTTTGCTCGGTCGTGGTTTTTTTCACCTGTAGGTGATTTTTTCGCCCAGACACGATTTTTTCGCCAGGATACGATTTCTCGCCCGATCACAATTTTATTGTCCAGATGCAATTTTTTCTCCCCAGATACAATTTTTTAGCAAGGCAATGATTTTTTCGTCGAGCCGCGGTTTTTTCGCCCGAGCGCGATTTTTTCTCCCGGAAGCGATTTTTCCGCCCTGGCGTAATTTTTTTGCGCGGGCATGATTTTTTTACTTTTATGCGATGTTTTTTGCCCCGACACGATTTTTTCGCACGTGCGCAAATTTTTTCGTTTGGGCTAAATATTTTCCCCCCGCCGTGATTTTTTTCACTTCGGGCGTGATTTTTTTGCCCATACGTGATATTTTTGCCCGAACGCAATTTTTTCGCCCGAACGCAATTTTTTCGTTCGGATGCGATTTTTTCATCCGGACACAATTTTTTCGCTCGAACGCAATTGTTTCTGCCCAGGAGCAATTTTTTCGCTTGGGGGCGAGTTTTTCACTCGTGCGTGATTTTTTTCGCCCGGGTGCGCTTTTTTCTGTTGGTCGAGATTTTTTCACTTGAACTTGATTTTTTGCAAGGGGGCGATTTTTTCGTCCAGGCAAAAATATTGCGTCCGGGCAAAAAAACGTTTTCGGGCGAGAAAATGGGGCCAAGCGGAAAATTCGCGCCCGAGGAAAAAAAATTGCTTCCAGGACGAAGAATCGCGTCCGGAAGAAAAAATTCCGTCCGGGAGAAAATATCTGTAGATCTTTTCTAAGAGCTCTCTGAGTTTTTTCTACCAAAGGGTCTGCAGCTCTATCTATAGAGCTTTTTAAGAGCTCTTTCAAGAGCTTTACTTCATAAACTACTTTTTCATCCGTTAGAGCTATCACAAACAGAGCCTGAGTTTCAGCAACTCTTTCAATCTATGTCGTCCAACGACTGATAAAAAGCTATCGCTGGATCTACTCCATCAGATCAATGGCGCGGCCAAATAACTCAAGCACCATCCCCGCAACCCTCTCATTCCTGTTCAGTTCACCGCCTAGCCGGAAACCATGAACTTTTCCATTCCCTGATTTCTCTTTGTTGAAACCGATAATTCGATCTCGAGGATTTCACCCTTGGGGAAGGGGTGATTGCACACGTACTTCTCTTCCGCGAGCCCGAAAAACCAAGGAAGAAGGACTAGGGACAGACCCAAGGCTCACGCACGGAGGTCCCTCCACACACCCGAAAGATCTTAGAGCGCTTACCCTCCTTAGCCAAGTGCTGAAGCTAAGGTACCTCAGAAAGCGCTAGAAAACCGGGCACAAGTAAGCATGCCTTTCTAAGGTACCCCTTGGGTCCTATTTATAAGATTCTGAAAACGGCCTGCAAATAGCCAACATCCGCTGTTTGGAATAGCTATGTGCAGGCCCCCTGGGTCTGCCAACAGCGAGACTCCGCTATTCTAACTGCCTATGGGCAGGTCCGCATGGCCAAAATGGTAAAAAAACACCTGACACAACACAGGGCGAATAGCCCCCTGCCTCTATTCGGCTAGGGCGGCGAGTGCCTGATGGAGCTGGCACTCGCTGGCTCAGCTCGACACCTTGGCAAGCTTGGACCCGACCTTCTCTACTCTCCTGTCGCGGCCACAATGAACGGCCCGGAGTTCGTCGAACTGGGTTCGACGAACTTGGCCCTCTGGTCGCCTAGGCGAGCTAGACTGGGCGCCGAGGCGGGCAAAATTCGCGGAGACGCGAGTGCGAGCTGGGCTCGTGATGCCAAGGAAGGGGAATCGAGGGAACTCGTCGCTTGGGTTGGGGGCGTCGGATGAACTCGCCGCTTGGGCTGGGGGAGTCGAGTATACTCGACGCCGGGCTGAAGGATCCGAGTGAACTCGCCGCTCGGGCTGGGGGCGTCGAGTGAACTATACGCTCAGGACCCAGTTCGCCCAGGGCTTGGGCTCGGCTCGGCTGACCCCACTCGCCGGATACGGGGTTGTACACTCTTCCCTTATCCTCTCCGTAGGAAGCACTCCTTCCCATGCCGCTTCTCATCGATGGTTCCTCCCACGATTATGGATCTCTCCTCTGCGGCTCATGTCCTGCTTCAGATGAGATGCCCTAGCCGCAAGAATGACTCCTCCCACACCCCCTCTACTCTGACTGCAAACCACCTCAAGATCTTCTGCACTAGACTACATGATCTTCGACGCTGAACTTTCAAGAACTTCGGTAATGGACCTCTCAATCTTTTTCCTCTGATCTTCAACCACAACTCCCATAAATCCAAACTTCTCTACCTTTTTTTATGTTCCTTCCCTTTATTTCTCTTTTGCGTGATTTACCTTCTTCAGGGCATCCTCCGCCTCCATCTCCGCATTGTCGGTGTCTGCATTCGCCTCTACATAAGCTAATTCATCCTAAATCTTTTTGATTCCCACCTCATCGACTCCACCCTGGTATGCAACACCTTACCATTTGCATTTCTCTTTGCTTATGCTGAACTTCCCCTTGATTGATTTCATAGAAAAAGGCCTTCAGTAGACTACCTACCCGTCCACACACCATTGTAAGTATTTTTTAATTTGCCACTCACAGTTTTTTCTTAAAATGTTTAAAGTGGGTTTGCAGTTATATTGATTACAAAATCTACCTCAGTTTTAGCTCGTTTTTTTTTCCAAATTTCCTAAGATAAATTATTATTGTGATGATTTGTTATGATCGATCAAGATGATATCTGGAATATATCATTTGATTATTATTAAGAAAGTACACGGTTATATCTATGTTGTGCTGTAAAATCTGGTACATAGTGACAACTATAAAAATCCACAGATAACAAAAACACAAAAAACCACAATTTATATAATGAAAATATAAATTCAAATACAGGAAAAAAATTTGACCATCTGATGGAACACAGGCGGATGCGCCGGACGCACGCGATTTGTGAGAGAGTTGTAGATATGGGCTGCAATTCTGTCTCGCGAACACACAAGGTTCACCGGAACCTTCAACGTCGAAGTATGACGTTCAACCGCATCACCACCGGAGAATAGCGCTGTCACCGGAGAATGACGCCAACAACGCCCCCACCTGAGAGAAAAGCACCGTCGAGGCTAACTGCACTCACGCACGCCTTCAACATCGCGCCTCTCCACTCCAAAGAATGTCCATTACAACATCGATGGCTAACTCCACAAAGCCCGGCGGCACCACCCTCTCCCAATGTCAGCGGATATCTCCTCTAAGACCGACGACAACGCCCAAGGCCAGTGGCCCTTTCGAGTGTACGAGTGAGAGAGAGAAGGGCGAAGAACTCTCTCACAGGTAGATTCTCCTGATGTTACAGGCGGCAATCTCTCCAAAACGCTCAGTCGGCTCACCTTCTCAAAGGCTACAGGTCGGTTATCTCTAAGATCAACTCACGACGGGGATATATAATTCCAAGGGTACATTCAGGAAAGAAGGAAATGAATGATCCCTTCTCTCCCATTTTGGTTAACCACCATAATCAAAACAAGAAAAAATATTTTTCCTTATCTTCATGATTTGGGAAACACCGCATAAGGGAAGAGATTAAAATTCAAAACTGGATCCAGTCTAAACTGGATCCAACTTAATCCAACAATCACCACCTTTTTTCGTGATCCAGAGTCACCACCTGCACAAAGCACTCCCTACACAAAGCACAATCTGCACTAGGCAACGTTGCACGTAGCATGATCAGCACGAAGATCCACCCTAAGACTGAGGTGTCAGCCAACCTTCTCCAGATGATTTATCCCTGCCCGGGCTCAACCCCTGAATGTCGATGTAACATGATCATTGAATCTGAATTGCCTAGTCAGACTACAAGATGGGCGATCCCCTGCCCTACCTCGACTATCAACTTCGTAGGTCGTAGAAATCAGGGGCACACCATCTCGCACTGTGGTCTCCATCAATTGATATAAACTAACGCACTGCATAGCTCTCATGAGCACGGTGCGCCCTCGCATCACCGTTAAAACTCCACCTCTCACCGTAAATTGTATTCTCTAAAGTCTAGTTTGTCCAGCGATATCAAATTCCTATGCAGCTTAGGTACCATGTGTGTAACATCCCTCAAATAACTAGACCCCTAAGAGTGATTTTATCAAGACTAGGTCATAATAAAATCCTAGGAAGCCCAAGAAGACCAAGTGAACCTAGGAATGGATGTGAGATCACCATGGTCTACAAATAACACATTCCAATTACCTAACCTAGGGTTTGACTTTAGGGCCTCACATTGACTTTTTGACCCCACCATAACGTCCCTAGCCCTTTAGAAGGTTCATTAGGTCACAAAGGACCCATTGGGGTCAACCAAAGTTGTCAAGTTGACCAAAGTCAACCCTAACCCTAAAGTGACCTATCTAGGGCCAATGGACCTCCAACTTGCAAAAATGACACCACCTAAACCTTCCTAACCCTTTAAAAGGTCCATCGGGTCATTAAGGACCCATTGTGGTCAACTCAAGTGGTCAAGTTGATCAAAGTCAACCTAACTCCTAAAATGGTCAAAGTACCCTAATAAGGGCAAAGCGACCACCAAGGTATCAAACCAACCCTGCCCAAGTCTCCCTAGACCTCATGGGAGACCAATGGGTCACTAGGGACCCATAGGAGTCAACCCAAAAGGTCAAATTGACCAAAAACAACTCAACCTTAGAATGGGTCAAACTAACTCAAGTTGACCTAACCTAGTCCAATCCACTTGGGCTAAGCCCAATTTGAGTGGCCCACTAGCTTTAGGAGGCTGCTATTTACTTAAATTGCAATTGAAATTCTTGAGGGGGTGACTAGGAGAGATAAAGCTAAGTTGCCCTTTAATGGAGGAGAGAGAAAGAGAGAGAGTGTGTCATTCATGGCTTGGAAGGCCAAGGGCCTCCTCTCTTCAATCCCAATGGCTCCATTCATCTCCCCCGTTAGTTCTGAGAAGATCAAGGGGGTTTTCTAGGCCATTCAGTGACTGTGTGCATTGAACCACCATGGCTGAAACACTCCACTAATGGTCATTAATGCCATTGAAGCCATGACCCTCCCTCTCTCCCAACTAGTGATTTTTAAAGCTTAACCAAACTTCGGGCAGCCGTTTCCACCATCCCCTTGAAGGAGCTGAGCCCTCTGGATGTACAGTTGTAGAGCACCGAGCACCTCCATCACCGGAAATGGGGACACGACGATAGGAAAGGTTTCATCCACCCCAGAAGGTCCACTTCATCTACTCTCCCCTTGTGCAAGTATCCTAGATCAATTAAGTGAGAAATCAGGCTCAATTGAGCCCGATCTAGTGAGAAAAATGGAGTTTTTCTGGTTTTTCTTGGTGGCGGGTTCGCCTGAAACAACCACCTCCGGCGGCTGTGCCAGCGCCCAGCGATAGCCATCGCCTCAACGGAGGTGGTGGTGGCGGTACGTGGCCGGCCAGGGAGGTGGCCGGGTGGCCGACAATAAGCTTGGGAAAAGCTACAGGTCGGGTGAATCTTAGACATTGGATCAAGGAGGAAGACGATCAGATCCCATCCATTCCTGCTTTAAGATTCGTGCACTGCCTATAAATAATATAGATTTTATTAATTCATTATTGAATTTTCCGTCACACTATGTTGCAGCTGTTAGTTTTAATTTTTAAAAAAATACCTAGATTGGTTTTCAGAGAATATGTCCAACATGAAAATTCTAAATCTTTATGTCTAGTTTAATTTACAATTCATTTTAACCCATTTGGGTCAGTGGTTTGATTACAACACACAAAATGGTGCAGTCTATACATAGGGTTAACCAGAGACTAAATTGAGTGCCCCCATCAATCCAGACATTAAAATGAATTTAATTTTGGATTGGGGGTCATTATTACCTATACCTCTGTCCTATTCAAAAATGTAAATTTTTGGAAAATATTTTTCTATAGTTTTTTGTAAATATTTAATAATCCATTTATGATTTAATTTTAGGGTCTAATGACTTCACAATTCCCCAAAATTTTGGTGAATGACCCTTAGGGTCATGGTAGGTAACTAGTAAAAATCTCAGCTCATTTGGTATTGATTTGATTCGGTATTGATGTGACCAAAATTTTGTCCCTTAAGGGTAAATTAGGGCAAATGTGTATTTGATGGGAAGAGTGGCCAATCCTCATCCAAAAGGGATGAAACTTTGACCACTGCCTCAAAGTCATCTAAAACACCCTCTCAAGAGAGTTTGAGTGGTTTGGGGTGGAGATGACTTAAGTCCCTAGTGTAGGCCATAGAGTTGAGGTTTGGGGCCTAGTGAAGGACATGGGTCATTATGTCCTTGGATGGTCTTGGAACTTAGTAAATGAGTTTTTAGGAACTTTTAACCCTTCACAAAACAATTATTTTAGGGTTATTTGCTTACTAAAAAATCATTAAACTTGGTCAGGAAAAATTTTAGGACATACCCATGCTCTGTGAATTTTTAAAAAAATATTGAAAGAATTTTCATATAGACTCCTTCATAAGTCCCCATTTGTCGAATATTTTAATATAATTCATTTATGTGATTAATTGAAGTTGGAAAGTTATAATTCTTGATCAGTAGCCTTTTATGGTTATATTTATCATATAGTAATTTTCTCATAATTTTTGAATGGTTGGTTTAATTTTTCCCTATTTATCATAATATAGTGGTTATGTATCCAATAATTTGTTTAGGGACAAAACCTTTTTGGAAAATTGAGATTTTTGATATTACTGTTATTTTGAGGTTATAAATTTGTCATAATTTTTTAAGGCCATACCTAGTAAGAAAAGTGTACTTTGTGTTCAAAAGTGTATGAGGCATGATTTGGTAGAAATTACAATAAATACCAAATTAAGTAGGAAAATTATAATCTTCTGGATTTATTCCTAAAATATCATGATAGATCCCTAATAATAATCTTAGGTCATTTGGATGATTATTTGTAAGGTCTGCACACAACAAAACCGTAGAACTAGGGAAACAAGTGAACTTTGATATGAGGTAGTTGGTGTACCTAGTCTGGTTGAGAATGAATAAGGTCACCGATGGAAGGCAGGTTATGAGAGTCTTGTTGAACAGAGGCAAGGTTGTGTTCCAAATCGACGATGGATCGTCTTTCCCTCGTGGAAGAGGCTAAATACACTTAGGGTTAGTTTAAGTGTAATGCTAAGAGCTTTGGACATGGGTAGATACCAAGAATAATAATTACCTTGCGAAAGGTAATGATGAGCTTCAGCTACCAACATAGTTCCTAGTGCCCCCGAGAGCCCTTCACCGGGCATACCCTGAGTAGTCCAAGGTTAACCTTAAACCGTAAGACTAAAATGATAAAAGAGCAATTATTAAATACTAGTACTTCACTTTCACTCACACTGATGACTCGGGAGGTTAGTTTTGTTGGGTTGTCCGAGCGGTAGGCTTGGAAGGTTGTAGGTACGGACTGGTTAGTTCGGGGAGTCGATGACTAGGAAGTTTGTTATGACAGATGGGTTAGTCCGAGGAGCCGATGGCTCGGAAAGCTTGGGATGTCATGGTTGCATGTGCATAAAGTGGTGGGTCTTTGTTATTAGACGGTCGTTCGCACTGACGTCGATACGTTGACTCGGGAAGTGCGTTTCTCACTTAGCCAAGGTAAAGTCTGGCGGGTTTGTTAGCATTAGTACGCGGTGACTCTGGTGTGTTCTTCAGAGTCGTACGTAAGGTCTAGGCTTGGTAGTGCGGATACCCGCCTAGGAGTGGGGTGGATCAACCCACTGTCTCCATTGTCCACTACGAAGGCTCCTGGGAGTGAAGCTAGCTTCCAAATCTGGAGAACTAAAGGTCTGTGCGCATAGAGTCGTGTGTGTTGCACTTGTATGAACATAGCATTAAACCAACATAACATAGCATATCATATCATCATTGCATTTAAACCCCTACCCCTATCGTATAAATTGGTTTGAGACTTTTTATACGATAGACCTTGCAAAATGACCCCTTAATCTATAAGTTTAAATATGCATTCTTATAAATTAAGGTTACTTTTAATATAGCTTGTTCACTTTACTATTTTACTGCTCTGTACTTTACTTGTTTACATTACTTCTTTATTATTATAGTTCTTTTGTACATACTCCTGTAAGGTAGTTGTCATCTGCTTATTCCACCCTGCTTTGTTGTCCTCCGCTTTCCTCTTCCTCGTACGGTGCCTAACAGTCGCGGGGTGAGGCGAGGACGATAGTGGCTTAGTATTTTAACTAACGGTCGGAGGACCACATCATTTTAGGGGACCGAGTAGCAGGAGCATCAACACCTGTAGGACGAGGAGGCAGGACATGAGGAGCAGTTGTTGCGCACTACCACTATACACGACAATAGGTCGAGGATGGATTTCAGTTTGCTTCTGCTTAGATGTTGTGAGTTGTGTGCGAGAGATCATTTTTATTAGACATGTACCGGGCTTAAGCTCATTTTTCTACTCTCTTTCATACTTTGTACTTATTGTGGATTATTGCTCTTATATATATATTTATAGTGAGCTGTGATCCGTGCACTTGTATTACATACTATTATCTTTTATTGGCCTACTGTGATGTGATCGTTTTTAGCCGGCAGGATCGACGTCGTGCGGTGGAGTCTATCTTGATAGTTGGAGTCACCGTAAGGCGACGGTTCTGGGTGTAAGACCCAGTTGTGAAAAAAAGGAGGTCTTACCAACTGGTATCAGAGGAGACAACAATCATAAAAAAGTAAGTCTACAACACTAGGTCACCCCGCGCGAGCATTAGTTTGGGGACAAACTAAGCAGCGGAAGCTGTGGTGTGCCCATGTGTAAAGATCACAGTATATAGTCCATAAATAAATGAGTTAGGCCAACCCAACTAAGAAACTTGACTCACCAAGACGATTCTTAGCGTATCCTGGTCAAAATTAACCTTAGGTATAAATTCAGTTAAGTTATAAGGACACCCGAAGCGGCTAGAGGAAGGGTCTAATGCGAGAGAAGCTACTTAAGGCTTAAACTCTAATGTCCCTACTTTACTTATCAAGTAGTACTATCGCTTGTTACCCAAACTAATAGGAGCACCTTAAGGAGAATTGACGCCTACGAACCATTAGCGGTATAGTAGGGGATTCATAGTCTCAACTCTCGTATCGATGACATGATTGGGTTGAGATAACCATGATACAAAATACCAAGGGTCGATAAAAATTCAGGATCAGAAGAGACCCATTTGGGATTGGGTCACATGTTGAACCTGATAAGGTTGTCATTAATGGTATATTGAAGAGTTTAAAGGTATGAAGTATATCAACAAGTTTCAGGATGGAATCCTAAGTCTAAGGTTGCGTGCCCTAAGGATTGTATGCATATCTAGGATGAATATAACGCAGTGATATCGAAGATACTTAGCTCGAAATAAGAAGTGGTTTACCTTTTGTTTATTGGGGGCTTATCATTTATTTATTGGACAAATTAGTTACCGACTTGGGTTTCCTTAGACCTATTTTAGAAAATGTGGTGTCACAAACATTATGATATTGAGGTTGATTTTATTCGACGTTATTCAGGAGAAGATAAGATTTTGTAAAAGCGTGTTTGGAATGATGATCTGTAGTATTACCAGGACAATGGTTAGACATCGTAGATCAGGCGAATATTTGACCTTAGTTAAAAAATTGGAAATTTTGGATTGAAATTAGGTCCTGCAAGTTTGAATTGTATTTGAAATTTCTTGTGATTCAAGGCATTCTGAAGTGATTAACAGACAGTCCGTTTTATTAAAAATCACACTCTCTCATAGTTGAGATAGAACAATGTCATGGTAATAAGAAGGAGTAATTACGAGACTTAACTATTACAAGATATCACGTGAATTATAAGGAAATCGAAAAACGGTCTCTTGTGGAGTTCACCCTTGGAGAAGGGGTGATCACACACCTACTTCTCTCCCGTGAGCTGGAAGACAGGAAGAGGGAACTGGGAAAGGACCCAAGGGATCGGCGCGGAAGACCCACCACACACCCGAAAGATCACTGAGCGCTTCCCCTCCTTAACCAAATGTCGAGCTAAGGTACCTCAGGAAACACTAAGGGGACTTTGGAGACAAGTAAGCGTGCCTTCTGAGGTACCCCTTGGATCCTATTTATAGATTCCTGAAAGTGGTCTGCTAAAAGCCAATCTCCGCTGTTCTGAACAACTATGTGCAGCCCACCTGGGTCTGCTAACAGCGAGACTCCGCTGTTTTAACTGGCTATGGGCAGGCCAGCGGGGGAAAAATGGTAAAAATGCTAGCTACGAGTGTTCGATAGCTAGCATTTTTGGCCCGTGAGAGCATTTTTCTTCCGAGCACTGCTTTTCACTCGGACGCATGTTTTTTTCCCCGAGCAAATGTTTTTTGCTTAGTCGCGCATATTGCACTGGTTCTTTTTTGCTCGGGAGAATACAAAATTTTGCAAGTGCATGTTTTTTGCTCGGGAGGAGCTAGCGTTTTCTTGGGAAGCACATTTAAATTTTTTCGGGCTAGCTTTTTTCGTACCAGTGCTTTTTCGCAATTGTACCTGCGCGACAATACCACCCCCGCCTCGACAATGATCCAACGCGACGACGCTCTTACATCTCGCAAATATCCACGCATGACTATCACAGACATATGTAACTTATGTGAAATGAGTATATATTTTCGCACGCGGGCGGGGTTGCGACCTGCATGAGCGTCGTTGTGCTGGGACACTATTAAGTTTTATATAAAATATTATATATTAAATTTCTTTATATACAGTTTTTATGAAAATTTATTAAAACGTGTATAAAAAGTTTTTATAAAACTTTAACTTTTTATAAAAGCTTTGTTCCTCTCTCTCTCACATGAATGACATATATGGAGGAAAATTCCTCTCCATAAAATTTTGAACAAAACTAAACTAAAATTTAAAAATTTATTAAATGTAAAATTGAATGAAAATATGACATTAATTTTTTTAATATAATTTTCGAATAAAAATAAAATCACGCACGGACCCACACACACGCAAATGCACTCTCGCGCACACGCAAATGTACTCTCGGGTGCACGCCAATGCACTCTCGCGCGCACGCAAATGCACTCTCGTGTGTGTAGTTTTCCTTTTTTTTGCTTGAGAGCACGTATTGTGTCGGGGTGCATTTTCTCTAGAAAGCACCTTTTTATCAATGACGCGCGTTTTCGTACGCCGGTATTTTTGGTCCTAAAATGTATTTTTTTGCTAACATGGAGCGCGAGCACATGCGCGTGCGGGTGCTGCCAACACGCTGAGGTTGCACAACTAGCGTTTTCTTGCGAAACACATTAAATATTATTTTTTTTATATAAAATTTTTATTAAAATTTATTAAAACGTGCATCAAATTTTTTTATAAAACTTTAACTTTTTATAAAAGTTTTTCTTCCTCTCTCGCTCTCTCTCACATGAATGAAATATATGAAGAAAAATTTCCCTCCATAAAATTTTGAACAAAATTAAACTAAAAATTAACCCATTGATGCATGATGGGGTTGAAGCCCCATTTATAGGCTTGGGGGTGCATTTAATCATTTCCCCCATGTTTTCTCCTATTGTGGAGATCATGGGTTTGACCGGTCAACCCATTCCCCATGATCTCCACCACAATAGGAGAAATCATGGGAGCCTCCCATTTAACAATTACCGCCGCCGCAGATCGCCACCGCGGTCAACCGCCACCGCCGGCCGCCGCCACCGACGGTAGTTGCTAAATGGGAGGCAACCATCTCTGTTACCCTCTCTGTCCATCAATTTGGTGAGAACGCTGATGAGTGCATGGTCTTGTTATGTAATATTGTATTTTTTTAGATGAGATGACAATAACTTGTACTCTACGTAATACTTTTTTGTGTGTATAAATACATGTCGATCTTTTTATGTAATATTAAATATGTGTTTTTAAGATTTTATATTATCTTTAGCTAAATCTTTAAGAAATATGAAATCATAATTATTATTTGTAATAAAATCTCAGGTACACAAAAAATAGAAATTGAATATTTTGATATATAAATGAATTGACTGTAGTGAGAAGAATAGAAAACAATTGTAACAAATTTTTTGTTACTATTGTTTAATCTATGGTAACGAAATAATGTTTGTTATACTTTATTGTAACGAAGTAAATTTATTTTTAGTGAGGAAAAAATAAAACATTTGTAACGAAATAATATTTGTTATACTTTATTATAACGAAGTAAATTTATTTTTAGTGAGTAAAAAATAAAACATTTGTATCGTAATAGTTTTTATCGTAACTGATTTTTAGTGAGAGAAAAAACATTCGTAACAAAATAATATTTTTTGTAACTAATTTATTGTGAGGAAAAATATTTTTTGGGTGAGTAAGTATCGTTTGTTACAAATAATTTTTTTATAACGACACACATACATTCGTTACAAGAAGTTTTAGCGTCGAGCTTTAGAGCACCACCATTACATAAAGTTTTTTTCGTTACCAAAGAGTTTTTGTTATGATTTATGGTACTTATTGTAATGATTTAGGTCCTTACTATAAGTGTAATTTATTGTAGTGCACCTTCACACCAACCACATGCAGTTGATTGAGAAGTCTATTGAACAGGTTGAAGTGTTCTTCAATGTTACTACCTTCCTGTATCTTCAGGTCGTATAATCTCTACTTCAGTAACAACCTCGTGGTCAACGACTTGCTCATGTACAGTCCATCAAGCTTCTCTCATAGCAAGACTGCAGAATCTTCAACACCAATGTTAAATAACATCTTGTCGTCGACGCAAATCCTGATAGCGTTGGTGGCGTGCTCATCCATCTCCATCCACTCAGAATCCTTCATCGGAGCGGGCAAAGAATCACGCCCCCGCAGTATTTGAATCAACCCCTGCCCAAATAACATATTCTTGACCCGAATCTACCATAAGCGAAACTTCCCGCTACCGTCAAACTTCTCCACAGAATATCTGACCAACACTGTGTTCTTTGCTGTCATAGTTGCTCGTAGTACCTCTAGGCAATCTGATTAATTCAAAGATCAGATCAAGGAAGATAGGGAGTGGACCAATGTCGTCATCTACCGTTGACCCAAACCTAAAACTGGAACGTCCAATTAGCCACCTACTTGAAATCTGTCTCTGATATCACTTGTTGTAAATTCCGACACCCAACGACACAACTATAAAAATCCATAGATAACAAGAACACAAAAAGAACCGCAATTTATATAATGAAAATTTAAATTCGAATACAAGAGAAAATTTGACGGTCCGATGGAATGCATTCGGATGCGCCGGAAGCACACGATCCGCGAGAGAGTAGTAGATCTAGACAACAATTCGTCTCGTACGCGCACTAGGTTCACCAAAACCTTCAACGTCGAAGTCCAACGTTCAACTGCACCACTACCAGAAAACAATGCTGCCACCAGAGAATGACGCTAACAATGTAACCAATAGAGAGAAAACCACCGTTTAGGCTAACTGCACTCACGCATGCCTTCGACACTGTGCCTCTCTAGTCCAAAGAATGTTTACTGTAACGCCGACAGCTACCTCCACAAAGCCCTGCAGATCCACCCTCTCCCATGCCTACAAATATCTTCTCCAAGACCGATGAGAACATCCAAGGCCGGCGGCCCCTCCGAGTACACGAGTGAGAGAGAGAGAGAGATAGAAGGGAGAGAGAAGGGCGGAGACCTCTCTCATAGGAAGCTTCTCTCGCGGATCGTGTGCTGCTCGGAGGCCGCTTGGAACTTGAGCGATTTGACTTCATCGGATGACTTTGACTTGACCCGCTTGTGGATCGGGTGCGGCTCGGGTGTTGCTCGGAGGCTGCTCGTAGGAGGAATCTGGCAGAGCTTCGACCCGAGGAAGAAGAAGACTCGGAGGAAAACGGTTAGAAATGTGGAGGCCTGGGACTCATTTTATAGGCTCTGGGTGGTGGTTATGGTGGTTATGCGTCTATCCACACAACGTAACCACCGTCATGATTATTTATGTTATAGTTTGAATGCGCGTATTTCTCCATTTGGAGACCATTTAAATAAACTATACAATATTAATTAAATCCCCCACTAACCTAGTGGTTAGTGGGTGGTTACACGTGAATCGGATGGCCAGGGATGCTTCCCATCGATCGGACGAAGGGAGCGGGACTCCACGGGCGGCCGGCGAACTCGCTACTGATTTTGCTGGCGAGGGGAAGATTGCCGCCGGCGGAGGAGGGGAGGCCGGATTTGCCGCCCCTTGGTTGCGAGACGGCGTCCGAATGGGGATGGCCGGTTTAGCCTCCCCTTGGCCGCAAGGCGGCGACCAGGAGGGGCGGCCGGCTTGGCCGCCCCTTGGCTACGAGGTTGCGTCCAAGGAGTGGCAACCGAGTTGGGCTCCCCTTGGCCTTGAGGTTGCGGCCAAGGAGGGGCTGCTAGCTTGGACGCCCCTTGGCCGCATGACGACAGCCAAGTAGGGGTGGCAGGCTTGGCCGCCCGTTGGACACGAGGTGATCGCGCGTGTGGTCAATCCCATGATCCCACTTGGTGGGGATCATGGGTGTGTTGTTATGTGCACATCGAATTCCTATAAAATGGTGGTCATCCCCAACAATTTCCCCCAGATCCTTATTGCACGAGACCGATTCAGACGAAGAAAAACAAGGATCTTTCTCTGCTCATTTTTATGGCTGCGACGATGGCGAACTGGGATGGACTTGAATCAACGAGCGGTTTTCCCATACATACTCGGGTAAAAATGATAGAATGTATTATGGCGTAGGAGAGGCGATTAATGCGCCTGGGGGAGGAAGCTGTTGCTCGCATAGTCGCGACGGTGCGCGTGGATGCGTGCTCGGGGTTGCGCACGAGCGTTTATGGTCTCGGTCACACGCGAGCGTCAGCGCGCGCACCATATACAAGATAGTTTACGGGCGTACATGCGAAGGTGCGCGCGAGTGCGCCCGCATGGGTGTGTGGGCGCATGCATGGGAACACATGTGTGAGCGCGCGTGCGCGGGCCTGATCGCGTGTGTCAGGCCCCATGCGAGCGTGAGCGTGCGCCTGATCACGCCCACCTGGCCGCGCGAGGGCCTAGCCGCGCGCGCCTGGACACGTGCAGACGTGCACGCGTCGGGTTGTGCATGCAGGCACGTTCCTGGCTGCGTGCGGGCCTGGCTACGCGCGTGCCTGGTTGTGCGCGTGCCTGGCCGTGCGTGCTTGGTAGTACGCGCCCAGGTGCGCGTGCTAGGCCGTGCATGCGGGCGTGGGCTTGTGCACGCGGGTATGTGTGTGTTGGGGTGTGTGTGAGTGTTGGGGAGTGTTGCAGATATTTTTGATTTGTTGGGTGATGCGCCTTTTGTACATGATGAGAGTGGATGTTCTTCGATTAGACTTTTAGTGTAAAGTTATTTTTAATTTTTGTGACAGGGCTCTAGGCGTACTGTTAGGCCGATGCGTCTTCGCTCCTCCCTTACCGAGGATGAGGTTGTAATATGGTGGAGGAGGTTTGGCTTACATGCCGACCTTGAAGTAAGGATACCACGTGTTGAGGAGTGGGTCCAAAATCCACCTCCCGGCTGGTTGACGATCTGCGAGACTATCTTGAGATCGGGATTCCGATTTC
The DNA here is from genome assembly GCA_039513925.1 of Platanthera zijinensis. NCBI lineage: Eukaryota > Viridiplantae > Streptophyta > Magnoliopsida > Asparagales > Orchidaceae > Platanthera > Platanthera zijinensis. The sequence goes on along the minus strand of CM077090.1, from coordinate 52,232,547 downwards.
CTCCATGCGAGGAAGTGATTGAAATTCTGAAATTCTGTGGCGTGCCGATTTCCCAGTTTACTCCCTTGGGGGTAGTACGCCTTATGGGGCTGGTCGTCTTCTTTCACGAGCATGGCAGGAAACTTTCTTTGGAATGCTTCCGGGATTGGTGCGATGTTTGCTCTGATGATGGCAAGCATGTGGAGGTTTATAGTAACAAGAGCTTGCTTGATTTTGAGATTCGCACGGACCGCCGCCACAGAAATACTTTGTTTAGTTATGCCAGGAATTCTTGGGGCTTGCCGGAGTTATTGAATACTTTGCCTGATCGTTGCCGCCGTCAAAGAGGGAGAGAGCGGGAGTTTTCTTCAGTACTTCGATTTTTTGAGCCTCGCGAGTTAGAAAATCATCTGTTTAGTATTTCTTCGTTTATGGAAGAGAAGCGCTTGTTGCGTTGTGATATTTCTTCAGACTCTGGGCGGACCGCTGAGTCATCTTTGGTTTGCAATCAGAAATGGAAGGCCATTGAAGTTTCTTGAGGTGGCGGTAGTGCGATGCCTTGTTTTTCTTCTCCAGGTGATGACTCTCCTTCTTATGGCGGTGGCGGTTTGCCTCCCGAGGTATAGGTGCTTGGATCATCTGCCCCCAGTCTTTCCCTACAGAGGCGAAGGATCCAAGGCTATCCTCTTCTTTGAAGGAGATGAATGAAGTGGTGAGCTAGCAAGATTTATTTTTTGCTCTTCCATTTTGTAGTATTGTGTTGACTCTTCCTCATCTTTTTTTCTTTTGTAGATTGAGGCTCAGGTTCAGATTTCTGTTACCTGGAATGATCATTATGTGATTTTGAAGGATGGGTATCTGGCCCTCTAGAAAAAGTTTCAAGCTACGACGGGTTCTCTTGTCACCCTAAAGGATGATCATGACCGGGACGTTTATTGATTTCGCCGGATTGGATCGGAGCTGAAGGCGGAATTGGAGGAGACTCGAGCTTCTTTGGTAGTTGAGAAATCTCTGGTGGAAAGGACTAAATAAATATTGAAGCGTGCTCAAGAGGAGACTTCTCATTTGGATACAGAGCTTGGTGCGGCAAAGGCCCAAGTAGAGGCGTTATCTTCTGATAGCCGCATGTCAGAGTTGAAGGCTGCTAGTCTTGCAGAGTATATGGAATCTCTGGATTACATGCGGGATCAATGCTTGATCAGCGAGGAAGTTCGCGATGAGATTTGGAGCAATGAGGTAGAGCCTCATATGGAAGACGTTTGAGATTTGGCTCTCAGACGTGGGGTATCGAAGGCTTTTCATCTTGTTAGCAGGAGATTAGGATGCGACGTATCCGACCTTGGCTTTAATGTAATCTCTGACGATGAGTGCTCTGATGTAGACACGGCTAACGTGTAGCGGCGTTATTTCCTTGTATTAGTGTGTTTGCGTCTTCTGCTTTTCTAGCTGGGTGTCTTGTATGTTGTCCTTATTATTTGACAGTTCTTGATTGGCGCGTTTGTGCATGTATTTTCACGTTGTTGTGATGATTATTGTGTCCTTTTTACTTGCTTGAGCGCTTTTTGACTTGTAGTGTTGTTTTGTGGGGGCTGTAATTGTGCATGTTGCTGATTAGTAACCGAAAGTCTTTAGTTTCAAGGATAACTAAACACCTAGAGGGGGTGAATAAGTTTTTGGTCTTTTATAAATATCTTTTTTACTTAGTGTGTTGTGGGTGAGTTAGATATTTCTTTCAAGACAATCACACAAAGAACACACAAGATTTATAGTGGTTCCTCAGATTATGGGTACACCCACTTTACCTCTTACCTTTCTAACAGAGTGTTAGACAAGGCACTTCTCCAATCTCTGCTCCAAAGAGCTTACAAAACGATCCTGCAGGACCACACAGTCTCCTCCAAGACCTACAGCTCAGGCTCAAAGTCCTACAACTCAGTGATCCAAAGATCACCTACCTCAGGCACAAAGGCCCTACAACTCAGGCTGGGAAGACAGCCTTACCTCAGAGAGAATGATTCTCCTACAACTCAGGCACAAAGGCTCTACCTTATATCCAAAGGATCCTACAACTCAGGAACAAGTGCCCTACTACTCAGAGAGAATGACTCTCCTACCTCAGGCTCAAAAGCCCTACCTCAGATCCAAAATGAATCCTACTCTCGGGCCAAAGCCCTACCTCAGATGTGAAACCATATCCTACACTAAGATCCACACAGGGATCCTTCCTCAGCCTTTATAAAATAGGCTTACAACTCAGATTAGGAAGGAACCTACACTCACATCCAAGAATGGATACTAAAAGGAGAAAGGTTGGTTGGTGTGGTTGACATGACACCAGAGAGATTTCTCTGTGCATGCCTCCTGAGCTGAGATTGCCTCAACTCCACCTTCTTCTCAACAATAAGAAACTTATCTTCGATAAGCTGCTGCTTGTGCTGGAAGTACTTGTAGTGAACTGCTTCTACTTGAACTGAGAATTAGACTCAGTCCTAACTTTGAATTCAGAGAATTGATTCTCTGACCCTTATTTATCTTGAACTAAGACAGCTTAGCTCTTTCTCCTTCCCAGCAACAAGATTATTGATCTTAAATTTGATTTGGCTTGTGCTGAGAAGTAACTCAGAAACTTGTTTCTGAACTTGATGAAGAAGACTAATGATTTGATAGATCTTGTGTTCTTCAATCACTTGACTTGAGTGCAGAGACAAGAATGCTTTTCTTCTAATTCTTTCTCAGAACTCCCTTCTGAACTTGCTGTAGCAGATGAAGCTTGCTACAACTAACTTAGTTGAACCTCTAGATCAACAGATATTTACACTTCAAGCTTCAGCCTCAACAATAATGGCGAGGAGGAAGATGAAGTTCTTTCTATTCAGAATAATGCAAAAGTTATGTTCTCCACGCTGATCTCTGTTCATATATTCCCGAAGCTCAGTGGCTCTATTGAGCATTGGGACCCACATAAATTGATGGCAGAAACTTGCATTAACAATAAAAGTCGTATAGTAGTCCTGTGGCGCTGTTTGTCGTGTACTATAGTCATCTCACAACATTTTGAATTTTGATGACGCCAGCACATGTGGACGTAGTCAAATTCAAACACATTAGTATAAGCATTGAGTGAGCAACCTTCACTCAACGCCAAAACACTTAGACATATTTTCTATCACTAGGCGTTGAGTGAATGAGCTTCACTCAATGCCCAAACACTTAAACATATTTTCTATCATTAGGCATTGAGTGGATGAGATTGACTCAACACTATATAACTTAGACAGTTTTCTTTCATTAGGCATTGAGTGAGTAGGCTTGACTTTATGTCAAAACACATAGACAGACTTTTCTCTCACTAGGCGTTGAGTGAATGAGCTTGACTCAATGCCATATTACTTAGACAGATTTCTGTCACTTGGTGTTGAGAGAGTAAACTTGACTCAATGCCAAAACACTTAGACAGATTTTTCTATCACTTAGCGTTGAGTGAGTAGGCTTGACTAAATGCCAAAATACTTAGACAGATTTTTCTGTCACTTGCCGTTGAGTGAGTAGGCTTGCCTTAACGCCAAAATACTTGGATAGATTTTTATCTATCTACTTTAAGCTTTGACTGTGTGAGCTTGTCTCAACACTATCACCTCTTGGCATTGAGTGAATAGGCTTCACTCAAAGCTTCTGGACTTAGCCAGATATTTCCACAAATTTTCTGTGGCATTGACAGATAAAGCAATACTCAATGATTACATTGTATATCGTTGTGTGAATAGACTTCACTCAACGCCTGTGGACTTAGCCACATTTCTAACTTCCCAAATGCTTGGCTTTGACAAACCAAGCTATACTAAACGCTTCTGGTTATCTGGCATTGAGTGAACTTGCTTCACTCAATGCTTGTGTACTTAGACAAATTTTTGTCTTTCCACTATCCTTTCATGTATCCACCTGCCATAGCCACTTAGGATGCCTGTCAAATCAATGTGCAGAAACCATCCTGCATATAAAAAACTTGTGATACTAGTTAGATCACAACATGTGTATACCATTATCATTAGGCCTTCATCAAATCTTGGACATTGGGATTAATGGACCCAACAATCTCCCCCTATTTGAAGAAGTCAAAATCTAAGACAATGTTATACACTAACACATATATGTAACAAACATAGCAGATACCAATATTGCATAACTAAGAGAAAATAATGAACATAATCAAAATGATTTTCATTTATCTTAGAAGGAACAATTGTTTTTGTGCATAAGACAAAACATGACACATTCCTTAAGCCTTTCTAAGCAAAATAAGAAACTTTTCAAGTTTCAGGTTCCCTTATTACAATGTCACTGCTTTTGGGCTTATTCTTGCTGGTCTTCACAGCAGCACCTTCAACCTCTTTGTCTTTTTGCCTTTGAAAGTAGCTGTATGGTTTTGGAATATACTTGGTAGTCTCAACAACATCAGGTGGCAATGCACCTATCTTTATGTCTCTTCTGAACCTTATCCTGTTGGCTTTATTCTTTTCCAATTTGTCCCATTCTTGGGAGCTATAGTGCTTTCCTCTTTCACTTATGTTAGTCCTGATTTGCTCCCAAGCTGACAGAATGATGGTCCTTGACCGTGGACTCCACTGTTCAAAGTCTGGCTTTTTTTTCCATTTCTTCTCAGTATCTTTTCTTGCTAAGCTTGAATTCTTCATTATCCTCAGCAACAGTCTTTCCTTAAGACTGCAAAATTTGTTCAGTAGTAGGACTGAAAGAAGGAATATCAGCAACTTGAGATGGTCCAACCGCCTGTGAAACTTTAGCATAAGTCTGATCTTGATCATACACATATTAATCATTATGCTGATCCATCTGCCCTTGATTTAGGGCCTCTTGTACTTGAATTGGGGACATGGGGATATTGTCATATTAAAGTTGATCGAACCCACAAGATCCTCTTATGACATTTGTTGTCCACACAACATTCTCAGTGTTTGTTTTTTATGTTCTCACTCTTCCCTTTTTTGACTTCTTCACAAATAGTCTGGGTCTGGGAGATGCTGACTTTGTTTCTTTGAGATTCTAGATAATTTACACCTGCTGTTACTTGATTCTTGACCTCCAACATATGATCATCTAGGAGCTTGGTGCAACTATCCATCTTGGTAAAGATTGCTTCCCTTTGTTGATTCAACAGAACTTTATCAGCATTGTGCACAACAACCATATTGTTTGCTTGAATGTTCTAATTCTCTATGACAGTAACTGCATTTTGCTAACCTCATCCAGTTTCTCTATTGTATAATCCACAATAGGGGATACCCTAGTGAAGAATTTTACTATTTCAGCCTTCAGGAGATTAAATTCAAATCTGATAGACTTGATTTCTATAGATAACTCATTTTTGATGTTCCTGAGGGCATAATCAACAAATTTTTCTAGAGCTCTTCTTTGCTCATCCAATAAGCCATTGAGCTGAGCCAGAAAAACTGGTGGCAACTGATCCAACTTGGCAGAAGTACCTTCATCACAGGTTTCTTGTTCTGGCCTGACATCTGCCCTGACATCACAGTCAGCCACTATAAATGCAGAAGAGTGAGCTTTCTAAGGAACACTTTCCTATTCCTCTAACACTGATGAGTCGATGTCATGCACCTAAACCTGAGCCGGGAGTTTAGAGTGAAGCTCCCCCTCAACCTCTGCCATGTCCTCAGTGACATGCAGAACAGCAGCAGCAGCAACACCTTCATTTCTAGCATCCTGATTCACTTCTGGAGGATATAGGAATTCCTCCCCCTCACCAAATACCTTTTGCATGATGTGTTCTAGGAGTTGCTCTCCTTTATCTTGAGGGTTCTTCCCATCATGATCCACATGATTTGTTGGTGCATCTTCAGCAGTTGCTGGGGACTTAGCGGCCTCCCCCTTCATTACAGTAGATAGCTTGTTGACAATTTCCTCTGCCACTCTTGCGGCTTCCTCAGCTGATGGCATGTCAACATAAGGATCTGGAGTTTCTTCCGATTGAGCCCTGCTCAATTGATTTCTTCTAGCAAGTTCAAAAGATACTAAGACCTGTGCACACATGTCCTTCCTAGTCTCATCAGCAGACTCAGTCAGGTTGGTATCATGGGTCTCATCCTCTGGTTGTTTAGATGAGCTGCTGGATGTGCTCTCCTCTGGAACATGAGCCTATTGTTCCTTTTCTTGGAAACCAGATGACTATGGGGTTGTATAAACCCGTCCCATCTATCCAACATCTTGATGTCCATTCTCCTCATCTGATGGAGTTTTGTTCCTAACCTCATGTTGAGGACTCCTGGAACACTTCTAAGTATAAATAGGGAGAGTATCTTACCCAGGTTGGGTTCAGTCAGACACTCTGCTATTCTTTCAAATAGAACTCTTCCCCAATCTATTATTTTGGAGTGAATAACTCTTGCCATGAGTTCAAACATCCTTTTAGAAATCTTGTAATGGGATCCTGTCTTGCAGAGCAGAGCCTTCCCGATGACATCTGCTAGGAATTTACCTTTTAGGTTTAGTTCTTTCCTAAGAATGGAGCCACTAGTGTGCTTAGACAGGCCACACCATTTCAGAGCAGACCTGATCCCAGACTGATCTAGTTCCTCTTCCTCATCTATTTCTGTGAATCTGGGCAACTGTAGATCTTTGCTCAATTCTCTTGGGGTTATATTTATATTCTCTCCACTGACAACGGACTTGATCTTGCCTCTAGAAGCGTCGACCTTTGCATTGGAGTACAGTTCCAGTACCTCCTTCTTCTAAAGCAAACACGGTTCCGACAGGACGAAATCTAGGTCAGAAACCTAGATTAAGTGAAGAACGAATTACACCTCTTCTGGCACATCCTTGAAGCCATTCTGAACTAGTTCGGAGACTTTGAACATGAAATCTTGACCTTTTGGTGCCATTTCACTTTGGAATTTCTGAAGGTTGGCGAAATAGTTCTGTCTTCTTGGTAGTATCGGGCAGCGAAGGGCAAGGAATAGTGTGGCTTGTCTTATGCACATCACCTTCTATTTATAGTATTTCACTTTTTAGAAGGGGAAGATGCCCGTACCTGTTTGAGATCAAACCTTTGATCAACGTCTGGGATTAATTACCGATACTTAGCTGCAAACAGACAATTTTGCCGCACTCATTTAGTGAACTCAACACTCGACCCTTTTAGCGCTTTTATACTTAGTCTTATTTTGACTAAATTTTCCTATCCGGCATAGTCTATCTCGCAACAAAATAAACAAAATATAGTATAGAGAGCTGTCACAACCCGCATTTTCTCCGAAAAAACAAATTATCAGAGTAGGAGAAAACACGAGTCATGATGCCACGTCGAGCAGGGGATAACTGCCGATGCTCAGGCAAACCACTATCAACTATACTTTATGAAAATTCATAAGTTAAATGATTAGAAAATCAATTATATTTTTAAAGGCCGTATCCCTCGACGCGGTGGATCAACTAGTCCACAGTTTAAAAACTATACTTATACGCTGCGGAAAATACTTTATTCAGGTTAGACATCCAAAAAGAGTGCATAAGTGTCCCCAGAGGACAACTTATACTATGCAAGACCCTACATTTAATTTATTCTATATATAAGAAAACGATCTTTTTACGTTGTTTGAAAAATAGTGACGAGTTTTATAAAACATGCTGATCATGAGTAATACTTATAATAGTATTTTTAGATTTAAAAGTAACTAGCAACCTAGCATAAATCATCCCCAGAGCAAGTAGACTAACTCCAGAAAGGTAACAGCAAAAAGTAACATATTTAGTATCAAGGTAAAAACTACCAGTGGGCGCCAACAAACTGACACGAACCCACTGGCAAGTATGTATGTCTGTAAGAAAAACAACACCAAAACTACCTCGCAAAAATAAGGATCTGATCTCTATAGCACCAGAGACCACCAGCAACTGCACAACACCACTAGCTGTCAGAGCGGCTACTATCCAGAACCTGAGACATTCAAAAAAGAAAGAACACATCAACAAGCAAAACAAGAAAACTGCTCGAAAGTGTCAATCAAAAGATAAGTAAAAGAGGAAAACAAAGTAGTAACAGTCACAACTGCCCAAGACAAGGCAAAAAGGGAGAGCACTAAGTGCGAGGACACAACAGTAACTCTGCCCAAAAGTTGCAGAGTCAACAAGGCTACCATGAGCCCAAATGCTGCAATCTACCAAGGAAGAAACGTCTAACACCCTAAGCTGTGATAAATGGTAGTAGCAAAAACATCGCGGATCTGGGTTGGAGGTAAACTCGGTACCCCAACCACCATTTCCAAGAAACCAAGCTCAGGGGTCTATAGGTGAAAGCACTAGGGACCTCCCACCCCCTTGCCCAGCCCGTACCTGGAGCAAGATAAAAGAAAAAAAAAGGGTGGCCTTGGCTAAATTACACAACACCTCCCCAATTAAGAGCTTCAAACCACCACTACTAACCATGACCCACGATTCGGCCTTTTTGGAAAAACAATAAAATAGCCGACAAGGAACCTCAAAATCAAGAAATTCACTCGGGGGAGAAAATCAAGGTAAGGGAAAAGCGTTGAGATGACTCAACACGGCCTAGCGTTGAGTGAGCCCCACTCACTCAACGCCTAACCAGACCTTGGCGTTGAGTGAGTTAGCCTCACAAAGCACCAGAATCAACCATGGCGTTGAGTGAGGTTCACTCACTCAACGCCCTCTGCAAGAACAGCTCTGGCATTGAGTGAGCTAACCTCACTCAACGCTAAAACAGCTATGGCGTTGAGTGAGGTCCACTCCCTCAACGCCTTTAGCAAAATAGGCAGTGGCGTTGAGTGAGCTAACCTCACTCAACGCTAAAACAGCTACGGCGTTGAGTGAGGTCCACTCACTCTACTCCTTAGTACTTAACCGCAAAACCCAACCGTGGCGTTGAGTGAGTCCACCTCTCTCAACACCAAAATAGCTTTAGCGTTAAGTGAGGTCAACTCACTCTACGCCAAAGTACTTACCCGCAGGAAAACCCTAAACCAATGCCATCCAGAAGAGGTCGGCGGGAATGCCGATCGATTCTCGCCGAATCGGCGGGAAAACAGATCGATTCATGCCGAATCGGCGGGAAAGCAGATTGATTCTCACCGAATCGGCAGGAAAACAGATCGATTCTCGCCGAATCGACGGGAATGCAGATTGATTCTCGCCGAATCGGCGGGAATCACTAACGATACTCGTCGAAGTCGGCGAGAATCATTTAGTGATTCCCGTTGATTTTGACTTAGACGAATTTTCTCACTCAATCGCCTCACTACTTAGCCGCAAAAGAATAGACCAAACTATGGCTTTGAGTGTGTGCACCACACTCAACGCCAAGCCCGGGCGGCGTTTGGCTTTGAGTGTGTGCACCACACTCAACACCAAATCCCGAGAGCCTACCAAGACTGGTTCTAACAAGAGCACTAACACAAAAACCTCCCTCTCTCTCTCTCTCGGCTCCACCCGCAAAAGCACCAAACTAGAAATAAAAATCTGGAGTCTAAATGGTGAAAACAACCAGCGAGTTGAGCAAAACAACACAAGGAGGGGGGCTTATAAAGGGAAACTGAAGCACAGAGTTTTAACAAGCAAAAAGAGAAAAGCTTGGCTTCTATCCTAGGGCTAACCGGGTAGTTAAGAGGGGGAAGATCAAAATAGCAAGTGCAAGAACCACTTGCCTCAGTTTTTCAGCGAAGCTTCACTCGAGTCCTTCCTCTCCCTCGTCACCAGCAGCAACAACATCTAGCCAGCACATCCCGAGCTTTAATGGCGGAAAGGGCAAAAACCGAAAATCCATATCTCCTAAAAACTCCATGAAAAATCAAATCTCTTACAGTAGAAACGAAGATCTAAGAGAGAGCAATCCAAATCCGCTTTCGAAATCGAAATCCGTCCACAAATGCTCCCGGAATCGCCGTCCGAAGGGGAAGCAGGTCCGACGGTTTTCCTCTGTTTTCCGCGAACAGGATCAGACGACAGTTTTCGGGAAGAAGAAAAATGGACCCGCTAATTTGGCTTAACAATTTTAAATAAATCTAATCAAGCCTAATCAGCCTTAACCGCCTCCTAAGCCGTCGGTTCATTTCCAAAGCTTTTGATCGCAGAAATCATCTAAATAGCTTTAAATATACACATTTGCTTTTATTATTAACACACCCAAAACGACGCGAAAACCAAACTACCTCGTAATTTGACGAAACTCGCACCGTAGCTAAATACCCATGCTACGAACGCAACAGCGAAGTCGAAATTAACTTTCGACGAACAAAACTCGAGTTATACCCACCCGAAGCAAAACCACAAGCATCCCCCGAGAGGCCACTCCGGGTCACCCAAAACGACTCGGCTTGCTAGGGAGATCTTGCCAATAGGCTACAAAATAGGCCACCCAATTCTAAGGAGTTAAGACCATACTCCACAGATGGCACAAGCCAAGAAAATGCATCGACGTAACGCCAAATGAGAATTAAATAATCGCAGAAAAATCGGGTGCGTTACAAGAGCTATTGAAGCTGAACTAAATTCAACATACCCAGTTCAAATTTGAAGGTGTTGAACTTAGTTCCACCTAGCGGCTTAGTAAAGATGAGAGCATCTTGCTTGTCTGTTGAGAAAAATTTAAGACTAATGTCTTTCCTCTCCTCATGCTCTCTAATACAAAGATTGCACTAATAAACTCACAATATAAAGGAGTTCTACTTATATTTATATTGTAAACTTGGAGCAGATGCTGGATCCATAAAAACTATGCTCAACAACTTCCTTGCACCCTGTAAAGTCTCTTGGTAAGACCCAAGCTAGTCTAGCACCCCAGACTGTACTAGATCCCCCTCAACAAGAGCATCTAGCTTGTTAGTCTCCCCCTCAATTATTTCACACATCTTGGACATTCTTTGTTCCATCTATGCAATTGCAGATCTTAGGTCCATTGCTCATAGGTGTATGATCCTGAAGATAGCTTCCTTATTCCCGTCCTATGTTTGGAACATCCTCTGTCCAAGTACCATATATGGGTATGGGTACCCGGACTAACCTGCAAAACAGAATTTAAGTTACCTTAGGACCCCAAAATGAATTGGGTCTTAGGTTCTTGTAAGCATAAAAATGCATATGTCTACCTACAACAGTCCTGTCAGAAAGACTCACCCTTGCCCTTGACACACTAGGGTTATGCCAACAATCTATGGCAAAGTGGCCCACTTTACCACAACACCAACATTCATCGATGTTATTTCTCCTCTTCTAAACACCCTTTAAAGAGTGAAAGACATCATTGGCTGTCTATTTAAACGGGACTGTTGTAGCCTTCTTCTTGTTTCTCTAAGCAAGAATTTGACTAAAGGTGAGTCTACCAGTAGAAGTACTTGACAAACTCCGAGCTTCATCATCAACAACCTTCTTTGCAGTTGGCATGCTATTAATGACCTTAGTGTTAGCCAAGACATCCTTACTGACTGACTTACCCTTGGTCTGGGTTATTGTTGGAAGAGCCTAAGAATAGGCCACTGCCTTATCCTTGAATGAGGGGGCTGGAGCACTAAATACAAATGGTCCATGATAGACTATTTGGACTTTTTCATGGGGATTCTTCTGTGCATTCAAACCCATGCCCGTCCTTCTTCCATTTTAAGATACACTTGTATTCTTATAAAGGTGAATTCCTATTTTTCCAGTGACCATGCATGGAGCCTTGGTCATACCTGTGGGAAGGGAGGATTGCCTTGTGAAAGGTGGCCTAAGGCACTATAGGACCTTTGCCTTTCCCTTAGGAATGGGCAAATTTGGAATTCCACTCAGACCCTGAACCTCTCATATTTCTTTGAGAGGTAAAGGAGTCTATTAAAGGCATTATAGACTTAGGCTTAGAGAGACTAGCCACAATCCTTTTCTCCCTCCTGAGCAATTCTTCTAGGTCCCTTATGCGATTTTCCCAGTACTCAATGGTGCCAATATGAATGAAGGTAATAGTTTCCAGTTCACTAACTTCCTTCATTTTTAGATCTGACAGAGATGTTGATTCTGCATGCTTGGAGGTAGCAAGCTAAAGGGAGATGATCTCCTCAACTTGTATCTTGGACTGCTTCTTGCTTTTCTTTAAAGCCTTTAGAAGTTAACCATACATATCAATCAATTGATTGATATCTTGCTCAGGTTCAGAGTCACCTTCATCACTGGATGAAGTAGCTTCCGAATCTGGACTGGTCTCATAGCCCGACTCAGATGATGAGCTGGATAGTGATTGTACCTTTACTGGACCAGGCTGATCCTATCTTGAATCCTCATCTATCCTTGCCATTAGCCTATAGCAGCTGATGTCATCTTCAACTTCTCCAACCTCCTCTGAGTCATTGTAAGAATGTGACAGAGGAGCCCTAATACCTATCCTAGTAGCAGGATAGTCTTCAACATCTTATTCAGGCTCTTTTCTCTTGACTATTGCTTCCAGTGTTGAGATCTTCATAGGTATGAAGATGCTTGGGTCAGAAGCTTTTATGATAGCCTGATCCTCTCTTTCCAGATTTCAAATCTTTCTTTTATGTAGTCTTGAAGCTCCATTGAGCTCAACATCTTATGGTTCTCTCCTGAACCCATAAGAACTATCATTTTAGCTATCCTTGGAGATCAACTCAGACTATTAAGTCCTATGGAGTTTTCACATTAAATCTTTTGACTATTATAAATGACATGTGTTTCATGAAAAATAGGGAAAAGGGCCGTCATCTTTAACCATGAAAATTGACATGTGTTTTTGATCGAGGGAAGCTTCCAAAAAATAGGTCAAGGGAAACTTCATCAACATCTATCTCATATCATATAACACCATTACCCCCATGGAATTGGCCCTATAAATAGTCACGATGGAGAATGAGGAAGGCGTCAACTTCTCTCCAAAACACAAACATTGGAAAGTTTCTCTTCGGAGGCCTTTGTGGCAATCAATCTTGGTTATGGAAAAATTTTGAACGCCTTGGAGAGAATTTGTGTAATCCGTCTAGTCTGTCACTATCGGTAATATGCAATTTTTCAGCTACTGTTTACTGTGTATTATTGTGTTGAGCAAAGTTGGTGAAGATCATGCGTGGATCGAAGAGGGAAATCTTGTAATTGCCTATTTGTTTTTACACATATTTAGTGGCAGTTTTTTGGGTTGGAATCTGATCGTCTCGTAGCTTTTGTCCTATGGGGTGAATAGGTTTTTGGTCTTTTATAACTATCATTTTTTACTTAGTGTGCCGTAGGTTAGTTTGTAACACCCCAAAATTGTCGTAGGAGCGACGGGGATCGATTTTGGCCAAGTCGGGTTTTTGGTGCAGGTGACACGGGCCCCGATACGGGCGTGTCGGAGGCCGTGTCGGGCATGTCGAGCTCGGGCCGTGTCATCGACCAGCGCAGGTCGACGATGGTCGTGTGGTGGAACACGGCCTAGGACACGGGCGTGTCCCAGGCCGTGTCACACCTGTGCTGTGCGGTTGGGTGCACGGGTAGTGACACGGGCACGAACACGGGCATGTCTAGTTTGACACGGGCGTGTCCCATGCCGTGTCACCAAGCCGTGTACCCCTCTGACTGCAAAGTGTCGATTTATTGCACACGGGGGGGGGGGGGGGGGGGGCGTGACACGGGTCCTGACACGGGCGTGTCGCAGGCCGTATCACATGCCGTGTGCTGGTTTTCAATTTGGGTCGAGACGGCGAATGAGCTACACGGCCAGGCACATGGCCGTGTGCCAACCCGTGTTCGGCCTAGATTTTATAATTTGAGGCTTAATCGTGGCCGTTCATTTCCTTGGCTTTGGATCCGACGGTGGGGGGCTGCTCCTGGATGGTTTTACCCGGGAATAGGGTTTAGAAACCCTCATTTATCTTGAGTGGTTCTCTTTCTAAAAGCTAGAGAGAGGAGAGAGCAAGGAGGAGGAAGAAGGGCTAGATCCGGCCGCCGGAGGAGCTTCGGAGTTCCGAATCACGATCCGAGTCCAGATCCGCGGAGGCGACGCCGTTGCGGTGCTTTCCAACCGTATAGTTTTCGATGACGCCGCGGAAGAATGCAAGGGTAACGATTTCTCATCCTTGGGCATGTGAAGCCCTTTTCCCTTTGCATAGGAAGCCCGCTCTCGCGAGTGAGCGAAGAGTTGGAGCGTTCCTTGGGGTAGATATGTGAAGTCCCCCTTGTGTAGAGTCCGTATGCGTAAACGGGCATAGGCATTGTGTGTGAAGCCTATCCGGACAAGTAGAGCCGGATCGGTGATGTTGCATTGCATATGAACCGGGGAAGACTCCGGGTGTTTGGGTGTTTTTCGGGTTTTCTACGTGGTAGATTGCATCAGGGAGCCTTGGAGATTAACTCCAAGGTGCACCCGGAAAACTGGGCAAAAGCGGGATTTGCCAACACGGTGGCCGGGGAGCCAACGTGAACATAACCGGGTTATGTGATTGTTGTGGCAGAAACGGGACTCGGTGAGTCTTGACCTGCGCATATGGCTTAAATTGCCGTTGCGATATGAGCACGGGTCAGGCAGAATCGTACCCGGTCTATGTCATTCGGTAGGACCGTTGGCATGGATGAGGGTCTTCGGCGGTCTATGGCTTAAATTGTCGTGATCAAGGCCAGGAAGGCAAAATGCTCATATGGATGACTGTCCAAGAGACGGTGGTGGGTTGGGAACGTCTATGGCTTGAATTGACGTGACGTTGGCCGGTTCGCCGAGAATGTGCCCTGAGTGCACGGGGTGTGTGGCCGTGCGAGCCTACGCCTGTGTTGATGCGTGTTCACATTAATATATTGCCTATACTAATGAAGTGCAGGGAAAGAGCATCGCCGTCCCGATTTTGGGGGAGGGATCGTTATAATTTGGTCAGCATTGCTGACCGTTGCTATTGTTTGCCACCGGGCGGTGGTTTGTGGCTTGCAGGTGCTGCGGAGCAGAGCGGGAAATAGCGGGCGAAGGCCCTTGTTGCAGTGCTGGCCCTCGAAGGTCTAACCCTTTTTATGCTTTCCGCTTATTTCATGTATGGCCGGCCTGCGAGCCGAAGTATGAAAACACTATTTTTGTTAAGTGAACAATGTAAGGCCGTAAGGCCAGTTCTCTTTTGTGTATGATTACATTCCTGAGTTGGTAGTGGACATTCATGCTTTGTAGCAGGGTTCTTATTTCTTTTGCAACTTAATAATTTGCTTCCGCTAGGTGTTGTGTAGGATGACATGATTGGTTGAATGGTTTCAACGCGTAACCAACCGGTCTGTCCGTAGTATATGGCGTCGGGCCCCGGCCGGACCTACTGCTATATGCTATGTGACGGATAGTGGTGTTACAAATTGGTATCAGACTTCTGGTTTCGGTCAAGCTTAAATGAATTCGTGGACGAATTCACTTTAAGGGGTGGTGAGCACATGTGTGCGTCATCGTTATAACATGAAAAGAACCCATGAATGTCCACTTAGGAATGAAAATATACATGTTTGAGGAACCTGCGTGTTCCTATAATTGCTGTTTGCAGTAATTTTTGGGTCGCTTATCGGTGTTTTGCACGATTATAGGTGACCAGAAGTGGTGCTAGGCCGTCTGAACGGCCAGGTTCTGAGGCGAGCAGTGCGCCAAGCGATGCGCCTGCAACACCTCCGTCTGCCGAGACCATTAGGTTGGTGGCAGAAGCGGTCATGGAAATGATCAATGCGCAGCCTGCAAGGCAGGTGCAGCAGCCCGCTCCTGCTATGGAGCAAGTACTGCTTCAGACGGCAGAGCAAAGGAGGGTTGAGCAAGTAGTGTTAGAGCCAGAGTTGCCTCGGAGAGCAACAGAAAGACAACTGAAGCACGTGATGGGCTTTCACCCACCGGTATTCACGGGGGAAGAAACCCCGACCCAAGCAGAGGATTGACTCTCAAGGGTCAACAGGGTGATGACTGCGACGGAAACGGAAGAGTGGCAGAAGACCACTATAGCGACGTTCCTTTTGGATGGGGACGCAAGGTTATGGTGGGAAGGCCTAGAGCTACATCAGTTGCGGGGAAGGCCGTTGGCCGAAGTTTCGATGGAGGAGTTTGCGAGATTGTTCATGGTTCGATACCTCCCCTCGGCGCAGAGGATTGCGCTAGAAAGCGAGTTTCAGAAGTTGGTGCAAGGGGATTGCACCGTTGATGAGTACCTCCACGAGTTTACTCGGTTGGGGAGATATGCCGGCGCTACCTTCGCAGACGAGGAGCGCAAGACGAGCCGCTTCTACGAAGGGCTAAGAGATGATCTAAGATTGCTACTGTCGGGGCCCAAGACGCAGGGTTTCATGACCCTGGTCAGTTCGGCCCGGTCCTTGGAGAAGGACATGAAGAATGTCCAAGCAAAGAAGGAATCCGGTAGCAAGAAAGCGGAGTTCAAGGCACCGACTACGTCGAAGTCGGGCTACCGCGGATTCTATAAGAAAGCTAAGACGTCGGGTCCAGCTGCTTCAGGTGCCTCGGGGGCAACTACCAATCGAACCCCGGGTGCTTGTTTCACGTGTGGAAAGCCGGGGCACTTTGCCCGTGATTGCTGGAGTGGACGCTCAAAGTCCGAAAGGAAACAAGGAGCTACCTACGAGGAGAAGGGCAAAGCGGTGGAGTCGACCGCATCCCACTATGCTCCGACTCAGCCTAGAGTCTATAACTTGGGCCAGCAGGAGGCCATCAAGCAAGCGGATGTGGTGACAGGTATGAGTTAATTTATAGCAAGTTAGCTTTAATACCGTTATCTATTGCTTGTTAGCCTAATATTGTTTGTATAGGCTTTGTTATGATTAGTGATAGTCCGACACGGGCACTATTCAATACGGGAGCTTCACACTCCTTCTTGTCCGAAAGCTTTACATCGCGCATCAGAGTCCCTTCTTCGATGGCGAAGCACAAGTTGGATGTGCTGCTACAGAATGGGTGCTCGATGCGTGCGGATAGGGTGTGCGTCGTAAAGGTTCACATTGGGAGCCAAGAGTTCGACTTGCTAGCGTCATTGCTGCCGCTAGTAGAGTTCGACGTGATCTTTGGAATGGATTGGCTGTCAGAGCAGAAAGCTTGGATTGACTGTGACCGGAAGGAGGTCAAGCTGGGTGTAGGGCAGGAGAGTACATTCGAGGGGCTAAAGGGGTCGAGCAAGACACTGATGTCTGCTCTTCAGGTGGTGAAGGCAGTTCGTGCTGGTGCAGATCTGTTCTTCGCAGTAGTGGGGGCTGTGGAGCCAAAGTCTCCGTTGGATAGCATCCCCGTGGTTTGCGAATACCCCGATGTGTTCCCGGATAGTCTTCCCGGAGCCCCACCGCAGCGGGAGATTGATTTCACCATCGAGCTCGTACCGGGGGCCAAACCGGTGTCACGTGCTCCGTATAGGTTGGCGCCTAAGGAAATGGCAGAGTTGAAAGTTCAGCTAGAGGAGCTGATGGAGCAAGGGTATGTGCGTCCAAGCTCGTCTCCTTGGAGCGCACCGGTCCTCTTCGTTAAGAAGAAGGACGGGAGTATGCGGCTGTGTATCGACTATAGAGAGTTGAACAAGCTAACAGAGAAGAATAAGTACCCGATCCCGAGGATTGATGATCTCTTTGATCAGTTGGTCGGATCGTCGGTATACTCCAAGTTGGACTTGAAGTCAGGGTACTATCAGCTGAGGATCAGGGAGTGTGATATCCCGAAGACGGCGTTTAGTACGAGGTATGGGCATTTCGAGTTCACGGTCATGCCGTTTGGACTGACGAATGCGCCATCGGTATTTATGGATCTGATGAACAGGACGTTCAGAGATTTCCTGGATCGCTTTGTGATCATCTTTATTGACGATATTTTGGTGTACTCGCAGTGCGAAGAAGACCACTTCAAGCACTTGCATTTGGTATTGGAGACTTTGAGGAGGAATGAGCTTTACGCAAAGTTCTCCAAGTGCGAGTTCTGGCTACCCTCGGTAGGGTTCCTTGTTCATATAGTGAGTGGGGAAGGTATAGCGGTGGATCCGGCAAAGATTGTTGTGATACGGGAGTGGCCTGCGTTATCTTCTGTCGCGGAAGTCCGTAGTTTTCTCGGGCTTACCGGATATTATAGGCGCTTCGTAGAGAACTTCTCGCGGTTAGCATTACCTCTCACGAAGTTGACAAGGAAGGATCAGAAATTCTTGTGGACGCAAGAGTGCGTGCAAGCTTTTGAGGAGCTGAAGAGATGGTTGACCACGGCGCCAGTGCTTAGTTCGCCGAGTGGGACCGAGGGCTTTGAGGTGTATAGCGATGCTTCGGGTAGTGGCTTGGGCTGCGTGTTGTTGCAGCATGGGAGCGTGATAGCGTATGGATCGCGTCAGCTGAAGATGCATGAAAGAAATTATCCGGTGCACGACTTGGAGTTGGCGGCCGTGATATTTGCACTCAAGTTGTGGAGGCACTACCTATACGACGTAAGGGTCGATATATACACCGATCACAAGAGCCTAAAATACTTGTTGGAGCAAAAGGACCTTAACATGAGGCAGAGGAGGTGGATGGAGTTCCTGGGGGACTACACCTTCAAAATACATTATGTACCCGGGAAGGGCAACGCAGTTGCGGATGCGCTGAGCCGCAGGGCTCCCGCCCAAGCCAACTGGTTGTCGGTGCATGATGAGCGGCTAGTACAGGAGTTGGAGGAGCTTGAGATCTGTTGCGTTGACAGGCAGACGAGCGCCAAAGCAATGTTAAACTGGACGGAAGTGCAGTATGACCTGGCTGACCGGGTTCGGCAGGCATTGGAGTTAGATGACTCCATGAAGGAGCTTATGGAGGCCGCTCTGGATGGGTCAAATTCCCAGTTCTCGGTGGAGGATGGTTTATTAAGGAAGGATCATCAGTTGTGCGTCCCGAGTGGGGGTAACCTCCGGGCGGAGTTGATGTACGAGGCTCATCATACCAAGTACTCAATCCACCCAGGGAGCACAAAGATGTATCGTGATCTCAAGAAGCTGTTTTGGTGGCCGGGGCTCAAGAAAGATGTGGCGTTGTACGTGGCTAAGTGCCAAACGTGCGCCTTGGTGAAGGCGGAGTGCCAAAAGCTGGGAGGATTTCTGAAGTCCTTGCCTATACCGGAGTGGAAATTCGACGATATATCTATGGACTTTGTGCACGCGTTGCCAAGGTCGCAGAAGGGGAACGACGCCATCTGGGTGATCGTAGATCGGCTAACCAAGGTGTCACACTTTATTCCGCATAGGAAGGATGATCCAGTGGAGAAGTTGGCAAAGTTGTATGTTGACAATATTGTTAGGCTGCATGGTGTGCCTCGTAGCATTGTGAGTGATCGCGATGGGCGGTTCACGTCAAATGATTGGAGGTTGGTGCAGCAGATGCTGGGAACTAAGTTAAAGTTCAGCACAGCTTTCTATCCGCAGACGGATGGGCAGACCGAGAGGGTCAATAGAACGATGGAAGACATGCTACGCATGTGTGTTCTGGATTTCGGGAAGCATTGGGAAGAACACCTTTATTTGGTGGAGTTCGCGTACAACAACAACTACCAAGCGAGTATACAAATGGCGCCCTTCGAGGCCCTGTATGGTAGGAAGTGTCGCACACCGTTATCGTGGCTGGAAATGGGTGAGTCAAGGTTGTACAAGAAGCAGGAGGTGGAGAGTGCTACCTCGTTAGTGCGGATCATTCGGGAGCGCTTGTTGATCGCTCAGGACCGACAGACGAAGTATTACAATGCCAAGCACCGGAACGTGGAGTTCGCGGTAGGCGACTGGGTATACCTGAAAGTGAAGCCGTTCAAGGGGGTTTCGCGGGTGAGACGCTTGAAGAAGCTGAGCCCAAGATACCTTGGACCTTTTGAGGTTCTAGAGCGAGTCGGCGAAGCTGCATACCGTTTGAAGCTATCGGTGGAGTTGAGTGGATTACATGATGTGTTCCACATTTCTGTGTTGCGGAAGGCGGTGCAAGAGCCTTCGCAGGTGATCGCAGTTGACCAAGTGCCGGTGGGAGAAGGGTTGACGACAAGGGTCAAGCCTGTTCGTATTGAAGATGTTGAGGTCAAGAGGCTTCGTAACAAGGAGATCCGGATGGTTAAGGTCCGGTGGGATAACTGCGGGCGTGAGGAGCTCTCTTGGGAACGGGAGCAGACTATGCTCGAGGAGTACCCGGAATTATTCCGCTCAGGTACTGTTTTACGTTAAGTCCTGTTTTTCCTTTATTAATTTCGTGGACGAAATTCTTTAAGGGGGGTAGAATTGTAACACCCCAAAATTGTCGTAGGAGCGACGGGGATCGATTTTGGCCAAGTCGGGTTTTTGGTGCAGGTGACACGGGCCCCGACACGGGCGTGTCGGAGGCCGTGTCGGGCGTGTCGAGCTCGGGCCGTGTCGTCGACCAGCGCAGGTCGACGATGGTCGTGTGGTGGAACACGGCCTAAGACACGGGCGTGTCCCAGGCCGTGTCACACCTGTGCTGTGCGGTTGGGTGCACGGGTAGTGACACGGGCACGAACACGGGCGTGTCTAGTTTGACACGGGCGTGTCCCATGCCGTGTCACCAAGCCGTGTACCCCTCTGACTGCAAAGTGTCGATTTATTGCACACGGGGGGGGGGGGGGGGGGGGGGGGGGGGCGTGACACGGGTCCCGACGCGGGCGTGTCGCAGGCGACACGGGCGTGTCGGAGGCCGTGTCACATGCCGTGTGCTGGTTTTCAATTTGGGTCGAGACAAAGAATGAGCTACACGGCCAGGCACACGGCCGTGTGCCAACCCGTATTCGGCCCAGATTTTATAATTTGAGGCTTAATCGTGGCCGTTCATTTCCTTGGCTTTGGATCCGACGGTGGGGGGGTGCTCCTGGATGGTTTTACTCGGGAATAGGGTTTAGAAACCCTCATTTCTCTTGAGTGGTTCTCTTTCTAAAAGCTAGAGAGAGGAGAGAGCAAGGAGGAGGAAGAAGGGCTAGATCCGGCCGCCGGAGGAGCTTCGGAGTTCCGAATCGCGATCCAAGTCCAGATCCGCGGAGGCGACGCCGTTGCGGTGCTTTCCAACCGTATAGTTTTCGATGGCGCCGCGGAAGAAAGCAAGGGTAACGATTTCTCATCCTTGGGTATGTGAAGCCCTTTTTCCCTTTGCATAGGAAGCCCGCTCTCGCGAGTGAGCGAAGAGTTGGAGCGTTCCTTGGGGTAGATATGTGAAGTCCCCCTTGTGTAGAGTCCGTATGCGTAAACGGGCATAGGCATTGTGTGCGAAGCCTATCCGGACAAGTAGAGCCGGATCGGTGATGTTGCATTGTATATGAACCGGGGAAGACTCCGGGTGTTTGGGTGTTTTTCGGGTTTTCTACGTGGTAGATTGCATCAGGGAGCCTTGGAGATTAACTCCAAGGTGCACCCGGAAAACTGGGCAAAAGCGGGCTTTGCCAACACGGTGGCCGGGGAGCCAACGTGAACATAACCGGGTTATGTGATTGTTGTGGCGGAAACGGGACTCGGTGAGTCTTGACCTGCGCATATGGCTTAAATTGCCGTTGCGATATGAGCACGGGTCAGGCGGAACCGTACCCGGTCTATGTCGTTCGGTAGGACCGTTGGCATGGATGAGGGTCTTCGGCGGTCTATGGCTTAAATTGCCGTGATCAAGGCCAGGAAGGCAAAATGCTCATATGGATGACCGTCCAAGAGGCGGTGGTGGGTTGGGAACGTCTATGGCTGGAATTGACGTGACGTTGGCTGGTTCGCCGAGAATGTGCCCTGAGTGCACGGGGTGTGTGGCCGTGCGAGCCTACGCCTGTGTTGATGCGTGTTCACATTAATATATTGCCTATACTAATGAAGTGCAGGGAAAGAGCATCGCCGCCCCGATTTTGGGGGCGGGATCGTTATAATTTGGTCAGCATTGCTGACCGTTGCTATTGTTTGCCACCGGGCGGTGGTTTGTGGCTTGCAGGTGCTGCGGAGCAGAGCGGGAAATAGCGGGCGAAGGCCCTTGTTGCGGTGCTGGCCCTCGAAGGCCTAACCCTTTTTATGCTTTCCGCTTATTTCATGTATGGCCGGCCTGCGAGCCGAAGTATGAAAACACTATTTTTGTTAAGTGAACAATGTAAGGCCATAAGGCCAGTTCTCTTTTGTGTATGATTACATTCCTGAGTTGGTAGTGGACATTCATGCTTTGTAGCAGGGTTCTTATTTCTTTTGCAACTTAATAATTTGCTTCCGCTAGGTGTTGTGTAGGACGACATGATTGGTTGAATGGTTTCAACGCGTAACCAACCGGTCTGTCCGTAGTATATGGCGTCGGGCCCCGGCCGGACCTACTGCTATATGCTATGTGACGGATAGGGGTGTTACATAGTTAGATATTGCTTTCAAGACAATCACACAAAGCATACACAAGATTTATAGTTGTTCCCTAGATTATGGGTACGTCCACTTTCCCTCTCACCTTTCTAACAGAGTGTTAGACAAGGCACTTCTCCAATCTCGACTCCAAAGAGCTTATTACACGATCCCTCAGGACCACTTAGTCTCCTCCAAGACCTACAGCTCATGCTCAAATCCCAATAACTCAGTGATCCAAAGATCACCTATATCAAGCACAAAGGCCCTACAACTCAAGCTAGGAGGACAGCCCTACCTCAGAGAGAATGACTCTCCTACAGCTCAGGCACAAAGTCCCTACCTCAGATCCAAAGGATCCTACAACTCAGGCACAAGTGCCCTACAACTAAAAGTGAATGACTCTCCTACCTCAAACTCAAAAGCCCTACCTCAGATCCAAAATGAATCCTACTCTCGAGCCAAAGCCCAACCTAAGATGTACAACCAGATCCTACACTCAGATCCACACAGGGATCCTACCTCAGCCTTTATAAAATAAGCTTACAACTCAGATCTAGAAGGATCTCACACTCAGATCCAAGAATGGATCCTACATAGAGAAAGGTTGGTTAGTGTGGTTGATATGACACCAGAGAGATTTCTCTGTGCCTGCCTCATGAGCTGAGATTGCCTCAGCCCCACCTTCTTCTCAACAACAAGAAAACTGATCTTCAATAAGACGCTGCTTGTGCTGGAAGTACTTACAGTGAACTTCTTCTACTTGAATTGAGAATGAGACTCAGTCCTGACTTTGACTTCAAAGAGATGTTTCTCTGACCCTTCTTTATCTTGAACTAAGACAGCTTAGCCCTTTCGCCTTCCCAGCAAAAAGTCTATTGATCTTAAAGTTGATTTGGCTTGTGCTGAGAAGTAACTCAGAAACTTATTTCTAAACTTACTAAAGAAGACTAATGATTTGATAGATCTTATGTTCTTCAATAAGCTGACTTGAGTGCAGAGACAAGAATGCTCTGCTTATACTTCTTTCTCAAAACTCCCTTCTAAACTTGCTGTAGCAGATGAAGCTTGTTACAGCTAACTTAGTTGAACCTTTAGATCATCAGATATTTGCACTTCAAGCTTCAGCCTCTATAACAATGACGAGGATGAAGATGAAGTTCTTTCTATTCAGAATAATCCAAAAGTTATGTTCTCCACGCTGATTTCTGTTCATATATTCCCGAAGCTCAATGGCTCTATTGAGCATTGGGACCCACATAAATTGATGGCAGCAACTTGCATTAACTGCAAAAGTCGTATAGTAGGCATGCGACGCTATTTGTAGTGTACTGTAGCCATCCCACAACATTTTGAATTTTGATGATGCCAACACCTGTGGACTTAGTCAAATTCTTATACATTAGTATAAGCGTTGAGTGAGCAACCTTCACTCAATACCAAAATACTTAGATAGATTTTCTGTCACTAGGCGTTGAGTGAATGAGCTTCACTCAATGCCAAAACACTTAGACAGATTTTCCATCATTAGGCGTTGAATGAATTAGCTTGACTCAATGCCATATCACTTAGACAGTTTTCTGTTATTAGGCGTTGAGTGAGTAGGCCTGACTCAATGCCAAAACACTTAGACAGATTTTTTTGTCACTAGACATTGAGTGAATGAGCTTGACTCAACGCTATATCACTTAGACATATTTTTGTCACTTGTTGTTGAGAGAGTAAGTTTGACTCAACGTCAAAACACTTAGAAAGATTTTTCTGTCACTTGGTGTTGAGTCAGTAGGCTTGACACAACGCCAAAATACTTAGACAGATTTTTCTGTCACTTGGCGTTGAGTGAGTAGGCTTGACTCAATGCCAAAATACTTGGATAGATTTCTATCCATCTACTTTACGATTTGACTGCGTGAGCTTGTCTCAACGCTATCACCTCTTGACATTGAGTGAATAGGCTTCACTCAATGCTTTTGGACTTAGCCAGATATTTCCACAGATTTTCTGTGGCGTTGACAGAGGAAGCAATACTCAACGATTATGCTGTATGGCATTGAGTGAATAGACTTCACTCAATGCCTGTGGACTTAGCCACATTTATGACTTCCCAAATGCTTGGCTTTGACAAACCAAGCTCTACTCAATGCTTCTGGTTATTTGGTGTTGAGTGAACTTGCTTCACTCAATGCCTGTGGACTTAGACAAATTTCTGTCTTTCCACTATACTTTCTTGTATCCACCTGCCATAGCCATTTAGGTTGCCTGTGTAATCAATGTGCAGAAACCATCCTGCATACAAATAACTTGCACTAGTTAGATCACAACATGTGTATGCCACTGTCATTAGGCCTTCTTCAAATCTTGGACATTGGTATTAATGGACCCAACAATAACCTAGTTTGAACGAGGATTACTCGCGGCTTAATTTGCATGAGGATCACCCATGGATGGATTTGCACGAGGATCACTCACGGCTTAGTTTGCACGGGGATCGCCCGCAGCTTGGTTCGCATGAGGATCACTCGCAGCTTAGTTTGTACGGGGATCGCCCGTGGCTTGGTCGTGAGGGGGGTAGGCCCTCATGACGTCCTGGCATAAAAAGGCAGGTTCGGTGAATAGATTTGTATTCAAACCGCATGCGCAGGCTTACCTTTCGCACGAGGATCCCTCGTGGCTTAGTTCGCACGGGGATTTCCCGTGACATAGTTCGCATGGGGATCGCCCGCGACTTAATTTGTACAGGGATCTCCCGGGGTTTAGTTCGCACGGGGATCGCCCGCAACTTAGTCTTACCTTTAAATAGTCAGACATTGTTGAAAAGGAAACACAATACTTTATATAAAAATGGTTTTCACAAGTTTGGGCTTGTCTTGTACAGTAGTTGGTTGGGGAACAATGACAAAGTGAAATACTATTTTATAGTTTAGTGTAAATAACAGCGAAAGAGGATTTGGAAGATGTCCAGGAGTGATTGTTGTAGTATCGCGGTGTGATCACAATCATCCTGGATGACAAGAAATTGCACATCATAGGTGGCCTGCTCAGGTTCCTCTCTAAGAGTGACGAGAATGATGATGGTGCCTATGATAGGTACTGAAGTGCCCCCGGGATGCGCGCCTTAGTTGATTCTAACTTGAGGCTGCCAGCGGTTAGTTTGAGCTGAAGTAGCGTTGATAGGAATAACACATTCACCGTAATCTCTTCGTCTACCAAGACTTGGTCTAACTTGACTGGCAGCTTGCTAATGCTGATGGTTATGCTTCTTGGATTCAGAGCATGAGGCTGCTTCTTATTTTCTAGGAATTGGTCGACTGTCCCTAGGCTGGTGAGCCGCTAAATCTCTTCCTTCAGATGATTGCATTCATCCGTGCTGTGTCCGGGACCTTTATGATATTGGTAATATTTTGATGAATATCCTCGAGCTCGGGCGAGCGACCTGGGCTTGTGTAATGGTGGGTGGTTACAAATCGCTTTGAAAATCTTGTCCTGAGGGGCATTGAGTGGCATGAGCTCTTGGTGTCAGCGTGACTTCTTTATTTGATATGTGTCTGCGCCTGGCTTGAAGTTCCTTTTAGGAGGCTGGTGTGGTTTGATCTCTTGTTTCCTTTTTTGAGATCCGTCATTCGTTGCTCTTCCGATGTTCCCATTGTATTGTCGACCGCCGAGGTAGTGATTTTGCAAGTCCTGGGTTAGCGTTGCCGGAGTGGGGGAGCTACTAGTGCTCGAGAATTTCTTATCTATGTCATACTCCTTGCACGGGGGTGACTTGGTCGTAGCGAAGGGATTTCCCGACGGCTGTGACTTAGTTTGCGCGAACCGCGACATGAAAGACGACTTTACTTCTTGACATATGACAAGTATTATGGCTTGGAGTTCGTTGATTAGGGAGGTGTGTTGGGCGCACATGCCGTCGAGCTTTCCCATAGTATCCACTTGGTCAATTTTGTCGATGCGGGAGGGGGCTGGCTCGATGCGCCCTCCTGGGACGAATGCTTCAGCTTTCCAGGTGCTTCTTTTTGCCATTGAAGCTGCTCCTTCAAAATTGTTGGGTTGAAAGTTCTATCTTGAGTTTCGCTGTGCCGGGGGTACGGTCTTTTGAGGATGTTAGGAGCTCAGGTTCCCACAGAAAGCGTCAAACTTTTGCGGTCTAACTCGACATCCTGATCGGGCCGGAATACCTGGACCGTCTTAGCTCTCGGAACGGTCTAGTGCGCATACAGTCAAATGAGTAGGTCGATTGTACACAAATAGTTTTAACGTAGAAAACCCCTCAACCGGGTAAAAAACCATGTGACCGGATCTGTGCCGGACAAAGTCCACTATTATTGGGTTGTTACAACTAGATTGTGAAGTCGAGGGTGACATGGAACCTTTCGTTACAGATTTGGGGGTGAGAGAACACTTGGCACTCGGCGGACGACATGCCGTCACGCTAAGAGTTGTTACAAATTGTGCTTTGCGCCGATGGTCTTCTGTTAGGAACTTGCTGAGTTTGGACATGGAGCGAAACACTTGGACTTGCGGTGTCGGAGGCCTCTTGGAACTTGAGCAATTTGGATCGTCAGATGGCTTTGAACTGACCCGCTTGTGGCTAGGGCGCAGCTCGAGCACGACTCTGGTGTGGCTTTGAGGCTACTTGTAGGAGGAATCTGGCAGAGCTTCGACCTGAGGAAGAAGAAGACTCAGAGGAAAAAGGTTAGAAATGAGGAGGCCTGAGGCTCCTTTTATAAAATCCATGTGGTGGTTATGGTGGTTACGCGGCTATCCGCACACCGTAACCACCGTCATGATTATTTTTTGTTCAGTTTGAATGCGTGTATTTCGCTATTTGGAGACCATTTAAATAAACTATAAAATATTAATTAAATCCCCCACTAACCTTGTGATTAGTGGATGGTTACGCATGAATCAGATGGCCAAGCATGCTTTCCATCGATCTAACGATGGGAGAGAGACTCCACGGGAGGCCGAAGAACTGGCCGCCGATTTCGCAAGCGAGCGGAAGATTGCCTCCAGCAGAGGACGGGCGGCCAGATTTTCCGCCCCTTGGCCGCGAGGCAGTGGCCGAAGGGGGCGTCCAGCTCGACCGCCCCTTAGCCGCAAGGCGGCGTCCAAGGAGGGGGCGGCCGGATTGGCCGCCTCTTGGCCACGAGGCGGCGACCAAGAAGAGGCGGTCGGCTTAGCCGCCCCTTGGCTGCGAGGAGGCAGCCAAAGAGGGGCGGCTGACTTGGCTGTTGTTTGGTATTGTATCCACAATAACCTTGATTTGTGTGAAGTCACCCTTGAACTAAGATGAATTAAGTTTGTATTTGATGCCATCTTTTAGTTGAGTGCTTGCAGGTCATTATTGCTAAGTGTAGACCAATGTTAGTTTACAGTGAGTCACTAAACACAGGACCATGTAATGTAATCCCTCATTATGTGATCCATGGTGTTGGCTCATGTGTAACCTCTTTATTGGGATACACTTCATTTTCAAGTACTAAAGAAGAAAGAAAGGGTTGCTGACCTTTGATTAAAGAAAAAAAAAGAAATTTTCATTGATAATTTCCTAAGTAAATTTTTCGAAAAGATTAGTGTTTTTCGAAAAGTCTAAACTTCATTTTTCGAAAAAGCCAAGTTATTCTCGAGAAACATTACGATGTTTTCAAAAAACTCTCAAAAATTTCTAAGTTCTTCTTTTCGAAAAATACCCTGAAGAGTTCTCGAAAAACCAAGTTATGTTTTCAAGAGAGCAAGTAGTTTTCAAAAAGTCATAAACTAGTTTTCGAAAAGTCATAAAATAGTTTTCGAAAAATCGATTTCATTCTTCAAAACAGAAGAGTTGTTTTTGAAAACTTTTATTCCTTTCGAATAATAAGTTTTCTGCTTAAAGGAAATTCTGCGTGAAGTCTTTTTCAAAAAAGGCTGAGTTAGTTTTCGAAAAACCAAGATGCTTGCGAAGATTTTTATTCCTTTCGAAGAATACAGTTGCTGGGAATTCAAAGTTCTTTCATTGAACGGAGTTCGCAGTTCGTCAAACAGAATTTCATTCGTCGAACGAGAGTTCAAAGTTCTTTCATCGAACGGAGTTCGCAGTTCATCGAACAAGATTTCATTCGTCGAACGGGAATTCAAAGTTCATTCATATAACGGAGTTTGTAGTTCGTCGAACGGGTTTTCAATTCGTCGATCGGAGTTCATCATTCATTGAATGTGATTTCGATATTTCCTAAGATCTTCTTAATTGATCGACGTGGATCTTTCCTTAAAGATTTGAGACCATGAGAAGAAGTTCTATATAAAGTCTTGTCAAGGATTCACCAACCCTAATCCTGATCGCTAATCTCAACAGAAGAAAAGAATCACCGTACACTTTACAGACCGGGAAAAAGTTGCAAGCCGTCTTCTTCGTTCTTCCCCAAAGCTCTCTCCTCGATCTGGCGACTCGAAAGCAGAAGAAAGATTCGACAAGATCCCTGGTTATAGATTCTAAATCTCTCATTTGATCATGTCAATTCTCAAGATTTCAGATCGAGTTTCTTTCAAGGATTTTTTCCTCAAACTCTTCTCCGAGCTTTCAGTTTTAAGAAGGAAGAATCTGAAAATTTCAGATCTGAAGTGAAGTTTATTTTATCGTTGTTGTAAGATCTATTTTAACTCTTGTAGGAAATTTTGTCTTCGAGTTTGTAGGAAGATTTTTCTTCCGAGCGTAGATCCTGTTTTGGGGGATCGAGTTATAGGAGCGGTGCTCCGAGTTGTAGGATTTTTTTCAATCCGAGATAGTGAAGTAGCCAAGGCTAGCATAGTGCTAGATTTGTGAGGTGGAAGTGGACGTACCAATGATTGGGGAACCACCATAACTACTTATGTCGTCTGGTGTATGCTTAATTTATGTGCTAATTTTTTATTCCGCAAAAGACGCAGATCTCACCTATTCACCACCCTCTAGGTGATTTAGGTAGACAACTATACACTTTTAATTGGTATCAGAGGGTCGTTGTTCACAAAAAAGGTTCACACCTTGAATAGACCTTCCTCTAGTTGTCAAAGAGATCCTCTAGCATGGACAAATCCAAGGATTTCTCTAAGCTTGCAGTGTGTAAAAAAGCAAACTTTCCCATGTGGAAAGAAAGAGTAAAGTTCTACATGGAAGCTATCGACCCCCGCATCTTCATGATAGTAGAAGAAGGCCCTCATGTTCCTATGATAGCCTTTACTATTGATCCTACCAGGAAAGTGCCAAAGAAATTGATGGATCTCGGAAAAGACAAGATTGCACTTGTGGCTCTGGATAAGAAAGCAAAAAATATCATCGCAAGTGCAGTCGATGACTCGATGTTGCAGAACTTAATTCACTGCAAATGTGCTCAGGAAATGTGGCAGTCTTTGATCGTACTAATGGAAGGCACAGAAGAAGTAAGGGATGACAGAAGATCCATTCTGAATCAGAAATATGAGGCTTTATAGCAAGGCCCTAATGATACTATAGTTGATACCTTTAAACACTTCTTCAAAATTATCAATGGCCTGAAGAGCTACGACCGGGTTTTCACTAATGGGGAACTAAATGACAAGTTCCTAAGATCCTTAACTAAGGAATGAGACAACAAAATTTGTGCCATCAGAGAGTTCAGGAGAATGGCAGAAACTGACCATCAGAACCCCTTTTGGAAGCTTATGTCCTATGAGCTTCAAATCAATGCCAAAAAAGTTGAAGAAGAGGGCAACAGATTTTCATCAAAAGAGAAGTCTGTTGCACTGAAGGAAAAAAGCTCAAGGAAGGGCAAGGCTGCATTTCCTGCCCCCACTCACCAAGAGAGTGAAGAAGAAGCTTCCGAGCCTAGCACCTCAGGCTCAGAACTATCTGATGGAGAGTTCTCTCTTCTCTCCAGAAAGTTCAAGAAGTTCCTAAGTAAGAAGTAACATATGGGAGTTCAAGACTCCTCATTCAGAAGATCACGACACGGTGGTGATTATCAAAAGAGAAGTCACACATCTGACAGGTATAAGTCTAAACCGAACAAACATTTTTCTACTGACATCATTTGTTATTGCTGCAATAAGCCAGGTCATGTGATCGCTGACTGCCCTCACAAGAAGAAGGAGGGTGGAAAGAGAGAAGAGCAAAAGTCTTCTCACAGCAAGAGAAAGGAAAAGAGCTTCATTGCAAAGAAGCAAAGGACCCTTAGTGACACTGACTTGTCTTAGTCAAGTGATGATGAAGAAGCCTACTTTGGGCTCATGGCTCACTCCGACGAAGAAGGAGAAGTCCCCCAATTTCATGGGGAGGTAAATGCTCACACTATCCTTTCTAAATCTGATGTTCCTGACGATGACCATGAGGACCACTCCTTTGATGATGAATCAGAACTCATGAGTCAGTATAAAAAGCTGTTTAAAGCTTATGACCGATGCAGAAAGGTTGTTAGAACTCAAACAAAGGAGATAAAATTCCTTAAGGGTGAGGAGATCATTCTGAGGGAGGAAGTCGTAAGTATGGACTCACTCAGAAAGGATCACCAAGCCCTGGTCGAAGAATATAATAACTCTCTCAAGCACCTTAACCTGAAATAAAAGCTTATCGAGGAGTTGGAAGAAAAGCTTGCTGTTGAAAAGAAACTTGTTCAAAGTTTCTCCAATCCCAAGATAATTCTTCAACTCGTGGCTGAGTTCACTACATAGGCTATAGGAGATGGCTTAGGCCAAGTGGCTTGTCCTAGTAAATCTTCTAGGATGAATAAAGCTCAAAGGAAAAATAAGGCTGATAAGAAAGCCTTAGCCGTAGAGAAAGGGAAGGCCCCTCTGAATCAAACAACGTTTAAGAAGGTAATCTTCCCGACAAACCAGTTTGATTTTGAGTCATCCTATGGTCACTTTACCAGGCCTACTTATGTAGAGCCTAAGTCTCACTACTAGGGATGGACCCGTCCCCGAAACTATGGCGAAAGTGCACTCAAGGCACCTTATAAAGAGATCACTCTTCAGAGCTATGGTCCTTATATTCATGGCCACAACATCAAGAAGACACCAAAAGCCAAGACTATTGCAAAGAAGGAGAAGGAGGTGCAGAAACCTTGCAAGTGAAATCATCATGAGGCCTCTACCTCCAGATCTGTCGCCCTTGCTAGACCACATGTTCAAAAGGTCAAGCAGGAGACTTGAAAAAGATACAACAGATTTGACTGTTGGTGTTGCGGTAAAGTTGGTCACTTTGTTGTGGATTGCTGGTTTAATCCCAGAAATTCTGAAACTCCTCACGTTAATAATACGAGGCAGACCACTCGTAGTGTTAACACTCCTAGGGGGAGTATGCTGACAAGGAACCAAGGACCCAAATAGGTTTGGGTTGCTGTATTAAACTGAACTATATTTGCAGGTATGTCCAAAGGCCAACAAAACGCCTATCTGGTATTTGGACAATGGATGCTCTCGGCATATGACCGAGGCAAGAAGGCTACTTCAAAACTTCACTCCAGTCAAAGACGGGCCAAATGTTATCTTTGGTGGCTCTGACAGGGGAATTACAAAAGGCTACAGTATGATCTCTAATGGTATAGTTTCGTTCATTGATGTGGCTTATGTGAAAGGATTATTACATAATATGATTAGCATAAGTCAGTTATGTGATAAAGGCTTTATCGTTACTTTCTATAAGGATTAGTGCCTGATAAAATCTACCTTTACATTGGAGACGGTATTAACAGGCACTAGGAGTAGAAATATATTTTGCCTTAATTTTCTATGTTTAGACACTTCTACCCCAGTGTGTTTTGTGGCAAAAGATAATGCATCTCTTTGTGACCAATAGCACAAGAGACTAGCACATATAAATTTCAAAATAATTAATCTGTTATTTTCTCAAAATCTAGTACGTGACACACCTACTATTAAGTGCATTAAAGAGATTCCATGTCACGCATGACAAATGGGAAAGCAGACAAGGGCTACCTTTAAGGGCATTGGTGATAAAGATTCCTCAAGATGTTTATATTTAATGCACATGGACTTATTCGATCCAATGTAAGTTCATAGCTTAGGAGGTAAGTCATATACGCTGGTAATTATTGATGGTCACTCACGTTTTACTTGGGTGTTATTTTTGAAACGAAAGTCAGATACTTTTGATGTGTTCTCGAATTTTGCTTAGTGGTCAGAATTAGAAGTGACCATGGAACATAATTCGAATCTTGCGCCATGACAGAATTCTGTGGAAGTCAAGGTATATTTAATGAGTTTTCCTCCCCGCGTACTCTGAAAAAAATGGAGTTGCTGAGAGAAGGAATAGAAGACTCATTGAAGCATGTGCTACAATGCTGACTGACTCCTCTCTACCAGAGTACTTCTGGGCCGAGGCCGTCAATATAGTTTGTCACGTGCAAAACATAGCATTAATCAACAAGAGCCATCGTAAGACTCCCTATGACCTACTGAAAGGCAAATGACCGACTGTGTCCTACTTTAGTATCTTTGTCTACAAATACTATGTACTTAATAATGGGAAATATCATCGTACAAAGTTTGGAGAAAAATGTTTTGAAGGTATTTTTGTAGGTTTTAGTAGCCATAGTAAGGCCTATAGAATTTTTAATAAGAAAACTCTGGTGGTAGAAGAGTCAATTAACATTGTATTTGATGAGACGAGCTTGCTTCATAGCAAGCACTTCCAGTGTTTTTCTTGAAGATGCAGGTTCAAGGCTGAAAGAATTAAGCTTGGATGTGGCAATTGACGAAAGCACTCAAAAGTTCATCACGTTCACTCCTCCAACCCCAATTGGAGAAGAAGATCACTAAGATGAAGAAGTCAACCAAGTTGAAGAGGAAACTCTAGAAATAGTGGAAGTTCCCGATGCAAGAACTCTAGAGCTCAGACACTTGAAGGATCACCTGGTTGATCAAATCATAGGAGATCCTCATGACGGTGTGAGAACTCGAAGAGGTACTACTAATGAAAATTTGCATTTAATTTGTCTTTTACAGGTTGAACCGAAGAAATTCGAAGAAGCAAATCAAGATGCTTCTTGGATAATTTCTATTGAAGAAGAACTAAATCAGTTCAAGCGGTGCCAAGTCTGGAAACTTGTATTAGACCTAAAGGAAAAATGTTATTGGAACAAAATGGGTCTACAAGAACAAGATGGATGAAGATGGAATCATCATCAAAAACAAAGCCAGACTAGTAACCAAAGGGTGCAAAAAAGAAGAAGGGATTGATTTCGATCAAACCTATGCTCCAGTGGTAAGACTCGAAGCAATCAGGCTATTCCTCGCATATACTGCCTTTATGGGCTTCACCATCTATCAAATGGACGTGAAGTCAGCCTTCCACAATGGTGACATAAATGAGGAAGTATATGTGGAACAACCCCCAGGTAGCAAAGATGACAGAAAGAGCACTTTCGGTACGTGCCAATTCCTTGGATGAAAGCTCATTTCTTGGAGTAGCAAGAAGCAGAATGGTATTGCAATGTCAACTGCATAGTCGAAATATATTTATGCAGGCTGTTGTTGCACACAACTTCTATGGATCAAGAATCAGTTTGAAGACTATAACTTGAAATTCAGGAATATTCCCATGTTCTGTGACTCCTCTAACACTATAAAAATTGACAAACAACCAGGCTCTCATAGCCAGACGATGCATATTGAGTTGGGATACCAATTAATTCGAGAGAATGGGGAGAATGGAGACATCAATCTTCAATATGTCCCAACTGATAGGCAAATTGCAGACATTTTCACGAAGCTTGCTGGACGAGCGCAAGTTCTCATTCTTCAAGACAGAACTTGGGATGATCAACATGGATTCCTGTATGGTTCAATTCAAGTCAAGTGAAGATTCATAATCATCACCTCACAAAATGACAAAGGAATTCTCACTCATATTCAATTGGAGAAGAAAGCTCAAGAGCATAATTTCAAGACTTGTGAAAAAGTTGGCAAATTCAAAGAAGAGGCTATAAGCACCCTATCTATAGAAGGCAGAAAGGGGGAGGACAAAGTCAAAGAATATCTATTAAAAGACTTTGAAGACATGAAGACCCAATGGGAAGTAAATTGTCATTGCATTTATTATTGTGCTTGCTAGTTAATTATTTAATTATCTTGAGTTATTTCACCTTAGTGTAGAGGGTTCTGACTTCTACAAATAGGGGAAGATTGTTGGGTATTGTATCTACAATAACCTTGATTTGTGTGAAGTCACCCTTGAACTAAGATAAATTAAGTTTGTATTTGATGCCATCTTTTAGTTAAGTGCTTGTAGCTCATTATTGCTAAATGTAGACCAATGTCAGTTTACAGTGAGTCACTACACATAGGACCATGTAATATAATCCCTCATTATGTGATCCATGGTGTTGGCTCACGTGTAACCTCTCTATTAGGATACACTTTATTTTCAAGTTCTAAAGAAGGAAGAAAGAAAGGGTTGCTGACCTTTGATTAAAGAAGAAAAGAAATTTTCCTTGAAAATTTCCTAAGTAAATTTTTCGAAAAGATTAGTGTTTTTCGAAAAGTCTAAACTTCATTTTTCGAAAAAGCCAACTTATTCTCGAGAAACATTATGATGTTTTCAAAAAACTCTCAAAAATTTCTAAGTTCTTCTTTTCGAAAAATACCCTGAAGAGTTCTCGAAAAACCAAGTTGTGTTTTCGAGAGAGCAAGTAGTTTTCAAAAAGTCATAAACTAGTTTTCGAAAAGTCATAAAATAGTTTTCGAAAAATCGATTTCATTCTTCGAAACATAAGAGTTGTTTTCGAAAAGTTTTATTCCTTTCGAACAATAAGTCTCCGGCTCAAAGGAAATTCTGCGTGAAGTCTTTTTCGAAAAAGGCTGAGTTAGTTTTCAAAAAACTAAGATGCTTTCGAAGATTTTTTTTCCTTTCGAAGAATACAGTTGCTGGGAATTCAAAGTTCTTTCGTCAAAAGGAGTTCGCAGTTCGTCGAACAGGATTTCATTCATCGAACGGGAATTCAAAGTTCTTTCGTCGAACGGAGTTCGCAGTTTGTCGAATAGGATTTCATTCGTCAAACGAGAATTCAAAGTTCATTCGTCGAATAGAGTTTGTAGTTCGTCAAACGGGTTTTCAATTCGACGATCGAAGTTCATCATTCGTTGAATGGGATTTCGATATTTCCTAAGATCTTCTTGATTGATACACGTGGATCTTTCCTTAGAGATTTGAGACCGTTAGAAGAAGTTATATATAAAGTCTTGTCAAGGATTTGCCAACCCTAACCCTGATCACTAATCTCAATAGAAGAAAAGAATCGCCACACACTTTACAGATTAGGAAAAAGCTACAAGTCATCTTCTTCGTTCTTCCCTGAAGCTCGTTGCTCGATCCGGCGACTCGAAAGAAGAAGAAAGATTCGAAAAGATCCCTTGTTATAGATTCTAAATCTCTTATTTAATCTTGTCGGTTCTAAAGATTTCAAATTGTGTTTCTTTCAAGGATTTCTTCCTCAACCTCTTCTCCGAGATTTCAGTTTTCAAGAAGGAAAAATCTGAAGATTTCAGATCTGAAGTGAAGTTTATTTTATCATTGTTGTAAGATCTATTTCAACTCTTGTAGGAGATTTTGTCTCCGAATTTGTAGGAAGATTTTTCTTCCGACCGTAGATCCCATTTCGGGGGATCGAGTTGTAGGAGCATTGATCCAAGTTGTAGGATTGTTTTCAATCCGATAGTGAAGTAGTCAAGGCTAGCAGGTACTAGATTGGTGAGCTGGAAGTGTACGTACCCAAGATTGGGGAACCACTATAACTCCTTGTGTCGTCTAGTGCATGCTTAATTTATGTGCTAATTTTTTATTCTGCAATAGACGCAGATCTCACCTATTCACCCCCTCTAGGTGATTTAGGTAGACAACTAGACACTTTCAGCTTCCCCTTGGCCGCATGGCGGCGGCCAAGGAGTGGAGGCCGGCTTAGCCGCCCCTTGTTCGCGAGGTGGAGACCAAGATTTGACGGACGACGGTTGGGAATGGGCGGCCGACGGTCTGTGGCCGGCAACCAGCGAAGTAACGCCCGTTCCGGTTCCCTCGATGTGCGTAATGGGACCGGCGTGTAGGGGGATCGGGCACAGTGATCACGCATGCGATCAATCCCATGATATCACTTCTTTTGAGGTGAGGATCATGGGTGTGTGGTTATGTACACACCTAATTCCTATAAATGGGGGTCATCCCAACCATGCATTATACATGAGATTAACATTTGAGATTAACATACTTAATATGATTTTTTTGTCTAGTTCAGATTAGTATTATACATGAGATTAGCATTATACAAGATATTAGCATTTGAGAATATCCTTTCTAGAATTTAAGTTTAGCAATGCCATGACGCCAGGGGTGGGCGAAGCCTGTCGCCGCAAGTCGGGTACTGTTGTGCGGTGCATAGTGTTCCCCCATGCACGAAGAGAGAGAGAGAGAGAGAGAGAGAGAGATTGAAGAGCATATTAAATCTCTATCATATATATCAGTATACATATTTTCAAGCACACCAAACACTTCCCCTCAACCGTTTGATCAAAGAGCATATTAAATCTCATCCTTTAGATAGAGAGAGAGAAAGAAAGATTGAAGAGAGAGAGAGAGAAAGAGAGGAAAAAAGAATATTAATATGTCTCTTAAAGCTACATGAGAGAGATAGAGAGGGAGAAAGAGAGGGAGGGGAAGATAGAGAGAGAGGGAGAGTGAAATTAAAAATTTTACGACAAAGCGTATATTTTTTTAAAAAATAAAAATTGTACTCTTGATTTATATTTTTTAACGATCGTTTTGAGTACTCATATGTATATATTGCGAGTGTAGCCCATTTTAATGCGGGCGCAACCCGCAACGACACATCAAGCACGAGTGAAGCCCGTGTAAAGGTGGGCGAACCCCGTGCGAAGGCGTGCGAAGCCCGCCTGGATGTGGCCGAAGGCCACCCAAGAGCATCAAGTACGGGCGTAGCCCGTGCGAATATGCTCGTATATATATATCTGTGTGTGTGTGTGTGTGTGTGTGTGATACTTCACTGGAAACTCAATATCGCCGCGATAGTACTTCGATAACAATAGTGTCACAACACAACGATGCTCCCACTTCTCGCACCTCGAAGAGAATTAAAAGATTGACCGGCAACCGGAGCACCGAGCTCCTGGGGGTGGGAGCAATAGGAGCAGTGAGAGTGTATTTGTACTGCGACACCATCGTTGTCAGGATAGTGTCACGACGACACAGGAGATTCCCTTCACTTAGTACTATCATCATTTCGTAGCGTTAGGAGAGAATGATGAGAGAGGGTTGAGACATTTATACAAATACTCTTCTGTTATTCCCTTCTTCATGGTGGATTGGCAGTGAGGTGCGATAAGATCCTTTTGTCATGCATAATTTCTAAGGGAGGGGGTAATAAAATTGGGGCATGTGCAAGGGCTTTCTAATGCAAGAAGACGCAGACAATGTGGGAGGAAGAAATCACCCAAAACCTTGTGAGAGAAGGCAGAAGGGGAGAGGGATGAAGTCACCATGAAGTCATTATGTGGGAGAAGAAATTAGAGATGTTGTAGGATGGAAGATGAGGGTCCCTCAGTGAGGATGCCGATGTCGATTTGTCGTCAGTGGATGCCATAGGTTCGAAAAAGAGGCAAGTACACACTGAGAATCGATGTCGTGTGGTGCTTATGTGAAAGGATTAAACAATGGAGGTCGACAGAGGTGTGGCTGATTTGTTGGTGGTCTTTTGATGGAAAGAAGAGAAACGACCCCCCTATGGCTCTTTGTCTATAAGCTGAGGAAGAAGAGGCGAGTGGAAAGGTGTGATAAGAAGGAAAAAATGGCGATGCAAGGGCAGGTTTGGGGGATAAAAAAATTGCATTATCGAGGAGGTGAGAGAGTGGATTGTTTTACCATAAAGTTGATTTTGGTCTTTTGAGATGGACGGACAGGATGAAAATAATGGTTTTTAATCCATTTAATTTGCTAGACATATGTTGGGTATTGTATCCACAACTACCCGGATTTGAAGAAGACTCCA
This sequence comes from Platanthera zijinensis, assembly GCA_039513925.1. NCBI lineage: Eukaryota > Viridiplantae > Streptophyta > Magnoliopsida > Asparagales > Orchidaceae > Platanthera > Platanthera zijinensis. The sequence goes on along the minus strand of CM077090.1, from coordinate 52,194,278 downwards.
GTCAAGCTAAGATGGATTCACAATGTATTTGACGATCTTTTATCAAGTTGTGCTTGCAGCTATTCCATGCTAAGTACATGCCAATGTCAGGGTGCAGTGGGTTAATATACACGGGTCTGCGCAACGTAATCCCTCGTTAAGTAGATCAGTGTGTTGACTCATGTGTGCTCTCTCTATTGGAGTGTACTTATTATCAAGTACAGTGTCAAGGTTGATCAAGAGCAGAAGAAGGAGCAAAGATGGGTCAAAGACCAAGCCATCAAAGGAAGGAAGAGAAAATTCTTCTAAGTCAAAATCGACGGGAATCGCTAGTGATTCCCGCCGACTTTGACGGGAATCGTTAGTGATTCCCGCCGATTCGACGAGAATCAATTAGCCTCTCCCGCCGACTTCTTCCGGGTGACAGTTTTCAAACAGGGATTCAGCCAAGGCAGAATCAATGAGAATTGCTAGTGATTCCAGCCGACTTTGACGGGAATCGTTAGTGATTCCCGCCGATTCATCGTGAATCAGTTAGCCTCTCCCGCCGACTTCTTCCGGCTGATAGTTTTCAAACAGGGATTCTGCTAAGGCAGAATCAACGGGAATTGTGAGTGATTCCCGCCGACATCGACGGGAATCACCAACGATTCCCGCCGATTTTGCCTTATGCAAATTTCCTCTGTTCGCTTGACCGAACCAACTTGCCGTGCGCTGTTTCGGCCGGGGCTAGGGCTTCTCCTTGTGGACCCCACACCGGTCATTAGGGTTGGCTCCTGGTATAAATATACACATATTTTGAACCTCCATATACAGTGATTCACAAAAACACGAAAGAGGTCGAACGTGTCCTAGCGCATCACTGAAGCCGCCGATCGCCTGTAGCTGTTCGCAAGTTCGTCACCGTCGTTGATCTCAGTGTTTCTCTGATCTTCCGACGACAGTACCGAGGAAAGCAGAGCGTCTCACGTATCTCTCTTGAGATCTCTTGTCTTCCGATTCGTAGAACGAGACTTGTTCTCCATTCCGAATTGGTAGAGACGATTGATCCGATTGAGATCGTTTGTAGACCTAACGTGCTTCGTCAAGAAGTTTGGATCTACAAAGCATCGCCGCCGCATTTACTTACTGCCGCCGATCTTGACAAGATTCTTTCCAAGAGAGAAATTCGGTTGTGGATTCTTCGTAATCTTCAAGCAAGCTTCAACGAACGAAGAAGGACATCAGGATCTCCAAAAGCATTGTTTGTATTTTCTTTTACATTCAATTTTGGTTTGTTGTAAAGGAATTTTCAGTCCTTGTTGTAAGGGTTGGGTGTAATCCGTAGTGGTGGAGTTGTGACTCCTTTGTTGGAAGGGTTCCTTCCGTAGTGTGAGGATTGGATTTCAATCCGTTTGGGGAAGTGACCGAGTCATCGCTTGGTGGGAGATAGGTCGAAGGGGGAAAGTGGGCGTACCCAAATCAGGGAACCACTATAATTCTTTGTGTGTTTTCTGTGCTCTGTTTGTTAATTTGTGCAGGTAAATTTAATTCCGCAAAATACTGCACGACACCTATTCCCCCCCTAGGTGGATTTAGTCGACACTAGAGACTTTCAAGTGGTATCAGAGGGAGGTTACTCATCAATAAGGTTAACACCTTGAGTAAGATCCTGTGTCTAGTGTCGAGGAGAAAACAAGATTCAAGCATGGAGCAATACCCAGATGTCTCTCCCCTGAGACTGCCTGCATACATAAAAGAATATTTTCCCATCTGGAAAATGAGAGTTCAGTTTCATATGGAAGCCATTGACCCCCGTGCTTTATTTATTGTGGAAGAGGGTCCCTTCATTCCCATGAAGGCTTCTGACTCTGGAGAAGATCTCCAATTCCCTAAGAGTCACGCAGAGATGTCTTAAACTAAGCTCTCACTATTCAACTTGGACAAGCTGGTACGACAGATCATCTCTGATATTTGGTCAGGTTCTTCCCTTACAAGATTGGATAAGTGTTAGACTGTAAAGTCCATGTGGGAAACAATCTCTAACCTCATGGAGGGAAAGAAGACTGCCTGGAATGAATGCCAGCAAGAAGATGAAGCATATGTGGGGGTCCTCATCTCTGAAGATGAAAGTCAAGAACAACCTGTCAATATCAGGGCTCCCGTTTCTCTATCAGAAACTGAAGAAGAGATTGAGGAATGCAATTGTGATGAAGCTAAAACATCAGCTTCTGCAGACCATAACTCTAACCCTGATCAGCCAAATCAGGATTAGGTATCTTCCTCCTCTTGCTCTTTCCCCCATGTATCTCTTGAAGATAGGAGAAGTTCGGAGGATTGTCCATCAGTTGATGCAAGGGATATTGACAGCTTCAATCAACAGATTGAAACTCTTGATTCCCTTCATAGACCCTTTCACGAGAGCAACTTGCTTGTTGAAGTACAAGCTAAGGAAATTGCTTAGTTGAGGAAAATGATGGACCTCCAATTGGAATCCATCAAGGTGAAGGACTCAAAGATCTCGGATCTAGAGTTTCATCTAGAGACCGAGAAGAGGATAGTATCTAATTTTTCCAAGGTAGATGCTATTAAGAGAACGGGATAAAATGGGTGGATCTCGCGAATTATAAAATCGTGGAGAAATTGGGAAACTGTTTACAGACCCCCCACACCGAGTAGGAAGGGCACACATCATTCCTTCAGGTATGACCATAAGAACAACTATGGTCACTGTAAGAATGATCGACCCTCATGTGGAAACACCCATAGTGCAAGTGCTGTTATGGCTACCCATATGAAAATACACACGGCTCATCATGAACCGTTTGTATTTACGACCTCAACTCCCACACCTCATGACATTGTAGGAACCAGCTCTCACAGAACATCTTCTCACCCTAAGACAAAGGAAAAGGGAGTTGTCAAACATGTTGCAAGCATCACTGGGCCCCCCGGATGGGTGCTTGCTGAAAAGAAAGCACCACTCCCCAGGCCTCATGACACTCACACCATGTTCACCATCAGACCCCCCTCATGTCTCGGTGGAAAGGGTAAATCTGAGAACAGATCCAGCGTTGTCTCCTTCAGACCTAGGGTCATGACCAACTCCGTTAATAGATCTGGTCAGAAATGGAGGTACAATATTCATGAATGTTGGTGCTGTGGCAGAGTGGGTCACTTTGCCATAGATTGTTGGCACAATCCTTCTGTGCCAAAGGCAAGGGTATGTCCACATACTTTGGCAAGAGACAGCCTTCCTGACAGAAATCCTGTAGGAAGGCATGCTGTATTTTATGCTGACAAGAACCTAGGACCCAATACCTATTGGGATCCTAAGGTACCCATGAACATGATGGGACCTAGACAAGAGATGTTCCAGGCTTGCTATGGAACAAGATTATGGGAAAAGAAATAATGCTAACTACAGTGTCCTACTTGTACATGATACCCATCGTACTTCAAATAGTGGATCCGAATAATCAATCTAGTAATCCCAGGTACGCGCATTCAGTTTCGAAAATTGAATCGCATTACATAGATATACATATATATACAGACATATATGTAGACTTTCTTTCAAGATATATATATATATATATATATATATGTACACCTGAAATGGAAGGACACACAAGCTAATAACCGTATGATCCTTATTTTAGAATCTGATAAATTTTCTATATCTTGATTATTTGTGAAAGTGGGTGTCAATTAGTCCGATGAATTTCAAGGGACATGTACCAGTAGGATGCAACTAAAATTATTACATTTTGACTCACCTAGAAATAGCCGGTGATTATTTCTAGTGTTAACCTTCCATCGACTCGGCTTAGCTATTTTGACCTGAAAAATTTTTAATCCATTATTTAAGAGAGCAAGGTTAAATTAGCAGGAATTCCCGTCGCCTTAAATTTTCGAATGAGCTGGAATTCCCGTCGATCGATATAATCGAACGGAACTAGCGGAAAAGTGCTAATCTATAATCGATCCATTTCCCGACCCTTCACATTCCCGTCGACCTTGCGGAAATCAGCATCCCTGCGGATCTTGCGGAAACGAGTCTGCCTCCCATCGCTCTCCAACTGTCGTTCATCATCTCCCGACGACTCTGTGTTCCCGTCATCAGCATCAGATTGACACTAGTGTCTCGCCGATCCTCCACCAGCCCTTCATCCCCGACGCAAGCTTATCTTCGGCCTCAGTCTGCATCTACCCTAGGGCTAGACCTGCTCACCGCCTGCTACGCGTTTCCTTCCTTGCACCCTCCGAGAGTGAAAGGTAACTTCGGTTGATTCCTTGAAATTCATATTCGGCTCCACTTTCAAGGATCATCCCTCCTAGTTTAGTTCCTACAAATTCTAGATTTAGATAGAGTTAACTCCTTGGGTTTAACTCGCTTAGGTTCATAATGGCTCCTCGAACAACGGTTGGGCTCCTCATTGGAAGTGAATTGGTGAGGACATGCATTGCTTTTGCCTCAGACGAATTCAGAAACATCATCTTGATGTTGGAACAAGCTGACCTCTCCTTCATTCTCGAGCACCCGTGTAAGGTTCTCGACATGGAAGTTCTTGAGTTTTTCACCAACTCCAAGCTTCGTCACGAGGACACATTGATAAAGAGTAAGATAGCAGGCCTAAGGATAAAGATGATGGCTGCAAGACTGTCCCATCATCTTCAGCTCTCCAGCTTCAAACAAGAGGACTATCTAGACGAAGATGATCGTATGAGGACATTGCTTTTCTGTGGATTGGCTCGAGGGACCAGGGCTATTAAATGCAAGGACATGAACGAAGAAGGAAAGCTTCTTTAAAATATCATAGGGAAGGTTCTGATCTGCAAGATTGGCTCCCATGATCACATCTCAGGTGACATGTTTAAGATCCTGATAACCATAGTGTGCAGAAAGAAACTGAACTGGGGGGCCATATTATTTGAGAAAATAAAAGATCCCTATGTACTCCTAACTTCGAGAGAATCATCAGTCTCTACCTGAACTAGATGGATGGAGATAGGTTTGATATGACTAAGGGAGTTCCCCTTCACTATCTAAAGAAGATGTACTCCAGCGTCTTTGATAGGTGGGAAAGAAGAATTGTCCAAGGGGGTGCGTCTGGAACACGTGTTGATGAAGAAGACAGAGCACCAGAGTTCACAAATACTTCAGATCAGCCCAGTGAAGTTCCTGATCTGCTGAATGCAGGAATTGAGGGAGAGTCATTACCCAGTCCTTCTGCTGCAATCAGGATGGAAGCCTTAGTCACAAGACAAGTAAATGCTGTTACTGATATTACCCTCATCGCTAAGGAGGCAGTGGAAACTCTCACTACTGATCAGACTGACGAGGAGGAAGAAGAGGATGATGTGGAGAATGTTGCTGCTAGTGAGAATGATGTAGATTCCCCTGAATAGCATGTTGCTGAGGAACTTGATGATGAGCAAGCTGAAAAGGATATGGCCATGAGTGAGATTGATGTTGAACTCCCTTCTGAGGAACAAATTCAGGCAAGGGTTCCTGATGTGCTTGACGCAACAGTTGAGGGGGAGACCTCCCGGCCTCAGGAACAACTTGATACTATGCTGAAGGGGGTGATGAGTATACATGGAAACTTGGCAAATGCTGCCTCTATCCCTCCATAGGAGACTATAAATTTATCGAGCTCCTCAAGTGAATCTGATGAGGAGAGTCTTGACTCACAGAGTCCTATCCCTCCAGAACACGACCAGGCTTTACATCAAGATCATCCGTTAGGACCTAGCCTGACAAATCACACTGTAGATATCATTCAAGGTATAGTAGATTAACTGAAGATCTCCTTTAAACGATCTCACAACAGAGTACTTAAACGAATTAAGCAATCAGAGGATCTGATGCTAAAGAATATTGTGGAGATAAATCACAAGCTGGATAAGATGGAACAAAGATTTGAAGCTAAGTATGCTGAGGCAGGCACTGCCGTCAATCTTCTGATGCAAGGGCTACAGAAGGCCACTGCTGACCTGGCAGTGGTAAATCAAAATGCTCATGTCGTAGCAAACAACATCAAACTATTCGATGCCAACATGGTCACCCTCAACACGAATCAGAATACCTTGCTGGCTGATTTCACTCAGAATGTAAAGCATATAGATGAGTCACTGCACTCTTATGCAAACTCAATTGCCCTAGAAGCCAAAAAGGGGGAGAAGGAATATGCAGCTAAGATGGCAGGGTTAGAGCAAATCATGGTTGACAACTTCAAACAATAAAACAAATATGTATTCGAAAGTTGTCATTGGCAAGTTCAGCAAGCTTCAGGTATACATATTCCTGTTAATCCTACTGATGATGTTACCGCTGCTGCTGATGAGGTTGTTGTTGCTGAGGAATTTCCCTTAAGTGAAGCTGATGCCAGAAAGGCTGCTAAAGCCTCTGCCAAAGTTGCTCACAGTGCAATGTTTGATCAAGAAGCGATTGCGAAAGGGAAAAGAAAGCTTCAAGAAGGAACTTCTAAAGACAATCCAGCTGAGAGTAAGTCTAGAAGGAAGGAAAGTGAAGTCAAGAACGAACGGTGGAGTCCCATGTCTAGGAGCATTATACTTGATACATTCATGCTACAACAGCGGGGAGAGCTGAACAGAAATGAAGTATTTGTTCAGTATGAATGGGAAAGGCATAAAAAATATGAGGCAAAAAGAAACATATTCTTCAGGTCAAACACAATTGAGAACAAAGCTCCTCCCCCCAGGTACTATCCAAAGCCAAAGGAATATTTTGAAAGGCAAAGCAAGAAGTTCCTGTCTAAACAACTAAGAGATGCTGAGGCAAAGGAGGGATAAACGTGAAATCTAGACATTTAATTTTCAATATGCGTGTACTTCTATTACTTCTATTCTTGTATTTTTAAAATGGACATCACTTTGGATTTATATACACATGATCATATGCTGATTCTATTTTTGGTTTTAATGCGTGAAATCTTATTATTCTAATTTCTTGTCTCGCATACTTTTATATATATCTTTTTGGTTGGTGTAATTCATCTTAGCTAGTAGGATTTTGGCTTCTTCAAATAGGGGAAGATTGTTGGGTATTGTTTCCACAATTACCCGGATTTGAAGAAAACTCCAGTCAAGCTAAGATGGATTCACAATGTATTTGACGATCTTTTATCAAGTTGTGCTTGCAGCTATTCCATGCGAAGTACACGCCAATGTCAGGGTGCAGTGGGTCAATATACACGGGTCTGCACAACGTAATCCCTCGTTGAGTAGATCAATGTGTTGACTCACGCGTGCTCTCTCTATTGGAGTGTACTTATTATCAAGTACAGGGTCAAGGTAGATCAAGAGCAGAAGAAGGAGCAAAGATGGGTCAAAGACCAAGTCATCAAAGGAAGGAAGAGAAAATTCTTCTAAGTGAAAATCGACGGGAATCGCTAGTGATTCCCGCCGACTTCGATAGGAATCGTTAGTGATTCCTGCCGATTCGTCAAGAGTCAGTTAGCCTCTCCCACCGACTTCTTCCGGGTGACAGTTTTTAAATAGGGATTCTGCCAAGGCAGAATCGACGGGAATCGCTGGTGATTCCCGCTGACTTCGATGGGAATCGTTAGTGATTCCCGCCGATTCATCGTGAATCAGTTAGCCTCTCCCGCCGACTTCTTCCGGCTGACAGTTTTCAAACAGGGATTCTGCCAAGGAAGAATCGACGGGAATCGTGAGTGATTCCCGCCGACATTGACGGGAATCACCAACGATTCCCGCTAATTTTGCCTTAGGAAAATTTCCTCCGTTCGCTGGACCGAACCAACTTGCCGTGTGCTGTTTCGGCCGGGGCTAGGGCTTCTCCTTGTGGACCCCACAACGGTCATTAGGGTTGGCTCCTGGTATAAATATACGCGTATTTTGAACCTCCATATACAGTGATTCACGAAAACACGAAAGAGGCCGAACGTGTCCTAGCGCATCGCGGAAGCCACCGATCGACAGTAGCTATTCGCAAGTTCGTCGCCGCCGTTGATCTCAGTGCTTCTCTGATCTTCCAACAATAGTACCGAGGCAAGAGGAGCGTCTCACTTATCATCTTGTGATCTCTTATCTTCTGATTCGTAGAACGAGACTTGTTCTCCATTCCGAATCGGTAGAGACGATTGATCTGACTGAGATCATTTGTAGACCTAGCGTGCTTCATCAAGAAGTTTGGATCTACAAAGCATCGCAGCCGCATTTACTTGCCACCGCCGATCTTGAAAAGATTCTTTCCAAGAGAGAAATCCGATTGTGGATTCTTTGTAATCTTCAAGGAAGCTTCAACGAACGAAGAAGGACATCAGGATCTCCAAAAGCGTTGTTTGTATTTTCTTTTACATTCAATTTTGGTTTGTTGTAAAGGAATTTTCATTCTTGTTGTAAGGTTTGGGTGCAACCCGTGGTGGTGGAGTTGTGACTCCTTTGTTGGAAGGGTTCCTTCCGTAGTGTGAGGATTGGATTTCAATCCGTTTGGAGAAGTGACCGAGTCGTCCCTTGGTGGGAGATAGGTCGAAGGGGGAAAGTGGACGTACCCAAATCAGGAAACCACTATAATTCTTTGTGTGTTTTCTTGTGCTCTGTTTGTTAATTTGTGCAGGTAAATTTAATTCCGCAAAAGACTGTACAACACCTATTCCCCCCCCCCATAGGTGGATTTAGTCGACACTAGAGACTTTCAACATACTATTTCTATTTAAAATTGTTTGTGTGTGTGTGTGTGTGTATATACTATTCTAAAAAGAAATACTATGACCACCTAAATGTCTATAAAAAATAAGACATCAAATGAATCTGATCCGTTCGTTATGTTTGAAATTAAACTGTCAAAACGATCACCATTATTCGTGTTAAACCGCAACTCCTCCATTAACAAAACCCTTGATTCTATTCACGACCTCATTCGACTTCGTCCCCCAAAATACCATTGTCTGCTAGCTAGACAAGAAGAAAGCTCACAAGCAATCCCAATATCTAGCGCCTAAAATGCCTCTCTATTCATGGACTCGACAATAAGGCCGGATTCAATGGGGGGGGGTGCCCCCCCTCTAAATATTTTGCAAAATCAATAGAGGATTTTGATTCCTCTCATCGAGAAAACAAATTTTAATTACCTATAATTTAAAACAAAAAGGTGGTTGAATGAGAGAGCAAACGACTAAGATAGAGACCTTCAAATTTTTTTTTTTGATGAGAGGAAGATGATTGGCCCACCTTCTACGAAGCCGCTTCCATTTTGATCTACCCTGTTTATTTGGTTCTTGCAAGCATGAAACAACCTCTATGCCAATAGACGAGCACAACAACATTTGAGTCATCTTCAGCAAGAACGCCCATGCCTTCGAACACACCTTATGCGTCTGTTCCCTACTTTTGCCATCTCTAACACCTACACGATCCCTATCGCCATCAATAAAGTTGTTCATAAAAAACTGAAACCAACTGAACCGAATTGATCAACCCGAACCGATTTTCGAATCGAGCCGATCGGTTTGGCACAGTTTCAGTATAGGGGGGGGGGGGTTGAAAACCCGCATCATTTTGGTTTGGTTCGTATTATTGGTTGTGTAAACTGAAAAAACGAACCAAACCGAACCTAATTATTAGAGGATAAAATGTCATCTTATCATTTTATTAACAAAATCATGCAATGCTATTTCCAAATCATTAACCTTAAGGATCTCCATTTTCATTTTTCTGACTTACTGCAGTTGAATATATTTATAACTTATATCTAATGCAATATAACTTCTCATTAAACATGATTATTGAATGGTGTTTTGTCTGCACAATAACACTTAAGGTAGAATAGATTTGAATGCACGAGAATATTAAAAAAACTAGTTGTTGAATTTAATGATCGAACTCATGTACATACAAAACATTAAACAACTTCAAAGTAAATGTAGAAAACCGAATCGACGGGTAAAAAACTGAACCTAACCCAACCCAACCGAATGAGTTCGGTTTGGTTTCGGTTTTGGATGTGTAAAAACCGTGGTTATTCAGTTTGGTTTTGATTTTACATAAAATCGAACCAAACCAAACCATTTGCAGGCCTACTTGTTGTAGATCGAGACTCGGGCCAATATCGAACTTATGCGGAACCATCATTATATAAGCATGAAGAACGAATACATTGCTCTTCAAGAGGATCTCTAGCAAGTGAGCGCGATGTGTCTCATTTCCAATAGATCTAGTCAGAGATGAATGTTGAGGTTGAGCAGTTGCGGGTAGAGCTTCAGACAGAGAAGTTCTCGGTGGAGAAGATGCTGCGGCTTCTGGAAAGCGTGCAGGGGGAAGTCACCCGCCTGGAGATGGAGCTAGGGCCCTTGAAGAGCGAGGTAGAGCACATTTTGTTGCAGGAGTGGACCGTAAAGGTGAAGGCAGTTGGATTTATTAAGTAAAGGGACTCCATCGATTACATGTGGGATCATTGTTTGCTCTTCGAGGAGATCTGTGATTTTGTCTGGTCCAAGGAGGTTGAGCCTCAGATAACGAATGAGCATGAGGTAGTGTTCCGGTGTGGAATTGTGAAGGATCTCCAGTTGGTTTTACGGACGTAGGGTTGTGATGTTTCTATACTTGGTGTCGATGACCTTTCTAGAGATGAGTGCCTTGACTTGGATGTCGAGGGTAAATAATAGCTTTTGTATCTTCATTGTTTTTATTTTACTTTGTCATCTTGGCGACGAATTTGTGTTTGTATTCTGTATATATGTACCTTGTTTGCGACACATTAGATGCCTTTTATGTATCGCATTATTATTTGTTATTTGCTCTAGCTTAGAGCATTTACTTGTAATGATGGTTGAGCTCTGTCATTTTGGTACCAGCATTAAGTGTGAGCTACTCTGGTTTACTTCTTTGAGGTTGGCAATTGGAGGACGAGACCTAAGCGATGTCGTAACCAACTATAAGGGAGAACGACAGACTATTTGAGATGATTAGTGAGAGGGTAATGCCACCAAGCTGGGGGATGTCGTTGAGTGTGGTGGTGAATGATGGACCTTTGAACCTCGGTGACCACGAGGGGGATAGACCCTGATGGTGTCGTGACCTATTATAGGGGAGAAGGGCGGACCTTAGATCTGCGGAAGTGAGAGGTCACAGGGGCCGTTACCCCAAAAAAAGGCGAGGGGCATACCCCTACGAGCCACTGAAGAATACAAGGGGCAGGCCCTGAAAACACCATGATCTACTATGGGAGAGAAGTGAGGACCATTGATTCTCGGTAGTGGGGGCTCACTAGGGTGTGGCCCCGAAGAAACGGTAAAGTTTGAATGCTTTGAACAGCTGGCAAGTGAGGGGCAAGCCCTGATGATGTCATGACCTACTATGGGAGAGAAGGGAGGACCTTTGATCCACAACAATGGGATGTCATTGGGGATGGGAGCCCTAAAAGGATGGAGAGGGGCAGACCCTAAAAGCCACTTGAGAGCGTGAGGGAGAAGGCTCTAGAGGCGCTGCGACCTACTACAAGGAGAAGTGCTGACCTTCGATCTGCGATAGTGGGAGGCTACTGAGCTTAGCCCGGGATCTCCAGTGAAGGGCAAACACTTCAAACCATTGGACCTACTATACGGGCAAAGGGACGACCTTCGATTCGAGATAATTCGAGGTCCTTAGAACTTACCCCAAAATTTTCTTATGATTGTAGAGTTAGAAGAGAAATAGGACATAGTGCATTGAGAAAATAGTAGTATGTGCACAAGCGTATGCTTGCGACTTTATATAGTTAGTGCTTGTTTATTAGACATGCTCAAAGTACAGTAAAAGATAGGGTTAAGGAAGACATAATATAGTAGGGCTCAATTGTCCGATGTTGGGTATTGCATCCACAATAATCCTGATTTGAATAAGGGTCTAGTCAAGCTAAGATGAATTGAGATTGTATTTGATATTGCTATTTTAGTTTTGTACTTTGCAAGTTTACATTGCTAAGCACACACCAATATAAGGTTATAGTGGGTCAGTAAACACAGAACTATACAATATAATCCCTGATTGTGTAGGACAAGGTGTTGACTCACATGTAATCTCTCTATTGGGATGCACGTCTACTCCAAGTACAGGAGAAGGATCAAGGGTGGACAAAGTCTTGGAATCAGAAGGACAGAAATTTCTCCTAAGTAAAATTCGTCGAATATGGTAAGGGATACTCATTGAATTCGTCGAGTATCAGCTTGATACTTGTCAAATTCATTGTGTATACATACCTATACCTGTTGAATCCATCATATGTAGTTAGGGAAGATTCACTAAGAATTGGAAAATCCGTTAAGTAAAATTTGCCAAGTATCATCATGTATACTCGCCGAATTCGTCGAATGTATCTAACGAAACTCGCTGAATTTATCGAATATGCTAGATGATACATGCCGAATTCGTCGATTCCAGTCGACGCTACTTCTATGGATTCTCCAAGTCTTATTCATCGTATTTCGCTGAGCTTATAGAGTCGAGTGCTTCGACAACATTGAGTCAGTTAGTCAATACTCGACGAATTCGTCGAGTATGAGTCTGGATGTGGTGTTGAGTGATTGTCCGGCCTGAGCGGATTTTGCTAAGTCCTTTTCATCGTATATCAAGAACTATTCGGCAAGTATACTATCAATATTCGGCGATATTCCACGAATTTGACTTAGGTCATTTTCCAATATTTTTCAAAACCAGTCTCGGGTTCGGTCGGCTATGCACAGTGCTTTCTAGGTTTCGTTTTTGGAAATTTTCTTTAGACCGTCGACAAGAAGATCTCTATAAATACCTAGGGATACTTTTATTTAATGCTAATCGTGCTCTTGCTATCAATTCAAATTGAGAAGAAATTTCAAATTAGAGAAACCGCTGTCTTGCTCCTTATGTATCACGACTTTCTGATCGGTCGCCGACAACCTGCTGTGCACGATTCATCTTCTTCTAAATACTCGATTGGATTGCTCTCTCTCTCTCTACAGATCTATACTCATCCAGAATATGTCGATCGAATATTCAATTCAAGATTCAAGATCTTCAATTTATATAAATTCCGTGTTCTCCAAGCGCCTTCAAGATCTGGTATTCTCGAAGAACGATGGATTGAGGATCTCAAATCTTGTCTGAGTTTGGTTGTAATATTATTATTATAATATTCTTTTACATATTGTAGGAGACTTGTCTTCGAGTTTGTATATCCGTTTGTGGACCGAGTTTTTAGATCCATTTATGGATTGAGTTTGTAGATCCGGTTGTGGATCGAGTGGTAGGAGTGTCGTCTCCGAGTCGTAGGAGTTGCAAATTCGAGGTGTAAGATTCGTTGTAATATGAGAAAGGTTAAGTAGCATAATCAAGCCCTTCGTGGTAGATAGGCGAGGCCGGAAAGCGGACGTACCCAACTCAGGGAACCACTATAAATCTCAGTGTTTTTGTAATACCCCCTTTTTTTCGTTTTCAATCACCGGGGTCTTAGCCCAGAATTTCCGCTTTACGGTGGCACCGAGTCACGTGAAGGCCGCCACTACAAATGCCAATTCTGCCGGCCCTTTTCTATCACAAAGAGAGAGAAGTAAATATTACACTGAATGTAAACAGGTCCACAGAAACACATATGAATAAAATCACAACAAGTCAATCAATATATAATAATAGAAAGTACTGCAAAAGAGCAGTTCAGATGAAATAAAGAAACGGGCTTGAGCCCGGTACATCAGAGTCCTCACTACAAATCACTCATCGCGAAAGCTATAAAAATTTTAAACACTTACGGAGCTGGTCACAGGTGCTCCAGTGCTAGACTGGCCCACCTCCATGCGCACCGTACTCCGCTAGTGCTGGTCCCTGGGCTGCTGGTCCCTGTCTCCCATCCGGAGCTCCTGTAATGTTGTGGTTCGAAAACTATTAGTCATAAAGACTAAGCCCTATCATCCCCTACCCCTCCCCAACGGCTCCTAAGCACCGAGCGGAGAGGAGGAAAGGGAAGCTACAAACGAGGAGAATAACCAAACGGATGACAGTGGAACTAGTCTAACAATTGTTCACGGTGTATAAACAACTAATCAAAATAGAGTACATCTAGCAGTTCTACGGTAGTGAGTGGTAAAATAGACAAATAGAAAGCAAGTAAGTAAATAGTAAGTAACCTTAACTTATATGAATGCCCATACAAACTTATAAGTTAAGGGGTCTTTTGCAAGGCTCCCATCGTATAAAAAGTCCCATACCGATTTATACGTTGGGGTGTCAGTTGTATGAATATATGAGTGTAGTGATATGCTATGCCATGATTCATGCAAGTGCAACTCACGCACACGACTCTATGCGCACAGACCTTTAGTTCCTCCTGTTCGGACAGCTAGCTTCACTCCTAGGAACCTCCGTAGTGGCAAACGGAGACAGTGGGTCGGGCCCCCCACTCCTAGGAGGGTATCCACACTACCGGGCCTAGCCCTTCCGTACGCCCCTAGAAGAACACAACCTAGAGTATCCGCGTACTAGTGCTGGCTATACCACAAGACTTTCTTTGGCTAAGTGTCCCACACCGCCGAGTCAACGTACCGATGTCAATGTGAACGACAATCAAATACCGAAGATCCACCACCTTATTCTGTATTCAAACCCTCGAGCCCTCGGCTCCTCGGACTGTCCCGTCCGTGCATCTACCTTCAGAGCTACCATCTGAATGGCAACAAAACCAACTTATTCTACCTCCCTAGATACCGGGCTGTGTGAAAGTGCAACCCTAGATATTCTAGGTGCTCTTTTAGTTTATTATTCTTACGGTTTACGTTAGCCCAGGACTGCCCCCGGTATTCCCTATGAAGGGCTCTCAAAGGGCACTAAGAACTATGAATGTAGCTGAAGCCCATCGTTCCCTTTCGCAAGGCACTTAATTTTATTGGTTATTACCCATTACCCGATCCCATTCAAATTACTTTGGATCTATCCTACTGTATTGAGACTCTTCCTCTCCAACCGGGGTGGACGATCTTTCGTCGTTCCCGAACATCACTTAACACTAGCCAATCTCACACTCTACTCATCCGGACTTCCCATAATGAACTTAATTTAACTTACCCTATCCAAACAAGCAAACTACCAAAATTCCATCTCCCCAAGTTCATTACCCACTCTAGTTCAGTTTCTGCGGTTTTACTATATGCAGACCATTCTAAGCTATATGAGGTATACAAGGGGAGGTACTCCAAATTGTCTTCCAAATCTCCTATAAAATTTACTGGAGGTCTATCATGACATAATTAGCCTAAATCCAGAAATTTATAATTTTCCTAATTAATCTGATATTTATTTAATTTTCCCAAAAGGTTGGCTATGGGTATTTTTAAACATGAACTTCATGATTTGATAAAGTAATGGCAACCCAAAAATTATGATCACTAAATCACAACAAGGTATCATCAAATACTAATTTTCATGATTTTACAGAAAGTAGTTAGCCTCTAATTAATTTTTCCATTATAATCCCATTAATCCTATGTAAAGAAGGAAGTACTTAAATTACTCATCATAAAATTATAAATAAATTACTGAATATTAATATGGTACAGAAAAGGTCATTGTGCAAAGATCATAATTTTACAGGCTTGCTAGATACCAAAATAGATTTAATTAAGTTTTCATTAAAAAAAATACTTAATGAAGCAAGCCTTAGAATTAAACTTCTAAAAATCACATAAAAATTCACAGAGTAATAAAGAGTCCTCTGCCTAAAGTTCATTTATTTTCAGAAAGTATTTTCTCCATAATAAATTTCTAAGCAAATAACACAAACTACTATATTGTTAATGAAGTATCCAAAATAATGATCCTAAATTCATAATAAAATCTCCAGAGATTGTACTAATTTTAAAAACTACTCTACCCAAATCCCATTACTGTTTAGTGAGTTTTAGTGACATTTTCTATCTCTACAAGTTTTGGGCCCTAAACTAGGGTTAGGGTTTTGAGGGACTTATTTACTTTAAAATCCATTTAGATTTCTACAAGAGGATTCTAGCTACCCTCGAATTCTATATACCAAGTTTCAGATCATAATCAAGTCATTTGACCAATTGCCCTTCACAACCCACCAAGAACCATCCTTAGGGTTTGGCCTTGGGTCCTAAGGCAAATTTACCCCAATCCACGTCAAAATCCATGAGAGGGTTCTAGAGAGCATTCCCAGCCAGTGGTAAGAATCTCAGCCTCTGTTGAGGTGATTTGACCACTCAAATCTCAAAGTGCACTTTTGACCTAAAAACCCCTTAATAGGGCATAGCTTAGGTTTGTCCATTTCCTATCTAAAACATCTCCAAATGAGATGAAAAATTATACAGAGCCTAATGATGAACCCAGAAACCGCTCACCAAAATTTGGGAGGGTTTGGAAGTCATTAAGCCATCTAATTAATTTTTCCTAAGATTATTAAAATTTTCTAAAAACTATATAAAAACATTCTCTAAAAATTCCCATTTTGGACAGGCCCTGGATATAGCTAGGGTAGACTCCCTGCCCAAATTTGAGATCATTTGGTCAAGGGATGAAGGGTGGGCACACCTTTTAGTCTCTGCCTAGCTCTAGGTATAGATTCCACCAAAAGAGGTGCCCCGGTCAAACCAGTTGACCAAATTGACCCAAATTAATCTTATAATAAAGTAGACCCATAGGGCTACAAATTTCCTGTTGACCATTTCTTCATATAAAGCCTCTAGGTATTTGTCATACATTTTCTAATGTGGCTGATATTCTAGTACAAAAATTTCATATAAAAGAAAAAGATTAATTAAACAGCACGGATCTTGAAGCAGATCCAACAGTGCTGAGTCATCTTCTTCCTCCAGCCAAGGGATGAGATTAGCCCGACCTGGAGTGCATTCCAGATTCTGCCGCCGGCCAACCAGCCTCCTCCCTTGCCGACCACCGCCACCACCACCTCCGTTGAGGTGGCGGCCAACGCCGACCGGCGGCGCGGCCGCCGGAGAGGTGGAATCCGGCGAACCTGAGCACTAGAATTTTGCGGGAAAATTAGGAAGAGGAGCTCTTCCCGATCGGGCTCCGTTGAGCCCGATTCTTAATCCTAAAGAAGGCTAAGATCTACCCATAGAAAGAGAGGAGGGGAGGACCTTGTTCGCGGTTTGGAGGCGAGATGAACGTCGGGTTGTCATTTGCGCGGTGGTGGCATCGCCAGATCTATTCAACAACAAGAACAAGAATCCAAATCCATTTAATCAAGAGTGTAAACCTCTCATCTTGCTCTAAGGGGGCTTTTATAGATCTCCAAGTGGGGAGGGGAAAGGGTAAGCAATTATGGTCATGGAGGCTCTCCTCTTAATATTATTTCGGTTACGGTGGAGGAAGAGGAAAAGGTGGAAGATGAAATGACTGATCCAGGTGGCGATTTCCTATTGGGTCAACTCTTCCTTATTTTATTAAGGAATTAGAGAAGGAAACGGCTCATAAATACTCCTGGTGTAACTCCCCATAATCAGAGTTAATTGTGGCTCTGGTTATAGAAATTTCCAGCTTGGCTGACGTTTCGGCCTTTGTCACGGGCGTGACACGTAGGTCACGGGCGTGACAGGTGTGTTGAAAATTCGAGCTCGCCGATCGTCTTCCTGAGATCAACGATCGTCGAAGGGTTCACGCCCTAGGTCACGGGCGTGACTGGCCCAGGTGGAAACTTTGAGTTCATCGATCGTCTTGCTGAGATCGACGATCGTCGAAGGGGTCACGCCCTTGGTCACGAGCGTGACATTTCGATCACGGGCGTGACAGACCCGAGTTGCAAATTCTGCGCTCGCCAATCGTCTGCCTGAGATCGTCGATCGTCGAAGGGGGTCACGCCCTAGGTCACGGGCGTGACATGTTGGTCACGGGCATGACAGGCCCGGGTTGCAAATGCTGAGTTCGCCGATCATCTTCCTGAGATCGACAATCGTCAAAGGGGTCACGCCCTAGGTCACGGGCTTGACATGTCAGTCACGGGCATGACCAACCCGTGACTCGAAATCTTGGTCGATAGACTTCAATTCTTGGGTTTCCTAGGGTTCTGTTATGACAAAACCACTTCTAGGGGTCTAGTTGGAAATGGGATGTTACAAATCCCAATAAACAAAACAAAGATTTCATCCCCAAAATCAAGGTTAAACCTACGGGGGCTCCTATCGGGGAGAATGAAACTTGTAACATCTCATGAGAGTTGAAAGATTTACATCTCTACGCCACGTTTGCAATGTGCGGTTTGAAGGTGATAGTCAAATATAAGACCAATTCGTCCAACTGACAGGGTATATACCCCAATAAACAAAAGATTAGCCCCTATTTTTTAAATTTTAGTCCTACTGGTTTAAGATAGGAAAGTAAATTGAACATCTTGAGAGGTTGTGAGGTATACCTGACTGAATAGCTCCGGATAATTTTGTCTCATCAAGTCCTATGGCTCCCATGTATGCTCCTACTGCCCATGATTGTTCCACAGGACCTTGACTAATGGAACCTTCTTACGTCGCAAGACCCACACTGCCATGTCATCGATCCTGATAGGATCCAAGTTGACTGACCGATCCGAGGCCACCGGGCCGTCTGCTGTGGAAACCAGCTGCTCTGGCCGTAGCAGAGCCCTCCGTAGTGAGGAGACGTGGAAGACATCATGCAATCACGCTAAGTCCGGTGGTAGCTCCAGTCTATAAGCCAAGGGGCCGATCCGCTCCAGGATCCTGTAAGGACCCATATATCTCGGACTGAGCTTCTTCCGCCCGCGAACCTGCGAGACTCCGTGCATCGGCCGTATCTTCAAGAAAACTCATACAAGACATATCTGCTACTAAAGGCTGTCTTCGGGATGTCCTCCTCCCGAATGCGAAGCTGGTAGTACCCCGACCTCATATCCAGCTTTGAGAACTAATGGGCTCCCTCCAGCTGGTCAAATAGTTCGTCTATCCTTGGTAAGGGGTAACTATTTCAGACCGTCAACCTGTTCAGGGCCCGGTAATATATACACAGCCGAAGGGTTCCGTCCTTCTTCTTGACGAATAACACCGGAGCTCCCCATAGTGAAGAGCTAGGCCGAACAAACCCAGCCTCCACTAACTCCTGAAGCTGGCTTCGAAATTCCACCAACTCCTTTGGGGCCATTCGATAGGGAGCTCTGGATACCGGTTTAGCCCTTGGTACGAGCTGAATGTGGAAATCCTTCTCTCGGTGCGGGGGTAGCCCTGGTAGCTTATCCGAAAATACGTCGGCGAAGTCTCGCACTACTAGAATATTTGAAATGGAGTCCTTGGCCACGACCGCCTCAAAAAGGACCTGATAAACCTCTACCCCCTGCAGATGGGCCTTAACGGCCTGCACAAATGATAATAATATGCGGGGTGCTGGTATAATACCTTCGATAACAATAAAGGAGTCCCCGTGCCTTAAGGTGATCCTCTTTGCCACGCAGTCGATCTGGGCATGGTTCCAGCACAGCCAAGTCATGCCCAGGATCAGATCGTAATCTGGCATCTTCAGAATCATCGCTGGTGCCTCAAACACATTCCCTCCGATCTCCGCTTCCATATTGCAATGAGAAGAGATCATTAGCTTTGATCCATCGGGTAGGCGCACCCTCATCATCTTTCCGGTGAACGGCTCCATGCCTGCCAATCCTTTCACGAAATCTTCCAACACAAATGAGTGCGAAGCACCGGTGTCGAAGAGCATGTGAGCGGGCTTGCCACTAATAAAGACTATGCCTGAGGTAATTAAATGTCTTAGTATTCTTGTTATAGTTTTCTTCTCTTAATTTATAACTAGGTTATGTTTAGAAAAACTAGTTCATAGGAAGAAACTTAAAAGTACTGCCATACCTGCGATAACCTGCTCTTGGTTCCGGGGCTGTGTCAGGTGGGGGTGCTCGCCTCATAGGGCAATTCATCTTGATATGCCCCGGCTGATTGCACTGAAAGCATACCGGTGCCTGCTCTGCTGTCCTTGGCATCTCTAACATCTGTAAAAGATGGGGAGCCAATACCACCTGACTCCTCTGCTCCTGCCCAATCTCCTGACGAGGTTGATCCCCGTTCCTTCTCTCCCCAATAACCTGGCCTCGAGGACGATCTCTATGACCTTCAATCACTGTATCATCAGCCGGTCTCTTCCGGCTCCTAACTGTAAGCTGATCCGCTTCTCTCTTCTTAGCCATCTCTAGAATCCTGGAAAAACTCCCCTCTGAGACGAAGAGGAGGGCCTGTCTCATGTCGTCTTGCAACCCCTTGTAAAACCTCCGGGCATAGCCAACGTCGTCCAACTGATAAGCGTCCGCATAGCGGGCCAGGTGAGTAAACTCCTGATAATACTCCACCACAGTCCTGTTCCCCTTCCTCCGCTGCAGGAACCTATCCTCCAGCTCGTCCCTCGCCGACTGAGGTAAAAAATGTCCAAGGAGCGCTGCTCTGAACTCCTCCCAAGTAATATATGTGCAATACATACCCGCAAAGGTGGTGTCCAGCTGTGACAACCACCACCTCTTTCCGTGTGACTCCAGACAGGAGGCTTCCAAAGCAACTGCCTCCTTAGTGGGGCATCGAATCCCTGCAAGCATCTCGTAGATGGTATCCAACCGTTCCTCTGTGCATACCGCCGACTCTGTCCCCAGGTAGGATGGAGGGAAAAGTCCACGGAAGACGCTCATACAGTTGGCCCCGGGGTTTGGTTGTGGAGACGGGGCTTGCTGAGCTCTGAAGGCCTCAAAAATGGCAATCAGTGTTTGCCCCATCTCCGTCTGCTGGAACGGAGCTGGAGCCGGTGGAGGCGGGACCACATTCGGAGCCTGAGGTGTGCCCTATTGTGGTGTAGGGTTGGTCGCAGGCTACAAGGAAAAATTCCATTTGTTAGTGAACATATGAATGGAATATAGGAAAGGGGTAGGATGGACTTTCACATGTGATTTCCCTTATGGCACACCACTGCTTTCGCTGTTAGTTTGTCCGCAAACTAAGCTCGCACGGGGGTGGCCCAAGGTTTGTGGACTACTTTTGTTTCGATCGAGGTCTGCTTTGATACCACTTGTAAGACCCCTTTTTTTATTTTTCAACCACCGGGGTCTTAGCCCAGAATTGTCGCTTTGCGATGACACCGACTCACGGGAAGGCCGCCCCTATAAAACGCAAATTCTGCCGGCCCTTTTCGATCACAAAGAGAGAGAAGTAAATATTACACTGAATGTAAACAGGTGCACAGAAACACATATGAATAAAATCACAACAAGTTCATCAATATATAATAATAGAAAGTACTTCAAAAGAGCAGTTCAAATGAAATAAAGAAGCGGGTGTACAACCCCGTATTCGCCCCGATACAGTTTTAAGCTTTTTTGAGGTCTTGGCACTCTTGGTGGCCAATTTTGGCTATAGCTTGGAAATATACTAGTAGGGGGAGGAAAAACCTACCTCTTCCCCCGACCCCTTTGGAGGGAGGGTGCGACAAGTTGGCCGGCACCCGCCCTGGCTTGTTAGGCGTGAGGTCAGAGCGACCTGCTGCTGGGCTCTCGCCCCGAGCGGCCTGCGGCTAGGCTCTCGCCCCGAGCGGCCTGCTCATGCGGGCGAGAGCGGCCTGCGGCCGGGCTCTTGCCCCGAGCAGCCTGCTCGTGGGGGCGAGAGCGGCCTGTGGCCGGGCTCTCGCCCCGAGCGGCCTACTCGCGTGAGCGAGAGCGGCCTGCGGCCGGGCTCTTGCTCCGAGCGGCCTACTCGCGCGGGCGAGAGAGGATTGCTGCCGGGCTCTCGCCCCGAGCCCTTTTGGAGGGAGGGTGCGGCAAGTTGGCCGGCACCCGCCCCGGCTTGTTAGGCGTGAGGTCAGAGCGGCCTGCGGTTGGGGTCTCGCCCCGAGCAGCCTGCGGCTAGGCTCTCGCCCCGAGCGGCCTGCTCGCACGGGCGAGAGCGGCCTGCGGCCGGGCTCTCGCCCCGAGCAGCCTGCTCGTGCGGGCGAGAGCGGCCTGCGGCCGGGCTCTCGCCCCGAGCAGCCTGCTTGTGCGGGCGAGAGCAGCCTGCGGCCGGGCTCTCGCCTCGAGCAGCCTGCTCACGCGGGCGAGAGCGGCCTGCGGCCGGGCTCTCGCTCCGAGCGTTCTTCTCGCGCGGGCGAGAGAGGCCTGCAGCCGGGCTCACGCCCCGAGCGGCCTGCGGCCGGGCTCTCGCCCCTAGCGGCCAGCTCGCGCGGGCGAGAGCGGCCTGCGGCCGGGCTTTCGCCCCGAGCGGCCTACTCGCGCAAGCGAGAGTGGCCTGCGGCCAGGTGGGGGGATGACTTAGCCTCCATTCCCCCTAGGCCTCTTTGAGTCGTGTTTTTACCTTTTTGCCCTCCAATGTGGAGATTTTCTATTGGCTCGAGACATATTTGTCTTAGGGGCATTTTGGTCATTTTGACCCCAAGACTTGGAAAAACTATAAATAGACCCCCTTGGATGCCTTTGGAGAAGAGGAGATTTCCTTACCTCCTCCTCCCTTAGCTTCATCTTGGTAGAGTAGAGAGAGCTCTCCAAGGCGCCCAGCTCAGCGACTTGGTGAGGGAGGGGAAGTGTTCTAGCAACCTTCCGGGTGTGTGGTGGGACCTCCACGCTAGAGCCGAGGGTCTGTTCATAGCTTCCTAGGTCTTTGGTCCGTGACGTTCTCCTGAGTGTAGTAGGTGTGCGGTCACCCCTCTTTTTGGACCCCGAACTCCACGAGAAGTCATTTTTGGCTTCAACAGCGGGCTCGAACCCGGTACATCAGAGTCCTCACTACAAATCACTCATCGCGGAAGCTATAAAAATACTAAACACTCACGGAGCTGGTCACAGGTGCTCCAGTGCTAGACTGGCCCACCTCCAGGCGCACCGTACTCCGCTGGTGCTGGTCCCTGGGCTGCTGGTCCCTGTCTCCCATCCGGAGCTCCTGTAATGTTGTTGTTCGAAAACCATTAATCATAAAGACTAAGCCCTATCATCCCCTACCCCTCCCCCCACGGCTACTAAGCACCGAGCGGAGAGGAGGAAAGGGAAGCTACAAAGGTGGAGAATAACCAAACGGATGACAGTGGAACTAGTCTAACAATTGTTCACTGTTTATAAACAACTAATCAAAATAGAGTACATCTAGCAGTTTTACGGTAGTGAGTGGTAAAATAGACAAATAGAAAGCAAGTAAGTAAATAGTAAGTAACCTTAACTTATATGAATGCCCATACAAACTTATAAGTTAAGGGGTCTTTTGCAAGGCTCCCATCGTATAAAAGTCCCATACTGATTTATACGTTGGGGTGTCGGTTGTATGAAGATATGAGTGTAGTGATATACTATGCCATGATTCATGCAAGTGCAACTCACGCACACGACTCTATGCGCACAGACCTTTAGTTCCCCCTGTTCGGGCAGCTAGCTTCACTCCCAGGAACCTCCGTAGTGGCAAACAGAGACAGTGGGTCGGGCCCCCCACTCCTAGGCGGGTATCCACACTACCGGGCCTAGCCCTTCCGTACGCCCCTAGAAGAACACAACCTAGAGTATCCGCATACTAGGGCTGGCTATATCCACTAGACTTTCTTTGGCTAAGTGTCCCACACCGCCGAGTCAACGTACCGATGTTGGTGTGAACGACAATCAAATACCAAAGACCCACCACCTTATTCTGTATTCAAACCCTCGAGCCCTCGGCTCCCCGGACTGTCTCGTCCGTGCATCTATCTTCAGAGCTACCGTCTGAATGGCAACCAAACAAACTTATTCTACCTCCCTAGCTACCGGGGTGTGTGAATGTGCAACCCTAGATATTCTAGTTGCACTTTTAGTTTATTATTCCTACGGTTTACGTTAGCCCAAGACTGCCCCCAGTATTCCCTGTGAAGGGCTCTCAAAGGGCACTAGGAACTATGATGGTAGCTGAAGCCCATCGTTCCCTTTCGCAAGACACTTACTTTTATTGGTTATTACACATTACCCGATCCCATTCAAATTACTTTTGATCTATCCTAGTGTATTGAGACTCTTCCTCTCCAACCGGGGTGGACGATCTTTCGTCGTTCCCGAAGACCACTTAACACTAGCCAATCTCACACTCTACTCATCCTGACTTCCCATAATGAACTTAATTTAACTTACCCTATCCAAACAAGCAAACTACAAAAATTCCATCTCCCCAAGTTCATTACCCACTCTAGTTCAGTTTCTGCGGTTTTACTATATGCAGACCATTCTAAGCTATATGAGGTATACAAGGGGAGGTACTCCAAATTGTCTCCCAAATCTCCTATAAAATTTACTGGAGGTCTATCATGACATAATTAGCCTAAATCCAGAAATTTATAATTTTTCTAATTAATCTGGTATTTATTTAATTTTCCCAAAAGGTTGGCAATGGGTAATTTTAAACACGAACTTCATGATTTTCTCAAGAAATTGCAATCCAAAAATTATGATCACTAAATAACAGCAAGGTATCATCAAATACTAATTTTCATAATTTTACAGAAAGTATTTAGCCTCTATTTAAGTTTTCCATTATAATCCCATTAATCCTATGTAAAGAAGGAAGTACTGAAATTACTCATCATAAAAATATAATACAATTACTGAATATTAATATGATACATAAAAGGTCATTGTGCAAAGATCATAATTTTATAGGCTTGCTAGACACCAAAATAGATTTAATTAAGTTTTCATGGGAAATAACACTTAATGAAGCAAGCCATAGAATTAAACTTCTAAAAATCTCATAAAAATTTACAAAGCTTTAAAACTTAATAAAGAGTTATTTGCCTAAAGTTCATCAATTTTCAGAAAGTTTGTTCTCCATAATAGATTTCTAAGCAAATAACACAAACTACTATATTGTTAATGAAGTATCCAAAATAATGATCCTAAATTCATAATAAAATCTCTAGAGCTTGTACTAATCCTAAAAACTACTCTACCTAAATCCCATCACTGTTCAGTGAGTTTTAGTGACATTTTCTATCTCTACAAATTTTGGGCCCTAAACTAGGGTTAGGGTTTTGAGGGACTTATTTACTTTAAAATCCATTTTGATTTCTACAAGAGTATTCTAGCCTCCCTAGAATTCTATCTATCAAGTTTCAGATCATAACCAAGTCATTTGACCACTTGCCCTTCACAACCCACCAAGAACCATCCTTAGGGTTTGGCCTTGGGTCCTAGGGCAAATTTACCACAATCCACCTCAAAATCCATGATAGGGTGCTAGAGAGCATTCCCAGCTAGTGGTAAGAATCTCAGCCTCTGTTGAGGTGATTTGACCACTCAAATCTCAAGGTGCACTTTTGATCTAAAAATCCCTTAATAGGGCATAGTAGGTTTGTCTATTTCCTATCTAAAACATATCCAAATGAGATGAAAAATTATACAGAGCCTCATGATGAACCCAGGGACCACTCACCAAAATTTGGGAGGGTTTGAAAGTCATTAAGCAATCTAATTAATTTTTCCTAAAATTATTAAATTTTTCTAAAAACTATGGAAAAAAATTCTCCAAAAATTCCCATTTTTGGACAAGCCCTTCATATAGTTGGGGAAGACTCCCTGCCCAAATTTCAGACCATTTGGTCAAGGGATGAAGGGTGGGCACACATTTTAGTCTCTGCTTAGCTCTAGGTATAGATCCCACCAAAAGAGGTGCCCCGGTCAAACCAGTTGACCAAATTGACTCAAATTAATTTTAAAATAAAGTAGACCCATAGGGATACAAATTTCCTGTTGACCATTTCTTTCATATAAAGCCTCTAAGTATTTTTCATACATTTTCTAATGTGGATGATATTCTAGTACAAAAATTTCATATAAAAGAAAAAGATTAATTAAACAGCACGGATCTTGAAGCAGATTCAACAATGCTGGGTCATCTTCTTCCTCCAGCCAAGGGCTGAGATTAGCCCGACCTGGAGTGCATTCTAGATGCTGCCGCCGTCCAACCAGCCTCCTCCCTGGCCGGCCACCGCCACCACCACCTCCGTTGAGGTGGCGGCCAACGCCGACCGGCGGCGCGGCCGCCGGAGAGGCAGAATCTGGCGAACCGAGCACTATAATTTTGCGGGAAAATTAGGAAGAGGAGCTCTTTCCGATCGAGCTCCGTTGAGCCCGATTCTTAATCCTAAAGATGAAAGAGAAGGGATAGATACTACACTAGAGGGGGGGTGAATAGAGTGATCAAAAATTGCACTAGCAAAGTTGACTTTCTACTCAACTCCCTTGGAGTTAAATGCGGAAAGAAAGTTATAGATATTTAAGATTAAACCTTAGAGCCTAATACAAGTGTTGTGCACAAACTAAAGCTAACTGTAATTATAGTTTAGCTTTGGATCCTATCCAGCAACTAGCAAACCTAGTTAAGATCTAATCACAGCCACAATATAAGTAATTAAACAAGGCAATCCAGACGAAACAAGGAATTTATAGTGGTTCCCCAAACAACTTGGGTACGTCCACTCTTCTACCAACAAGGTAGGAATCCACTCAGGTTTTTGATCAGGTGCCCTGCCACCAACAAGATCTGCTTCAGGTAGATCAAGAGACCCTTTAGACTTTTGATCAGGTGTCTAAAAACCAACCACAGGTTTTTGATCAGGTGCCCTGCCACCAAGGGATACTTTTGAAGGGAGTAATAACTCTGTATAGGAGGGGGAAAGGAGGTTAAGGTGTCTTCTCTATTTTACATTAGAGAAGCACGATAACTTGCACTGAGCTAGACAGCTCTAAAAGAATCAAGGCTCCCCCTAGCTCAAAGAACGTCCAGGTGAAGTCTTGCTTCAGTGCAGAAACACTTCAGTAAATACTGAAGGAAGAACTACAAGAAGATATAAAATAAGAAATGAAAATCTTCTAGCAGCTATCTTCTTCTTCTTCTTCTTCAAAAGATCTCTGAGTCAGAACTTCCTGGAACAGGAGAACTCAGGTTGAAGAAGAGCAGAAGAGCTAACACTTCTCAGTTGAGTGAAGATTGCTGAGAGCAGTTAAACTTGTTCTTGCTGTAAGCTTGCTGAATGAATTTCTTATGTCCGTGAACTAGTTGATTTCTTTTCTATGTGGACTAGTTGATTTCTTCTTCAAAGAAGTCTTTATATATCAGCAGCAGCAACGGCTCTAATTGAGTTTGAATCTTGTCTTTTTCTGAACTCTGCAAGCTGGGCTGCAAAAAGCATAAAGCAAAAACAAACTACAGCAGGAAGATATCCTATAAAAGGATAAAGCTTTCTAAGAAGCTGCAAATACTTCTGATGAAACAATATAAGAGAAAGTCACATCAGAAAGAGCTCTTTACGGCCAAGGAAGACTTTTTGAGTCTAACGACTATAAAGGACAGCCTGGCAGATAAAGCAGATTGCATATCTCAGCTATAAGACAAACAACTTTGTCAGAAAAGATTAGCTCATGCATATAGAATAGAACTGATATTGCATGGAAATAATGTCACAAATTATTCAGATAATCTTTTATAAAATATGCCAGAATAGATATTAAATTAGTCACATCATAGAAGACGACAAAACTAAATAAGAGCATACAGCAAAACATCGAACGACCCTCGGAGATCGTCGAACGGCGCACAGAGATCGTCGACCTATCAGACAGATAGTCGAACGATCCAGATAGTCGAACTATCAAAGAAGATAGTCGAACTACCTCGGCAGATAGTCGACCTATCAGAACAGATAGTCGAGCTATCAGATAGTCGATCTATCCGGACAGATAGTCGAACTACCAAACAAAACAGATAGTCGACCTATCAAGCAGATAATCGACCTATCATAGAAAATAGATAGTCGACCTATCAACAGATAGTCGACCTATCAAAACAAAACAGATAGTCGATCTATCAACAGATAGTCGAACTATCAGATAGTTAAACTATCCAAGCAGATAGTCGAACTATCGAAGCAACACAGATAGTCGACCTATCAACAGATAGTCGACCTATCAACAGATAGTCGAACTATCAAAACAAGCAGATAGTCGACCTATCAACAGATAGTCGAGCTATCAGATAGTTGAACTATCAGGACAGATAGTCGAACTATCAAGGCAAACAGATAGTCGATCTATCAACAGATAGTCAAGCTATCAACGTAGACAGAACGTCGACCAACTGATAGACGATCGTCGATCAGCCGATAGACGATAGTCGAGCGACGTTCGACTATAGTCGAATGAAAAACTACTTAACCAAATATTCATCTGGAAAAGCAATTTTACACAACTAGAGAATCTAACCTATCAACTAACCTTTGACCATAGATAAATCATGGGTCAAGAGACAGAAAGAGAGGACTGAACTCAAATCAAAACCTAGGGTACCAACAATCTCCCCCTATTTGAGTTAAGTCTCTCAACAAATAAAACAAACAACACTAATTACAGAAAGTAAATAAAATGCATAAAGGGAAATAACTAAGCAGATATCATCAATCAATCAGATAAAAATAACTGTCAATCAATGACTAATTAAGGTGCTTTAGGGTTAGATTCATGATTAGAAGAACTAGAAACAAAAGTAATTTTCCTTGTAGGATCTAGAGCTTCTTTCTTCGATTGCTTCAAATCTTGTTCTCCAATAATTTTCAATTCAGTTGTTCTTGGGATCACTGCCTCTGGATGCTTTTCCATATATTTTGAAGCATCTAACATCTCAGGTCTCACCTGGAATTTTTCGAGCTCCTTCTTTCTAAATTTAGACATAGTAGTTAATCCGGCAGTGTCCTTTCCTTCAGCTTTTGCTTTCCTTATCTGCGGAACTCCAACCAGTTCAAGAAAACGAGCCATCCTAAAGTTAGGATCAAGCTCTGGGCTTTCATAAACGATCTCAGAAGAGGAATCAACTGGTTCTTTATCTTGATTAACTAAATAACAAGAGAGAGCAGACTTAGCAAAGTTCTTGCTAGAATTTTCAGACAAAATAATTTGCTTACCTTTTGGAACAACTTTCTCAGTATGCACTGGCTTTGGAGATGGAACCTTTTTCTTTGGAGAAGGAGGAGGGGAAAATGTTGGTCTTTGATAAACTACCTCCTTAACTTGTTCTTTAACATAATCAGGCCTTTGATAGCCAAATTGTCTTTTACCTTGGAAACTTTGAGAACTTTTCCTTTGAGCAGGCTGGGATGGATTTGATCTTTCAGATTGAGAGGCAGATTTAGAAGATAAATTTTCTGAGGCTCCTGCACCGGGAGGTGGAGGAGGAGGACCTCTGGGATTCCATCTAGGAGCAGGAGGGTCATACCTCTTAGCCTTTTTCCTTTGCTTTTGTTGATTTTTAGAAAACCACATCCAATGCTGGAATTCTTTTGACTTGGGATCAATCCCTTTCAGTATATAATATGGTGTATCATTTTCTGGATTTGCAGGAGGAGGAACTACAGCCTTTCTTTTCTTTTTAGCAATCCTTTTTCTCTTAGAATCAGCAGATTCATCAGAATCAATTTCTTCTTCAGAATTTGAAGAGATAGGCATATCATAGGGATCAATAGCCTCTTTCAGAGCTCTTTCTTTTTTCCTTTAAAGCAGCTTTTTCCATTTCTTCTTCCATGGCATCCTGTGCCAGGAGAGTATCTAAGTCTAAGCCTGGGGAATCATCCCATACCGTAGATTTTTCAATTTGACTTTCAGAATCCATTCCTTGAAGCTCAGGAACTGTCGTGGGGACCAGTTCAATTTGCACTGCTTGCTCAGAAGCCTCAGAAGCTAGAACAACTACTTCTGGTTCAGGTTGAACTTCAGAAGCAGGTTCACTTACTGGCTCTACAACCACTTGATCTTCAGGGGCAGACACAGGTTCAGGCTCTATAACATCTAAAATCTCTAGAGCAGGTTCAGGTTCAGGTTCTGGTTCTGGCTCTTGGGCAACAACTACTTCTTCCATTATATCTGTAGGATTAGGAATAAAATCTTGCTAAATGACATCTAGTCATCCCTTCTAGATATTCCCATACTAGTATATCAATTAAGTAATCTACAAATTGAGAAAGAGACATACCTTCAGGATATTCTTCAGGGTTTCCTAACTCCCATAAATCATCTAGAAAGGAGGTGATAATTCCTTCTAGGTACTGGGCAACCAAGGGAGTTGAGGATTCTTCTAAGTAAACTTTTACTACAAACTCTGTCAACATGATTGCATCAGATATTTCCTTTTCAGATGGAGGAGGAGGAGGAGCTGAATCTTCTGATACTTTCTCTGTTACTGCAAGATGAACTGCCGGAGGGGAGGCCAAAGGCTGCTCTGAGATATCTTCATCAAGCATCTCCCCCTGCCTGATTTCAGTAGAAGCTGAAACCAGGCCCCTAGAAGAAGAGGGCTCAGCAGACTTTGAGAGTGCCTTAATAGCAGCAGTCAAAGAAGATATAGAAGAAACAAGGGGAGCAATTGCCTCATCAATCATAGTTTTGATTGAGGGGGTAATTAACTCCACAATGCTAGCAATAAATGCTGGAGTTATAACAAAAGAAGAAGATGATGATGATGGAATTGCTGAGGGTGGAAGAACATCAGGGGTGGTATGAGCAATATGAGCTGGAGAATGTGCTGGAGATAGAGCTGGAGAATGATGTGGAGATGCATGGGTAGATGCAGGGTGATTAAGATGATCTGAAGATAGAATTGGAGAGTGAGGAGGAGTTGGAATTGGGGAATGAACTGGAGAAGATATTTCAGACGCCAACAAATCAAAGCTGGGTTGAGAAATCCCAGCAAGATCAGTCGGGAGAGAAGATGCAGGAGGAGAGGCAGAATGTCGTACTTCAGTTGAAGTTGAAGGAACTTCAACTGCAGTAGACGGCATAGTAGAAGAAGAGGATGGAAGAGAGATATCAGCTGAGCCAGCTACTAGAAGGGGGGGGGGGAGTGACTGCGACAGTCCTGGTGCTCTCAGATATAACTGGAGCAACCCCTGTAGGAGCGGGCTTCAGGAAAGTCCTTTTCCACTTTGAGAACAGCGAAGGATCCATCTTCTTACTCGTGTTGATGGAGGCGGCGGCAGACACAAGCAAATGGGGGTATTTCTCCTTCAGAAAAATACCAACGACCCTTCCTAGGGTAACCTCTTTCTTTCCATTCTTCTTTCTTATTACATCAAACATGATGCCAGCCCAATTTATCTGCTTCTTGTTAACAATTGCACACATTAGTGCAAATTGTTGCCTTGTGATATTGTCGTGGGCTGAGTGCTTTCCCAGTAGCACTTTTCCAACTATTTCTGCAAGAAACTTGATCTTAAAGGGAAAATTCACCTTGAGCAGCTTGGAGGGGATGCCTTCGGCATGTCCTAGCTCAGTTAACATTCTTCCAAATTCAGGAGCATCTTGCTCATAATCTTCTTCACCATTAATTAATCCAAAAACTTCAGTTAGAACAGCGGGAGTCAAAATTACCT
Source organism: Platanthera zijinensis (assembly GCA_039513925.1). Taxonomy (NCBI): domain Eukaryota; kingdom Viridiplantae; phylum Streptophyta; class Magnoliopsida; order Asparagales; family Orchidaceae; genus Platanthera; species Platanthera zijinensis. The sequence continues at coordinate 52,162,955 of CM077090.1, read as the reverse complement.
CTTCTCCGCTGATTGTCCCGGTCATCGAATCATCAGTCGACGATGAAGTGAAGGCCCACTCTTTGATTTACTGAGTGTTTATCTTTATCCTGTAGGACATAAGCCTCTCTAGGCCTTGATCTCTGCACAGATTTAGGATTTCTACTATCCCTGGTTCGCAACTGCTGAAGGCGTCGAAATCAACGCTGAATCCGGCATCAAACTTTATCACTGTAAGAAGAGCTGGAGCAATCGCCATTGAAAATGCTGTAGAAGTCGAGGGAGAGACGGCGAGGACGGAGCGCAAGACAGAGAGCAAGACAGAGCAAGAGGGAAAACGGAATGCGAAAAGACGCTCTCCGTCGACGATAAAAGCAACTATCTTTTAACCTAGGTTGACTATCGGCTTTATATTAAAACAGCGATCGTCGATCTATTTAAAAGATACTGGAGATGATAGTCGAACGATCGTTCGACGATCGGTCCTGAAGCAGAGTAGTCGATCAATCGTTCGACTATTTCTGTCTTCACAAACAGCAAGCTGTCGTCAACCATAGATCGATGATAAGCTCGACCTGTTCGACGATCTTCGAACGCCGGTCAACGATCTTCAAGCAGATAAGCCATCATCAACCATAGGTCGACGATAGGCTTGCTCCGCTCGACTATCGTCGAACGTCGTTCGACTATCTTCGAACAAATTTCAACAAGGCAAACGTCACACTTAGTCTCGTCCATTAATCATGCCTAGTTGAACTAAAAAGAACAGATGCTTCTGTTCATCTAAGGGCTTGGTGAATATATCACCTCTCTAAAGGTCTGTGGATATGAACTCAAGGCTGATCTTGTTCTTTTCCACACAATCTCTCAGGAAATGGTGTCTAATCTCAATGTGCTTCGTTCTAGAGTGGTGCACTGGATTTTCTGTAATGGAGATAACACTTGTACTGTCACACATGATTTTAGTGTTCTTGTGTGAGTACCCATAATCCTAAAGCTGATTTTGTATCCACAGGATCTGTGAACAACAACTAGCAGCTGCTATATATTCAGCTTCTGCAGTTGAAGTTGATACAGAGGCCTGCTTCTTACAGAACCAAGAGACCAATCTCTCTCCCAGGAACTGACAAGTTCCTGAGGTACTTTTCCTGTCAACTCGACAACCAGCATAATCAGAATCAGAATATCCAATTAATTCAAATTCTGACTCAGCTGGGTACCAGAGTCCTAGATTTGGACATCCCTTCAGGTATCTCAAGATTCTCTTAAGAAGAATCAGATGAGATTCCTTGGGGTTGACCTGGAATCTAGCACAAAGGCATGTAACAAACATTATATCTGGCCTATTTGCAGTTAAATACAATAGGGAACCAACAATGGCCCTATAATTCTTTTGATCTACAGGCTTTCCCTGATCATCAGAATCAATAACTATATTAGTAGCCATAGGTGTATACATTGCTGAAGCATCTGCCATCCCAAACTTCTTTACCAATTCCTTGGCATATTTGGATTGGGATATGAAGATGCCATCAGCATCTTGCTTTACTTGGAGACCAAGAAAGTAAGACAACTCACCCATACTACTCATCTCAAACTTGGAATGCATCAAGTTAGAAAACTTTTTGCACAGTTTGGGATCAGTGGAACCAAAAATAATGTCATCCACATACACCTGAACTAACATGATTGTGTCCTTGTGGTGCTTGACGAAGAGGGTTCTATCAACTACTCCCCTAGTAAAGTTGTGCTCTAACAGGAAACTAGCTAAAGTCTCATACCAGGCTCTGGGAGCTTGCTTTAGTCCATAAAGAGCTTTCTGCAACTTGAAAACATGAGAGGGCTGAGTTGAAGAAACAAAACTGGGTGGCTGTTCAACAAACACCTCTTCCTTTAGCTCACCATTAAGAAAAGCACTTTTGACATCCATTTGAAAAACCTTAAACTTCATGTAGGCTGCATAGGCCAAGAAGATCCTTATTGCTTCTAGCCTTGCAATAGGAGCAAAGGTTTGGTCATAATCTATACCTTCCTCCTGTCTGTAGCCCTGAGCTACAAGCCTAGCTTTATTCCTTACAATGATGCCATTTGCATCCAACTTGTTTCTATACACCCACTTGGTGCCTATGATCAGTTGGCATTTAGGTCTTGGAACCAAAGTCCAAACTTTACATCTCTCAAACTGATTGAGTTCCTCTTGCATGACAATGATCCAGTGGGGATCTAGCTCTGCATCTTTAATGGTGAGGGGCTCAATCTGTGAGAGGAAACAAGCATGCATCACATCCTGTCTTAACTGATGTCTTGTTTGAACACCAGCTGATATGTCTCCTATCACTTGAGATGTGGGGTGATATCTAAGTGTGACAAAATCAGCAGGTGGAATGTGATCTTCAGCAACAGTTGGGATTAATTCCTCAGGAGGAATTTGATCTACTGTTGGTGGAACAACAACAGCTTCAGCAATGTCTTCATCACTGTCTGATTCAGTGATATGAAGAGTTGAAAGATGAAGGATATCTTGAGTGACATCTTTGGAAGATTCTTGTACCTGTAATGAACTTGAGGAAGGAGAATTTTCCTTCTCCTTGTAAAACATTTGGGATTCATCAAAGGACACATGAACAGACTCTTCAATTTAAGAAGATGATTTATTAAATACCCTATAAGCTTTGCTTACTTGGGAATATCCTAGAAAAATTCCCATTGAAGCCTTTGCTTCAAACTTTCTAAGATATTCTTTATTGTTATTATGAATATAAACTACACAGCCAAAAACTCTAAAATAATTTATTTTAGGTTTCTTTCCTTTAAGTAACTCATAAGGAGTTTTACACTTAAGCTTGTGTATCAGACTTCTATTCAAGACATAGTTGGCTGTACTAACAGCTTCTGCCCAATAGGAAAGAGGCATATTAGCATCTGCCAACAATGTGCCAGCAACTTCAATTAGTGTTATGTTCTTCCTTTCAACCACCCCATTTTGTTGGGGAGTTCTAGGAGCTGAGAAGCTATGTTTGATACCTTCTCTCTCACAGAATTCTTGCATGAAAAGAGAGTCAAACTCAGTACCATGATCACTTCTGATCAAGGCCACATGAGTAGAGTACTCAGTCTGCACACATAATAGAAAGTCTGTAAGGGCTTTGAAGTTATCAGCCTTAGTTCTCAAAAAGAACACCCAAGTGAATCTGGAGAAGTCATCTACAATGACTAGGGTGTAATACTTCCCTCCTAAACTCTGTACATTTATTGGGCCAAATAGGTCCAAATGTAATAAATACAGGATTCTAGGAGAATCACTTTTATTTACTGATTTAAAAGAATTCTTGGTTTACTTGCCTAGCTGACAAGCCTTGCATTAGCTCTCCTTCTTGTAGGGGCAAGAAGGTAAACCTCTAACAAGGTTGTGTTTAGATAACCTAGATATATTCTTGAGGTTAACATGGCTAAGCCTTTTATGCCACAAGGTATTATTATTGGTTACTTCATTAAACAGGCAGATTTCAGAATCAGTTGAATTAAAATCTACTAAATAAATGTTACCTTGTCTAATGCCTACCAATACAACACTATTATTTAAAGTAATATTACAGAGAGAGTTAGAGAATGATACCTGATATCCAGCATCACATAATTGACTTACTGAAATTAGATTGTGCTTCAGTCCAGTCACATAAGCAACTCTCTTGAAAGTAACAGCTCCAATTGTCATCCTGCCATAGCCTTCAGTTTGACCACAGCTTGAATCTCCAAAGATTACCTTTGGGCCAAGCTTTGCTTTGAACTTTGACAGATGTTCTTTGTTTCCTGTCATGTGCTTGGAGCAACCACTATCCAAATACCACTTATTTTGAGTGATAGGATAGGTCTTCACCTGCAAATAAAACAATTTAAACATTGTGGACCCAGGTAACCTTGGGTCCCTTGTTTTTCACATAAGAAAAACTGGAAATAAAAGAATAAGCAGGCTGAGGGTGATAACCTAATGGGTAAGATCTCCTAGGTGGGATTCTCCATGCAGATGATGGGTCAATGAACCTAGGGTTTCTATTCATATTCGAGTTTCTAAGGTTCTGGGTGTAATTTTTAAATTCATATTGGAAACGTTGACCAGCGTTCGACGATGGCTGCTCAGATCGTCGATCTCCGTTCGACCACTGAGCCTGCGATCGTCGATCGACGTTCGACGATAGATGCTCAGATCGTCGAGCTTCGTTCGACCACTGAGCCTGAGATCGTCGAGCAGCGTTCGACGTTTTTTGTAATTCTTTAAATTTCTGTTTTCTTTTCTCTCTTTTAGCTTTATTTAAAGCTCTATTTACTTGATTGACTTGCTCAGTGTTCTTTATCCCATCAGCTGAGATAAAGTTCACTGGAGTTGAAAGTTGGTTTTTAAGAATGATTGGGGGCTCACTAGAAGATGCTCCTAAGCCTAATTTGTTATTGCCTGTCCTAGTGTTAGACATGCTGGTTATTTCAAGCAACTTAAGGCTTTTACCATTTAGAGACTCTTCTAACCTTTTGGATTTAGCTAACTCATTCTTAAGAAATTTAATTTCTTCACTAGAATTAGTGAGATCTTCCTTTAACTTAATGTTTTCAATAGATGTGATTTCAAATTCAGCTAGCTTATGTCTAAGTTCTTTAATCTCCTTTTCAGAACTAATTAAATCTAAACATAAGGATTTAAATTCTAATTTAAATTCTGCAGAAGTAAAATCATAAGAAGATAGTACCTCATCTTCTGTTGGCATTTCTTCATCTGAATCTGAAATCTCTGCAGCTGAGTGATTGCTGTAGGCATCAATTGCCATCAGGCAAACTTCCTTTGCCTTCTTTTCTTCTTCATCCTCACTGGAGCTTGAGGAAGAGGATTCCTCATCAGAATCACTCCATGTTTCAGCGACAAAGCCTCTCTCCTTCTTTTTATTCTTGTAGGAGGATGGCTTGGAGTGCTTCCTGTGCTGATCCTTATCTTTCCTCTTTTCTTTATTCTTTTCCTCTGGACAATCTGGAAGGATATGTCCAGGCTTCCTGCAACCATAACAGATAATTTCTTTAGAAGGGGTGCGATCATACCTTGGCTTTTCTTCATATTTTGAAGACTTCTTTCTGAATTCCTTCCTTCCTATCTTGAGAAACCTTTTGGCAAATAATGCCATCAGTTCCTCATTTGACTGGCTTCCTTCAGAAGTGTCAGCAGCTTTAAGAGCAAGAGTTTGCTCTTTTCTTGTAGGAGTTGGGGTCTTTGCTTCAGCTTAAGCTTCCCTGGACTTCAGCACTTGCTCAAAAGACTTGAGCTTGCCGAGAAGGGCTTCTGTTGAAATTTCATTTGTGCTTCTGGCCTCCTTGATAGGCCAGATCCTCAGATCCCATGTGCTAGGGAAGCACATAAGAATCTTATCATTGACCTCTGTCAATGAAATATCCTTGTCAAGGGTCCTCAGATCATTGATGATTGAGCTAAGCCTTGTGTACATGGCTTCAACTGATTCAGCATCAGTTTTCTTGAAATTCTCATATTGTGAGATAAGTTTGGACCTCCTGTCCTTCCTTTCATCAGCTGAACCAGCTACAATCTGGTTCAGTGTATCCCACATAGCTTTTGCTGAGGAGCAGTCAGCAACCTTCTGGAATACTTCATCAGACATTGTCTGAGCCAGAATGTTCATCGCCTTGGCATCTGCTATCTTTGCCTTTTTGTACTCATCATTGTAGTCTGGAGGAGGCACTGCACTCATATCAGATGATGAGGCAGTAGCAGCAGCAGGTGCTCTTGGTGGTCCTGACAAAATAGAAGCAAAAATACTTTCATCAATAGAATTCATATATAATTTGATCCTTGCCTACCAGATGCCAAACTTAGCTAAGTTGTATGCTGGAGGTCTGGTGCTAGAATAATCCTTGGACTGGGCCATGATAGTGAAAGTGAATATCTATAAACTTTGGTATCTATCAGGATCTTGTGACTTAGGTGTTAGCCTATTCAGTCAGTCAACCTCCCTCTGATACCAATTGAAAGAGAAGGTATAGATACTACTCTAGAGGGGGGGGGGGGGGGGTGAATAGAGTGATCAAAAATTGCACTAGCAAAGTTGACTTTCTACTCAACTCCCTTGGAGTTAAATGCAGAAAGAAAGTTATAGATATTTAAGATTAAACCTTAGAGCCTAATACAAGTGTTGTGCACAAACTAAAGCTAACTGTAATTACAGTTTAGCTTTGGATCCTATCCAGCAACTAGCAAACCTAGTTAAGATCTAATCACAGCCACAATGCAAGTAATTAAACAAGGCAATCCAGACGACATAAGGAATTTGTAGTGGTTCCCCAAACAACTTGGGTACGTCCACTCTTCTACCAACAAGGTAGGAATTCACTCAGGTTTTTGATCAGGTGCCCTGCCACCAACAAGATCTGCTTCAGGTAGATCAAGAGACCCTTTAGACTTTTGATCAGGTGTCTAAAAACCAACCACAGGTTTTTGATCAGGTGCCCTGCCACCAAGGGATACTTTTGAAGGGAGTAATAACCCTGTACAGGAGGGGGAAAGGAGGTTAAGGTGTCTTCTCTATTTTACATTAGAGAAGCACGATAACTTGCACTGAGCTAGACAGCTCTAAAAGAATCAAGGCTCCCCCTGGCTCAAAGAACATCCAGGTGAAGTCTTGCTTCAGTGCAGAAACACTTCAGTAAATACTGAAGGAAGAACTACAAGAAGATATAAAATAAGAAATGAAAATCTTGTAGCAGCTATCTTCTTCTTCTTCTTCTTCAAAAGATCTCTGAGTCAGAACTTCCTGGAACAGGAGAACTCAGGTTGAAGAAGAGCAGAAGAGCTAACACTTCTCAGTTGAGTGAAGATTGCTGAGAGCAGTTAAACTTGTTCTTGCTGTAAGCTTGCTGAATGAATTTCTTATGTCCGTGAACTAGTTAATTTCTTTTCTATGTGGACTAGTTGATTTCTTCTTCAAAGAAGTCTTTATATATCAGCAGCAGCAACGACTCTAATTGAGTTTGAATCTTGTCTTTTTCTGAACTCTGCAAGCTGGGCTGCAAAAAGCATAAAGCAAAAACAAACTACAGCAGGCAAATATCCTATAAAAGGATAAAGCTTTCTAAGAAGCTGCAAATACTTCTGATGAAATAATATAAGAGAAAGTCACATCAGAAAGAGCTCTTTACGGCCAAGGAAGACTTTTTGAGTCTAACGGCTATAAAGGATAGCCTGGCAGATAAAGCAGATTGCATATCTCAGCTATAAGACAAACAACTTTGTCAGAAAAGATTAGCTCATGCATATAGAATAGAACTGATATTGCATGGAAATAATGTCACAAATTATTCAGATAATCTTTTATAAAATATGCCAGAATAGATATTAAATTAGTCACATCATAGAAGACGACAAAACTAAATAAGAGCATACAACAAAACGTCGAACGACCCTCGGAGATCGTCGAACGGCGCACGGAGATCGTCGACCTATCAGACAGATAGTCGAACGATCCAGATAGTCGAACTATCAAAGAAGATAGTCGAACTACCTCGGCAGATAGTCGACCTATCAGAATAGATAGTCGAGCTATCAGATAGTCGATCTATCCGGACAGATAGTCGAACTACCAAACAAAACAGATAGTCGACCTATCAAGCAGATAGTCGACCTATCACAGAAAACAGATAGTTGACCTATCAATAGATAGTCGACCTATCAAAACAAAACAGATAGTCGATCTATCAACAGATAGTCGAACTATCAGATAGTTGAACTATCCAAGCAGATAGTCGAACTATCGAAGCAACACAGATAGTCGACCTATCAACAGATAGTCGAACTATCAAAACAAGCAGATAGTCGACATATCAACAGATAGTCGAGCTATCAGATAGTTGAACTATCAGGACAGATAGTTGAACTATCAAGGCAAACAGATAGTCAATCTATCAACAGATAGTCGAGCTATCAATGCAGACAGAACGTCGACCAACTGATAGACGATCGTCGATCAGCCGATAGACGATAGTCGAGCGACGTTCGACTATAGTCGAATGAAAAACTACTTAACCAAATATTCATCTGGAAAAGCAATTCTACACAACTAGAGAATCTAACCTATCAACTAACCTTTGACCATAGATAAATCATGGGTCAAGAGATAGAAAGAGAGGACTGAACTCAAATCAAAACCTAGGGTACCAATAAAAGAAACCTAAGATCTACCCGTAGAAAGAGAGGAGGGGAGGACCTTGTTCGCGGTTTGGAGGTGAGATGAATGTCGGGTTGTCATTTGCGCGGTGGTGGCGTCGCCGGATCTCTTCAACAGCAAGAACAAGAATCCAAATCCGTTTAATCAAGAGTGCAAACCTCTCATCTTGCTCTAAGGGGGCTTTTATAGATCTCCAAGTGGGGAGGGGAAAGGGTAAGCAATTATGGCCATGAAGGCTCTCCTCTTAATATTATTTCGGTTACGGTGGAGGAAGAAGAAAAGGTGGAAGATGAAATGACTGCTCCAGGTGGCGATTTCCTATTGGGCCAACTCTTCCTTATTTTATTAAGTAATTAGAGAAGGAAACGGCCCCTAAATACTCCTGGTGTAACTCCCCATAATCAGAGTTAATTGTGGCTTTGGTTACAAAAATTTCCAGTCTGGCTGACATTTCGGCCTTTGTCACGGGCGTGACACGTCGGTCACAGGCGTGACAGGTGTGTTGAAAATTCGAGCTCGCCGATCGTCTTCCTGAGATCGATGATCGTCAAAGGGGTCACGCCCTAGGTCATGGGCGTGACATGTCGGTCACGGGCGTGACAGGCCCAGGTGGAAACTCTGAGTTTGTCGATCGTCTTGCTTAGATCGACGATCGTCGATGGGGTCACGCCCTAGGTCACGGGCGTGATGTGTCGGTCACGGGCATGACAGACCAAGGTTGCTAATTCTGCGCTCGCCGATCGTCTGCCTGAGATCGACAATCGTCGAAGGGGGTCACGCCCTAGTCCACGGGCGTGACATGTCGGTCACGGGAGTGATAGGCCCGGGTTGAAAATGCTGAGTTCGCCGATCGTCTTCCTGATATCGACGATCGTCGAAGGGGTCACGCCCTAGGTCACAGGCATGACATGTCGGTCACGGGCGTGACCAACCCGTTACTCGAAATCTTGGTCAATAGACTTCAATTCTTGGGTTTCCTAGGGTTCTGTTATGACAAAACCACTTCTAGGGGTCTAGCTGGAAATGGGATGTTACAGTTTGTGTGCTTGTTTTTAAGTAATTTTTTATTCCGTGAAAAGACACAGACATCACCTATTCACCCCCCTCTAGGTGATTTAGGTAGACTCTAGATACTTTCAATTGGTATTAGAGGGGTGTTTTGTTCGATATAAGGTTAACACCTTGAACAAGATACCTTATCTAGCGTTTAGAGATTCTGCGTATTCACCATGGACAGAAGTAATGATAGGTCTTCTATGAAGCTAACGGTGTGCACTAAAGGAAATTTTCCCATATGGAAATAACGAGTACGGTTCTTCATAGAGACTGCTGATCCCAGAATATTCCAGATTGTGGAAGAAGGACCGCATATTCCTATACAAGCTTCAGCTCTGAATCCGTCCATCATGATTCCTAAGAAGATGATTGATCTCACAAAGAATGAGATTGACCGAGTCTCCCTCGATAAGACAGCAAAGAATATTATAGCAAGCGCAATGGATGACTAAATGCTTCAAAACTTATTCAATTGCAAATCTGCCAAGGAGATGTTGGACTGCCTTGTTGTACTTATGTAAGGTACAAAAGAAGTGAGAGACGATCACAGATCGTTGATGAACCAAGAGTACGAAGCCTTCAAGCAAGGTGCAAATGATACCATTGCTGATAGCTTCGATAAGTTCTTCAAGATTGTGAAAGAACTCAGAAACTATGACCGCATCTTCATTAATGGTGAACTGAACGACAAATTCCTTAGATCCCTGAAAAAGGACTGGAACACAAAAGTTGTTGCCATTAAAGAGTTTGGGAAGCTGGCGGAGATAGACCCCCAGAACCTGTTCGGAAAGCTGCTCTCCAACGAGCTTCAAATGAACACCAAAAAGGAGTAGTAGAATTGCAGAACTTCAAGCAGAGACAAGTCAGTTGCTTTGAAGGCCGAAGGTTCGAAAAAATCTAGAAGTATGTCCTGAAGAGTCTAAACCAAGCACGTCAGGTTCCGAGCTATCTGACGGAAAGTTCTCCCTCATTTCCAAACAATTCAAGAAACTGCTGAGCAAGAGGAGATAAATGAAAAATCAGTCATCCTCTTCTGATTTCAGGAGATCATGTCATGACGGTGATCAAATGAAGAAAATCTATAACAAAGAGGACAAGTATAAATATAATCCGAAAAAACAGTTTTCCTCTGACGTTGTTTTCTACTGCTGTAATAAGACAGGTCACACGATTGCTGAGTTCCCGTACAAGAAGAAGGAAGGCTCCAAGAGAGAGGAGAAGAAATCCTTCAAGGGGAAGATAAAAGAAGAAAAGAAATTTGTCGCGAAGAAGTATAAGACTCCCAGCGATAGTGACTCAAGTGAGTCTAGCTTAGAGAATGAGGAAGCCTACTTCGGGTTGTTAGCACAAGCAGACGAGGAAGTTGGTGACTCAGAGTATTGCAGGAAGGTAAACTTGCACACAATACTATCTGAGTCGGATACCTCCTCAAATGTTCATGAAGGCTTCTTTTGAGGAAGGGGATTCAGAATTAATGACTCAGCATGAGAACCTTTTGAAGGCTTTTGACAAATGCCGAAAGATAGTCAAAAAGCACGCAAAAGAGATTGCCTCTCTCAAGGTAGTGAAATCAAGCCTGAGGGAGGAAATTGCAAAATTGACTCCTCTCAGAAGAGAAGTTCACTCCTTGCAAGAGGAATTGAAAAACTCAGCTGAAATATTGAGTATGAAAGAGAAATATCTTCATGAGCTCAAAGAAAAGCTCTTAGTGGAGAGAAAGCTTGTTGAGAGTTACACCAAACCGAAGTCTATTCTCCCTCTCATTGATGAGTTCTCAGCTCCAAAGAAGGGTAGTTATCTTAGACAAGTAGTGGGAAAAGGTAAGGCTGCCAAGAAGGCTAGTGCCAAAGAAAAGGGGAAATCTCCTCTAGGTCAACCCTCATTTAGGATGGTAATCTTCCCGACGAACAAGTTTGACCTTGAGTCATCCTATGGTCATCTAGCTAGACCTACTTATGTAAAGCCCATGAAGCGATACCAGGGATTGACCCATCCCCGAGACTATGGTGCTAGTGTTTTCAAGGCACCTTATGAGGAGATTCAAATGAAGAGTTATGGTCCTTATGTTCATAGACATAACAATAAGAAGGCACCAAAAGCCAAAACTGTTGTGCCAAAAGCAAAGGAGATGGAGAAGCCCTGCGTATGTTTCAATCAGGAGGCCTCCACCTCAAAGTATGTTGCCCCTGCTAGACCTCAATTCCAAAAGGTAAAGCAGGAGTACAAAAGGAGGTACAACAGGTTCAACTGTTGTTGCTGCGACAAAATTGGTCATTTTGGCGCAGATTGTTGGTTTATTCCCATAAATTTTGAAGCTCCACGAGTTAGCAATGCGAGACTGACCACTCGCAAGGTTAATGTTCCTAGTGGTGTTAAGCTGACTAGGAACCAAGGACCCAAATCCGTTTGGGTTCCTAAGGTAAAGTGATTGGTTTTTTCAGGTATGTTCAAAGGCCAACAAAAATCTGATCTGGTATTTGGACAGTGGATGCTCTCGACATATGATCGGGACAAGAAGCCTGTTGCTTGAGTTTACTCAAGTCAAAGACGGACCAAAGGTCATATTTGGAGGGTCAGACAGGGGAACTAAAAAAGGCTATGGTATGATTTCTAATATCGTAGTCTCTTTAAAAGACGTGACTTATATTGAAGGATTACAGCATAATCTTATAAACATAAGTCAGCTATGTGACAAAGGATATATCGTTGAGTTCTGCAAGAACAAGTGTTTGATAAAGTCGTCTATAAATTTGGAGACGGACTTAATAGGCACTCAGAGCAGAAATATTTTCTGTTTAAATTTCCTTTGCTTAGAAAATTCTACACCAGTTTGTTTTCTTGTAAAAGATAGTGCGTCTCTTTGTGACCAATGACACAAGAGATTAACACATTAATTTCAAAATGATAAACATGTTATTTTCTCACAACTTAGTGTGCGTTGCCCTTAGAATTAAGTGCCTTAAAGATAGTCAATGTCACGCATGCCAAATGGGTAAGCAAAAAAGGGATACCTTCAAGGGTATTGCCGAAAAGGATTCTTCACGAAGTTTATATTTACTTCATATGGACTTATTCGGTCCTATGACAATTCACAGTTTAGGAGGTAAATAGGTCTACACGTTAGTAATTTTTGATGACTACTCACGTTTTACTTGGGTGTTCTTTCTAAAATACAAGTCAGACACCTTTGACACATTCACTAGTTTTGTCTGGCAGATTCAGAACGAATTGAACTGTTCAATGGTCAAAATCAGAAGTGACCATGAAACAGAATTTGATTCTGCTTCCATGAAAGAATTTTGTGGAAGTCAAGGTATCTTTCATGAGTTTTCCTCCCTACGCACTCCACAACAAAATGGAGTTACAGAGAGAAGGAATATAACCCTAATTGAAGCATGTACAATAATGTTGAACGATGCTTCACTTCTAGAGTACTTCTGGGATGAAGCAGTCAATACCGTCTGTCACGTGCGAAACAGAGAACTAATCAACAAAAGCTATTGTATGACCCCCTATGAACTATTGAAGGACAGAAAACCGACTGTATCCTACTTTAAGATCTTTGGAAGTAAATGCTTCGTACTTTATAATGGGAATTATTACCACACGAAGTTTATTGAAAATCGTTTTGAAGTTATTTTTGTAGGTTATAGTAGTCATAGTAAGGCTTATAGGATATTTAATAAGAAAACCTCAGTAGTAGAAGAGTCAATAAATTTTGTATTTGATGAAACAAGCATGCTCCAAAGCAGCTCGTCTAGTGATATTGGTGCAGATGCAGGTACCGAGTTCAAGGATCTAAGCTTGGATGAAGCTGTCAAGAAAGAAGCTCGAAGCTCAGTCAAGGTCATCGATCCAGGCTTGGTGGATGAAGAACCTCTAGAAGAAGAATTGCTTTAACCTACAGAGGATACACCAGATGCTGCAGAGCCTGCTAGAGGGAGAGCAAGAAACCTAGGGTTCAGACACCTAAGAGATCACCCAGCTGATCAGATAATTGGAGAGCCATACAACGGTGTGAGAACAAGATGAGGTACTGCTAATGATGTTATGCATCTTAGTTTTCTTTCAAAGGTTAAGCCAAAGAAACTCGAAGAGTCAAACAAAGATGCTTTTTGGATACTGTCAATACAAGAGAAGCTCAATCTATTTGAACATTGTAAAGTCTGGGAGTTGGTACCCAGACCCATGGGACAGAACGTGATCGACACCAAATGAATATTAAGAAACAAGCTGGACGAACACGGAGTAATCATCAAGAACAAAGCCAGAATAGTAGCACAAGGATACCAACAAGAATAAGGGATCAAATTCGACCAGATACAGATCTTTACTCTAGTGGTTAGCTCGAGGCGATCAGGATGTTTCTTATGTATGTTACCCTCAAAGGCTTCACTGTCTACCAAATGGATGTGAAGTTAGCATTCCTCAATAGGAATCTGAAAGAGGAAGTATACATAGCACAACCCCCAGGTTTTGTCAATTCTGAATTCCCTGAACTTGTATATTTTTTAAACAAAGCTTTATATGGCTTAAAGCAAGCTCCACGAGCTTGGTATGAGATGTTGTCTAGTTTTCTTTTGAGAACAAGTTCATAAGGGGAAAGATAGACAAGACATTATTTCTCAGGGAAGTAAAAGGCAAGATCTTGCTAGTGCAAATCTATGTCGATGATATTATCTTTGGCTCTATGGAAGACAACATTTGCAAATAGTTTTCCAAAATTATGCAAGGAATGTTTGAAATGAGCAGTATGAGAGAGCTGAAATATTTCTTAGGACTTTAGGTGAAGCAAGATGGAATTTTCATCTCTCAGACAAAGTTCACCAAGGAGCTTCTTAAGAAATTCGGAATGGAGAACGAAACCTCTATAAAGACTCCAATGGGTTCAACTGTGTCTCTAGACAAGGATAAGAAAGGAAAATCTTTTGATGAAACCAAGTACAGAAGCATAATTGGATCCTTGCTCAACCTCACTGCCAGTAGACCAGATATAATGTTTTCAACATGTGTCTACAGTAGATTTCAGGTGAACTCTAAGGAATCTCACTATGTCGCTGCAAAGCGGATCTTAAGATACCATAAGGGTACACCTAATGTTGGCTTATGGTACCCGAGAAATAATGATGTCAAGCTAATTAGTTTTTTAGATGCCGATTTTATAAGAGGCAGGGGTGACAGGAAAAGCACTTCCGGGACATGCCAATTCCTCGGAAGACGACTTATTTCATGGTGTAGTAAGAAGCAAAATTGTGTGGCAACTTCTACTGCCGTGTAAGAGTATATCTCTACGGGTAGTCGTTGCGCACAACTTCTATGGATCAAGAATCAACTTGAAGACTACAACTTGAAGTTCAAAGAGATTTTGAAGTTTTGCGACTCATGCATCACAATAGTAATCATTAATTATCCAGTCTCTCACAGCCGGACAAAGCATATCGAGGTGCGCTATCACTTCATCCTTGAGCATGTGGAGAACTAGGTCCTGGCCCTGAACTATGTCCCGATGGATAAGGAGGTCGCAGATATTTTCACGAAGCCGCTGGATGAGGCCAAGTTCTCGTTTTTAAAAACAGAACTAGGCATGCTGAAAATCGACTCATGAAGAAGGCCAAGCAAGTAGGAAATCACTCGGGAACTACTTCAGAAAGGAAGAAAAATTTCCAAGGAGAATTCGACAAATATCAGACAGCACACTCGCCGATTCGTCGGATATCAATGGATACTCGCCGAATCTGACTCAGCTTCTGATGATTCTCGACGAATTAAACTTAGGACAAAATTTCAAATTCCTATATTGGATCCGAAGAGCCACGAATTTAGGTACGCGGCTTATAGAAAATTTTAAAATTATATATATATATATATATATATATATATATATATATATATATATATATATAAAATAGAAAAGGGGGCAGCCGCAAACTATTTCGACAAACTCTTCAAGCTGACTCACCGAAAACAACTATCCCGACTCTTCGGCTCCCGCAAAACCAGTTCATCGCCTTCCTCCAGCAGTTCCAACGATTTGCTTCGCTCTTCCTCGATTAGGGTTGTTAACGAATTCCAAACCCTAGCCGACAGTGTAGCAAGGTTATCCCGCTTATTTCTTCCAGTGGTCTGCTTCCAGAACCGTGTTATCTCCGATTTCGACAAAGTTCAGAAATCCTGTTCATTCCAGATTTAGTTTTCTCCATGGCTCCAAGAAGCGTAAGTGGTTTGCTAGGGGGAGGAGAACTAGTTCGCACTGGGGTTACCTCAGTCTCCGACAAATTTTTTAATGTGAAACTCATGTTGGAGACTGCAGGACTTTCCTTTATCCTAGAACACTCGAGCAAGGTTTTTGACAAGGAAGTTCTCGCGTTCTTCTAGAACACAAAG
Source organism: Platanthera zijinensis (assembly GCA_039513925.1). Classification (NCBI taxonomy): domain Eukaryota; kingdom Viridiplantae; phylum Streptophyta; class Magnoliopsida; order Asparagales; family Orchidaceae; genus Platanthera; species Platanthera zijinensis. The sequence continues at coordinate 52,147,323 of CM077090.1, read as the reverse complement.
CTGAGACATGAAGATACAGTTATAAAGAGAAGATTCAGAAATTCAAAGTCAAAGTGAAAGCTTCTCTCCTCACTAGGTACTTGCGGCTTCTAGTTTGTGAAGAGGACGATTACCTCGACGAGGCTGATTTTTCTAGAGCACTGTTGTTCTGTGAACTTCCCAGAGGCACAGAAGCAGTTAAGCGTAAGGGAATGAACAATGAAGGGAAACTTCTTTCAGACATCGTTGCCAAGGTGCCGTTATGCAAAACAGGGTCTCAAGACTATCTTTCTACAGAGATGTTCAAGACTCATGTTGCAATCATCTGCAGAAAAAGGATTGATTGGGGTGCCCTGCTGTTCGAGAAGATAAAGGACAGTCTTCACACTCCCAACTTTGGGAGGATTATCAGCCTGTACCTGAATCAATTGGATGGTGATAGGTTTGATATGACCAAATGTTTGCCTATCAATCATCTAAATAAGATCGACTCCATTATCTTATCTCGATGGGATAGGAGGATCGTAAGGCAAGGGGGAGCCCCAAACTTGCCATTAGAGGAGGAAGAATGAGCACTAGTGGTCAGGACTCCTACTCCACCCCCATTAGATTCTTGATAGCTTGAGTGCTGGAACTGAGGGGGAGCTAGCAGATACACAAGTGGCCACTACAATAGTGCCCTTGAGTGTGCCCTTAAAGACACTGATAGAAATTCTAGATGCAGTTGTTCCAGTCCCAGATTCAGGGACTGTTGTGGCATAGGATGAGTTTGTTGAGGATGAGCAAGAGGTTGTTGAAGATGTGCTAGAGTTTTCTGACACTATAGCTGCTGTTGATGGTCTTATCGTTGAAGATTGTGAAATTGAGGATACTGCTGAAGACTTTGAGGATTCTGCTGATGAGAATATGTTTGATGCTGATAAGTCTGCTGCTGCTGGTGTTGTTGCTACTATTGATGAGAAAGTGTTGATAAGGAACTTGATTGTCCCTCTCCCTGCGATTATTCCTAGTTCAACTTATGTGGGGGAGGCGACTGCATCTCTGATCTCTGTGTCCACTCAAGTTGACCAGATTATCCGCAACCTCGAGAAGAGACTAGGCAGGATGCACGAAATGCATGAGGGTTTAGTTACCCTATCTGACGAGGACGGAGATGTTGAGGAGCATTCTCCTGTCCAAGCTGCTGAGGAACCTGGACAGTCTTCCAAGGCTCATATTTCTCTGATCGAAGAGTCCCCCAGTGACTCAGATGTTCAGGCAGATGTTTCCCTGCTCTAGATTCCAGACATTTCTTCCACCAGTTAAGATAGTTCTTTGTTGAAAGCATTTGAGATGATGTTGGCTAAGCAACAAGCCCAATTTGAAGCCTCGTTGCAGAAAGTGGTCAAGAAAGGTAAACATTATGAAAAGTATATGCTGAATGGACTAGAATAGGTCAAGGTAGAGCTTGGCAAGCTTGACAAGAAGCTTGATTCATGGTTCAGTAAAGGTGGGCAAGCCATTGTTTGCACAATGGGTGCCCTAAAGAACAACCTGGATGTATTGAAAAATGTGGATAAAATGCGTTTAACATGATCGATGCACACAATCGCTCGATGGACCATTTTGACTCTTCCATGAAGACCTATGCCAAATGTTGAAACCGAGAACTTGGTCTCTGTGGAGTTCACCCTTGGGGAAGGGGTGATCACACACTTACTTCTCTCTCGCGAGCTCAAACAACTAAGGAAGAAGAACGAGGGATTGACCCAAGGCTCCAACATGGCGGTCCCACCACACACCCGGAAGATCTTAGAGCACTTCCCCTCCTTAGCCAAGTTCTTAAGCTAAGGATACCTCAGAAAGCACAAGAAGACCAGGACTAGTAAGCATGCCTTATGAGGTACCCCCGTGTGTCTATTTTTAAGATTCTGAAAATGGCCTGCCAACAACCAACCTCCGTTGCCCTAAAATTACTAAAATTCCCCTCGGCTGGTCTGCCATCAGCTAAACTCCACTGTTCTGAAGGGCTAAATGCAGACCCCTTAGGGCATCCAGGTAATTCTGCCTCTATACCTCATGGGCGGGTTGTCTGTGAGAGCCCCACTCGGCCAAAGGGGTGAGTGTCGGGAACATAATGCACTTGCCTCCTTGAATCCTTCTGAAGGGCAAGTTTCCAGCTAGACGACCACTCACTTATCTCGGCGAGAGCTTGCTCGCATGCGTACTGAGGCGTGAGGCCTTGGGAGGGAGCTGGATGGAGGTTACATTCGTCGAAGGGCCAAATTATCCCACCCTGGGCTGTGCGAGTGCCCCTCTTTGGGCCTTAAGCGGGCGCAGGCCGAACTACCTTACCCACTCGTCTAAATTGGGTCCACTCATCGAATATGAGGTTGTACAGAATCCCTGCTCTTTGCGAGCTTCATCGAAGCTCGGAAAGAATAATCCAACCCTACATATTGGATCAGTGGATTCTGACATGGTGGGGAATCTTTTGTGGGCCCCTCCATGTTCATATAAATACCCATGTGGTGGAAGATGATACCTGCATCCAACCTCTGCTGCTGCTCTTGCCTCTGATCATGATGTCATTTTCTAAGGAATCCCTAGACCGCCTCCAAGCTGTCCAAGTCAATAACAAGATCTCGATGGGTTCACTCGCCCCCTGTCTTTCTCGTAAAGTGCATAGGTCGCCTCCGAAGGTAAAGAGGCTAAAGTGATGTGGCGCAACCCGGCCAGGGGCGAGTCAACTGCACAGAACCCATATCCGTCCACTCCCTTGGTATTTGCACTCACTCCATTTCCCTTGTTGTTGGTGTAAGAAAATGAACCTTCGTGCCTGTTTGCAGGTCCCGCAGAAGGAGAAAGAGGTCGAGGGGGCAAGTACTGAGCAAGAATCACTAGGGGGCGATCACAGCAAGTTGGCCAATGAGGTCACCTCCATATTCGACTCGATGTTCCTACGTGAGAGAATAGTAAGCTTTCCTCTATCCTTTAATTCCCTTTCTAGTTATCTCATCAATCCTCTCCTTGCAGCTCCCCCATTCGGGACTATGGGGAAGGAAAAACTGGCGCCGAGATCCCTCGTTCGCGAGACTCTTGTGGATCCCACCCCGACTCCTCCTCCAGCGGATGCTACCCTTGATCCACCTGCTGAACCAACCCCCTTTCCCCCGAGTCTAGGGAAGAGAAACATATCTTTCAATACTCCCTTTGAGGGACGACCCGATACTTCCCACCGCCCTCTTGATGGGGATGCGAGTGCCGGATCAGGTAACGTCTTTTCGTTAGTTTTCATACGAGGTGGGAGGATTAAGCACTTGTAACGTTGTCTATCATAGGTTTCCGCGAGATCTCTACTGATGTTGATATTGAGGAGGAGGAGGTCTCGCCTCTCCCTTCTCTGAGTTTGATTGTCGGGTATCTGGGCGACCCAAGATATGCCGAGAAGATGAAGCGGTAGCTGGTAGATATACTTCGAAAACAATCTCTATTGCTGTGCGGGATTGCCAACCAGGTGCGGGAGAACTAGGAGTCTGCTGAGGAGCGGCTTATGAGCTTGGAGAATAGCTACACACAATTGATTGCCAACCCGAAGGGTGAGACTGGAGATGGGACTGACTTCCCCGACCTTTATATCTCGAGAGTCGAAGATCAACTCCACCTTGCACAGCGGGAGCTCCAGACCATTCGCTCAGTCTACTATGCTCAGGCCATGCCTGGGGAGGGAAGGAGACGCCGGGGACGGTCATAATGACCCCCTGATAGGACTACCAACACTCGCCACCCGCTCCAGCTTTATTTTATAAGCTCTGTAATGATAACTGCCGGCTTCTATGCCGAATGGTTACAATGTGTTGCATCTGTATATCATTTGATTTCGTCTCTTTTCCTATCTTTTTTCTGTGTATGTGTTTAATTTTGCGGATGCGACTACTTACACCATCCTCTTCTTGGAACCGTAGTGTGAGTGGGATGGCGTGGGATCTCACCAAGCGAGACTTTTCTAGGGGCCAAGGCGGGGTCTGGGGCGAGACACAAAAATATGCTATTCAGACTTCTCTTGTGCCTTGATTATTCCCGCCAGTAACTTCCTATGAATAGGTCGCTAACCGACTGCATTAACTACCGCATTCAAGTTTATCACCTTCCTTAGGTCACTCTTCCCCCCTCTCCCTTGCACTCACACATTTAGTTCCTCTCTTCTTCCTAGCGAGATGTCCGAAGAGGGTGATGGCCGGAATAAGTGTACCACCACATTCGCTAACTATCCCTTCATGAACTGCAAGCTGTCAAAGGAATAGTACCACTCGCTCGTTAACCTCTACATCACCCCAGGCTTTGAGGTGTGACTTCCATCTGATGATGATGTGATCAACTACTTCTCACCTTGTGAGCTTGCTATCCCTGCTGAACATTTCGAAGTTGGACTCCACCTTCCTATATGGTCCGAGGTCTGCCAAGCCCTGTGCTACTTCGGCGTAGTTCTCGCGCAGCTAAACCCAAATTCCATAGCCCTGCTAGTCGCATTGGCCTTCTATATATGATCAGAGTGGATGGAGTTTAGCCTCCCTGTCTTCCGCAAGCTATTCAATTTTTTTGCCAAGAAGGACGGGATCGCCTTCTTCTCTTGCAACAACCTCAAGGCGAGAGGTCTGGCCAACAAGAATAATAACTGGGTCAAACAGTTCATCTTTGTCTCTAGTGATTTCAGCAACCTCCCTCTCTCGCTGATCCGGCAAGAAGAGTCAACCTACCGTCCCCCACTCTCGGCGTCCATGAGTCCAATCTCCATCAATTCCTCCTTGGGAAGGATTTTGACGCTGTCTTTCTGAGGAGGAACGTTGACATACTCCTGCCGGTTCTCACTGGGGAAGGTAATTACTGCATTTGCTATTCTAGATATTATAAGCTTTGGAAAATTCTTACTTATAACATTTGTAGGGGTGCGAGATCTCCCTCTCAACCTCCCATCTGTCAGCAGCTCAGCATCTTCTACGGATATGACCCGCGTTGAGGCCTCCACGACGGCCTGTAGAAGCTCGTTGAAGTTGCTGTCGAAATCAATCAACATAAAACAGAAGCCTGACGCGCCGCCGTCTCTGCTCCCTCCAAGAATTCATCAACATCTGAGAAATTGGAAGCTGCTGAGAAGCCAAAAAACTGCCGAGAAGCCAAAGGCTGCTGAGAAACCAAAGGCTGTCGAGAAGCCCCTATCAGCTGATGAGACAACCGCTGCTGATCTCGGCAAGGGAAAGGAGATAATCACTGATTCTCCTAAGAATGATGCTGGTGGTGTGGTGAGTAAAAGGGAGAGTGAGGTCGGTGGTACTTCGTCACTTCAGGAGATGTCTGAACCCAAGAGCCATAGGAACTTCAGCTTGGGCGAAGGGGTGTTCGATGATGCTGGAGGGCCTCTGTTGGTGTTAGATCGATAAGACAACAAGGCTTCCATCTCTACCATACTCCCCTCCTGGAAAGAGGGCGAGGCGGTTTCGGGCCAAGCATAAGCCTTTGATTTCGGAGCGTATGGGCGGGACAGTGTTGCTAACTATGACAGGGCGCTGACCAAGTCGCTCGCGTATGAGAGCTCGCGAGCTCAACTCCGTGCCCTCGAGCTTGCACACATGACGGCGCGCCGAAGCATCCGCCTTGTGCGATAACAGGTAGATGCTAGAGGGGTACGGTCCACCCTCTATAGCGAGATAAAGTCGCTGAAGGAGGATCTTGAAACCTCCAAGAAGATTCTCGCCCTGCGAGAAGCTGGAGTGGTAAGTTCTTTCTCGCTCGACGCTGTATTCGCCGCACTTTTGTTCTCACCCTAAACCTTGGTCATCCTGTAGGATGTCGTGACCATCGCTATGAAGGACATGCAGATCGCCATTCTGGAGGACGAGAACAGGCGGATAAGGGCCCAAAACCAACAGTGGATTAATTCCCCGATCCCTCCTCCTTCGAGCGAGAAGAAGGAGGCCATGTTGTATACCCAACATGAGATCAATGTAATGATGCAGGCACATGCCGTCATGGGGGCAAGGCATGCGCTCTATACAATGCAGCATACGGGCTTCTTAAATAGCGACGACGAGAATGTGACTGCCGAGATCTTGATGCCGGAGATTTTCCAGCCTATTCCCGAGCCCGGGGAGAATGTAAATGATAACTCGGGTGAGAGCGAGCACTCGGCCTTGTCACTTTGAGGCTCTTGCCATCTTCTTTTGATTTTACTTCTATTTTCCTTCGAGCTTTTTTCCCTTTTGTCAATGTAATGGATACATTGTTATAAAAAAGTTCCTGTTCCTTCTCTTTACTCTTCTTGATGCTGAAAGATATGGTACTTAGTATTTCATTCGACTCGTGCTTTAGTATGGCCCTTGGCCAGGGCATCTCGCCAGACCCTTGGTTGATTTTCCGCCTAGTGCTATACTTTGTGTTATTCCTACTCTTTAGGCTCACGTAGGTGTGGGTTCTTGGTCCTGCGAGAGCGAGACTTAGGCGCCAGTATCAGCTTACCCCCTTCATACTAGCGAGACCCACCTTCTTGGCGAGATCTTCCCAAGGACATACCCTTTCATTAAAGGAAACCTCAAACTTTAGACCTTATTAGCTGGTAAGGCCGGTTGAATACTTGTCTTGAAGAATTCGATCACTGAGGGTCCCTGCCCTGCCAGCTAGGTGAGCCAGACAGCCGGGGTAATTCTGGACTCATCCCTCGTTCTCCTTTGATAAACTATCGGGCGCTACCCCCGACCCAATCAGCAAGATGGAAGCCTGATGGAAGATGTTGGGAATCAAGCGGACTCCACCTCCAGGGTCATAATGATATCCATCGAGGCCTCTACCCTACCAGCTAGGTGGAAGCCTAACAACGGGAGCATCCCGAGACCTAACCCCAGAGGGAGATAACTTATTCTTTCCCAACCTCTGGGAGCTACTACCATCCCAATCAGCTAGGTGAAAGCTTGACGATGGGTGTTGAAAATCAACCAAACTCCACCTCCAGGGTCAAAACGACGTCCATCGAGGCCTCTACCCTGCCAGATAGGTGGATGTCTGACAGCAGGAGCATCCCGAGACCTAACCCCCAGAGGGAGATAACTTATTCTTTACCAACCTCCGGGCACAACCACCGACCCAATTATCTAGGTGAAAGCCTGACGACGGGTCTTGAACATCAACCAGACTCCACGTCCAGGGTCATAATGACGTCCATCAAGGCCTCTGCCCTACCAGCTAGGTTTAGCCTGACAGTGGGAGCATACCTAGACCTAACCCCAGAGGGAGATAAATTATTCTTTTCCAACCTCTAGGATATATTACCGACCCAATCAGCTAGGTGAAAGCCTGATAGTGGGTGTTGAACATCAACCAGACTCCACCTTCAGGGTCATAATGACGACAATCGAGGCGTATGCCCTGCCAGCTAGGTGGTAGCCTGACTGCGGGAGAACCTCGAGACCTAACCCCAAAGGGAGATAACTTATTCTTTCCCAACCTCCGGTTACTACCACCGGCCCAATAAGCTAGGTGAAAGCCTGACGGTGGGTGTTGATGTTGGAGTTACCATGGTGATCTAGAAGTGGTCAAACATATAATATCACTGCCAACGCGATATGAGCCTGCAGGGTCACACATAAGAGCATGTGGAGAAGTTAGAAGATTGACTGTGTTGGTAAGGGTTACCAATCACCATACAGAATGGGGTCCGGCAAATGTTGCCAAGGGAAAATCATCGAGAGTCGACGGGAGTCGTCGAGTATGACTCGCCGACTAAGGAAAAATCGTCGAGAGTCGACGGGAGTCGTCGAGTATGACTCGCCGACTAAGGCAAAGTCGTCGAGAATCAATTTGTTGGATTCTCGCAGAATCTGGCTGTTGGATTCTCGCCGAATCTGTCTGCTGATTCTCGCTGAATCTGTCTGCTGATTCTCGTCGAATCTGTCTTCTGATTCCCACCGACTGATTATCGCCGAACCTGTGTTCATTCCCGGTGAATGATTCTGAAACCCTATGCTGTGTGGTCTGCGGATAGCGATACTTTTAGGTCTGTTTATGCCTTTGGTATAAATTGAGACTTAGGGTTTTGGGAAATGTATCGGGCTTTTCTCCTATGGCCGAATCGAACCCGACAAAAACATTCTGCCGCTCATTCGCTCCGCCGATTCCCGAACCTCGCCGGACGAAAGTGTTCCGCCGCCTCTTCGCTCCGCCAACCTCCTCCTCTCCGGCGACAGTCGCCGGTGTTGCTCTTCCTGGAACGGACCTAACAGTCCGTGGAAGTGCAAGGTGTGGTTGATCTCCTTCCCGACCCTTCGTGCGACGAAGCTAGGTGTTCTCCTGCTCGTCTAGATTTATGCAGAGACGTAGACGTTATTCTATGTAGAACTCGCCACCGACAAGGACTCAAAGCTTGGAGCATCTCTGTTGAGTTTTGACTCAACATCGGAGAGGTAACTTTTACCTAGTTGTTTGTTAACTTCTTGATTCAATATTCATGGCCCGATCCCAATCTCTTTGGGTTGTTCTTGATTTTTTATTACTTTCGCTGCGTGCACAAGTGTTGTGCCATCTCATAGAGAAACCCAACAGTTGTATCAGAGGGAGGTTTCGGCCATGATTGTTGTTTTGGAAGTTAGGTTATTCCAGTACGTGTAAACCTAGGGATTTAGAAGTGTTCTAAATGTCTGGATTTAATCCTGGAACATCAATTGTTGATGACTTTCCAAGGGAAATCCGTGGGCCCATAACCCACCGGTTAGGGGCTCTGCCCCTTGGAACCCCGCCAGGAACGTCTGGGATTTCGTGGTAATTTCTTATTGTTAGAAATTGTTATCTCCTTAGCAGTAACCGTCCCTCGAGTGGTTAATGAACCTGTATATTGTTTTGGATTTTGGAATCCAACAATGAGAGACGAGCTTGTCTACTGCTTTAAGTCGAGTTGCCTTTGCCTTTGTCCAATGCATGTAAATCTGAAGATTTGGAAGAGTCTGGATGTTCAGATTTAGCCCTTCCTTCTATCAAATGTTGATAGTGCCATGTTGTGCACATAAGGGATGCATGTGGATTTTAGAAATGTTGTTCTGTGGATGTGCACATTGATCAAATGTTGATCATGGTTAATTGTTAACCTATAATCAAAATTCCCTTCATCAAATATTAAGTGTTCGGATGCCTTCCGATGGATGACACTCTTCCTGCCTCGATCGATTAAGTGTGGGCTTGCCAAAGAAAGGTGCTTTAATCTATCTTGGTAAGGGTGCGAGCGGATAATTATGATATCCCACTATCGACATCGGGTCTAACTTAACTCGGTGACCTCAAAGGTTGAGTGCCTAGAGGCATAGGGTTGGAATGTACCATATGATGGATGCGAATAAGGAGTTATTCACCAACCATACAAGAATTGCATGAGGATGCAATTGGCAAGCGTTGCCTACCTAAATAACCACATCGTGAGAGAAAAGCCAAAGCTGACTCATTGTGTTGGTGAAATACGGATCTTGTCCACTAAGAGAGTAGCTCGCATGAACTCTCTTAATTGATAGTGAGGGCCATCATTTCGAATAAAATAGTGGGATTTTTAATTGAAGTCCAAATTAAAATAAATTGTATTTTAAAATTTTGGTACTGATATTATTCTGCATGAATTCTTGTACAATTCCATGGCAAGTGGTTCACACTCCACTCTGTCTCTGAGATCCATCCTTGAGAAGGATAAGCTCAGTGGGACTAACTATATGGACTAGTACAGGAACCTGAGAATTGTTCTCAGGCAAGAGCGAAAGATCTATGTCTTGGAAGAAGAAGCCCCCGAGGTGCCGACCGGGAATTCTTCCCGTGCTGATAAAGATACTTATAAGAAGTATACTGATGATGCCTTAGACGTCGAATACCTTATGCTTGCCACCATGAACTCTGAGCTTCAGAAGCAACATGAGAACATGGGGTGCAAGGAGATTGACGAGCATCTCAAGAAAATGATTCAAGGGCAAGCTCGTCAAGAGAGGTTTGACGTCACAAAAGCGTTGTTTCAGTGCAAGATGGGAGTTCGAGACTCAGTAGGGACTCACGTACTCAAGATGATTGGGTATATAGAGAACCTTGAAAGGCTGGGTTTTCCTCTAGGTCAAGAGTTGTCCACAGATCAGATCCTGCAATAATTGCCGGACAGTTATGAGCAGTTTGTCTTGAACTACAGCATGAATGAAATAGACAAGACACTGCCCGAGATCCTAGGCATGTTGAGAACTGCTGAGATCAATATGAAGAAGGCCAAGCCTGCCAGCCCCATACTGATGGTGCATAAGGGCAAGGCCAATGGCTCTAAGAAGACGAAGGTGGGACCTAAGTCATATCTTGAGCCCAAGTCTTCTGCACTGAAGAAAAAGAAGAGCATGGTGAAGGAAGGGAAATGCCACCACTGTGGCAAGGCTGGTCATTACAGGAGGAACTTTCCTTCTTATATTGAGGGTCTGCAGAAAATGAAGGGAGGTATGACTTCCGCTTCGAATATTTACATTATAGAGATAAACCTTTCTGCTCCTTCATCTTGGGTATTGGATACCGGATGGGGTTCACACATTTGTACAAATGTGCAGGAACTGGAAAGGAGAAGATTGCTGAGTAAAGGGGAGGTGGACCTATGCATCGGCAATGGAGCAAGAGTTGTTGCTGTAGCCGTAGGGGTTTACCGTCTTTCTTTGCCCAGTGGGCTTGTAATAGAATTATATAATTGTTATTTTGTTCCGGCCATAACTAGAAACATTATATCCATTTCATGCTTGGACATGATTTGATTTTCTTTTATAATTAAGAACAACTGTTGTTCTATATTTAAGAATGATATTTGTTATGCTGTAGCCCAATTATTTAATGGTCTTTATGTTTTGAACTTGGACCATCTGATCTATAATGTAGAAAATAATAAAAGACTAAGAATAAATGACTCAAACCCTACATATCTCTGGCATTGTCGTTTGGGCCATATAATCGAGAAGCACATATCCAATCTCCATAAAGATGGACTTTTGGTCTCATTTGATTATGAATCATTTGAGCGATACGAATCTTATTTGTTAGGCAAGATGAATAAAGCCCCTTTCACTGGTTATACTGAGAGGGCTGAGGATCTCTTGGGTGTTGTACATAGTGATGTATGCGAACCCATGAGCTCCATGGCTAGAGGTGGGTATTTCTACTTCGTTACATTTACTGATGATTTAAGTAGATATGGATAAGTGTATCTTATGAAGTGCAAATCCGAGACCTTTGAAAAGTTCAAAGAGTTCAAGAATGAAGTAGAAAACCAGTTGGATAATAGGGTTAAAGCACTCCGATCTGATCGAGGTGGCAAATACCCGAGTCATGAGTTCCGTGATCATCTGAAAGAGTGTGGTATTGTATCACAGCTCACTCCACCTAGAACACCACAACATAATGGTGTGTCTGAGAGGAGAAATCGTACTCTGTTAGACATGGTATGTTCGATGATGAGTCATGAAGACTTGCCTGTTTCCTTTTGGGGTTTTGCTTTAGAGACTGCTGCAATGACACAGAATCGCGCTCCAACAAAAATGGTTCTGAAGACACCATATGAGATATGGACTGGGAAGCGTCCTAGTATATCATTTATTAAAATTTGGGGCTGTGAGGCATATGTGCGGCGTCAAATGCCTGACAAGCTGGAACCCAAATCGGATAAATGTTATCTGGTGGAATATCCTAAGGAAACGAAAGGATATTACTTTTACCTACCGTCCGAGGGCAAAGTGTTTGTCGCAAGGACTGGCGTCTTCTTGGAGAGAGAATTCTTATCAAGAAAGACTGAAAAGGTAGAACTTGAAGAAGTTCAAGAACCACAAGTAATGAATGAACCGGAATTAGAATCTGAGACAGGACTAAGAGATGTTGTAGCTAGAGAACCTGCTCAAGAAACACAAGTCCTACGTAGATCTGGTAGACCTAGATTTGAGCCTGAGAGATATGGATTTCTCATGTCTCAAATAGGTAATGTGTTGCTTATGGATCATGATGATGAACCAGCAACCTACCAAGAGGCTATGAATGGACCGGACTTCGACAAATGGCTTGAGGCTATGAAATCCGAAATGGACTCCATGTATGCAAACCAAGTTTGGAACTTGGTGGAACCACCTGAAGGGGTACGACCCATAGGGTGCAAATGGGTCTTCAAGAAGAAGACCGACATGGATGGGAATGTACAGGCATTCAAAGGGCGACTGGTGGCTAAGGGTTTCAAGCAAATTCATGGTATTGACTATGATGAGACCTTTTCCCCTGTTTCCATGGTAAAGTCCATAAGGATATTGCTTGCTATTGCTGCATATTATGACTACAAGATCTGGCAGATGGATGTCAAAATGGCTTTCCTTAATGGAAACCTCCTTGAGGAAGTGTACATGGCACAACCCGAGGGTTTTGTATCCCCAAATGAAGCCACTAAAATATGCAAGCTGAATAGGTCCATCTATGGACTGAAGCAGGCCTCTCGAAGTTGGAATCTTCATTTTGATGAGAAAATCAAAGAGTTTGGTTTCATCAAGAATGAGGATTAGCCTTGTATTTACAAGCGAATCAGTGGGAGCATTGTTGTCTTCCTGATATTGTATGTAGATGACATACTATTGATTGGGAATGACATTCCTACCCTGAAAGTTGTTAAGAACAACCTAGGGAACTACTTTTCTATGAAGGACTTGGTTGAAGCGACTTACATACTCGGTATTAAGATCTATAGAGATAGATCGAAGAAGTTGCTGGGTTTGACCCAGAGTACATACATCGAGAAGGTGTTGAAGCAGTTCAACATGCTTGAGTCCAAGAAAGGAATTTTACCCATGTCTAATGGCGTGAATCTCTCTAAGGACCAATGTCCAAAATCTTGTGAAGATAAGGACCCTATGAAGTTGATTCCATATGCTTCGGCAATTGGATCAATCATGTATGCAATGTTATGTACTCGACCCGATGTCTCCTTTGCTTTGAGCATGACTAGCAGGTATCAGTCAGACCCCGGTGAGTGTCACTGGATTGCAGTCAAGAATATCCTAAAGTACTTAAGAAGGACAAATGATGTGTTCTTGGTGTATGGTGGAGAGGAAGAGCTCGTTGTAAGTGGTTACACGGATGCTAGCTTCCAAACTGATAGGGACTATTCAAAGTATCAGTCAGGTTTTGTGTTTTGCCTTAATGGAGGAGCTGTGAGATGGAAGAGTTCCAAGCAAGAGACAGTTGCTGATTCTACAACAGAGGCCGAGTATATCGCTGCAGCTAACGCAGCGAAGGAGGCTGTATGGATTAGGAAATTCATCGGCGAGCTTTATGTAGTTCCTAGCATTGGTTGTCCCGTAGTTCTCTACTGTGATAACAATGGTGCAATTGCACAATATAAGGAACCTAGATCCCATCAGCGCTCCAAGCATATACTTCGGCGGTTCCATCTTTTTCGTGAGATTGTCGAACGACGAGATGTGAACATTTGCAGAGTGCCGACTGAGGAGAATATTGCGGATCCATTGACAAAGCCTCTCGCGTAGAGAAAGCATGATGATCATACTAGATCAATGGGTATACGATACCTAAATGATCAACTCTAGTGAGAGCCTTGTGGGTTGCATGTAAACATATATTCTGTTGGCTGTTTATTGTTTATTCATATGATGAATTATGTACCTAGATTTTTCTTTTACAATTAATGGCAAGTTCTTTTATTATGGTTTCTCTATGCGATAGTAAAATGTTAACATAATAAATACCCTTAGAATGTTTTCTTCCATAGGACATCAAGTACGTGACTTGAATGTGAGAGCCTATGATTTATTTGAAGCTTCATTCTTAAAAGGTCCCTGGTCGTTATATCATCATAGAAACTAAGGGTGATGATGATACATTAAGACTAGCACGTGCGTTGACTGATGACCAGTTATCACAGGTCATGATATTGTGATATCAAGTCATCACGTGGGTACTTGTTAATGAACAAGTTGTACTGGACAGACCCAACCTGAGACTACTCTGTGGATTGTTATCTAAACATGTCACGAGTAGGTCTCAATTGACAATGGTGTTGTGGTCCTTTGACCTGAAGTCACAACATTCATCAAGTGAGGAAGAGCGTGCTTTATGCCATCTAAAGTCTTTCTTGAGAAAGGTTGATGATAAGGGTGGTGTTGGGCACGTTACGAATCATTTGGGTGTTTGTGTGTGAGCAGATATGGGATTTGTCCTCCTATATGACAGGAGTTGAATCCATGGGCCCCTTGATGGAACTGGACTGAGAAATGCATGACCATGCTTGGTTGAGTCAATATGTGATATTGGACTCACCATTCTTTGGAAGTCTGTTCTAGATCAAGAAACTTGAATTGAGCTATTATGAGGGTGATACTGTCTATGCCTCTAGTTCTTTCCGGATGTAAGGGACAAAGGGACAAAGACAACGCTGGAACATTGTTCATAAGGCTTATGAGTTATGAACTCTTATTGCTTGGGTAGCAAAGATGCATTGCTAGATGCCGCTCATTGTTTGTGAGGTTTTTGGTTTGATACTTTCAAGATCAAGTGGGAGACTCTTGGAGTTACCATGGTGATCCAGAAGTGGTCAAACATGTAATCTCACTGCCAACGCGATATGAGCCTGTAGGCTCTCACATAAGAGCATGTGGAGATGTTGGAAGATTGACTGTGTTGGTAAGGGTTACCAATCACCATACAGAATGGGGTCCGACAAATGTTGCCAAGGGAAAATTGTCGAGAGTCGACGGGAGTCGTCGAGTATGACTCGCTGACTAAGGCAAAATCATCGAGAGTTGACGGGAGTTGTCGAGTATGACTTGTCGAGTAAGGCAAAGTCATCGAGAATCAATCTGTTGGATTCTCGCCGAATCTGGCTGTTGGATTCTCGCCGAATCTGTCTGCTGATTCTCGTCGAATCTGTCTGCTGATTCTCGCCGAATCTGTCTTCTGATTCCCGCCGAACCCGTGTTCATTCCCGGCGAATGATTCTGAAAACCTATGCTGTGTGGTCTGCGGATATCGATACTTTTAGGTCTATTTATGCCTTTGGTATAAATTGAGACTTAGGGTTTTGGGAAATGTATCGGGCTTTTCTCCTGTGGCCGAATCAAACCTGACGAAAACATTCCACCGCTCGTTCGCTCTGCCGATTCCCAAACCCCGCAGGATGGAAGTGTTCCGCCGCCTCTTCGCTCCGCCGACCTCCTCCTCTCCGGCGATAGTCGCCGATGTTGCTCTTCCTGGAATGGACCTAGCAGTCCGTGGAAGTGCAAGGTGTGGTTGATCTCCTTCCCGACCCTTCGTGCGACGAAGCTCGGTGTTCTCCTGCTCGTGTGGATTTCTGCAGAGACGTAGACATTATTCTATGTAGAACTCGCCACTGACAAGGACTCAAAGCTTGGAGCATCTCTGTTGAGTTTTGACTCAACACCGGAGAGGTAACTTTTACCTAGTTGTTTGTTAACTTCTTAATTCAACATTCATAGCCTGATCCCAATCTCTTTGAGTTATTCTTGATTTTTTATTACTTCCGCTGCGTGCACAAGTGTTGTGCCATCTAATAGAGAAACCCAACAGTTGAACATCAACCAGACTCCACCTTTAGGGTCATAATGATGTCCATCGAGGCCTCTGCCCTGCCAGCTAGGTAGAAGCCTGACAACGAGAGCATCCCGAGGCCTACCCCTAGTGGGAGATAACTTATTCTTTCCCAAACTCCGGGCGCTACCACCGGCCAAATCAGCTAGGTGAAAGCCTGGCGATGGGTGTTGAACATCAACCGGACTCCATCTCTAGGGTCATAATGACATCCATCGAGGCCTCTGCCCTGCTAGCTAGGTGGAATCCTGACAGCGGGAGCATCTCGAGACCTAACCCCAGAGGGAGATAACTTATTCTCTCCCAACCTCCGGGAACTACCACCGGCCCAATCAGCTAAGTGAAATATTGACGGCGGGTGTTGAACATCAACCAGACTCCACCTCTAGGGTCATAATGACATCAATCGAGGCCTCTGCCCTGCCAACTAGGTGAATCCTGATAGCAGGAGCATACCAAGACCTAACCCAAGGGGGAGATAACTTATTCTTTCCCAACCTCCGACCTAATCAGCTAGGTGAAAGCCTGATGGCGGGTGTTGAACATCAACTAGACTCCACCTCCAGGGTCATAACGACATCCATCGAGGCCTCTGCCCTGCCAGATAGGTGGAAGCCTAACAGCGGGAGCATCCTGAGACCTAACCATAGAAGGAGATAACTTATCCCTCTCCAACCTCTGTCCTGCCAGCTAGATGAAAGCCTGGCGGTGGGAGTATCTGAGGACTTTGCTTGATGAATACTTTTGTGATGAACTTGATCTACAAAAGAGTTGGAGAATTAAAAGGTTTCATATTTATTGAAGGAGTGAACATACATATTCTCACGTGTAGAAATGTTTCAAGTCATCACCACTCCAGGTATGACTTAGGATCTCGCCCTCCACATCCCGGAGGTGGTACCCTTCCGGCCTTAGGTTCTCTTGTATAATGTAAGGACCCTCCTAATTGGGGTTGAGCTTTTTGACGGTGGCTGACCTCCCCATCGCATCCACCTTTTTTCGGACCAAGCCCCCTTCCGCGAATTTCTTGATCCGAATGTGCTTGTAAAACTACTTAGCCATTCTCCTCTTGACCTGTTCTTGTTGGATGGCGGACAGGTCACGCATCTCTTCTACCATATCCAGGGAGAGTCACAACTCTTCCTCATTCTCGGTCCTCCATTCCTCCTTGCCTTTCCGGGCCTCTACTACCAAAGGTGTTTGGACTTTAAATTCAATGGGAAGTACTGTTTCACAGCCGTTGGGGAGCTTGAAGGGGGTCTCCCCTGTGTCCGTATTGGGGGTGGTCCTCAGAGCCCAAAGGACAGAGGGCAACTATTCAACCCAGTTCCCCTTCAAGTTTTCCACCTTCTTTTTTAAGAGGTTTACTATTATTTTGTTTGCCGCCTCCACCTGCACATTGCTCCTCGGGTGGTGGACGGAGGCGAACCTGAGGTCAATCCAAAGCTGCTCACAGAAACTGATGAACTCGACGCTGGAAAATTGAGGTCCATTGTCCGTGATAATGGCCTGAGGCAGCCCATGCCTACAGATGATCTCCCCCACACAAAGTTCTTGATCATCTGGTAGGTCACCTTGGACAGTTCCTTCACCTCCAACCACTTAGAAAAATAATCAATCATGACCAGCAAGAATCTTCTCTGCCCGCTGGCCTGGGGGAATGGTCCTACCAGATCTATCCCCCTGATTGCAAAGGGCTAGGGCACTGTGATACTCCTAAGCCGCTTAGCCGGCTGTTGTTGGAGTGAAGCAAACACTTGGCATTTATTACACTTCTTTGTGAACTCTATGGCATCATGGCCTAAGGTCAGACAGAAGTACCCTTGCCCGATGATTCTTCCCTCCAAGGTTCTGCCCCTTGAGTGGCTTCCACACTCCCTTAAATGGACCTCTTCCAGGATCCTTTGGACCTCCCTCTTGGCCACGCAACGTGCCAGCATTTCTGAGAGGGTCTTTCTGTACAACTGCCCGTCACGCATGAGGTAGTATGCCGACTTATGTTTGAACTTTCTCCTATTCATCTCCTCCGGATACTTCCCTATGGACAAGAAAGTTGTGAAGGGGTCCATCCATGAGGGGTGCTGGTCCACCTCCATTAGCTCGCCTTCTCGATGGATGGGCGGAAAAGGTCAGTGATGGTGCATCCCACCCAGGGAACATGCTTGGCCAATTGATCTGCCTGCCAGTTTTCCTCCCTAGGCACGTATCAAATAGAGAATGTCTGGAACATACCGTTGAACCCTTTTACTTTTGCTAAGTATAACTGCAGGGTAGGCTCCCTCGCCTCGAACTCCCCATTGATCTAGGAGGCCACCAACATAGAGTCCGTAAGTACCTCCACATCATGTACCCCTAACTCCCTGGCCAGGCACAATCCTGCTATCGATTTGCGCCTCATACTTGGCTTGTTTGTTGGTGATGGGGAAGTGCACCACTACTATTTGCTTGATCCTCGTTCCCTGAGGGCTTTCCAGAATTACCCCCACCCACAGGGAGTGCATTCTTGAAGCGCCATCCACCATTATCTTCTAAATAACCGGGTGAGTGAGCTCTACCTCCACCACCTCGTCCACGTAATCTGCTAGGAAGTAGGCCATTTCCTGGGCCTTAATTGAGAGGCGCGTGACACAAGAGATGTCAAACTCACTCAACTCCACCGACCACTTTGCCAACCTCCCCGAATGCTCGACCCCCTTAAAAATATTGCGGAGGGGATGGTCTGTCACCACCCAGATGGAGTGCCCCTAGAAGTAGGGTCGGAGCCTCGGGGGCGAGATTACCAGAGCGAAGGTCAGCTTCTCCAGGATGGGGAACCGAAGCTCTGCCTTCCTTAGGACCCGACTCACATAGTAGATTGGCAGCTGTTTCTTCCCTTCTTCCCGAACTGGGACAGAGCTCAGGGCCTCAGCTCCTACTCCAAGGTATAGGGACAGGTCTTCCCCCTCCTTTGGCCCTTGGAGGAGTGGAGCTTGAGTCAGCTGCCTCTTCAAGGCTTGGAACGCCTCCTCGCACTCTTTGGACCACTCGAACTTCTGGTTTCCCCTTAATGCTTTGAAGAAGTGGGAGCACTTCTCCCCTGCCCGGGAGAGGAATCTGCTTAATCCTGCCATCCTGCCCGTCAGCTGCTGCACCTCCTTGGCATTCCGAGGCAATCCTAACTCCATAATCGCCTTGACCATGTTAGGATTTGGTTCTACCGCCGTGGGAGTAAGGAGGTGGCCTAGGAAATTTCCCCTACTCGCCCCGAAGACACACTTCAAGGGATTCAACCTTTTCTTGTACCTACATAGGGTGCCAAAGGTCTCCTCTAGGTCTCAGAGATGGGAGTCCACCTCCCTGGTCTTGATTATGAGGTCATCCACGTAGACCTCTAAGTTCCTCCCCTTTTACTCCTAGAAGACCCGATCCATCATCTATTGATACGTTTCCCCCACATTCTTCAGCTCGAAGGGTATCATTTTATAACAGTAGCACCCATCCTTGGTGATGAAGGAGACATCTTTTATGTTGGGGGGGGGGGGGGTGCATCCTGATCTGGTGGTAACCTGAAAATGCACCTAAAAAGCTCATTACATGGAAACCGACGTCTAAGTCCACCAATGCGTCGATTCTAGGCAAGGGATAACAATCCTTGGGACATGATTTATTAAGTAAGGAAAAATCAACACACATACGCCACAGGCAATCTCCTTTTAACCATTACTATATTGGAGACCCAGCTGGGGTATTGAATTTTGGATACAAAACCAGCCTTGAGGAGCTTTACCACCTCCTCCCTGATGGGCTCAGCCAGCTTGTACGTAACGGACCTCTTCCTATACTGGATGGGGTGGGCTTCTGGATCCAAGTTGAGGCGGTGGCAGGTGACATCCGCATCAATCCCTGGCATATCTGTCATGCTCTATGCAAAGATGTCTTTATTTTTATGGATTCACTCCAGCAACCGGACTTGGTCCTACGGGGTCAGCCCCCTGCTGATGCGGACCTTCTCCACCCTGCCCCCTGGGTGAGAACTTCCATCTCCACCACCTCTTCCGCAGCCTCCATCATGGAATGCTCTCCACACTCTCCAACATCCCCTTCTCCTGGGACAAGGACCTCCTCCGCCTCTTCCTCGGCCATTGACCCGGCCAGCTCTTCCAGAACAACCTCCGCCTCCACCGCCTGGGCGCAGGCTTCTTCCTCCACCTCCATGCCCTCTGCCTCTTCTCCGGCCTCTGGCCCGGAAAACTCCTCCATCCTCCTCTCCAGCTCCTCGGCCCCACCTGCCAAGAGACGGAGTTCACCGCCATGATGTAGCACTCCCTCGCCACCTTGGGGTCTCCCCGGACCTGAACCTAGACCTGAATCCCCTCAGCGTTGAAATTTAAACACTGATGGAAGGATGGGGGGACACGACAGAAGGCGCTGGGGGACGCCCGAAGATGGCGTTGTAGCTGCTGGGGGTGTCCACGATGACGAACCTGCAAGTATGGGACTGCCCCCCAGGGTAATATGGAGTCCCACTCCTCCTTCCACTTCCTTCCTCTCCCCGGAGAAACCGAACAGAGGCCCCTCTGAGGACAAAGCTCTCTTGACCTCCACCTTCATCGCATCAAATATCTTCTTGAAGATGATGTTGACCGAGCTCCCGTTGTCGATGAGGATCCAAGATGCGGTGAAATTTTCGATGGTTGTCTGGATGACCAGTGCATCGTAAAAAGAATCCTCATGATCCGACATATCCTTCTTCGAGAAGGTGATCTTCTCATCTGGGGGTGGGGTTTGGGATGTGGAGACAACACTCCGGCGGTACATGGTATGGAGGCTTGCCTTCCGGGAACCCTCGACCCCTACCCCCCATGGATCACTCTGATCCTCCTCGGGCTCCGACGTCAGCTCGGTCCTTGCACCTGTCCTCCTCTGCCCTAGGTATGATTTCCTCGATCCATACCCCTTGGAGGTCCTGTTGCTGCTGCTGCACCCTATTTCCTCTTATCTCGAGGAACTTTGGGTACGTGGCGGTTATATGCCCTTCTTCTTGGTGGAACTCACAATACCAGAGCTCCACCCTGGCTTCCTGCCTCCTCCTCTGGTGACCTCCTCTCCTTCCCTCGAAGGATATTTCCATAGCCAGATTTTGATCGGGGAGAGGGGGTCTTTGGCCCTGCCTAGAGGGGTTCTTTGGCTCTACCTCCAGCCAGGGGGGGGGGGGGTGAAACTGGCCCTGGCCCCCGTTGCAATTGTCTCCTCCATGGAAACCTCTCTGCTGGCCCTAGACCTGCCACTCAGGCCTCTAACCTAGCCAATGATTCAGCTCTTGGAGCCCCCACCTCGGCTGTTGTTACTACTGCTCCCTTGGCCGAGGTTTAGCCCACCTTTCCTTCTGGCCTCTGCCATCCCTTGGTTTGTCCTCCTCTGTGGCCCACCTGACCAACTACTTTGCGAACTCGGGGTTTGATGCCTCCCCGTCGAATTCCCTTGCCGCCCTCTCCTTCAGCTCCTCATAGGAAAGTGGGGGCACTCTCTTCAACTCCATCCTGAAGAAACCCTACTGAAGCCCCGAGGTGAAGGCAATCATTAGGGTGTGCCCTGACATCTCCTGGACCTGGGTGACCTCCTCCTGGAACCGGTCAACAAAACTTCCCAAGGTCTCATTCACCCCCTGCTTGATGTGGAACAGGGACTCAGAATCCCTCTTCCTCTTCTCAAAGGTGGTGAACCTTAGCATGAACCCCCAGCGCAGGTCCTCAAAATAATGAACGGAGCCGGTCGGGAGCTAGTGGAACTAATCTCTTGCCTTCTCCTTGAGGGTGATGGCGAAGAGCCTGCACTTGAACACATCCGACATTTGTCGGTTCGAGACCACGTCCTCAAACCATTGGACGTACTGGACTGGGTTGCCCTTCCCGATGTAATAGGACATCTCCGTCTCCCGAAACCCCTCTAGAATTCGATGAGGAAGTTACAGAGGCCGGCTCTCGTTTGCCGAGCTGGGGAAGAGTACTCGCCCGAGGAGATCTCGCACCCTCCCCTCCTCTGTAACTTCCTTCCCATCTCGCCTGGCGAGAGCATCCTTGCCAAGAGTTAGGGATGCAATCACTAGGGCTGCTGGTGTCGAGCACTCGGCACGCGTGCCGAGTGCGAACTTGACGAGGATGAGTACCTCTTGCCTGAAGTCTTCGAACATGCCAACGGTGGTGAGAGGGGGAGGGGGTGGCGATTCGGCCCTGTTTGAACCTTGCCCTTCTCCTCCAGTCATCGAGCTTGCTGAAGATTTTTGGTGCTGACCACGCTCCATCCTCACCGTACCAAAATGTTGAATCTGAGAACTCGGTCTCTGTGGAGTTCACCCTTGGGGAAGGGGTGACCACACACTTTCTTCTCTCTCGTGAGCTCAAATAATTAATGAAGAAGAACTAGGGATAGACCCAAGGCTTCAGCACGGAGGTCCCACCACACACCCGGAAGTTTTTTGAGCACTTCCCCTCCTTAGCCAAGTGCGAAAGCTAAGGATACCTCAGAAAGCGCAAGAAGATCGGGACTAATAAGCATGCCTTCTGAGGTACCCCTTTGGGTCTATTTATAGGATTATGAAAATGGTCTGCCAACAACCAACCTCCGCTGCTCTAAAATTACAAAAATGCCCCTGGGCTGGTCTGCCAACAGCCAAACTCCGTTGTTCTGAAGGGATAAATGCAGACCCCTGAGGGAATCTAGGTAATTCTGCCCCGAGACCCCACTGGGCGCGTGGTCTATGAGAGCCCCACTCGTCCAAAGTGGCGAGTGTCGGGAGCATAGTGCACTCGCCTCCTTGAAGCCTTCTTAAGTGCGAGTTCCCGACTGGGCAACCACTCGCTTAGCTTGGCGAGAGCTTGTCTTGCATGCACACTGAGGCGCAAGGCCTTGGGCGGGAGCCATATGAAGGTTACATTCATCGAAGGCCCGAATCGTCCCTCCTTGGTCTATACGAGTGCACCCTCTTTAGGCCCTGGGCGGGCGCAGGCCGAACTGCCTTACCTGCTCGTCTAAATGGGGTCCAGTCATCAAATATGGGGTTGTACACCAATGTCATCGCTGTTAAAGCCAAAAAGAGGGAGGTGGCCTTGTCAGCTAAGGTGGATGCTGTGGGGACTTCCCTGGTTGAAAATTTCAAGAAAGCTAATGACTACAACTACGATAACTGTGTTTGGCTTCACAGTAAGTTGTCTAGATATCATGCACCTATTGTGCCTGCACCAGCACATGATGAGGTTCATCCTGCCCAGGATTACTCTTAGTACTGGTCAGATACACAGGATTTTTCCTAGGTCGGTGCTGCTATTGTTGTTGTTTTTCCAGAGGTTCGGTTGCCTGAACACATATCTCCTCCAATTTACAAGAGAAGAAACTATGGGGAAGACACGTCCTCAGTCAGACCAGAGCCAGTCAGGACAGAACTAGCCAGAGAAGAGCTAAAAAGAGAAATGGAAGAGGTTTGGAGCCCTATATCAAGAGGTATTATATTGGATACATTCTCCTTAGTCGATCTTGGAGTAGAAAAGCATCAACACTTCTACGACCAAGAGGAACGAAACAAATACAAATTAGCTTATACAAGGCGGAGGATTCATTTCAGAATAACCACAATGCTGATCTGATGCTTCCAACCGCTCTAAGATACTATCAAAAGCCAAGGGCTTACTTTGACAGGCATTGGCAAAAGAGACAGGGTATGCAGGATCAATAGTCCCATATATTATTTGTTGAATGTTGTGGTTTGCCCCCAAAACTATAAACATTTTTGATATATATATATATAGGGAATTTGTCTTATACGGACAAAATATATACGCTCATTACGCATAAAATCCAGGCCATTGAAACTTTAATCGCAATCCCCTGATTACGCCCGATTTCTTCATCTCCTCCATGCACCGGTAGGGCGGAAGCAGCTCTCGATTCGTCGTTTCCTTCCCTGTCGAATGCGGCTGTAGGGCTGAAGCAGCAAGCGATTACTCCCGATTTTATCTCCTCTACGCACCGGTAGGGCGGAAGGAAACCATGATTTGATGTTTCCTTCCCTGTCGAATGTGACTGTAGGGCTGAAGCACTGGTAGGGAGGAAGCACTGGTAGGGAGGAAGTAAGCAACACATTTATTTCTAGATTTTTAGGTACAGATTGTACAATTAAAAGCTCTGGGAAATGTAATCTATGTTATGGAGATTTTTATATTCGGAAATCTGTTGTTATATTGTTGTTCCAAGATATTTTTTTAGGATTTAGGGTATAAGAGAAAAAGGTTGCAGTTTTTTGCACCCAAATTCAATTTATGGAACTGACCTCCTACATCCTTGCCATCGTCAAGATAATCACTTCACATTTTGAACATAACCATCTATGCTGAATGAAATATAGACTTTTTATTTTGTGCTTAGCAAAGCATTAGTGCTCTTATTTTTAACTAAAACTGATCTATTTTCTTAAGTTTAGATTTCTATTTATTTACACATATTTGTAAGATGATAGTTCTATGGATGCCCAAATGTCTTGCAGGAATGAAATAAATTAAAGTGTATTACCCAATTTCTATTTTTTATGATGCAGGAATGAAATGGAAGATCAAACAGGTTTAACTGATAAGTACTTAGACATAGTACCAACATGTGATAATGAGCTTAAGCCCTTCGTAGGTCGTATATTTACTTCAATCCAAGAATTTGTTGATTGCTATAAAACATATGCACATACTATTGGTTTTAGTGTTCGTAGTTGGACTTGTAAAAAGGACACACAAGGTGAGTTAATTTATAAATATTTTGTCTGTTCAAAGGAAGGTGGTAAGTCTAAGAAACAGTTGTTAGAAAGCACTGAGACTGAAAAAGAGTTAATTAGAAAAAGAACAATTACCATAAAGGGTTGTAAAGCTACTGTTGGTGTTAAGAGGATTGGAGAAAATAAATATAAAGTGTTTACTTTTCAAGAAAGTCATACTCATGAACTTTGCACACCCAGTAAAAAGCATTTTTTACGGTCAAACAGAAAGGTGGGCAATGTTCAAAAGAATTTGCTTTCCACTTTAGATCGAGTGAACATTGGACCATGGCAAGCATTTCATATAATAAAAGAGCAGGTTGGAGGATATGCTAATGTTGGATTTACCATTCAAGATGCTAGAAATTATGTCAGAGATTTGAAGGCCCTTATCGGAGACTCTAACGCTCATATGTTTATTCATAATTTTGAAATTCAAAAACAAAGAGATCCTTCATTTTGTTATGCTTTTCAGCTAGATAATGATGCACATTTGAAACATGTTTTTTGGTCAGATAGCACTGCTAGATATAATTATTCTTTATTTGGCAACTTATTATCATTTGACACAACCTACAGTACAAATAAATATTCTATGATTTTTTCACCATTTACTGGAATTAATAATCATAGATTATCTATTACTTTCGCTGCGGTTTTCTTAGCTAATGAAAAATCTGAATCATTTGAGTGGTTGTTTGACAAATTCAATGATTGTATGAGTGGTAACAAACCATCACTAATTGTGACTGATCAAGACCCTACAATTAGAAGTGTTATAGTCAAGTGTTTTCCAACTACCACACATCGATTTTGTATGTGGCATATAATGAAAAAACTATCTGAAAAAGTTGGTGGGAATCTAAACTCAGACATCTCATTTCAAAGCCGTTTTAAATCTTGTGTTTGGCATTCAAGAAACTATTGAAAAGTTTGAGACAACATGGATATCTATTATAGACGATTAAGGTTTAACCAAAAATGATTGGTTAGCGCACATATTTGATCTCCATTCAATGTGGATTCCAGCTTATTTGAAATAAACATTACTATCTGGCTTATTACGAACCACATCCAGATCTGAAAGTGAAAATTCATTTTTCAATCATTTCGTAAACAACAAATTGAGTTTGGTTGAATTTATTTCTAGATTTGATAGTGCTATGGATGCACAATGACAAAAAGATCATAAAGTAAATCATGACACATTATATGGAAAGCCAAAGTTGAAAACAGGCCTATGGTTAGGAAGGAGTGCTAGTGAAATATATACACATTCTACTTTTTATCTATTCCAAGATGAATTATGGAGTGCTTGTGTTGGTTGTATGATCAAAAATTCAAAGAAAATTGATGAAGAGCGGACAGTTTTCACCATAATTGACTCTTGCAATCCCAATTACAAAGATAGAAATGTTCTATTCAGTTTAAGTAATACATTTTGTGATTGCAAAATGTACAAAACTCAAGGCATTCCTTGTCGCCATATTATTACTATTTTGAAATGTCAGGGGGTCAATGAGCTGCCATCATATTGTATTTGTAAGAGGTGGACCAGAACACCTAGATATGAAGCAAAAATTGGAGGGGTGACAGAAATTTCCGAGGAAGAGCGAAGGAGACTTTTAATTTCCAATGTATGGTCACAACTATTCCGATGCATGGAAATTGCAAAAGAAGATGATGAAGCTTGATTTGTTAAATATTGGAACAAGTTGTAAAAAAAGGCTTGAGTCGGAGAATAACAGTGGATGTCCTTCATATTGCGAATCAAGTATTCCCACTAGCATTGATATTTTGCTACCTAATTATTAAAAAACAAAAGGTAGTGGCAAGAGAATTAAGGGAGGAAAGGAAATATCAATTGAGAAAAGAACTAAAACCGTAAGATATTGCAAAACATGTGGAGAACAAACAACTCATGATAGTCGCAATTGTCAAAAAAAGGTTTGATTTTTCTTTAGTTAATCAAAATCTAGAAATAACTCAACTCGGGGCTTTTGCTAATTGTTTTTTCGCAGTGCCTTGTAAATTCAAGAAGTAACTCAGCTCGGGGCTAATATACTGGGATTAACTTGCATAGTTGCTTTGTATGAAACTGGGACTAGCAACTGGGATTGTTGATGCTATTCAATTTGTGTCCAGCCAAGTCTAATTTACCTTGCATAGTAATATTTCTGAATGTAATGTGTGTCAAACTGATGTTAGACAGCATTGCTAGGCAAGCCATGTAATGTTGTTTTTTGTTATTTTATGTTTTGTTAATGTTTATGATTTTAGACAGCATTGCTAGACCAGCAGAGAAGCCTATTAATCCCAGCCATGTAATGTATTTTTTTTGGACCAGTCATGTAATGTAATTTTCTATTAATGTTATGTTTCTGATATAGGATGGTCATTAGAGCCTATGGGCTTTGCATAGAAGCAGCGGTTGAACTAGCGCAACAATCATCTATTTGGCCTCATTTTTGAATTGCAAGAGCGATAGATGAGAAGTTTGAGGTGATCCAGTCGCCGGAAATGGCGATCTGCAGTTCCGCCCTGAATGCGCAATGGAGGAGATGAAGTCACTAGAGGAAGCTTGGTTTGCTCTCGCCCTACCTCTGGAGTGCTGGAAAACCTGGTAGATGAGAAGTTGGAGGCGATTCAATCGCCGGAAATGACGATCTGCAGTTCAGCCCTGGATGCGCAGTGGAGGAGATGAAGTCGCTAGAGGAAGCTTGGTTTTCTCTCACCCTACCTCTGGAGTGCTGGAAAACCTGGTAGATGAGAAGTTGGAGGTGATCCAGTCGCCAGAAATGGCAATCCGCAGTTCTGCCCTGGATGCGCAGTGGAGGAGATGAAGTCGCCGGATGAAGCTTGGTTTGCTCGCGCCCTACCCCTGGAGTGCTGGAAAATCTCCCGCACATATCACTGCCGGCCAAATTTTGGGCGAAAGTCGCCAGAAATCACAAAGAAGCAGCGGGAAATGCGGAAATAGACGAAAATCATGGAAATCGCGAATGATTATAGACGGCCCTGATTTAGTACGTAATGTGCTTATATAAAACAGTGCGCATAAGATTAAATCCCTATATATATGATTCTATATTGTCCTGGAATGCGTGTTTGTTCTTAATTTCATTTATCTTTTCAATTCTTTATATTTATTATTTATCTTGTGCAATTCACCTTAGCTTGTAGAATTTTGGCTTCTTCAAATAAGGGGAGATTGTTGGGTATTGCATCCACAATAACCCTTATTTGAAGAAGGGTCCAATCAAGCATAGATGAATTGATATTGTAATTTTAGTTATGTACTTGCAGGTTTACATTGCTAAGTACACACCAATGTAAGGTTACAATGGGTCAGTAAACACATGACTATACAATATAATCCCTCATTGTGTAGGCTAAGGTGTTGACTCGCATGTAATTTCTCTATTAGGGTGTACTTCTACCTGTTGGTACATTGGAAACTGTGTACCTGATTTGGAAGAAGTCCCACCTAATTCAATTATATACATCAATGTGTATTTGATGGGATGTTGAGTTTGTATGTGCAGGTTAAAGAAATGCGGAAAAATATTCTAAGTACAAGTGTCGACACTTGTGAAGGGAATGTGTCGACACTGGAAGCCAGATTGTGTCGACACACAAGACTTGTGTTGACACACAAAAATTCTGTCGACACACAGGACTTGTATTAACACACACAAGAATTCTGTCAACACCAACTATGTCGAGACTAGAAGCTATTGTGTCGACACACAGTACTTGTGTCGACACATTCTACAGAAGCTGTGTCGAGAAGATAAATAAGGGTTGTGTCGACATTGTGTGAGTTGTGTCGACAACATCAAGAATTGTGTCGACACACGGTATATTTGTGTTGACACATATGAAGCATTATCTCAATGCATTTTTGCTGAGATAGAATACAATGAGTTATCAGGTGTCAAAACTGAAGAGTTGATAGCTGTCATAACTAACAAAGCTTTCGTACCTGTCAGAGCTGTCAGAATGCGGTTATGAACCGAATCAACCGGTAACCTCAGATGGGATCTATATAAAGACTTGTTCTATCATAAAAAGATAGAGATCGAAGAATAAAGGACTTTACATTTTTCCAACAGTTGATATCTACAAGTCATCAAGAGAAGGAAGATTTTGAACAAGTATGCAAGATGAATTCAGATCTAATTCTGAATAAAAGAAGGAAGCTGGATTGAGGATCATCTCCAACTTCATAAGAAGATCAACCTTAATTTGTTCAGTTTCAAGAAGCTTTGAAGAAGCTAAGATAGGTTGGATCTTAAGAAGTCAGATCAATCAAGATCTGATCAAGAAGCCTTTACCCCTTTCTCTCTCTACCTGGGTGAAGGATTTATCATCTTAATAATCAATTTCTTCTGTAAGATCTTTTATAGATCTGAGTGTAGGAGAGTTGTCTCTCTGAGTTGTAAGCCTAAATTTATAAAGGCTGAGGTAAGGCTGAGTGCCTGAGGTAGGATCTTTGTGATCTGAGTTATAGGCCTGGTGATAAAGGCCGAGGTAGGGCTGTTTGCCTGAGGTAGGATTCTTGGGAGGAATCTGAGTTGTAGGACTTAAAGAAGTCTGAGCTGTAGGAACCAGTTGGGTTCTGAGTTGTAAATCTTAGGATCTGAGTTAGTGGAAGGAAGTTTGGCCGAATCCAGCTCTCTTCTTGATAGGTGAAGGGGGAGAGTGGACGTACCCATGAATTGGGAAACCACTATAAAATACTGTGTATTGTGCTGTGTTTTTTTCTGTGCTTGTTTTATCCTGTGCTGTGATTTTTGTAGCCTGATTAGCTATGCTGAGATTAACATTTTAATTGCCTATGTTAAAATTGGATTTGAACCTATTCACCCCCCTCTAGGTGTTAAAGATCTTTAAACCAAATCTTTCAAGTGGTATCAGAGGGAGGTTACTTAAATATAGACCTAACAGTCTGAGTTGATCTCCAAGGCAATTATCTGTTAGCCAAAATGGGTTCAGGTGAAAATCAGAAGGAACTTGTATCCATGAAACTTCCTATATGTAGGAAAGAAAATTTTGGCATATGGAAAGAGAGGGTCAGATTGTTTACGGAAGCATCTGATCCAAGAATTTATATCACAGTTCTAGTTTGGCCATTTATTCCTATGAACATTTCAGTTCTTTATGCCAACCTCAAGACTCCAAAAAGTTATTCTGAAATTACTAAGGAAGAGATCATCCTAACAAACTTAGACAAGAGGGCACAGAACATAA
Organism: Platanthera zijinensis; assembly: GCA_039513925.1. Lineage (NCBI taxonomy): Eukaryota > Viridiplantae > Streptophyta > Magnoliopsida > Asparagales > Orchidaceae > Platanthera > Platanthera zijinensis. Next base: position 52,117,706 of record CM077090.1, on the reverse strand, counting down.
TTGTGAGTGCCATAGATGATTCTACATTCCAGAATCTGGTCCATTATAAAACCTCCAAGGAGATGTGGGACACTTTGATTGTCTACATGGAGGGAACATAAGAAGTAAGAGAGGACAAAAAGTCTATGCTAAATCAAGAATATGAGAGTTTTAGACAAGTCAAGACAGATAGCATAGTTGAATGCTATAAGAAATTCTTTAGAATTGTAAATGAGCTAATGACCTATGAAAGAGTCTTTAGCACATATGAACTAAATGATAAGTTTCTTAGATCACTAACCAAGGACTGGGATACTAAAATATGTGCCTTCAGAGAGGTGTCCAGGCTTGCTGATACACCTCCACCAACCTTATTTGGAAAACTATTATCATATGAGATGCAGCTCACTGCCAGAAAGGAGGAGGAGAAAAGCAATAGGTCTGAATATAAAGAGAATTCTGTAGCCCTCAAGGCTGAAGCCACAAGAAAGGGTAGGAGAAAATCTACTTCTCCTCCCAGGAGAATTGCTGAAGTTGAATCAGAAAATACTGACATCAACACTTCAGACAGCCACAACTCTGATGAAGACTTTGCTGCCTTCACAAGGCAGTTTCAAAGGTTCATGAAGAAGTAGAAATGAAGAACAAATCCATCTTCATCTTCCTCCAAGGATGACTACTACAAGAAGAAGAAAACTTCTAAGGATGACAGGTATGGCTCTAATCCCAATAAACAAACTTCTTCTAAAATTATTTGTTATTATTGCAACAGGCCAAGAGATGTCATAGCTGACTGTCCTGATAAAAGAAAGGAATCTAATGATAAGAAGAAGCATCAAAATAAGGGCAAGAAGGAGAGATCCTTTGTTGCGCAAAAGAAGAAAAGTTGGACTGACTTCTCATCATCAGAATCTGGAGAAGTGGCTGAAGCTGAAGCCTATATTGGATTGTTCACTACTGAAGAGGATTCTGTAGAGACTGAATTCTTGCAAATACTGGACTCTATAAATGAGATTGAAGATCATCATTGTAGAGGGCTGATGGCTTTATCTGAGGAAGATCAGTGTCAGGATCAGCCTGGTCCTAGTAAGGTATACAATCTATCTTCAGTTTCTGATTATTATACTAGATCAGAATCAGAAGTATCTGCATCAAGATATGTGGATGGATTCTGAATCTAAAGGGGATGTTCATCAACTAATTGATGATTATGGTGGTCCGTTGCAAGCTCTTAAGAGAAGTAGAATCCTTGTCAAAAAGCAGGCTAAGGAAATTGCATCTCTCAATTTGGCTGCATCAGATTCAGCAAAAGTGCTTGATTTGAAGTTGAATGATGTTTCCAAATTGAAAAACATAAATGTTATTCAGATGGGTACAATTACCTTCAAAAATGATCACATAAAGAGTCTGGAAGTCAGACTTCAAAGAGAGAAGGATCTTATGGCTAAATTCTCAAAGCCAAAGTCTATCTTACCCTTAATTGATAACTTCATTTCCCAAAAGGGTAAGATAGGATTAGGCTTCAAGGGAAGAACAAGGGTAGATAATTCCAAAAGAAAAGGCAAAGCCCTAGTTCAGCCACTAGCTTCCAAACCCCCTATTTCTTTCAGGAAAGTGATGCAGCCTACTAACAGGTATGATCATGACTTCACACATGGTCACTGTAAGCATGGTGATCAGGATAACAAGGGTGTAAATGCTAATAGGGCAGCCCATGAGCAAATACACCATGTTCTTCAAGAATCATCAGTGTTTTATGCACCAGCTCCAACACTTAAAAAGACTGCTGCTGACAGCAATGCTGTTAAGCCTGTACTTAAAAGAAGGTATAATAGATATGAGTGTTGGTTTTATGATAAAGTGGGCCACTATGCCATTGATTGTTGGCACAATATTAGTGTCCAGAAAAATGCCAGCTTACCTGTCAGAAAGACTGTAGGCAAGCATGTCAGATTTCAAGCTAACCTGAACCTAGGATCCAATAACAATTGGGGTTCTAAGGATAGGTAATTTTATTTGATGCAGGTGAGTCCAAGTGGCCATACCCCAATATAGTATTTGGACAGTGGATGTTCCAAGCACATGACTGGAATAAGAAGTATGCTGAAGGATTACTCTCCCATAGAAAATGAAACCAAAGTGATCTTTGGTGGATCTGAAAAGGGGGTCATCAAAGGGTTTGGTAACATTTCCAATAGCTCTATCACTATCACCCAAGTGGCTTATATGAAAGGTCTAAAATATAACCTAATAAGCATAAGCCAACTAAGTGATCTTGGTTAAGACACTTCTTTCCTCAAGGGGGTGTGCCAAATAAGAAGCTCAAGTGACCAAGAGATCATTCTGACAGGCACTAGGAAAGGAAATATCTAGTGTCTTAATTTTCATTATGAGAGTCAGAACTCTCCTATTTGTCTAGTTGTAGATGAGAAAGCATCTCATTGTGTCCAATGGCACAAGAGGCTAGCTCACCTGAACTACCAGTCAATAGGCCAACTCTTTAGTATTGAATTAGTGAGGAATGGTCCTCAGGTCAAGTGCATTAAAGATGATGTATGTTCAGCTTGCCAAAAGGGCAAACAGACCAAGGCCTCTTTTCATGGCCATGATACCAAAGATTCTATGAGATGTTTATACCTCCTACATATGTTTCTATTTGGTCCTATGCCAGTTTATAGTCTAGGTAGGAAAGCTTACACATTTGTGGTTGTGGATGACTATTCTAGATTTACATGTGTTTTTTTCCTGAGGAAGAAATCTGAAACCCCTACTGTCTTCAAGAATTTTGTTAGGCAAATTCAGAATGAACTTATAAATTTTGTGGTCAAAATCAAAAGTGACCAAGGGACAAAATTTCAGTCTGAATGCATGACAAGGTTCTGCGAAGAACTTGGGATTCATCAAGAGTTCTCCTCACCTAGAAATTCCTAGCAAAATGGGATTGTTGAAAGAAAGAATAGGACTCTTATTGAGGCTGGTAGAACACTAATAAGTGATGCTTCTCTCCCAAAATATTTTTGGGCTGAGGCAGTAAACACTGCTTGTCATGTTCTCAACAGAGCTTCCATCACCAAAAGCCACAAGAAGACACCCTATGAGATTATGAAAGGCAGAAAACTAAATTTAGCCTACTTTAGAATCTTTGGGAGCAAGTGTTATGTTCTTAATAATGGAAAGTACTATTTAACTAAGTTTGCTGTCAAATCCCAAGAAGGGATATTTGTTGGGTACAGTAATAATAGTAAGGCATACAAGGTCAACAACTTGACTACTCAAGTTGTAGAAGAATCTGTCCATGTAGTCTTTGATGAATATAAGTTAATTAACTATGAGTTGTCAAGCACTTCTTCTAGCTCTACAGGATTGGAAGATAAGATGGAAAAGCTAATAATCAATGAAGACCAACCTATGAGATAGGATGAGGAAAATGATGGATGCTGTCCAGGGGGAGTACAAGACCCTCAAGCTGAAGTTGAAGACAATAAAGTATAGCTTGGTGAGGAAAATGAAGAAAATTAAGAGGTGGACAGAATTCTTCCAGCAATAAAACATCTGAGGGATCATCCTGCACACCAAATCATTGGTGATGCAAGACAAGGTGTTCTGACTAGAAGCAAGAGCATTAACACAGTTCTATGTTCAAGCTTCCTGTCCCAGATAGAACCTAAGAAATTTGAAGAGGCTATAAAAGACCCAAATTGGATTAATGTTATGCAGGAAGAGCTGAATCAATTCAAAAGATATAAAGTCTGGAAGTTGGTTCCTAAACCAAAGAATCACAATGTCATAGGGACAAAGTGGATCTACAGGAACAAGTTAGATGAAAATGGCATTATAGTCAAGAACAAAGCCAGGCTGGAAGCAAAAGGCTATAGGCAGGAAGAAGGAATAGACTTTGACCAGATATTTTCCCTAGTGGCAAGGTTGGAAGCAATAAGGATATTCCTTGCCTATGCAGCTTACCAAGGGTTCAAGGTATTTCAGATTGATGTAAAGTCAGCATTTTTGAACGGTTACTTAAAAGAGGAAGTTTATGTTGAAAAACCTTCAAGTTTTGTAGATCCTCTTTATTCTAAATATGTTTATAGGCTTAAGAAAGCTCTATATGGAGTGAAACAAGCCCCTAGGGCTTGGTATGAAACTCTGTCTACCTTACTCATTTAGAATAAATTCTCAAGGGGGAAAATTGACAAGACTCTATTCTTTAGGGAATCAAAAGGCAAGATCATCCTAGTCCAGATATATGTTGATGACATTATCTTTGGATCTACTGAAAATGACCTTTGTAGAAAGTTTGCCAAACTTATGCAAGGGAAGTTTGAGATGAGCAGCATGGGTGAACTGAAATTCTTCTTAGGACTCCAAGTTAGACAGACTGATGATGGCTTGTCCATATCCCAGTCTAAGTTCACCAAGGAGTTAATTAAGAAATATGTCATGGAGTCAGCCTCCACCATGAGAACTCCAATGGGGTTAAGTATGCCAATAGGCAAAGATGAGGTAGGAAAACCTGTTGATGAGTCTTTGTATAGAGGGATAATTGGCTCCCTTCTTTACTCTACTACTAGTAGACCTGACATCATGTATGTCACATGTGTCTGTGCTAGATACCAAACTTGCCCAAAGGAATCTCATTATTCTGCTGTCAAGAGAATTCTAAGATATCTTAAGGGCACACCAAATATTGGTCTTTTGTATCCTAAGAATAGAGATTTTCTGCTAACAGGTTTTTCATATGCAGGCTTTGCAGGCTGCAAAGAAGATAGGAAAAGCACCACAGGCACATGTCAGTTTCTAGGTGGAAGATATGTGTCATGGTGCAGCAAAAAGCAGACAAGTGTTGCTATATTCACTACTGAGTCAGAATATGTAGCTATAAGCAATTGCTGTGCTCAGCTGTTGTGGATACAACATCAACTTGAAGACTATGACATCAAGGTAAGTAGAACTCCATTATATTGTGATTCTACTAGTACCATATCTATTGCTAGAAATCCTGTTTCACATAGTAGAACTAAGCATATAGAAATCAGGTTTCATTTCATTAGAGAACATGTTGAAAAAGAAAACATAAGTCTAGAATTTGTCAACACCAACAATAAAATTACTGACATATTTACAAAACCTCTGGATGAAAGTAAATTCAATTATTTTAAGATTGAATTAGGTATGTTAAAATAAAATGTAAGGTCAGCACAAAATTTCTCAAAAATTGGCTAAGTTAGAAAGTTTGTGACGACACAAGCTCACTGTGTCGACACTATCAACGAGTTGTGTTGACAAAGGAATAAACTTTATCGACACAGAAATGAAATCTGTGTCGACATAAAAGGTTTGTGTCGACACAACTCTGTCGAGACCTTGTATTAGAAGATTTCTGTGTCGAAACACAAAAATCTAGGTCGGCACATAGACATGTCGACACTTACAATTCTCTGTCGAGACCTAAGTAGTCTATGTCGACACATGCAATATTATGTCGACTCATAAGATTCTTATTTAGGCGTGTCTTTTGACCTATCCTTCATAAGAATTTTATAAATAGGAGAAAACAAAATCTAGTTGACTGTGCTATCCCAAACTCTCGACTCTGAACCCTATGTCGATAAGATATTCTACAGTCTACTCTCTTCTCTCTCTTTCATCCATGGCGCCACAGATGGAAGACAAAGTGATTGATGGATATTAACTGGTTCGCAATGCGTTTGAGACTGTCACACCAGAAATCAAAGCCGTGATTACCCTAATCACTGACAATGGATTGGATTACTTAGTCTCAGAACCTACCAAATATGGAAGAATGAGGTTCTTGAATTCTACTCATCAGCATCAATAGATTCGAAGGGCATGAAGATTAAATCATCTGTCCAAGGTACGAAGGTGAAACTCACACTTAAGAGTTTAAGTAAAACACTTCAGCTTCCCAAGATTAAGTAAGAAGATGACATAGCATCTTTCATGACAAAAGATGCTCTCCAATGGTTTAGTCTGGATCCCACTACCAAGATTGGAACATCAATGAACAGGAAGGGAATGAATTCCTAGGGCAAATTCCTGTATGAGATTCTCGGCAAGGTTATTTTCTGCAAATCAGGAGGACATGATAGGATTTCTGCCTATATGTTCAATCTCATGACCAGAGTCATATTCAAGGTGAAAACTGACTGTTCTGTTGTTGGGTTTGAAAAGATAAAAGAAAGTCTCAAGAAACCTAATCTGGGTAGAATACTAAGCCTGTATCTGGCTATTAATATTCCAGAAGTGATGAATCAGACTATTGGTTCTAAGATTAATCACATAAGGAAGATGGACTTACGAACCCTGTCTAGATGGGAAAGAGTATTGACTAAAGATGTTCTTACACCTCAAAAATATCAGAAGAAAATTAAGGAAAAGAACACACCAGCCAAGCTCCCTAAATCCTCTAGTGATTCAGAAGAGCAAGGTTATTTCAGCACAGATGAAGAACAACCAAGGAAAAAAGAAATCCCCTACACCATCATACGACAATGAGGTTCAGGCCCAAGGGAAGACCATCCAAGTTCCAGACAACCAGATGGTATCATCTCTAGGGGGAGACAACACTGAAACTACCCTTGTCCATGAACCAGAAAATCCACAGATATCAGACCTAGGGGGAGGTATAAATGAAGTTGCACTGGATAGTGAAAATGCAACTAACACAGTCATGGACATAGTTTCAGAAATCAACAATACTGCAGCCACCACTACTGAGAAAGAAACACAAAATGTGCATATGTCTGATCCTGATCAATCTGAGCAACAAAACTCTCCTAATAAAGAGAAAACCCAGGAAGAGGACTTTGATTTCCAGGGAGATCCATCTGATGAGAATGAGAAAGTTATTCCTCCAGTTCAGATGCAACAAGAGGTAACTCTGGATGAATTATTTCCTGACTTACAAGGAGCAAGAACAGAGGGGGAAATGCCAATCATTGCCTCTAGTCCAAAAGAAATAGTGGACTTAGCTAGTTCATCTGATTCCTCTGAAGATGAAGAAGCCTCCAGGGCAAAAAAAAAGGAAAGTTGTGGAGCTCAGGAAGAGGAGCTTCAGGCTATAAGAAAGCCTTGCAGATTGCCCCACAATCACAAGCTCCTGTAGTAGACTTCAGTTCACTGATAGTGCAACTGCAATTTAAATTGGATGCATAAAGAGTTGTTCTTGAAAAATATGTGGATGAGAATAATAAAGATCTGCAGTTCCACTTGGCCCAGGATATAAAATCCATCAGATTTGAAGTTAATAAGAATAAGAAAGAGATGACAGATTGCTTCCATAAGAGAGGTAATGATGTAGTCTACTTGGCCACACAACAACAGGAGATTAAGACTGCAGTAGAGGACATTGCGGTCAAACAAGGTTATGTCCTGGAAAATCAACTCAGAATGAATGAAAATCTAGGAGACTCTCATAATACTATTCTAACAAATCTTGGGAGTAAAGCAACTGCTATAACTGAACAAATGGATACAGTAAAGTCTGAGTTTGACAAACAGCTCAAAGAGTATTTAGCAGTTATCTAAACAGCAATCCAGGCATCTCAAAAAGCTATCTCTGATCAAATGAATAAGTTCAGAACCTACTACAAAGAAGGAACAAATTATCTGGCTGATCAAGTAAGGTTTCAAAAGGATGATCTAAGAGATCATATAGAAAGAGAAGTCATAAAGGGGGAGAGAATATTAGTCAAAGCAAGCTCAGATCATGCTAAATGGATAACCAATAGCATCCGAGCAACTCTTGGTTATCCACCCCTTTGTGATGATGACAACACTACAGAATTTGGAATTCAACCTGCTTACATTGAAGGGGTTCAGCAGGAAGTAGCCCAAGTCATTTATCCCCCTTCTGATTTTTAAGAAATCCAGCAGACAGTACACCAAATGTATAGCCCTCCACAGGAGGTACATAATGTTATTCTTGAAAAAGTTGAAATGCCTGCAGCTGCATTACAAAGAGAATAAGAAGCACAAAGAGCAAGGGATGCTCTGAAAGAAACTCAGCTGTCTAGGAAAAGGTTCAGAGAACAGGAAGAATTAAAGCCTGATTTTGAATAATGGAGTCCAACCTCCAGGAATATTATTCTTGCTACTTGGCATGCTGTTAAAGAGAATATGCATGATAGAGGCAAGTGTTATTCTGAACAGGAATGGAGCAAATATCAGGAGCGGCAAGATGCCATATATCAGTTCAGAAGAGACCTTAGACCTGGGAAGATACCTGCTAACTCTATGGAGCCTAACAAGTATTTCCCAAAGCCTTTTCATTACCTTGAAAGGCAAAAGATCAAGGTTGGGGAGCTCAAGAAGAAGGACCTGAAAGAAAAGAAGCTGGCTGATGACACAGGAGAAAATGTACAAGCTAGGATTCAGTCTAGCAAAGGAATTATCATCAAGGAGCCTGATCAATCCTAGGGATAGATTGACTAGGTTTAGAACTATGTAATCTTTTGTTCTAAAAATCCTTGTAATTTAAAACTGATTCTTGCTTGCTGTATTTTATCATATTTTGTGATGATATTACATGCTATTTCTGCTTATGAGTTACCCAGTCTGAGTAATGATTTTATACATCTTAATCTTTGTTTTATTATAAGTGGTGTATATCATTAACTATGGGTTATGACTTCTCCAAATAGGGGGAAATTGCTGGGTACATTGGAAACTGTCTACCTGATTTGGAAGAAGCCTCACCTAATTCATTGATATACATCAATATTTATTTGATGGGATGTTGAGTTTGTATGTACAGGTTAAAGAAATGCAGAAAAATATTCTAAGTACAAGTTTCGACACTTGTGAAGGGAATGTGTCGACACCAGAAGCCAGATTGTGTCAACACACAGGACTTGTGTCGACACATAGAAATTCTATCGACAGCAATTATGTCGACACACAGGACTTGTGTTGACACACACGAGAATTCTGTCAACACCAACTATGTAGAGAATAGAAGCTATTGTGTCGACACACATGACTTGTGTCGATACATTCTATAGAAGCTGTGTCGAGAAGATAAAGAGGGTTGTATCGATATTGTGTGAGCTGTGTCGACATCATCAAAATTGTGTCGACACATGGTCTATTTGTGTTGACACATATGAAGCATTTTCTCGACACTTTTCTGCTAAGATAGAGTACAATGAGGTATCAAGTGTCAAGACTGAAGACTTGATAGCTGTCATAACTAACAAAGTTGTCACATCTGTCAGAGCTATCAAAAGGCAGTTATAAACCGGATTAACTGCTAACCTCAGATGGGATCTATATAAAGACTTGTTCTATCATAAAAAGATAGAGATCGAAGAAGAAAGGACTTGACATTTTTCCAACAGTTGATATCTACAAGTCATCAAGAGAAGGCAGATTCTGAACAAGTCTGCAAGAAGAATTCATATCTAATTCTGAATAAAAGAAGGAAGCTGGATTGAGGATCATCTCCAACTTCATAAGAAGATCAACCTTACTTTGTTCAGATTCAAGAAGCTTTGAAGAAGCTAAGACAGGTTGGATCTTAAGAAGTCAGATCAATCAAGATCTGATCAAGAAGCCTTTACCCCTTTCTCTCTCTACCTAAGTGAAGGATTTATCATCTTAATAATCATTTTTTCTATAAGATCTTTTATAGATCTGAGTGTAGGAGAGTTATCTCTCTGAGTTATAAGCCTAAATTTATAAAGGCTGAGGTAGGGCTGAGTTCCTGAGGTAGGATCTTTATGATCTGAGTTATAGGCCTGGTGATAAAGGCTCATGTAGGGCTGTTTTCCTGAGGTAGGATTCTTGGGAAGAATCTGAGTTGTATGACTTGAAGAAGTCTGAGCTATAGGAACCAGATGGGTTCTGAGTTGTAAGATCTGAGGATCTGAGTTAGTGGATAGAAGTTTAGCCAAATCCAGCTCTCTGCTGGATAGGTGAAGGGGGAGAGTGGACGTACCCATGAATTTGGGAACCACTATAAAACACTGTGTACTGAGCTGTGTTTTTTTGTGTGCTTGTTTTATCCCGTGCTGTGATTTTTGTAGCTTGATTAGCTATGCTGAGATTAAAATTTTAATTACCTATGTTAAAATTTGATTTGAACCTATTCACCCCCCCCCCTCTAGGTGTTTAGGATCTTTATACCAAATCTTTCACTATCCCAAGTACATGAGAAGGATCAAGGGTGGACAAAGGCTTGGAATCAGAAGGGCGGGAATTTCTCCTAAGTAAAATTCGTCGAGTATGGTAAGGGATACTCATCGAATTCGTCGAGTATCAGCTTGATACTTGTCGAATTCGTCATGTATACCAACATATACCTGTCAAATCCATCATTTGTACTTAGGGAAGATTCGCTGAGAATTGGAAAATCTATTAAGTAAAATTTGCCGAGTATCATCATGTATACTCGCCAAATTCGTCGAATGTATCTAACGATACTAGCCCAATTTGTCAAATATGCTACATGATACACGTCGAATTCGTTGAGTCCAGTCGACGCTACTTCTCTGGATTCTTCAAGTCTTATTTATCGTATTTCGTTGAGCCTACGACGTCGAGTGCTTCGACAGCGTTGAGTCAGTTAGCCAATACTCGATGAATTCTTCGAGTATACCAGCTAATACTTGACGAATTCATTAAGTATGAGTCTGGCTGTGGCATTGAGTGACTGGCCGGCCTGAGCAGATTTTGCTAAGTCTTTTTCATCGTATATCAAGAACTATTCGGTGAGTATACTATCGATACTCGGCGATACTCGACGAATTTGACTTAGGTCATTTTTCGATATTTTTAAAAACCAGTCTCGGGTTTGGTTGGCCATGCACAGTGCTTTCTAGTTTTGTTTTTGGAAATTTTCTTTAGACAGTTGGCAAGAAGATCTCTATAAATACCTAGAGATATTTTTATTTAATGCTAATTGTTGGGTATTGTATCCACAATCACCTAGATTTGTATTGATCCATTCAACCAATACACACGTCCTACACAGAGCATCTATGGAAGCTATTATTAAGTTGTGAAAGCAAGAACCCAGCCACAAGCACGAATGTCCACTAACAAAACCCATTAGGAATGAACTACAAAATACACAAAAGAACTGGCCTTATGGCCTTACAATAATTCACCAAATTTAAAGAGTTTCTTACAAACTTTGGCTCGCAGGCCGGCCACACATGATTTAAACAAGAAAACAAACAAGGCCTTCGAGGGCCGGCTCAACAACTTGGGCTTTGGCCCGCTATTTGCCGCTCGGCTCCGCAACACCAACAAGCACAAATCACCGCAACGATGGCAAACAAGAATAACGATCAGCTAAAGACAACCAAATTATAACGATTCTGCCCCAAACTCGGGGTGACAAAGCTCCTTTCCTGCACTTGTTAGCGTAACAAGCAATATAGTGAATGAACACAACATCACATATGTAGGCTCACACGGCCACACACCCCGTGCTCTCAGGGAACTAACTCGGTGAACCCGTTCAAAACCGCGGTCTCACCACCATCCCTTAGACGGTAAATCTCGTGAGCAATTAGTCTTCCCGACCTAAGCCTAAGGCTCGCACGACTATGCCAATGGACAGTCCCTTTTTCAGGTATCTGTCACCAAACCACATAGCCCGGGTCCGGTTCCACAAGACCGTTGCTCACACCGCACTGTCAACCTTAAGCCATATGCACGGGCCAAGCTTTGCCGGATCCCAAATTCGATTATACAAGAACATAACCCAGTTATGTTCAAGGTTGGCTCCCAGGCCACCAAGATTGCAGAAATACGTTTCCGCCAAGTTTTCTGGGTGCCCCTTGGGGTAAATCCCCAAGGATCCCTGCTGTAATCTACCACGTAGAAACCCGAAAACAACCAAAGGCACGAAGTCTTCTCCGGCTAATCATGCATAGTAAAACATCACCGATCCAGACCAACTTGTCCGGGTAGGCTTCACACACCATGCCTATATCCATTTATCGATTTCAGACTCTAAATGCAAACAAGGGGGACTTTACATATCTACCCCAAGAAACACTGCAAACGCGCCGCACACTCGTGGGAGCGAGTTTTCCCTATGCAATAGAAGAAGAGCTTCACATGCTCAAGTAGAGAATCGTTACCCTAACATCCCTCTACGGCTCTATGGAAATCTACACGGATGAAAAGCACCGTGATGATCTCGCCTCTATAGATCTGGACTCGGTTTGCGATTTGGCGCTCCAAATCTCCTCCAGCGACCGGATCTTTCCTCCTTCTTCCTTCTTGCTCTCCCTTCTCTCTAGAACTTAGAAAGAGAGTGGCCAATGAAAAGTGAGGGTTTAAACCCCCAATCCCGGCGTTAACCAGGATGGAGAGGCCTGAACCGTTAGATCCCAAAATAAGGAAACGAACTGCCACAATTCGCCCTTAAAATAAACTTCCTGGGACGAACACGGCTTGCGACATGCCCGTGACCAAGACCGTGTAACTCATTCGCTGTCTTTCGAGAAAATCCTGACCATGACATGGCCTATGATACAGCTTGGAACACGCCCGTGTCCCAAGTGACACACCCATATCACAGGTCGTATGCCTTAAACGACACGGGACCAAACACGTTCCAAGCACGAAACGGCCATGTGATATGCCCGTGTCACATGCCGTGTGCCAGACACGCCCTGCAACATGCCTGTGTCCCAAGCCGTGCAACTCCCTCAGCACAAACCAGAAAACTGCCCGAGTAGGACACAGCCACTAACACGCCCGTGTGTCAGGTCGTGTGCCCTCACTCAACACTCGTTGAGTGAAAATCGTTTAGTGCTCGACGAGGCGTCGAACACGCGCCTAATACAGCCCTGGGACACGCCCGTGTCCAAGGCCATGTGACCTTTACCAAGGCCCAAACACACCTAAAAATGATAACCATTGCACTTTTGAGTTTTGGGGTGTTACAACTCTCTCCCTCTTAAAATAATTTTGTCCACGAAATTACCAAAGGAAGAGATACAAAAAACCAATTGTGGTACCTGAGTCGAATAACTCTGGGTTCTCCTCAAGCATGGTCTGCTCCCGTTCCTATGAGAGCTCCTCCCGACCGCAATTGTCCCAACAGACCTTGACCATCCGGATCTCCTTGTTACAAAGTTGCTTGACTTTAGAGTCCTCAATAAGAACGGGTTTGACCCTTGTCGTTAACCCTTCGTCCACTGGTACTTGATTAACTGTGATCATCTGCGAAGGCTCTTGCATCGCCTTCCATAACACTGATATGTGGAATACGTCGTGTAGACCACTCAACTCCACCGATAGCCTTAGACAATAAGCCGCTTCACCAATCCGCTCTAGAATCTCAAATGGTCCAAGGTATCTTGGGCTCAGTTTCTTCAAGCATCGTACTTGTAAAACACCCTTGAACGACTTTATCTTCAGATATACCCAATCACCAACCGCAAACTCCACGTTCCGATGCTTGGCATTGTAGTACTTAGCCTGCCTATCCTAAGCAATCAGCAAACGCTCTCGAATGGTTCGTACCAATGAAGTGGCGATTTCCACCTCTTGCTTTTTGTACAACCTCGCCTCACCCTTTTCTAACCACGACAACGGCGTGCGATATTTTCTACCATATAGGGACTCGAAGGGCGTCATTTGTATGCTCGCTTGGTAGCTGTTATTGTACGCAAACTCCATCAAAATTAGATGGTCTTTCCACTGCTTTTCGAAGTCCAGGATGCACATGCGAAGCATGTCCTCCACCGTCCTGTTGACCCTCTCGGTCTGCCAATCCGTCTGTGGATGAAAGGTTGTGCTGAAATTCAACTTAGTTCCCAGCATTTGCTGCACCAACCCCCAGTCATTGGACGTAAAACGCCCATCTCTATCGCTAACGAAGCTGTGGCGCACACTGTGCAGTCTAACATTGTTATCCACGTAAAGCTTTGCCAGTTTCTCCACCGAATCGTCCTTCCTTTGCGGAATGAAGTGCGACACTTTTGTCAACCGATCTACGATCACCCAGATGGAGTCGTTTCCCTTCTGCGACCTTGGCAAACCATGCACAAAGTCGATCGAAATATCGTTGAACTTCCACTCCAGAATAGGCAAAGACTTCTAGAAACCCCCTGGCTTTTAGCACTCTGCTTTCACTAAGGCGCAAGTATGACACTTTGCCACATACAGTGCCACATCCTTCTTGAGTCTTGGCCACCAGAACAACTTCTTCAGATCTCGGTACATCTTTGTGCTCCTTGAGTGAATCGAGTACTTAGTATGATGAGCCTCGTACATCAACTCCACCCATAAATTACCCACGTTTGGGACACACAAACGACTGTCCTTTCTTAACAATCCATCTTCAACTGTAAATTTGGAATTTGACCCATCCAAAGCTGCATCCATGATTTCCTTCATGCTGCTATCCAAATCCGTAGCCTGCTGAATCCGATCAGCCAGATAATACTGAACTTCGTCCAGTTCAATAACGCTTCAGCGCTAGTCTGCTTGTCAGCAACAGATCTCTAATGCCTCCAACTTCCGAATCAACCGCTCATCATGAATCAACAACCAGTTGGCTTGCGCGGGAGCTCTGCGAATCAACGCATCCGCAACCGCATTGCCTTTCTCGGTCACATAATGAATTTGGAATGTATAGACCCCAGGAACTCCATCCATCTCTGCTACCTCATGTTCAGATCCTTCTGGTCCAATAGGTATTTCAGGCTCTTGTGGTCAGTATAAATATCGACCTTTACGCTGTACAAATAATGCCTCCATAGCTTTAGCGCAAAAATCACGGTCGCCAACTCCAAGTCGTGGACCGGATAATTCCTCTTGTGCACTTTCAGCTGATGCGAGCCATACGCAATAAAACTTCCATGTTGTAGCAACACACAACCAAAACCACTGCCTGAAGCATCGCTGTAGATCTCAAAGCCTTCGGCTCCACTCGATGAACTTAGCACTGGCGTCGTGGTCAACCGACTCTTCAACTCTTCAAAAGCTTGTGCGCACTCGCGCGTCCAAACAAACTTCTGATCTTTTCTAGTCAACGTCGTGAGAGGTAACGCTATTCGCGAGAAGTTCTCTACGAAGCGCCTGTAATAGCCGGCAAGCCCCAGAAAACTCCGGACTTCCGCTACCGTAGACAACACATGCCACTCCCGTATCGCAACTATCTTTGCCGAATCCACCACAATCCTTTCTTCACTGACTATGTGACCAAGGAACGTCACTGAGAATAACCAAAACTCGCATTTGGATAACTTTGTGTATAGTTTGTTCCTCCTCAGCGTCTCCAAAACCAAATGCAAATGCTTGAAGTTATCTTCTTCGCACTGTGAGTACACCAATATGTTGTCAATAAAGACGTCACAAAATGGTCTAAGTACTCTCTGAACGTCATGTTCATTAGATCCATGAACACTGATGGCGCATTAGTCAGCCCGAACGGCATGACCGTAAACTCAAAATGCCCATACCTTGTGCTGAATGCTGTCTTTGGGATATCACTCTCCCTTATCCTCAGCTGATAGTAACCGGACTTAAGATCCAATTTTGAGTACACCGATGACTCGACTAACTGATCAAAAAGATCATCAATCCTTGGGATCGGGTACTTGTTCTTTTCCGTTAACTTGTTCATCTCTCTATAGTGGATACAACGCTCCAAGGTGACGAACTTGGACGCACATAGCCCTGCTCCAACAACTCCTCTAGTTGAACCTTTAGCTCCGCCATCTCCTTAGGCGCCAACCTATAAGGAGAGAGTGACACAGGTTTGGCACCTGGCACTAACTCAATTGTGAAATCGATCTCCAGCTAAGGTGGGGCTCCGGGAAGATTGTCCGGGAACACGTCAGGGTACTCGCACTCTACTGGGATACTACCCAAAGTGGGCTTAGGCTTTACAGCCTCCACTAACGTGAAGAATAGCTCTGCACCAGCACAGACTGCCTTGACCACCTGAAGAGCAGACATTAAAGTCTTGCTCGACCCTTTCAATCCCATAAACGTTGTCTCCCGCCCAACACCCAACTTGACTTCCTTACGGTTGCAATCTATGTATGCCTTCTACTCCGAAAGCCAGTCCATACCGAAAAGGACGTCAAACTCTACTAGCGGCAGTAACGACGCTAGTAAGTCGAACTCCTGACTTCCAATACGAATCTTTACGGCACATACTCTGTCTGCACACATAGAACACCCATTCGGTAGCAACACGTCTAATTTGTCCTTCGCCGTCGAAGAAGGGATTCCGATGGGCGATATGAAACCTTCAGACAAAAAGGAGTGCGAAGCTCCCGTATCGAATAGTGCCCTTGCCAGACTATCGCAAATCAGAACAAAGCCTATACAAACAGTAATAAGCTAACAAGCACTAGCTAACAGTATTTAAAGCTAACTTACTATAAATTTAAACTGTACCTGTCACCACTTCTACCGGTTTGATGGCCTCCTGCTAGCCCAAATTGTAGACTCTTGGTTGAGTCGGAGTATAATGGGATGCGATTGACTTTACTGCCTTGCCCTTTTCCTCGTAAGTTGCTCCCTGCTTCCTCTCGGACTTTTGACGTCCGCTCAGCCAGTTACGGGCAAAGTGCCCCGTCTTCCCACAAGTAAAATAAGCGCCCGGGGTTCGGTTTGTAGTTGCCCCCGAGGCACCCGAAGAAGGGGCTTGAACCGATGTCCTTGCCTTCTTATTCCACCTATGGAAACTGGATTTTGAAGACGGTACCTTGAATTCTGACTTCCTAACACCAGAGTCTTTCTTTGCCTGAACATTCTTCATGACTTTTTCCAATGATCGGGACGTGTTGACCAAGGTCAGGAAACCCTGCGTCATCGGCCCCGAGAGTAGTAGTCTCAAATCATCCCTTAGGCCTTCGTAAAATCGGGTTGTCTTTCGCTCCTCATCGGTGAAGGTAGCGCTTGCATACCGACCTAAGAGAGTAAACACGTGGAGATATTCATCCATGCTACTCTCACCTTATACCAGCTTCTAGAACTCGTTTTCCATAGAAATTCTCTGAGTCGAGGGGAGGTATCGAGCCAAGAACAGTCTCAAAAATTCCTCTATCGAGACGTTTGTAAGCTGTCTACCCCTCAGATGGTGTAACTCCAAGCCTTACCACCATAATCTTGCGTCACCATCCAACAAGAACGTGACAATAGTGCTCTTCTGCCACACTTCCGTCTCTATAGCTATCATTACTTTCTTAACTCTAGAGAGCAAATCCTCCGCTTGGGTTGGGGTTCCCGTCCCCGAGAACACTGAAGGATTAAAGCCCATAACGTGCTTAAGATGTTTCTCTGTTGCTCTCCTAGGCTCCACTACAACCTGCTCCATTCTCCTTAGCTCCGCTGCTTGGAGCGGTACTTGCTCCACAGCAGGGGCAGGCTGCTGCACCTGTCTCGCAGGCTGCGCATTAATCATCGCAAACACTGCCTCCGTTACCATTCGTATGGTCTCAGCCGAAGGAGGTGTTGTAGGCGCATCATTTGGTGCGCTACTCGCCTCAGAAACTAGACGTTCTGACGGCCCCACACCACTCCTGGTCACCTATAGTCGTACAAAAACCGATAAGCGACAAAACAACATTGCAAAAAGTAATTATAGGAACACACAAGTTCCTCAAACATGTGTATTTTCATTCCTAGGTGGACATTCATGGGTTCTTTTCATGTTATAATGATGACACACAAACATGTGCTCACCATCCCTTAAAGTGAATTCGTCCACGAATTTATTTAAGTCCTACCGAAACCGGTAGTCTGATACCAAACTATAACACCCCTATCCGTCATATATCATATAGCAGTAGGTCCGGCCGGGGCCCGTCGCCATATACCACGGAAAGACCGGCGGGTTACTCATTGAAACCATTCAACCAATACACACGTCCTACACAGAGTATCTAGCGGAAGCAATTATTAAGTTGTGAAAGCAAGAACCCAGCCACAAGCACGAATGTTCACTAACAAAACCCAATAGGAATGAACTACAAAATACACAAAAGAACTGGCCTTATTGCCTTATAATAGTTCACCAAATTTAAAGAGTGTCTTACAAACTTCGGCTCGCTGGCCGGCGACACATGATTTAAATAAGAAAACAAACAAGGCCTTCAAGGGCCGGCTCAGATACTTGGGCTTTGGCCCGCTATTTGCCGCTCGGCTCCGCAGCACCTACAAGCACAAATCACCGCAACAGTGGAAAACAAGAATAACGGTCAGCTAAAGCCGACCAAATTATAACGATTCCGCCCCCAAACTCGGGGCGGCAAAGCTCCTTCCATGCACTTGTTAGCGTAACAAGCAATATAGTGAATAAACACAACATCATAGGTGCAGGCTCACATAGCCACACACCCCATGCTCTCAGGGCACTAACTCGGTGAACCCGATCAAAACCGCGGTATCACCACCATCCCTTGGATGGCAAATCTCGTGAGCAATTAGTTTTCCCGACCTAAGCCTAAGGCTCGCACGACTATGCCAATGGACAGTCCCTTTTTCAGGTATCTGTCACCAAACCACATAGCCCGGGTCTGGTTCCACAAGCCCGTTGCTCACACCCATTGTCAACCTTAAGCCATATGCGCAGGCCAAGCTTCGCCGGATCCAAAATTCGATTTTACAAGCACATAACCCAGTTATGTTCATGGTTGACTTCCAGGCCACCAAGATGGCAGAAATGCATTTCCGCCTAGTTTTCCGTGTGTGCCTTGGGGTTAATCCCCAAGGATCCCTGCTACAATCTACCACGTAGAAACCCGAAAACAACCAAAGGCACGGAGTCTTCTCTGGCTAATCATGCATAGTAAAACATCACCGATCCAAACCAACTTGTCCCGGTAGGATTCACACACCATGCGTAGGTCCGTTTCTCGATTTTGGACTCTAAATGCAAACAAGGCGGACTTTACATATCTACCCCAAGGAACACCGCAAACTCGTCGCACACTAGTGGGAGCGGGTTTTCCCTATGCAAAAGAAGAAGAGATCCACATGCTCAAGTAGAGAATCGTTACCCTAGCATTCCTCTTCGGCGCCATCGAAATCTACACTGATGAAAAGCACCGCGATGATCTTGCCTCCGTAGATCTGGACTCGGTTTGCAATTTGGCGCTCCGAATCTCCTCTGGCGACCGGATCTTCCCTCCTTCTTCCTCCTTGATCTCCCTTCTCTCTAGAACTTAGAAAGAGAGTGGCAAATAAAAAGTGAGGGTTTAAACCCCCAATCCCGGCCTTAACCCTAGGATGGAGAGGCCTAAACCGATAGATCCCAAAATAAGGAAACGAACGGCCACGATTCGCCCTGAAAATAAACTTCCTGGGCCGAACACGACTTGCGATATGCCCGTGTCCAAGACTGTGTAACTCATTCGCCATCATTCGGGAAAATCCCAACCATGACACGGCCTGTGACACGGCTTGGAACACCCCCGTGTCCCAAGTGACATGCCTGTGTCACGGGCCGTGTGCCTCAAATGACATGGGACCAAACACATCCCGAGCACAAAACAGCCATGTGACACGCCCGTGTCACATGCCTTGTGCTAGACATGCCTTGGGACACGCCCATGTCCCAGGCTGTGTAACTCCCTCAGCACAAACCAACAAACTGCCCCAGCAGTACACGTCCACTGACACGCCCGTGTGTCAGGCCGTATACCCTCACTCAACACTCGTTGAGTGCTCGGTGAGGCGTCGAACACGCACCTGACATGGCCCTGGGACACGCCCGTGTCCCAGGCTGTGTGACCTTTACAAAGGACTAAACACGACTAAAAATGCGGCCCGTTGCTCTTTTGAGTTTCGGGGCGTTACATGTATTAAGACACCCTTGAACAAAGATGAATTAAGTTTGTATTTGATACTCATTTCAAGTTGAGTGCATGCAGGTTATAATTGCCAAGTGTAGACCAATGTCGGTCTACAATGAGTCACTAAACACAGGAACATACAATGTAATCCCTCATTTTGTAATCCATAGTGTTGACTCATGTATAGCCTCTATATTTGGACACACTTCATTTTCAAGTGCTAAGGACATAAAAGAAACCAAGGGTTGGTGAACTACAAGAAGGAGAATAAAAATCTTGTCAAGGATTTTTGCTAAGTAAATTACTCAAGAAGACTAGTTAGTACTCGAGTAGCAGAAGCTTAATTCTCAAGAAGCTAAGTTCATTACTCGAGAAGTTAAGTCTAGTCCTTGAGTAGTTAAGGTAATTACTCGAGTAGCTAAGTTAATTACTCAAGAAGGTCAGTCTAGTTCTCGAGAAGGTTAAGCGCTGAAGGTGTTGAGAGCTCTGAGAAGGCTAAGCGTTGAAGGCGTTGAGAGCGCTAAGAGGCTAAGTCTTTTTATCGAGTAGTCTATTTTCATTACTCGAGAAGCTGAGTCAATTACTCGAGAAGCAAAGTACTACTCGAGTAAGGCAAGACCTGATGGCATTGAAAGCGTTGATAAGCTGAGTCAAGTACTCGAGAAGCAGCTGACTACTCGAGTAATCCCTATTCCTAAAAGAGTTGACATCGTTGAGTGGTGAGACTTGACTCAATGCCATCTGAGATTCCTGAAATTCTTCTAAGTATAAAAGCATTGAGTGCGAAGCCCTGACTCAACGCCTCAAGCTGATTTCACTTGAGAAGCTCTAGCTTACTACTCAAGAAGCAATAGCAGTTCTCGAGAACTAGAAGCTTTACTCGAGAAGTAAGTTCTTCACTCGGGATTCATTTGCTGTACTCGAGAAGCTTAGTATACTACTCGAGAAGTAGAAGTAGTTCTCGAGAACTATTATCTTCACTCGAGTACTGAAGTTCAGATTCTGAAATTTTTCCTAAGTCCCGACATAAGAAATCATTTTTGAATTGACCTCTAATCTTATTGGTCCACGTGGCTTATCATTTATGATTATGACCGGTAGGCTAATCCAATAAAAGGTCCTATCATAAATGACTAACCCTAATCGAAAAAAAGAGAATATTTTCAAAGTCTTCTGAATCCCTAATTTTCATTTTCGGTAAGCCATCGCCGCCGACAAGACTTGTCTTCCTCGCCGCTGATCTTCTCCGATCCAAGAGATTCAGACCAAGAAAATTTCAACAGATCAAGACGTTCTTCCTCGACAAATTTCTTTCTTGATCGTGCTGATTCAAAGGTTTTAGATCCAGAGATTTCGCTTCTTCTTCTTCGATCATTTCTGACAGAGCTTCATTTCTCAAGAAGGAAGAAAGAGCCGAAGACTCATATCTGAATATTTTTGTTTGTATATTTCTCAAAAACACTTTATTTTTGTAGAAGATTTTCTCCGAGTTGTAGGAGTTTTGTTCTCCAAGATTTTTGTAGGAGTGTTTTGACTCCAAGTTGTAGGAACGCAGTTCCGAGTGGTAGGATTCTTTTTTAATCCGAGTTAATAGTGAAGTAGTCGAGTCTAGCGTGGTGCTAGATCAGTGAGGTGGAGAGTGGACGTATCCATGATTGGGGAACCACTATAATTCTTGTGTTCTCTGTGACTTGCTTGTTGATTTTCTATGCTCAATCGATTCAAGTTTTTATTCTGTAAGAAGACGCAGACCTCACCTATTCACCCCCCTCTAGGTGATTTAGGTAGACAATTAAAAACATCAATTGGTATTAGAGAGAAGGTTGTTCGTTAAAAGGTTAACATCTTGAACATGATCTACTCCTAGTTGTCTTTAGAGGATATAAGCATGGAAAGAGTCAAGGATTCCGAAAAGCTTCCATTGTGTACTAAGACAAACTTTACCATGTGGAAAGAAAGAGTAAAGTTTTTCATGTAAGCTGTTGACCCACGCATCTTCATGATAGTGGAGAAAGGCCCTCATGTCCCTATGATTGCCTCCACTATTGATCCTACAAGGAAGGTGCCAAAGAAATTGATGGATCTCGACAAAGATGAGATTGCACTTGCCTCTTTTGATAAGAAAACAAAAAATATCATCGCTAGCACAATCAATGACTCTATGTTGCAGAATCTAATTCACTGCAAATCAACCTAAGAAATGTGGAATTCTCTGATTGTCCTGATGGAAGGGACAGAGGAAGTAAGGGATAATAGAAGATCCGTCCTGAATCAGAAGTATGAGGCCTTCAGGCAAGGCCCCAAGGAAAAGATTGCTGACACCTCTGAAAACTTCTTCAAAATCATCAACGGCCTAAGGAACTACGACCGAGTATTCATAGATGGTGAACTAAATGACAAATTCTTGAGATCTTTAACTAAAGAATGGGATAATAAGATTTGTGCAATCGGGGAATTTGGGAGATTAGCAGAAACCGACCCTCAGATCCTCATCGGGAAGCTTATGTCCTATGAGCTCCAAATCAATACCAGAAAAGCTGAAGAAGAGGCCAGTAGATCTTCATCGAGAGATAATTCTGTTGCGCTGAAGGCAGACAGCTCAAGGAAGAGCAAAGATGCATCTCCTGCTCCCTCACAGGAAGAGAGTGAAGAAGAAGCTTCAGAGCTAAGTACCTCTGGCTCAGATCTATCTAAAGGAGAGTTTTCTCTTCTTTCAAGGCACTTCAAGAAGTTCCTAAACAAGAAGAAATAGTGGAAAGGCAAAGATGCCTCATCCAGAAGATCACGTCATGATGGTGATTGACATAAGAAAGGCTCAATTAGCCATGACAGGTATAACTCTAAACCGAACAAACATATTTCTTCTGACATTGTTTGTTATTGTTGTAATAAGCCAGGACACGTAATTGTTGATTGCCCGCACAAGAAGAAAGAGGGTGGAAGAAGAGAAGAAAAGAAGTCCTCTTATAGCAGAAAGAAATCTGAAAGAAGCCTAGTTTACAAGAAGGCCAAGACTCTCGGTGATATTGACTCATCTGTGTCAACTGATGATGAAGAAGCCTACTTCGGGCTCATGGCTCATTCTGATGAAGAAGGGCAAGTCCCCCAATTCAATGGGGAGGTAAATTCTCACACTCTTCTTTCTGAATCTGATGTTCCTGACAATGACCATGAGGACTATTCCTCTGACGATGAATCAGAACTCATGGATCAACATACAGAGTTGATCAAGGTCTATGACTAGAGCCGAAAGGTTATAAGAACTCAGATGAAGGAAATAAAATTCCTTAAGGCTGAGGATGTCACTCTGAGGGAGAAAGTTGGAAGTATGGACTCACTCAGAGAGGAAAACCTCACCCTGGTTAAAGAGTATAACAAGGCACTAGAGCACCTTGACCTGAAGCAGAAAATCATTCAGAAGTTAGAAGAACAACTTGCTGCTCAAAAGAAACTTGTTGAAAGTTTCTCCCAGCCCAAGACAATCCTTCCACTTCTAGCTAAATTATTTGCCAAGGGTAAAGGAGCTGGCTTAGGCCATATGGCTGTCCCTAGTAAATCTTCTAGGACAAATAAAGCCCAAAGAATAAATAAGGCTGCTAAGAAAGCTCTAGCCAAGGAGAAGGGGAAAGCTCCTCAAGAACAAATCTCGTTTAAGATGGTTATCTTTCCGTCAAATGAGTTTGATTTTGATTCGTCCTACGGTCACTTAACAAGGCCTACTTATGTAGAGCCCAAGTCTCGGTACCAAGGATGGACTCATCCCCAGAACTTTGGTGGAAGTGTGTTCAAGGCACCTTATGAGGAGATCACTCTTCAGAGCTACGGACCTTATAGTCATTGTCATAACATCAAGAAAGCTCCAAGAATAAAACCAGTTGTGGAAAAGCCACTTAAGGAGAAGAATTCTTGTGATTGTCATCACCATGAAGCTTCTACTTCCAAGTCTGCTGCCTCTGCTAGAACATTCTCTCAAAAGGTCAAGCAAGAGAACTTCAAGCAAAGATACAACCGGTTTGATTGTTGGTGCTGCGGCAAGGTTTGTCACTTTACTATACATTATGGTTTAACCCCAGATATTATGAAACTCCTCAAGTTAATAATGTGAGAGGGACCACTCACAATATTAACCCTCGTAGGGGGAGTATGCTAACCAGAGACTAAGGACCCAATCAGGTTTGGGTTCCTAAGGCAAAATGATTCCACTTTTGTAAGTATGTCAAAAGGCCACCAAAAATCTCATCTGGTATTTGGACAATGGATGCTCTCAACATATGACCGGGACTAGAAGCCTACTCTAGAGTTATTCTCCAGTCATGAACAGACCAAAGGTCATCTTTGGAGGTTCTGACAAAGGAATTACCAGAGGCTACGGTATGATTACTAATGGTAGTGTATCCTTCTCAGATGTGGCTTATGTTGAAGGATTGGAACACAATCTCATAAGCATAAGTCAGCTATTTGATAAAGGATACATCGTAGAGTTTCATGCTGACAAGTGTTTGATAAAATTGGTCGATAACTTAGAGACGATTCTATCAGGCACTCGAAGAAGAAACATATTTTGTTTAAATTTCTTTTGCATAGACTCATCTACGCCAGTGTGCTTTTTGGCAAAAGATAGTGCGTCCCTTGGTGACCAATGGCACAAAAGATTAGCATATATAAATTACAAAACTATGAATAAATTATTTTCTCTTAATTTAGTACGTGATGCACCCAATTTTAAGTGCGTTAAAGATAGACCTTGTCATGTGTGTGTAAAAGGCAAGAAAACAAGGGCTACTTTTAAAAGCATTAGTGGCAAAGACTCTACTAGGTGCTTGCACCTACTTCATATGGACTTGTTCGGTCCATTGCAAATTAGGAGTTTGGGAGGTAAGGATTATACATTGGTTATTGTTGATGATTACTCTCTCTTTGCGTGGGTGTTCTTTCTAAAACACAAGTCAGATACCTTTGATATCTTTACTAAGTTTGTCAGGCAAGTACAGAATGAATACAGCTGCTCCGTTGTCAAAATCAGAAGTGACAATGGAACAGAGTTCAAATTTGGGGCCATGACAGAATTCTATGTAAGACTAGGTATCTTTCATGAGTTTTCCTCTCCTCGTACTCCTCAACAGAACAGAGTTGTTGAGAGGAGGAACAGAACACTCATAGAGGCATGCAGAACCATGTTGAGTGATGTCTCACTACCAGAATATTTCTTGGTTGAAGCCATCAACACTGCTTGCCACGTGAAAAACAGAGCACTCATAAATAAGAACCATGATAAAACACCTTACGAACTACTAAAAGGCAGGAATCTGACTATTTCATATTTTATAATCTTTGGCAGTAAATGCTTCGTACTAAACAATGGTAAGTATCACACAATTAAGTTTAGTGAAAAGAGTTTTGAAGGTATTTTCGTAGGTTATAGTAGTCATAGTAAGGCATATAGGATTTTCAACAAGAAAACCCTTGTTGTATAAGAATCTATTAATATCGTATTTGATGAGACGAGCTTGCTGCAAGACAGTTCCTCTAGTGTGTTTGTTGAAGATACAGGTTCAAGACTAAAGGAATTAAACTTGGATGAGCTGATTGAATAAAAAGCTAGAAAGTTCATCAAGATCACCACTCCAACCTCAATTGGAGAAGATGATCATCATGATGAAGATGTCATCCAAGTTAATGAAGTCACCCCAGTGATAGAGGAAGCTCTAAATACAAGAACCCTAGAGCTCAAACACTTGAAGGATCACCCAATTGATCAAATCATAGGAGATCCCCGGGATGGTGTCAGAACTCATAGAAGTACTACTAATGAAAATTTATATTTAAGTTTCCTTTCGCAGGTTGAACCAAAGTTGTTTGAGGAAGCAAACTCAGACGTATCTTGGATAATGGCCATGGAAGAAGAATTGAATCAATTCAAGCATTGCCAAGACTGGAAGCTTGTTCCTAGACCCAAAGGTAAGAATGTTATCGGAATAAAGTGGGTCTACCAGAACAAGATGGACAAAAATGGAACTATTATAAAGAACAAGGTCAGACTCATCGCCAAGGGATACAGACAAGAAGAAGGAATTGAATTCGATCAGACGTATGCTCCAGTGGCAAGGCTGGAGGCAATCAGGTTGTTCCTTGCATATGCAACACTTAAAGGCTTCACTGTTTATCAAATGGACGTGAAGTCGGCATCCTTAATGGTGACATAAAGGAAGAAGTGTATGTGGAACAACCTCCAGGTTTTGTTGATTCTAACGATCCTGAGCATGTTTACTTTTTATTTAAAGCTTTATATGGTTTGAAACAAGCTCCTCGAGCTTGATATAAGATGTTGTCTAACGTTCTTCTTGAGAACAAGTTCACAAGAGGAAAGTTAGATAAGACATTATTTCTTAGGGAAATAAAAGGCAAGATTTTGCTAGTACAAATCTATGTCGATGACATCATTTTTGGCTCTACTGACGACAACCTTTGCAAAAAGTTTTCTAAACTTATGCAAGGGAAGTTTGAAATGAGTAGTATGGGAGAGCTGAAGTATTTCTTAGGACTTCAGGTGAAACAATCTGAAGATTGAATTTTCATCTCTCATACGAAGTTCACCAAGGAGTTAATTAAGAAATTTGGAATGGAGAACGCAATCTCTATGAGGAATCCAATGGGTTCAGCTGTGTCTCTAGACAAGGATGAGAAAGGGAAGCCTTTTGATGAAACAAGTACAGAAGCATAATTGGATCATTGCTCTATCTTACTACTAGTAGACCGGATATAATGTTTTCAACATGTGTGTGTACTAGATTTCAGGTGAAGTCTAAGGAATCTCACTACGCTGCAGCAAAACAGATTTTGAGATACCTTAAAGGTACACCAAATCTTGTCTTATGGTATCCAAGGAGTAATGATAGAGAACTGATAGGTTATTCAGATGCAGATTTTGCAGGAAAAAAAGATGATAGGAAAAGAACTTCTAGGACTTGTCAATTCCTCGGAAGAAGGCTTATCTCCTAGAGCAGCAAGAAGCAAAATTGTGTCGCAATTTCAACAGCCAAGTCAGAATACATTTCTGTAGACAGTTATTGCGCACAATTGCTATGGATAAAGAACCAGTTTGAAGATTACAATTTGAAGTTCGAGAACATTCCAATGTTTTGCGAATCCTCCAGTACAATTACAATTGCCAACAACCCAATCTCTCACATCAAGACAAAGCATATAGAGCTACAGTACCACTTCATCAGAGAGCATGTGGAGCATGGAGACAATAATCTCCAGTATGTTCCCACTGACAAGCAGGTTGCAGATATTTTCACGAAGCTGCTGGACGAGGCCAAGTTCTCGTTCTTCAAAACAGAACTTGGCATGCTCAACAAGGAAGATTGAAGAAAAAGATGTCACATCAAAGTTCAAAGATCGGGTGACACTTCAAAAAAATCAGAAAATTTCAAGTTGGGACCCTACTTCTCAAGAAGGTCTGTACTACTCGAGTACTTAATATGCTACTCGAGTACTATGCATACTACTCGAGTACTAAGCTTATCACTCGAGTACTCAGCCATTTCTCAAGAACCCTAGCTCTATACTCGAGTACTAACATTATTCTCGAGAAGTCGGATGCCGAATTTCTTTCAAAGTTCAAATTTCTTAAGCGACACTCCAGGTATTTTTGGTATTGTTTTATTCCTTATTAATAAAGATTAGGGTTTATATAAATAGTAAAAGTCCAAGAAAAATCCAAATTTCCCGAAATTTCAAATCCTGACTTGCGAAACCTTTCGTCTTCCCCAACGGTATCGATCGTCTGTTGCAGTTCCAGTTGCTCTTTCAGAAAGTCAGCCACCTGCTCTTCATTCTAGTTTAATGGCTCCTTCATCGAAAGTCGGTATTGGCAGTCAACTAGTCTCCACAGGCATTGCCGACCTCTCCAATGACTTCCGCAATGTTTTGTTGCTGCTAGACACCGCCGTCCTATCTTTCGGTTTGGAAGAACCAGGTAAGATTCTCCTCCCAGAAGTTGAAGAATTCTTTAAAAATGCAAAGACTAAGAGGAATGGGAAGATTCTCAAGAGTAGAGTTCGTGGACTAAAGGTAAAACTGACAGCCCCGATAGTCTCCAAGCTTCTTCGACTACCAATTATTGATGAAGAAGGTGACCTATCGGCTGAAGATTATGATAGGGCATATAGTTTTTGTGGTATCTCCCATGATATGAGCATCATCCGCTGCCCTAACCTAAATGTAGAAAGCAAGCTGCTACTGGACATTCTCGGAAAAGTTTTGTTATGCCGCACAAGTTCCATCATCTTAATCACAAATGATTTCCTTGATATGATGACAGTCGTGATCTGCAGGAAAATGTTTCAATGGGGGATGATGATCTTTGATAAGATAAAAGAAAGCATTAAGGCACCTAACATTGGAAGAATCGTATCTCTGTTACTTCATGAACTCAACCCAGGCATCTTTGATCTCTCCAAAGGTATACCCTTGCACCATATGAAGAAGGTCTCCATTTCCTCCATTCAAAGATGAGACATCAAGATCCAAAATCCAGTTCAAGCCTCCAAATCTTGTGACCTCCCAGTGGATGAGGACATGAATCCATCTCCTCCTTTACATCAAGTAGCTGGCACTTCAGGTGCAGTTGGTAGGGGGGGCCTACTCCTACACTCACAGAGATGATTTAGGCTCTGTTTGGGACAGCTCTGGAGGATTGAAAAGCTGCTGTCCGGATAGAGCTGTTTTAAAATAGATCTTTGGGGAGCAGTTTTGAAAAGCTGCAGAGTGTTTGGGTGTTCTGTGCAGAAGTGCGCTCGGAATCGCCGGAGGAAGGACGTCGGGGGCTCAGAATTGCCGGAGGAATGTCGTCCGGGGGTCAGAATCTCCGGAGGAAGGCCGTCCGGCCTCTGAGCATGTTCCAACTGAAGAAACCATTAGATTTCCAAAACCTGTAAGAGAGAAAGCTATTTTTGCGGGAGCAGAAGCTGGGGGGCAGGAGATTTCTGAAAAGCTGCAAAACAGCTCCGGCGGATTGAAAAGCTCTTCACAGGGAGCTGTCCCAAACACATATAAAGTAGCTCTGGCGGCTGGAATAGAGATTTTCCAGCCGCCAGAGCTGCGCCAAACAGACCCTTAGACTACTGTTCCCTTAGAAGTTGTTCATCATGCTGCTGTTTCTCCAGAAATCTCTGTTGCTGCTGAAGAGTTGCTTACAGATGGTCAAGTGATTGCCTAAGTAATTTCAACAAAAGATGATATCAACAGAATGATAGAGGAACTCTACTCTAAGAGTTCTCTTCTCCATTTTCCTGTAGATACTCCATCTCCACCAGATCATCAGCTAGAGCCAGAACTTTCCAAACCCCTATCTCCCATTGAAGTTGCAGAAGATGAGATAGTGTTCATTTCTGATAGGAAAGAACCTTCCCCTGAACCTGCAGAGCCTCCTCTCCAAAATCTGAACTTATCCATTCCCACTTTCATTGATGTTGCTGTTGTAGAAGAAATTCCATCCCCTAGGAGGATTCAGTCCACAACTTCTGTGATTATTGAATAAATAGTTTCCCGGACTGCCCATGTTCCTCCTCCTTATCAAGTTGAAGTAATTGTTGAAGATTCCATCTTGGGTAAGATAGAACTGATGTTAGCCCATCAAAGAATTAATTTTGATGAACATCTTAAAGCTATGAATAATAAAATTACTGCTATAGAACAAAAGATGAGCAGAGGGTTTGCAGAGATTCAGTGCAACACTGACTCTCTCAAACACTTGTTTCAAATAGGTGGGAAAGTCCTAGACCATACTATTACTAGTATTGGTCAAGTGATGGAACAAATAGTCACCTTAGCTAATAATTAGATTCAATTGGACAAGAATGATGAAATTCTCAACTTCAAGACTTGTGAGGAAGTTTGTAAATTCAAAGAAGAAGCTAT
Source organism: Platanthera zijinensis (assembly GCA_039513925.1). Classification (NCBI taxonomy): domain Eukaryota; kingdom Viridiplantae; phylum Streptophyta; class Magnoliopsida; order Asparagales; family Orchidaceae; genus Platanthera; species Platanthera zijinensis. The sequence continues at coordinate 52,088,010 of CM077090.1, read as the reverse complement.
CAGTACCCTATCTGTAGAAGTCAGAAAGGGGGAGAAATTAGTGAAAGAGAACTTAGATAAATCTGATGCTAGAAAGAAGCAAGAATGGGAAGAAAAGTTGAAAGAGATAAGCACTGATGTGCAAACTCAAGTTCATGATGTGAAATTACATACCTATGACACTGCTGTCTGCGTACATAACCAAATCTTCCTAGACTTTGCTATTGATTCTCAAGCACCTCCACCTCCTCATCTCAACCCACTTGCTCAGAAGCCTCCTGCTGTGCAGCAACCTGTATTTTCTCCAAGGCCAGATGTTTATGAAGCCCCTCCAACTTATTATTCAGAAGTTTGGAATTCAGATTAGCCTGGGAGTTCTCCGATCCCTCCTCCAGAAATCCCTATCCCAAAGAAAAGTAAGTATGGAGATGGGGCCTCTGCCTGCAGATCAGTTACAGTTCCTGTTTAGATTCTAGAAGCAGAGAGAAGAAATCCAAAGTTTGCTGAAGTTTGGATTCGAACCTCCAAGACTCTCATTCTTGATAATTTGAGATTAGTTATAGAATTGGATGGTGACAGAGATGAATATTACAGCAATTCAGAATGGAAAGAATATGATGCCTCCCTGATTAAGATAAGACTTCATGATCGCAAATATGGATGGAACAATCCTAAAGCACCTCCTCGTCCAAGGAAGTACTACTCGTAGCCTTATAGCTATTTTCAAAGACAACAAGAAAAGAGTGATCGCCAATTTAGAAATCATAAATAATAAAGAATGAGATTTTGTGGAATTGGATATTTCCCTGGACATTATCTATGAATATAACTCTTCTAATTTTGATGATTTGTTATTTTCAATAGCATAGCATTTCTTCCATTACTTATGTGCTTACTAGTGAATTATTTATTTGTCTATATTGGTATAATTCACCTTAGTGTAGAGGGTTCTGACTTCTACAAATAGGGGGAGATTGTAGGGTATTGTATCCACAATCACCTAAATTTGTATGAAGTCACCCTTGAACTAAGATGAATTAAGTTTGTATTTGATACTCGTTTCAAGTTGAGTGCATGCAGGTAATAATTGCCAAGTGTAGACCAATGTCAGTCTACAATGAGTCTGTTGGGTCCGGCGTTCCTTCACTTGACCCGTGGCGCTTTGCTACTTATTTAAGAAATTAAGTAGTGCCCTCTCCAACAGTTCGAGCTTTTGGTGCAGTTTGGTATGCGCTTGATCCTTTAATTGGTATCAGAGGAGGTCACGGGTTCAAGACCGGGGGGCGCTATTAAATCCCGATTTTTCCCTTCTACCTGTGTGGGTTCGGCGGATCAGGCAACAGTGGACATGTGGTAACCCCACCTCTGAGCTAGGTGGGCCATGTGGTAACTCCACCTCTTAGCCGACGGGTTGTGCTAGATGTCGGGGGGGATTGTTGGGTCCGGCGTTCCTTCACTTGACACGTGGCGCTTTGCTACTTATTTAAGAAATTAAGTAGTGCCCTCTCCAATAGTCCGGGCTTTTGGTGCAGTTGGGTATGTGCTTGATCCTTCAGAGTCACCAAACACAGGACCATATAATGTAATCCCTCATTGTGTGATCCATGGTTCATGTGTAGCCTCTCTATTGGGAAACACTTCATTTTCAAGTGCTAAGGATAGAGAAGAAACCATGGGTTGGTGACCTCCAAGAAGAAGAATCAAAATCTTGTCAAGGATTTTTGCTAAGTAAATTACTTGAGAAGATTGGTTAGTACTTGAGTAGCAGAAGCTTAATTCTCGAGAAGCTAAGTTCATTACTCGAGAAGTTAAGTCCAGTACTTGAGTAGCTAAGGCAATTACTCGAGTAGCTAAGTTCATTACTCGAGAAGGTCAGTCTAGTTCTCGAGAAGGTTAAGCGCTAAAGGCGTTGAGAGCGCTGAGAAGGCTAAGCGTTGAAGGCGTTGTGAGCGCTGAGAGACTAAGTTTGTTTCTCGAGTAGTTTATTTTCATTACTCGAGAAGCTGAGTCAAGTACTCGAGAAGTAGAAGACTACTCGAGTAAGCCTAGACCTGATGGCGTTGAAAGCATTGAGAAGCTGAGTCAAGTACTCGAGAAACAGCTGACTACTCGAGTAATCCCTAGTCCTGAAAGCATTGACAGCGTTGAGTGATGAGACTTGACTAACCGCCGTCTGGGATTCCTAAAATTCTTCTAAGTATAAAAGCATTGAGAGCGAAGACCTGACTTAACGTCTCAAGCTGATTTCACTCGAGAAGCTCTAGCTTACTACTTGAGAAGCAGTATCAGTTCTCAAGAACTAGAAGCTTTACTCGAGAAGTAAGTTCTTCACTCGGGATTCATTTGCTGTACTCTAGGAGCTCAGTATACTACTCGAGAAGTAGAAGTAGTTCTCGAGTACTATTATCTTCACTCGACTACTGAAGTTCAGATTTTGAAATTTTTCCTAAGTCCCGACAGAAGAAATCATTTTCGAATTGACCTCTACTCTTATTGGTCCATGTGGCTTATCATTTATGATTATGACCGTTAGGCTAATCCTATAAAAGGTTCTATCAAAAATGACTAACCATAATCGAAAAAAGAGAATATTTTCAAAGTCTTCAATAGATCAAGACGTTCTTCCTCGACAAATTTCTTTCTTGATCGTGCTGATTCAAAGGTTCAGATCCAGAGATTTCGCTTCTTATTCTTCGATCGTTTCTGACAGAGCTTCATTTCTCAAGAAGGAAGAGAGAGGCGAAGACTCAGATCTAAATATTTCTTTTTGTATATTTCTCAAAACACTTTATTTTTGTAGGAGATTTTCTCCGAGTTGTAGGAGTTTTGTTCTCTGAGATTTTTGTAGGAGTGTTTTGACTCCGAGTTGTAGGAACGCTATTCTGAGTGGTAGGATTGTTTTTCAATCCGAGTTAATAGTGAAGTAGCTGAGTCTAGCGTGGTGCTAGATCGGTGAGGTGGAGAGTGGACGTACCAAAGATTGGGGAACCACTATAATTCTTGTGTTCTATTTGGCTTGCTTGTTTATTTTCTGTGCTCAATTGATTCAAGTTTTTATTCTACAAAAAGACGCAGACCTCACCTATTCACCCCCTCTAGGTGATTTAGGTAGACAACTAAAAACATCAATTGTTATCAGAGGAAAGGTTGTTCGTTAAAAGGTTAACACCTTGAACAAGATCTACTCCTAGTTGTCTTTAGAGGATACAAACATGGACAGAGTATTGACGTTGGTAGAAAGTTGTACAATGAGCATCTGAGCTTTTTGGAGAGGTCACTTACAGATTAAATTACCGCTAACATATTTTGGCTCCGTTTGGTTCGGCGTTTCGCCGTCTCCGTTTGGAGCAAATTCCGTCAGACGGTGGGTAAACAAACGGCCGTTGACGGCGTTTGCTCCGTTTGCACCCGCATCAAGGAGGAAACAGTTCTGATCCGCTCCGTTTCAACCCCGTCTCTCCCCCTCTAGTTCCAAAGTCTCGTTTCGACTCGCCGGCTGCACTCGACACCACCGAACCAAATATAGGCTTAATTTTTTAAACTAAAATAATAAACAATTAGATGGGTGCGGGGTCGACGCCCCAACATTTAATTTAAATGCTGAGGCCGCCCCAACATTAAGGCTTCATTTGGTAGAGTGACTACGGTTGTAAAAGGAGCTGTTGTAAATGCAGGTTTGTAGATGGAGCTGTTGGAACTTGATTACTGAAAATGGAGATCTGTTTGGATAGTCAATGTTTGCAGAGCTGTTCAGAATGAAAAACCATTTGGCAAAAGAGCGTTTACGATTAATTTTATAATATATATAATAATAATTCATATATATATATATATTATATTATAATATAGAGATATATATTATTATTATATTTACAATTTTTTTTATTATATTTAAAAATAATTTTTTATTTAAATGTTTCAAAGTCCTAGGCTTTTTTATTAAAACCTCCGACAACCTCCGTTCCCGCACTGACGTCCAGATGGAGGAGTAGAGCTTGGCGGAGGAGGAGGCGAAGTTGGTCTCAACTCCTCCACCTATGGTGGCAATGACCTCCAAATGGAGTACTAGTGATTGGCGGAGGCAGGGCCGGTCTCAACTCTTCCACCTTCGGTGGCGGTGACCTCCAGATGGAAGCTAGAGCTTGCAAGAGGAAGAGGTGGAGGCGGAGCCGGTCTTAACTCCACCTCCGGCGGCAGTGACCTCTAGATGGAGGATTAGGAGGAGGTGTTGGAGCACCGTGAGATGCAGGATCCATGAGCCTTTGCGTGGCCCAAATGCTACCAACTAGAGGTCGCCGCTCCGGTTTGGGGATGCTTATTATTAGGCACGCAGGCAAACGAAGCGGTTCGAATATACGAGGGAAAAACAAACGAAAAAAACAGACGGCTTTTCGTTTGGGAAAAATGAAACGGGGCCAAAAACTAAACCAAATGAAGCCTAAATTATTGGCGCATTCCCTAGTATTTAAATGTTGGGGCCACACCGCAACATTAATTTGCCGGGACATGAACCCAACACATGGCAACTCCTACTGACATTTTGAGGGCAAGCATCTAGCTGCCATTTGGATGCTAACTAGTTGACAAATGGCAACTAGCAAGTTGCATTGGGGCCTGCTTGAGCCCAATTTTGTGGGCTCAGCAGGTCCCTTGACTCTGTAAGGGCCCAACCCCAGCTTAGCCCGGTTTGAATTGGGCCCGGCCCGGCAACAAAAAATCCTGGGCCCAAGAGGCTTTGTCCTGACCTGAGCCCGATGGGTCTTATTTGCACACCTACTCCTAGGAGTTCATGTTGAATTGAGCTCGCTCAAATTGGAACTTGTGGAGCTCGAGCTTTATTTCGAGTCAAGCTTGAGCCTAATAAATCTTGCCCATACTTTCTCATGCTTGGAGAACTTTTTAATTATTTAAAAATAGATTTTATTTAGTGCATATTTACATGTATTAGAAAATATAGGTACTAATGCTATCATACTAATGTAAAATATATTATTAAAAAACAAGTTATTTAACGTTTAGGTAATTTATTAATTGTAAATGGGTTAAGAATCTATGGCGAAAAAAGCGACATATGGTAAGGCCGTAAAGGAGACTTTTATGATCTCATGATTTGGTTTTAAAGAATTGGAATTAGGTCAAAACAAAAATCAACAGGTTTTGCATGAATTTCAATTAAGTTGTTTGGCTGCAGGAAATTTTGTACTGCAAGGATTGAAATTGGACAATTTTGTTGTTCAGATGCATCATGAAATTTATCCATATAATTACATGTGATGAGGTCTCCTAAGAGTAGGGTTGTGCATGAAAAACCAAAAACCAACCAAACTGTCTCGAATCGTCCAAACCAAACTGATTTTACACCGAACCGAATGTCTCAGTTCGATTGTAGTTTTCCACTACAAAAAACCGAACCGCACCGACTAATAATACATGTAAAAATATTACCCATAATGATCTTTTAACTATTTTTATTAATTAAATAATATACACAAATTATATCAACTTAATAATTTTGATATTATTTAAACCTAAATAAATTTTTGTAATGCAAATTTTATTTATTCATAAGAATTAAATATTTTGTTTAACAGATTTTATTTATATCTTTTTATATTTATTACTTGATTTCGCATTAAAAATATTCAAGTAAAATTTTTTTATGTAATATATTTTTTGCAAATAAAGTTTGATGATACTTATTTTTTAATTATCACACTTTTTAAAAAAATTACTTGAGTTATTTAAGTACAACATTATTTTAAATAGTATAACTAAAAAACCGAACCGATTAATCTGACCAAAAACCTTAACTGAACCGATAAACATCGGTTCGGTTTTGGTTTTTGTCCAAATTGACACAAACCGAAGCACTTGCACCCCTACCTTAGAGGTGTTAGTTGTACCCCATATAGGGGGTGCGGATATACGAAATTCCCCACCAATAGTTTAACCATTCGAGGGGTAACCATTGCGTCAACATGTGCGCCAACCGCCATCATCGCCGCCTCCGCTCGCCTTCTCTCCAGCAGCCCGCATCATGGGCAGGGACACCCAGATCAAGCGGTCCTCTCGCCGTCTAGCCTTGGCGGCATCTTTCCCGCCTAGGGCGGGCGGTAGCATGGTTGTCTGCCCCTTTTTCAGTGTCATGTTTAGGGGCAAGGTTGCCCAGATCAGACGGCCTTCTGGCCTCCCTTTGTGGGCAACCTCCCTGTCGGTTAGGGCGGGCGGTCCCTTGGCTGCCGCCCCCATTTCCGGCACCCCATTTGGGGCAAGGCTGCCCAGATCGGGTGGCCTTCTCGCTGCCTAGATCGGGCGGCCTTCTCGCCGCCCTTTCTAGGCAGCCTCTATGCTAGTTGGGGCGGGTGGCCTCCTGGCTTCCCCAATTTCTATCTCCCCATCTGGGGGAAAGGCTGCCCAGATAAGGATGCCTTCTGGCCGCCCTTTCCGGTTAGCTTCTTTGCAAATTAAGGGCCGTCTGCATCCATTTTGGCACCCAACCTGGGCGACCTCCTTGCTATCAATGTTGGGGTTATTCTCTAGCCGGAGGACCTTTTCCTCGGGCGCCAGCCTCGCCGGTCTCTCCTCCCCTCGCAGAAAGAGCGGTTAGTTTTCCGGTGGACCCAAAATCGCCTGGGGGCGGTTGTTTTTTTCATAAAACTGGTAATCCACGTGCTCTAAATTGAGCGTTACTATTCGTCTAGACGGTGCTTATTAGGGAAAAATTACCGATTAGCCCCTCTTGGAATCTATAAATAAACACATATTTGCCTTCATTTTGATTCTCTAGTGGGTCGGAAAATCCTCCTACCATTTTTTCTCTCCTCCTCCTACAACTTTCTCTCTCCACCATATTTCTTCCTTGTGCGCTCCCGCGCACGGCTCTTCCCTGACCTCTTCCTTATGCGTGCATCTTTCTTGAGCCCTCCCGCGTGCGCATCTTCCTTGTGCTCTGCCGCAGGTGCCTCTTCCTTGCACGCTCCCACGCGCACCTTCTTCTTGACTCCTTGCGTGCTCCTACGCGCGCCTCTTCTTTGCGCGCTCCCGCGTGCACCTCATTCATGCGCACTCCCACATTCGCCTCTCCATTATGCAATCTCGTGCGCACCTCTCCCTTTTGCGCGCCTTCTCCTTGGGCACACCTCTTCCTTGCGCGCACCCGCGCACACCTTTTCCTTCGCTCTCCCGCTCATGCCTTTTCTTTGCGTACTCTCGCGCGTGACTCTTCCTTGAGCACTCTGGTGCATGTATTGTCCTTGAGCGCTCTCACGCGCGCCTCTTCCATGTATGCTTGTGCTCTGGCCTCTTCCCTGCGCGCTCACGTGTTCGCCTCTTCCTTGTGCGCTCCTATGCACGCCTCTTCCTTGCGCACTCCCGCGCGTGTCTTATCCTTGTGTGCTCTCGCCTGCGCCTCTTCTTTGGGCGCTCTCTTGTGCGCACCTCTTCCTTGAGTGCACCCGCGTGCTTTCTTCCAGCAAGAGTTCAACACGCTATCCTCCAGCAAGCGCTCTTCGCTCTCTCCGCCACTAAGTGCTCTGTGTGCTCTCCTCCAGCAAGCGCACCACACTCTCTCCGTTAGCAAGTGCTCTATGCGCTCTCCTCCAACAAGCGCCCTGCCTTCAAGACCGCTACAAGTGCGCCTCTATGTGTTGTGCCGTCAAGTCCTCTCCAAGTGCTTCTATGCGCACTCCGCCTTCAAGACTGCTCCAAGTGCTCCTTCGTGTGCTCCTCCTTAAAGATAGCTCTAAGCCACCCTCCCCCCCATCGTGCACTTTGCTCTCAAGACCACCATAAGAGCCCAACGGCCTCAACTCAACAAAAAGCCATCCAATCAACAACAAGCCAACCACTCTGATCTTCTCTGTACACAACAAGAGACAAGCCATGGAGGATAAAGAGCGAAGAATGCACCGCTCGAGTTTCTAAGCAGCAGATACTAAGTAGTGTGCAGAGTGCGCTGCTCCCGGTTCAAAGAATCATCAAAGTACCCCCAAAGTGTAACCAACATATCACCCCCCGAAGCACACAAAGAGATACCGCGCTCCGTGAGTGGTGGTCTATCACCCTCCGAGCTCTTACCCCTTCTCTCTCTCAATAATTATAATGAGAGGAGGCATGTATCCCTCGAGTTCTTCAAGAAAGTTCTGTGCAACAACCTGCAAATATTGTAGGTTTAACCGGCACATATTCGACCACGTGGTTTTTCACCGTGTTGACGAGTTTTCCATGTTATTTTTTCCCCAACATTTTGCTTTATGTGACTGTTTGTACGCTCGACTGCTCCTGTGCTAAGGCGCTTCAATTTAGTCAGGTCTACTGGAGCCTTAAGTGATCCACAATAGTTTTGTGTTATATGTGGAAATGTAGTTCCTAGCACTATCTAAAGATTTAGAAGACTGTATCCTCTACACAACGATACTCACGACTAGTGATCATGGAAGAAAAAGTCGTCCTTACTCTTGAAAGACCAATCCCTGGGGGCAAGATGATCCAATTCCCCATCACTCGTTCGTCAACATTCCCGAAAAAGAGCTCCCCAGTACAGCCAACTTAGCGTACCCAGCCCTCAGGACCAGAGAGCCTGAATATCATCACCACTACCACCCAAAAGTTGCAGGCCTTAAACCTCTAGATGGAAAGCTCACACATAAAGAGCCGAGCGGATCTCCTCTTTGGCTAGCTGCCCTCTCAATCATCGCTTACCATTCACACATGAGGTCTTAACACACCCAATCCCCTATGGCTTCAAGCTCCTGAAGGTTGAGATATACGATGGAATGAGCTATCCATCAGAGCACGTCAAACACTTCGCAATCATAATGTAGCTCTGTAATGCCCCAGATCCATTATTGTGTTAGGCATTCCCGACAACTTTTAAGGCACAAGATCACACTTGGTTCATATCTCTAAAGGAGGGAGAAATCAAGGATTTTGTAGAGCTAACACAACAGTTCACATACCAATTCATTTTCATTCATCGCATGATCAAAGATCCCTCCCACCTGTTTGTGATCCATCAAACCGAAGGGCATACCCTTAAATACTTCTTCCATCATTTCACCACTGAGGCGCGATAAATCCCAGGGGTAAACCCAGAGCTCCTGCGAGGGTTTCTTTTCAGAGGGCTCCGCCTTGGTGGATTCCACTCAGTACTAGTACGGGAGACTGTGCCCAGCTATCTCGATCTCATTCGACGAATCGATGCCCAGATTATTACTGATGATGTAGTTGAAGCACACCTCTAGCAGTTCGAAATGGACTCAAAATGACTGTGAAAGTAAGAGATAATATCACTTAAAGTGTTTGTTCAAGTGTAGCTACACACCTAGAGAGGGAGGGGGTGTGTGAATAGGTTTTCAAGTATTTTTTTAAGTCTTTTGACTTTGGTTGAGTTGCGTATTAGATTTTAAAGTTAGCTTTCAGGAGACACAACAAGACACCAGAATTTATAGTGGTTCCCCTATCTAGGGTACATCCACTTTCCCTCTTTACCTATCTAGCAGTGAGCTATATTCGGCTATCTTCTCCTTTATCGCGTCTCCTTGAGCTTACACCTCAAATCCTACAGGATCCTACACCTTAGAGTGAAGCACACTCCTATAACTTAAAGTAAAACAACTCCTACCTCAGGCAGAATAGCCCTACACTTGGAGATATCAGATCTCCTACTTCAGATCTATACAGAGATCCTACCTCAGTCTAAACGACCCTACCTCAGATCCTAAACAGGATCCTATAACTCAGGTACTTAACCCCTACACCCAGCCTTTATAATATAAGCTTACAACTCAGATCAACAGACGATCTTACAGATTGAGTAATGTTTGATGATGATTGACTCTAGAGAAATAGTTCTCTGAGCCTCCTTTCCAAACTGAGAAAACCCAGCCCTATCTTCTTCACAGCACTAACAATATTGATATTCAGATTATTTCAGCTTGTGCTAAGAAGGCATCTCCAGAGCTCTGTTTCTTCAAGCCTTCTATTTAACAGTGTTGTGTGTAGTGGCCTTGAAGTTGAGCAGCAACTTTTTAATGCTCTGCTTCTTGTTCTTACAGAAAGTGAGTTTTATGTACTTGCTGTAGAAAACTTAGTGATTTTCAGTTCTTTATTCCATCAAATAGCCAGCTTATATCTGTGTTTCATAGACCTTCTATAAATTCGAGTATATAGGATTTACTCCCTTGATCGAGAAGAAGACTCTTGCCAAAAGAACTCTTTTGAATTATCTGTAAAGGTCCTTTTATGTCCCGCCATCCAACGACTCTTTTCTCTGTATGGGCAAGCCAGAATGGAAATCTATAAAGTACCTTTAGCTTTAATTACTCTACCAAAGGCATTCAACGCCATTTGTCTTCTAGCGCACAAGTCCCGCAATATTTGAATTATGGATGACGACAGTATGACAATGCTTATAGATATAGCAGTTTTCAGTCACAGGCATTGAGTGCAGTCAAGTGACTCAGTGCAAAATTACTTGGAAAAAAATCTGCTTCTTGAGGTGTTGAGTGCGCCTTCATCACTCAATGCATTTGACTTGTAGAACCTAACTGATAAGGCATTGAGTGAGCCTTCATCACTCAACGCTTTTGGACTTGGAAGAATTCTTCTAGTTAAAGGCGTTACGTGAAGCTTCTATACTCAACGCATTTGGACTTTGCTGAATTACTGATAAGGCGTTGAGTGAGCCTTTTTGACCCAATGCTTCTGTACTTAGACAAATTTCCTTTTGAGTAGGCATTGAGTAAACTGCATTCACTCAACGCTTTTGTACTTGGTAAGTTTTCAATTCAACAATACTGGGACTTTGGCTGCTTGATCTTCTATTAATGCTTCTGGACTTCTGGCGTTGAGTGAAGTGTATTCACTCAACGCTTTTGGACTTAGCCTGTTTTCTGCTTTTCGAGCATCCTGTCTTGAGTCCAACTAGCACTGTGACCCAAACAACCTATCTAATCAAGTAACAATAGACAACCAACATATATTGAACTTTGAACATATATATCAGATACCAACATGTGTATACCATTGACTTGTGGGTCTTCTTCAAATCTGGGACATTGTGATCAATGGACCCAATAATCTAATCCTATTTGAAGAAGTCGGAATTCTAGTCAATGATATACACAACCATATGAATAAATAAACTTCACAACAAACAAGAGCAATAAGCAGCATGTAATCACAGCATGATTAATACCACAAAATGATATTTATAAACAGAATGTGTGTGCTTATAGTAAAGTTCATATCCCTAGAGCCCTAAGGAACCTAATACATAAAACTTTTTAGGTTTCTGGTTTCTTAATGACTATTCCCTTGCTTGGTTTCTTAGCAGCCTTCTCATCAGCATCAGTCTTCTTTTGCTTTTGTCTTTCAAAGTAGTTATAAGGCTTTGGAAAGTACTTGCTTGGCTCAAGAGCATCTGGTGGCACTGCACATGTCTTCTTGTCTCTTCTGAATTTTCTCCTTGCATCTTCATTTCTTTCCAACTTAGCCCATTCTAGGGAGCTATATTGCTTTCCCCTTTCAGTCTTATTTTCTTTGATTTGTTCCCATGCTGACAAAATGATGGTTCTTGATTGAGAACTCCATCTTTCAAAGTTAGGCATGGTTTTCATCTCTTCTCTGTATCTCTTTTTGCTTAGCCTGGTCTCTTCATCCTATTCAGTAACAGACTTATCTTTGATCCTTTATATCTATTCAATAGTGGGGCTGAAAGTAGGAATATTAGTAGCAGGGAATACATCCCACTGATCACCATATTGATACTGATCACCATCAGTCTGTTCTTCTGGAGGAGGAGCAGGAACATTATCATATGTATACTATTCTAGTCCCAATGATGTCCTAATGACATTGGTGACCCAAACAACATTTTCAATGTTTGATTTGATCATTATTTTCTCCCTCTTTATGACTTCTTCTTAAATAGTTGTAGTCAGGGAGTTCTCGGCCCGAGAAGTCTTTTCATCCAGAAAATTTACCCCTTTGGTAATATGGTCCTTAACCCGAAGCATGTGATCATCCAGAATTTGTGTGTAGGCATCCATCCTCTTCTCTAGAGTGATTCGGTGTGCTTCCATCAATTGCTTTTGTACATTATGGACCATTTCCATATTGCTTGATGTAATGTTCTGATTCTCTATTATATCATTCTAATTTAGTCTGATCTCCTAAAGTTTGCTTTTAGTATATGTCACTGCAGGAGCAGTTCTCATGAAGAATGAAACTGTGTTGGCCTTTAGCAAGTTCACTTCAAATCCAATAGACTTGATCTTTGTAGATAAATTATGTCTCAGCTCTTTGATGGAATCATCAACATAATGCTCTAGCTGTCTCCTCTGGTCATCTAGCAAACCTTTCAGTTGATCCAAGAATATAGAGGACACTGTATCATCTTGGTGAGATTCTCCTTAGAAGCAAACATCCTCATCCTTCTTCCTTACATCCTTCCTGGATTCTAAGTCAGCCATCCTGAACTCAGAAGAATGATCAGTAGCATCAATATTTGGCTCATCAGCCTCAGGTACACCATCCTTAGATATGTCAATGATATTATCAGTTTCCTAAGCAGGGAGTTCCGTTTGAATCTCCCCCTAAACTTCTGCACTTCCCATATGAGCTTTTTAGATGTATCAACTGTGATAGGAGCACCTTCATTCACTGTAACAGGAATATGCTCCTGTTGGGTATTGTATCTATAATGTACCTGATTTGAAGAAGCCCCTGAACAAGCTAAGGTGAATAGATAATGTATTTGATGATTTTCTATCAAGTTGTGCTTGCAGTTATTCCACGCTAAGTACACACCAATGTCAGGGTACAGTAGGTTAATATACACGGGTCTGCGCAACGTAATCCCTCGTTGAGCAGATCAGTGTGTTGGCTTACGTGTACTCTCTCTATTGGGGTGTACTTACTTTCAAGTACATGGCAATGATAGATCAAGAGCAGACAAGGAGAAAGAATGGGTCAAAGAACAGCTCACGGGAAGATAGACGAAAATTCGTCTAAGTAAGATTCGACGAGAATCACTAAGTGATTCTCGCCGATTCGACGACTAGTGATTCTCGCCGAATCGTCGAGAATCACTAGCCGATTCTCACCGAATGCTTCCGGCTGTCTCAGCGCCGTCCAGAATTCTGCTAAGGCAGAATCGGCGAGAATCACTAAGTGATTCTTGCCGAATCGTCGAGAATGACTTTGCATTCTCGCCGATTCGTTGAGAATGAATTGTGATTCTCGCCGATTCTCTCCTGATGGCTTGCTTTTCAGCTGGAAATCCTCTAAGTAGAATTCGACGGGAATCATTAGTGATTCTCGACGATTCGTCGAGAATCACCAATGATTCCCGCCGAATTTGCCTTAGGCGATTTTCGTTGGCTCGCTGGACCAGACCAAATGTTCAGGCGCTATTTTGAACCGGACTTAGGGTTTCTACTGGTGGGGCCCACAACGGTCATAAAGGATTACCTACAGTATATTTATTCGTGTATTTTGAACAGTAGACTATCAACACATACGAAAAGAAAGCGCCGCCGGATTTGACCTAGCGGATCACGTATTCTCTTCCGCCTCCGTCTCCGCGCAGCAAGTCGTCGCTGCCGCCGATCGTGGACTCTTCCTGATCTCCCGACGACAGAAGCTTAGCCAAGCAACGCGTCTCACGTGTCTATCTTGAGATCCTTTGTCTCTTGATTTGTTGAACGGGAATACCTTCCCCTTCCGAATCGATTGAGACGATCGATCCAAGTAAGACCATTGGTAGACCTTGCTAGCTTTGTTACGAAGGTTGGATCTCGAAAGAATCGCTGCCGCAATCTGTGCCGCCATCGATCTTGAAAGAATCGCCGCCGCAATCTTTGCCACTGCCGATCTCGAGGAGATCCTTTCCAAGTGAGAGCTAAGGTCGTGGACTCTTCGTCTTCTTCAAGAACGCGTCATCGAATGAAGAGGGACACCTAGCGCTCCAAAAGTAGTTTGTATTTTATACATTCCATTTTTACTTTTTTTGTAAAGGAACGTTGGTTCCTCATTATAAGGGTTGGGTGCAAGCCGCGGTGGAGGAGTGGTGACTCCTTCGGGTGGAAGAGTTCCTTCCATTAGTGTGAGGATTGGATTTCAATCCTGTTGGTGAAGTGACCGAGTCATCCCTTGTTGGGAGATAGGTCGAAGGGGGAAGTGGACGTACCCAAATCGGGGAACCACTATAACTGCCTGTGTCTTTCTGTGCTTTGTCTGTTTTCTTTTATTGTGCAGGTAAAATTTTAATTCCGCAAAAAGACTGCGCATCACATATCCCCCCTAGGTGAAGTTCGTTGGCACTAGTGTGACTTTCAAGTGGTATCAGAGGGAGGTTACTCATCAAAAAGGTTAACACCTTGAGTAAGTTCCTGCCACTAGTGTCAAGAAGAAGGCAGATATCTACTATGGACGGACTCAAGTACTCAGGCAAGATCCAAGTGTGTACCAGGCAAAACTTTCCTATCTGGAAGGAAAGGATTAGATTTTACATGGAAGCAGTCGACCCTCGACTCTTCATGATCGTGGAGGAGGGACCTTATATTCCCACTAAGGCCTCCACCATTGATCCTACCAAAATGGTGCCTAAGAAGCTTTCTGAAATGAAAAAGGACGAGATGGTGCTAGTCGGACTTGACAAGATGGAATAGAACATTCTAGTCAGCACAGTCGATGACTCAATGATGCAGAACTTTTGCAACTACAGTACAGCCAAGGATATCTGGCACAGCCTGATTATTCTGATGGAGGGCACTGATGAAGTGAGGGATGATCGGAGATCCCTCCTCAACCAGAAATATGAGGCCTTCAGGCAAGGGCCCAAGGAAGAGATCGGAGTTACCTTTGAGAATTTCTTCAAGATCGTCAATGCCCTAAAAGGATATGGAAAAGTGTTCACTGATGGTGAACTGAATGATAAATTCCTCAGGTCCCTTACTAAGGAATGGGACACGAAGATCTGCGCCATCCGAGAGTTTGGCAAATTAGCAGAAACTGATCCTCAGATACTATTTGGGAAGCTTATGTCCTATGAGATTCAGCTGAACACGAGGAAAGCAGAAGAAGAAGTCGAGAAAGCAGCAGCAAAAGAAAAGACTATGGCCCTGAAAGCCATTCACTCCAAGAAAGGCAAGGGTGCTGCCTCGTCCCGTTCGTGGAAAAAGGATGAGGAGGAAGACTCCGAGCCATGCTCCTCCGGCTCAGAGATGTCTGAAGAAGACTTCTCCCTCATCACCCGAGAATTCAAGAAGTTTCTCAAGATGAGGAATCAAAGAATGAGAGACGGCTCCTCCTCCAGAATTCAGAAGAAGAATTATTCTTCCGATAGGTATGAATCAAAACCGAACAAACATCATCATGCTGACATCATTTGTTTTGGGTGCAATAATCCAGGACACATCGTGGCTGACTGCCATCAAGGCAAGAGAGAGAAGGGAAAGGGAGAGGAGCACAGAACCTCGAGAGATAAAAAGAAGGAGAGAAGCTACATCGCTAAGAAGCCAAAGACACTGAGTGAATCTGATTCCTCAGACTCTAGTGATGATGAGGAAGCCTACTTCGGGCTTGTGGGTCGCTCTGACTCAGAAGGAGAATGCCCCCCATTCACTGAGAAGGTAAAAGCTTGTACCCCTCTCTCTGACTCTGACTATGAGTCTCCTGATGATGATCTCGAGAACAGCCCATCTGCCCGAGAATCTGAGCTCCTCGAAAAGTATGAGCTTCTGCTCAACACCTCCGAGGAATGCCGCAAGAGATTGAGGGATCAGAAAAAGGAAGTCAAATTCCTTAAGGTCGAGGGTGTCTCCCTAAGAGAAGAGATCACTAGCTTGATTTCTCTCCGACAGGAGCACCTGGACCTGATCTCTAAGCACTCAGAGTCTCTATGTCTCCTTGACCTTAAACAGGAAGAAATCAATAAGTTGGAAGAACAACTTACGGCAGAAAGGAAGATTGTCCAAAGCTTCTCTATGCCAAAGACTATTCTTCCACTGGTTGATACCTTCTCTGCTCAGGCTAAGGGGGCTGGCTTGGGGCATGTGGGTGTGCCTGGTAAATCATCCAGGAGAAACAAAAAGCAGAGGAAAAATAAGGCTGCTAAGAAGGCCTCTGCTGTAGAAAAGGGAAAGGCACCACTCAACCCTGTTGTATTCAGGAAGCCTGGCTTTCCCTGCAATGAACAAGACTTTGAGTCAACCTATGGCCACTTCTTCCGGCCCTCAGTTGAAAAGCCCAAGAGCCGGTATGATGGTTGGGCCTTCCCCCGCAACTTTGGTGAGAGTGTCTTCAAGGCACCTTATGAGGAAATCCAAGTGGAGGATTATGGCCACTTCTCTAGCGGCCAAAATAGGAAGCAGACACCTAAAGCCAAGCCTGTTATATTGAAGGAACAGGAGGTGAAGAAATCATGTGACTGCTATCATCATGATGGCTCCACCTCTAGATCCAAGGCCCCGACTGGACCCACCATTCCTAGGGTGAAGCAGGAGCCCAGGAAAAGGTACAACAGATTTTACTGTTGGTTCTGTGGCAAAGTTGGTCACTTTGCCGTGGATTGCTGGTTTAATCCGAGATATAACGAGACTCCTCATTTTAACAATGCGAGGCCGACCACTCGTAGGGTTAACCACCCGAGGGGGAGTATGCTAACAAGGAATCTATGACCCAAGTTCGATTGGGTTCCTAAGGGAATTTGATTCTGTTTTGCAGGTATGTCCAAAGGCCACCAAAATGCCTATCTGGTACTTGGACAGTGGATGTTCCCGGCATATGACTGGGACTAGAAGCCTGCTACGTGATTACTCTCCAGACGAGAATGGACCCAAAGTCATCTTTGGGGGATCAGATCGAGAGAGTCACCACGGGTTACGGTATGATTTCCAACGGTATAATTTCTATCACCGACGTGGCTTATGTTGAAGGGTTAAATCATAACCTGATCAGTGTAAGTCAGTTATGTGATAAAGGTTATGACGTTAAGTTCTGCAAAGATAAATGCTTGATAATATCGTGTGCCTCTTCGGAGACGGTATTAACAGGCATTAGGAGCAGAAACATCTTCTGTTTAGATTTTCTTAGTTTAGATTCATCTACCCCCGTGTGCCTAGTAGCAACAGGCAGTGCAACTCTTTGTGAACAATGACACAAGAGATTGACACATATTAATTTCAAGACAATTAGTATGCTGTTTTCTAAAAACTTAGTAAGGGATGCTCCCATCTTTAAGTGCATCAAAGATAACCCCTGTCCCGCATGCCAGAAGGGCAAACAGACTCAGGCTACCTTTAAGGGCATTACAGACAAAGACTCCTTCAGATGTCTTTATCTTCTGCATATGGACTTGTTTGGTCAATTGCAAGTTCATAGCTTGGGAGGCAAGTCTTATACGCTAGTGATTGTTTATGATCACTCTCGGTTTACTTGAGTGTTCTTCTTAAAACGCAAGTCTGATACGTTTGACATCTTCACTAGTTTTGTCAAGCAGATTCAGAATGAACTTAACTGCTCGGTGGTCAAAATCAGAAGTGACCATGGAACAGAGTTCGAGTCTACTGCTATGACAGATTTCTGTGAATAACTTGGTATCTTTCATGAGTTTTCCTCCCCGCGCAATCCTCAGCAGAATGGAGTTGCGGAGAGGAGAAATAGAACACTCATTGAAGCTTGCACGACAATGTCGAATGACGCTTCTCTCCCAGAATACTTCTGGACAGAGGCTGTCAACACAGCTTGTCATGTACAAAACCGGGCCTTGATCAACAAGTGCCATCGTAAGACGCCTTATGAGCTACTGAAAGGCAGGAAACCAACCATGTCTTATTTTAGGATCTTTGGTTGCAGATGCTATGTACTAAATAACGGGAAGTACCCGCGTACTAAGTTTGGTGAAAAATGCTTCGAAGGCATATTTATGGGCTATAGTAGCCATAGCCGGGCATATAGGGTTTTTCAATAAGAAAACCCTAGTGGTAGAGGAATCCATAAATGTTGTATTTGATGAAGGAAGCTTGCTTAACATCAATTCTTCCAGTGGTCCTCTTGAAGATGCAGGTACAAGAATTGAACAGCTTAGTCTCGATGAGACCGCTAAAGATACAACTCCCAAGTACATCAAAGTCTCCACCACAACGCCTACCGGAGATGATGACGGTCAGAATGAAGTTATCCTCCCTGAAGAGGAAGGAGCCCCAGAAAATGTTAGAGCTCCAGATGACAGACTGTTAGAGCTTCTTCACGTGATAGATCATCCCAGAGATCAAATCATCGGAGATCCCCGTGACGGTGTCAGAACTCGCCGAGGTACAATTAACGAGATTCTGCATTTTAGCTTTCTATCACAGGGGTAGCCAAAAAAGTTCGATGATGCGAACAAGGATGCATCTTGGATCTTGGCCATTTAAGATGAACTGCATCAATTTGAACGATGCAACATCTGGACACTGGTTCCCAGACCAAAGGGGCAGAACGTGATTGGCACAAAGTGAATCTTCAGAAACAAGCTGGATGAACACGGTGTCATCATCAAAAATAAGGCCAGACTGGTGGCTCAAGGATACAGACAGGAGGAGGGGATCGACTTCGACCAAATGTTTGCACCAGTTGCAAGGCTCGAGGCGATCAGATTGTTCCTAGCATATGCCTCTCACAAAGGATTCACAGTCTATCAGATGGACGTGAAATCAGAATTCTTAAATGGAAACCTGAAAGAGGAAGTATATGTCGCACAACCCCCAGGTTTTGTTAATCCGACTTATCCCAATCATGTATATTTTCTTAATAAAGCATTATATGGCTTAAAACAAGCTCCTCGAGCTTGGTATGAGACTCTGTCTAGTTTTCTTCTTGAAAACAAGTTCTCTAGAGGAAAAATAGATAAGACATTGTTTCTTAGGGAAGTCAAAGGCAAGATCTTATTGGTGCAAATCTATGTCGATGACATTATATTCGGCTCTACGGACAACAATCTTTGCAAAAAGTTTTCAAAACTTATGCAAGGAAAGTTTGAAATGAGCAGTATGGGAGAGCTAAAGTATTTCTTGGGAGTTCAAGTGAAACAGTTTGAGGATGGAATTTTCATTTCTCAGACGAAGTTCACAAATGAACTCCTCAAGAAATTCGGAATGGAGAATGCAACCTCTATGAGGACTCCAATGGGATCCATTATGTCTCTGGATAAGGATGAGAAAGGGAAACCTTTTGATGAAACCAAATACAGAAGCATCATTGGATCCCTTCTCTACCTTACTGCAAGTAGACCGGATATTATGTTCTCCGCATGCATTTGTGCCAGATATCAGGTGAACACTAAGGAATCTCACTATGTCGCTGCAAAGCGAATTCTTAGATACCTTAAGGGTACACCTAATCTTGGCTTGTGGTACCCGAGAAACAATGATGTCGAGCTAATAGGCTTTTCAGATGCTGACTTTGCAGGAAGCAGGGATGATAGGAAAAGCACTTCCGGGACGTGTCAATTCCTCGGAAGAAGGCTTATCTCATGGAACAGTATGAAGCAGAATTGTGTCGCAACCTCCACAACTGAATCTGAGTACATCTCAGCAGGCAGCTATTGCGCACAACTTCTATGGATCAGAAATCAGCTCAAAGATTATGACTTGCAGTTCAGCGAAGTTCCAATATATTGCGACTCCTCAAGCGCAATAGCAATTGCGAACAATCCTGTGTCGCACAGCAGAACGAAGCATATTGAAGTGCGATATCACTTTATTCGGGAGCATGTGGAAAACAAAGACATATCTCTCTGCTATGTCCCCACAGATAAGAAGGTTGCAGATATCTTCACAAAGCCCCTAGACGAGGCCAAGTTCAGTCTCTTCAAAATTGAACTCGGCATGCTGAACTATGAAGAGTGAAGACTGTACAGCTCAAGGCTCTTGGATCAAGGGGGAGCATCAGCAAGGAACTCAAGCTCGAGCATGGATGCAAGATCTGAGGGGGAGCATGAGGCTACAAGTGAAGTCCCAGATTTGCAGAAGCCGAAAAGGGGGAGATTACCCTCTTGGCTAAGGCTAAGGTGGCTCCAAGTATGCTCTCAAGAAAATGGTAATGAATTTCTCTCTCAACTGAATTCTTAGTTTATGATTTTCATTCCCATATGGTTCTATTCAACTTAGCTTGTAGTGTTTAGGCTTCTTGAAATAGGGGAGATTGTTAGGTATTGTATCCACAATGTACCTGATTTGAAGAAGCCCCTGAACAAGCTAAGGTGAATAGATAATGTATTTGATGATTTTCTATCAAGTTGTGCTTCCAGTTATTCCACGCTAAGTACACACCAATGTCAGGGTGTAGTAGGTCAATATGCACGGGTCTGCGCAACGTAATCCCTTGTTGAGCAGATCAGTGTGTTGGCTTACATGTACTCTCTCTATTGGAGTGTACTTACTTTCAAGTACAGGGCAGTGATAGATCAAGAGCAGACAAGGAGCAAAAATGGGTCAAAGACCAGCTCACGGGAAGATAGACAAAAATTCATCTAAGTAAGATTCGACGAGAATCACTAAGTGATTCTGGCCGATTCGACGACTAGTGATTCTCGCCGAATCATCGAGAATCACTAGCCGATTCTCGCTGAATGCTTCCGGCTGTCTAAGAGCTGTCCAGAATTCTGCTACGGCAGAATCGGCGAGAATCACTAAGTGATTCTCGCCGAATCGTCGAGAATGACTTTGCATTCTCGCCGATTCGTCGAGAATGAATTGTGATTCTCGCCGATTCTCTCCTGATGGCTTGTTTTTCAGCTAGAAACCCTCTAAGTAGAATTCGACGGGAATCATTAGTTATTCTCGAAGATTCGTCGAGAATCACCAATGATTCCCGCCGAATTTGCCTTAGGCGATTTTCGGTTGCTCGCTGGACCGGACCAAATGTTCAGGCGCTGTTTTGAACCGGACTTAGGGTTTCTACTGGTGGGGCCCACAACGGTCATAAAGGATTACCTACAGTATATTTATTCGTGTATTTTGAACAGTAGACTATCAACACATACAAAAAGAAAGCGCCGCCGGATTTGACCTAGCGGATCGCGTATTCTCTTTCGCCTCCGTCTCCGCGCAGCAAGTCGTTGCCGCCACCGATCGTGGACTCTTCCTGATCTCTCGACGACAAAAGCTTAGCCAAGCAACGCGTCTCACATGTCTATCTTGAGATCCTTTGTCTCTTGATTTGTTGAACGGGAATACCTTCCCCTTCCGAATCGATTGAGACGATCGATCCAAGTAAGACCGTTGGTAGACCTTGCTAGCTTTGTTACGAAGGTTGGATCTCGAAAGAATCGCTGCCGCAATCTGTGCCGCCGCCGATCTTGAAAGAATCGCCGCCGCAATCTTTGCCGCCGCCGATCTCGAGGAGATCCTTTCCAAGTGAGAGCTAAGGTCGTGGACTCTTCATCTTCTTCAAGAACGCGACATCGAATGAAGAGGGACACCTAGCGCTCCAAAAGTAGTTTGTATTTTATACATTCCATTTTTACTTTTGTTGTAAAGGAATGTTGGTTCCTCATTGTAAGGGTTGGGTGCAACCCGTGGTGGAGGAGTGGTGACTCCTTCGGGTGGAAGGGTTCCTTCCATTAGTGCGAGGATTGGATTTCAATCCTGTTGGTGAAGTGAC
The DNA here is from genome assembly GCA_039513925.1 of Platanthera zijinensis. Taxonomy (NCBI): domain Eukaryota; kingdom Viridiplantae; phylum Streptophyta; class Magnoliopsida; order Asparagales; family Orchidaceae; genus Platanthera; species Platanthera zijinensis. The sequence continues at coordinate 52,066,383 of CM077090.1, read as the reverse complement.
CGAGTCGTCCCTTGTTGGGAGATAGGTTGAAGGGGGAAAGTGGACGTACCCAAATCGGGGAACCAAAATAACTGTCTGTGTCTTTCTGTGCTTTGCCTGTTTTCTTTTATTGTGCAGGTAAAATTTTAATTCCGCAAAAAGGCTGCGCATCACCTATCCCCCCTAGGTGAAGTTAGTTGGCACTAGTGTGACTTTCAGCTCCCCCTTAGTAGGAGTATCCCTATTAAGAATATGATCTATCCCTCTATGCAGATTCTCTAAGAAGGAATCAATCTGAACTTTTATAGAAGCAACTTGCTCCTACTCAACAGGAGCATCTATCCTGGGAGTCTCTCTCTCTCTCTGTGTAGATCCTATCCACCACATCTCCAGTCAGTCTTTTAATTATTTCTATTGCAATCTATTTAGACTAAGATCCACCCTATTTTACAGTCTTTGTTAAGGGTTTTGAGGGCATAGAAACCTGAGCACTCATATCTATTATAGTGTATGCAGAAGAGATAGACAACTGTTGGTCATGTGGTTATTAACCTCTGCTCTAAGAAGAGCTGCTCTCAGTACTTTCTTCAGTGATGATTACTACTTTATTTCCCTTCTTATCAGTTGTTTGTTGGTGTAGAAGCAATACCCTATCCCATCTGTCAAACATCTTGGAGTCCATCTTCCTCATATGGTGGACGTTAGTTTCTAGCTCATTGAGGATCTCTGGAACTGAACTGTGTAGGTATAGGGACAATATTCTCCTAAGATTTGGTTCTGGAACACATTCCACAATTTTGTCAAACAAAATTCTTCCCCAGTCAGTCCTTTTGGATAGAATGACCCTTGTTCTTATCTCAAACATCTTTTTGGAGATTTTGTCATGAGACCCTATTTTGTAGATCAGGGCCTTGCCGATTACATCAGCTAGAAACTTCCATCTCAGATTCATCTCCTTTCTCAGAATAGAGTTAGTGCTGTGCTTTGAAAGGCCACACCATTTAAGAGCTGGTTTCACATCTTCTTGAAATTGTTCATCTTCTTCATCTGTTTGCCCAAGCTTTGTCAGATTCAGAGCTTTGCTTAGTCTCCTTAGTGTGATCTTAATCTTGTGTCCACTGATAGATGTTTTGATTTTGTTTGAAGAAGAGTCGATTTTGGCATTCAAGTAGAGTTCTAGTACTTCTCATTTCCATATCGAACTTGGTTCTGATAGAATGAACTCTAGGTTGGCGACCTATAGTAAGTGGAGAACTAGTTGAACTTCTTCTAGTGCATCCTTGAACACATTCCTTACTAGTTCAAAACCTTCAAAAAGGAATTCTATTCATTTGGGCGCCATGGGAGCTTTGAATTTCTGGAGAGACGAGGAACTTGCTCGAGAAATCTTTGCAGGGATGCAAACTGTTGAATAGGGCTAGGATTTATGTGTTTTATTTTAAGCACACCATTCTATTTATAGTTACCCATATTCGAGAATGTGGAAAGGCATTTACCTATCGTGATTAACAAGAGTAGATCAACAACTGAGATTAATTCCGAAAAATAGCCGTAATCAGAACTATCTAAGTATATTTGTTTAGTGAACTCGACACACTCAATGCACTCAATGCTTGGAGTTGTCTCAATGCATTCAATGCCTGGACACTTATTCTTAGCGTACTCGACTCCTAGATAGTTAGTCCATTTCTTGCTTGATTACCTGCAAAGGTCAATCCCGCCTACTGCACATATGCAGGTAAAGACACCGAAGCTACACTAAGTTCAGCATGCCCAACTCAAATTAATTAAGGTGTTGAACTTGACTTCATCTAATGCCTTAGTGAATATATCAGCCACTTGTTTGTCTGTGGGAACAAACTCAAGACTAATGTCTTCCTTTTCTACATGCTCTCTAAAGAAATGATATCTAATATCTATGTGCTTATTCCTACTATGAGACACAGGATTCCTAGCAATAGAGATCGTACTAGAAGAATCATAGAACATTGGAGTTCTACTTAACTAGAGATTGTTGACTTGGAGTTGATGTTGAATCAAAAGTAGCTGTGCATAATAAATTCCAGCTGAGATATACTCTGATTCAGTTATGGAGATGGCAACACAAGTTTACTTCTTGTTGCTCCAAGATACCAGTCTTCTCCCTAGAAATTGATAGGTTCAAGAAGTGTTTTTCCCGTCTTCTCTACAACCTGCAAAATCTGCATCTAAATACCCAATTAGCTCAAAATCATTATTCCTAGGGTACCATAGACCCAGATAAAGTGTGCCCTTGATATATCTCAGAATTCTTTTTGCAGTAAAATAATGCAATTCTTTAGGGCTAGCCTGGTATGTAGCACAAACACATGTACCATACATAATATCTGGCCTACTAGTAGTCAAGTAGAGGAGGGAGCCAATTATGCCTCTATACAAGGTTTCATCAATAGGTTTCTTAGTCTCATCCTTATCTATTTGCACATTTGACCCTATAGGAGTTTTCATTATGGAGGCACTCTCCATTCCAAACTTCTTAATTAACTCTTTGGTGAACTTGGACTGAGATATTAATAGATCATCCTCTCATTTTCTAACTTGGAGGCCCAAGAAGTACTTTAGTTCACCCATACTGCTCATCTCAAACTACCCTTGCATAAGTTTAGTAAACTTCTTGTAGAGGCCACATCAACAGACCCAAATATTATGTCATTTATATAAATTTGGAATAGAATGATCTTACCCTTGACTTCCCTAAGAAATAATGTATTGTCTATCTTCCCCCTTGAGATTTTGTACTCAATGAGAAAGTTAGACAAGGTCTTATACCATGCCCTAGGGGCTTGTTTCAACCCATGCAAAGCTTTTCTTAGCTTAAAAACATAATCAGGAAAGTTAAAATTAACAAAACCTGAGGGTTGCTCAACGTAGACCTCCTCTTTTAGGTTACCTTTTAGGAAAGCTGACATAACATCCATTTGGATAGACCTTAAAACCTTTTCGTGTAGCATATGCAAGGAATTGTATTATTGCTTATAGTCTATCAACTGGTACAAAGGTTTGATCAAAGTCAATACCTTCCTCTTGTCTGTATCCCTCGACAACCGTCTTGCTTTATTTTTTATGATAACACCATTCTCATCAAGCTTGTTCCTACAAATCCCTTTGGTTCCAATGATGTTATATCCATGTGGTCTGGGAACCAGCTTCCAGTATTTACATCTCTTGAATTAGATCAGTTCTTCTTGCATAACCGCAATCCAAAATGGATCTATGTTGGCATCTTCAAACTTCTTTGGTTCAACTTGAGACAGAAAGCTTGAATACATAGAAATTTTGAGGCTTCTGCTCCTTGTTGTAGCACCTTGGCTTGTATCTCCTATAATTAGATCTCTAGGATGGTATTTCAAGTGCCTGAAAGTTGTTGGCATTCTATCTTCATCATCTAGAACTTCAATGGTTGGATCCTGCTGGTCTTTATCCATGTCAAATATATTTGGACCTTCTTAAGGAATGAGCACACCATCATCTTCCTCTTGGGTATTAAGAGGAGTGTCCTTGATGGTCAGTTTATCCATCTTCAATTCTGGACCTGCAGATCTAGAGGAGCTTGGCAGCTCACTGTTAATCATAAAAGATTCAACAAACACTACATTGACAGACTCTTCTACAACTTGGTTCTTCAAGTTATAGACTCTATAGGCTTTGTTGTGGTTGTTGTACCCAACAAAAATTCCCTCATATGATTTGGCAGCAAACTTAGTCAAGTAGGACTTCCCATTATTGAGCACAAAGAACTTGCTTCCAAATATCCCGAGATAGACAATATTTGGTTTTCTGCCTTTCATAATCTCATAGGGAGTCTGCTTATGATATTTGTTGATAGATACTTTATTCAAGACATGATAATCAGTGTTTACTACCTCAACCCAGAAGTATTCTGTGAGAGAAGTGTCACTGAGTAATGTCCTGCCAGCCTCTATAAGAGTCCTGTTCTTTCTCTCAGCAATCCCATCTTGTTGGGGTGTTCTTGGAGAAGAAAACTCCTGATGAATCCCTTATTCTTCACAAAACTTTGTCATACCTTCAGACTAAAATTCAGTACCATGGACACTTTGATTTTGACCACAGAACTGTCCTTTTCATTTTGAACTTACCTAACAAAGGTCAGAAAGATGTCAATGGTTTCAGACTTTTTCTTTAGAAAGAAAACCCAAGCAAATCTGGAATAGTCATCAACTATCACAAGCATGTAGACTTTCCTACCTAGACTATGAACTGGCATAGGACCAAACAAGTCTATATGTAAGAGGTACAAACACCTCTCAGAATCCTTGGCCTCAATGCTCTTTAAAGTTTTTTTTGTTTGTTTTCCCTTTTAGCATGCAGAGCAAATGCCCTCTTTGGTGCATCTCAAATTGGGTCCATTTCTTACTAGCCCTTCACTGAAGAGCACTCTGATTGTCTTATAATTCAAGTGAGCAAGTCTCTTGTGTTATTGCACACAAAAAGAGACTTTCTCATTTGCAACTAGACACACTAGTGAATCTATACTTAAACATAAGAAGTTTAAACAATAAATATTTTCACTCTTAGTGCCTGTCAAAATGACCTCTTGGTCACTTGACCTTTTGATCAGACACTCATCCTTGTGAAAGACAATGACATAGCCAATATCACATAGTTTGCTTATGCTAATCAGATTGTGTTGCAATCCTTCAATATAAGCTACCTTTGTAATAGAGAGTATGTTATTGGTGATCATGTTGGGTTTTACTATACATCAAAACACTTATGCGCAGCAGAATAGGGAATAAAAAAAACTCAAAAGAAATACGGATCTTGCAATAAACATTGATCAAGAAGTAAAGTTGTTGTAAATTAAATATACCTTTGCAGGATTGAGTCACTACTCAACCAAGATGCTCCAAGAAGTCCTATGAACAATAGCGGCTGGAGTTCCGAGCATAGAATTATGTCTAGCCTCTACAATGATCCACACAAATGGGAGAACCCTTAGAATCTTGTCACACAAGATCTAGGTTGGAAGAAATCACTCTGCGTCTTCACAGACTGCTAGGTCTACTCCAGAAGAGGCGACAGTGATGGGTGCCGGAAATGGGCCGAGCGACGGCGACGGGATCGGGACTTTCAGAAACAATTTATGTCGGTCTTTTTCCTCTCAGGCTTGGTACAATACAGTACAATAAAACCCTAAGACATATTCTATTTATACCAAAAGGAATAAACAACAGAAAATTGTCGCAATCGGCACACCTGTAACACATGGAATTTTTCTCAACGAATCAACACTTGACTCAACAAAGCGTCAAGTGATCTCAACACACTCAACTCCTGGTTGTGTGGTCTCAACACACGACTTAACGAATCAACACTTGACTCGACAAAGCGTCGAGTGGTCTCAACACAATCAACACCTAGATGTGTGGTCTCAACGCATGACTCGACGAATCAACACTTGACTCGACGAAGCGTCAAGTTGTCTTAACGCACTCAACACCTAGCAGTGTGGTCTCAACGCACCCAACGCCTGCTAGTGCTTGGTCCTTCACTCATCAAATATGAGTAAGACCAACACAATCCATTCCTCTAAGTTCTCCAAATGCTCTTTTGGGCGACCATGTAGGCTCATATTGCGTTGGTAGTGAGACTACATGTTTGATCACTTCCAGATCACCATGGTGACACCAGCAGTCTCCCACTTGATCTTAAAAGTATCAGACAAAAGCTTCACAAACAATGAGCAGCATCTAGCAATGCATCATTGATCCTCAAGCAATAAGAGTTTAAAACACAAAAGCCATTGTGACTAATGTATCAGGGTTGTCATGTCCCTTTGTCCCTTACATCTGGATAGAACTAGAGGTATAGACCGTGTCACCCTTATAATTGTTCAATCCTAATTTTCTTGATCTAGAATGTACTTCCAAAAATCAGTGAGTCCAATATCATATATTGACTCAACCAAGCATGGCCATGCATTTCTCAGTCCCATTCCATCAAGGGGTCAATGGATGCAACTTCTGTCATATATGAGGACAAATCCCATTTCTGTCCACACACAAACACCCAAATGATTCGTAACATACCTAATAACCACCTTTATCATTAACCTTTCTCAAGAAAGACTTTGGATGACATCAAAGCACGCTCTTCCTCACTTGATGAATGCTGAGACTCCAGGTCAAAGGACCATAAACACCATTGACACTTGAGACCTACTTGTGACATGTTCATATAACAATCCACAAAGTATTCTAATGGTGGGCTTGTCCAGTACAATTTGTTCACTAACAAGTACCCATTTGATGACTTGATATCATAATATCATGACCTTTGAGAACCGGTCATCAGTCAACGCCATGCTAGTGTTAATGTATCATCATCGCCCTTAGATTCTAAGATGACACGCCGACCAGGGATCATTTAAGAATGAAGCTTCTAAGAATATAAGCTCTTATATTCAAGTCATCAACTTGACTCATATGGAAGCAAACATTCTAAGAGCAATTATTACGTTAAATTAATTTATCACAATAGAAATAAATTTACACAATAAAAAAACTTGCCATAAATATAAAATGAAAAGTATAGTACTATATTCATCAAATGAATTATTACAACAACCGACAAATATACAATCCACAAGACACCTACTAAAGTTAATCATTCAGGTATCTAATACCTATTGATCTAACATGACCATCTTGCTTTCTCTGTATGAGAGGCTTTGTCAGTGGATCCATAATATTTTCTTAAGTCGGCACTCTGCAAATGTTCACATCTTCTCGATCGACAATCTCACGAATAAGATGGAACCACCGAAGTATGTGCTTGAAGCGCTGATGATATCTAGGTTCCGAAGCAAGTGCAATTTCACCGTTGTTGTCACAGTATAGAACTACAAGATCAAAAATGCTAGGAACTACATCTAGCTCACCGATGAATTTACTAATCCATACAGCCTCCTTCGCCGCATTTGTAGTAGCGATATACTTGGCCTTAGTTGTAGAATCAGCAACTGTTTCCTGCTTGGAACTCTTCTAACTAACCGCTCCTCCATTTAGGCAAAATACAAACCCTGACTGAGACTTTGAGTCATCCCTATCAGTTTGGAAGCTAGCATCCGTGTAACCCTTTACAATGAGCTCTTCCTCTTCGCAAAATACCAAAGAACATATCCTTATTCCTTCTCAAGTACTTTAGGATATTCTTAACGGCTATCCAGTGACTATCATCGGGATCAAACTAATACCTGCTAGTCATGCTCAAAGAATAAGAGACATCAGGTCGAGAACTTATTATTGCATACATGATTGACCCAATTGTCGAAGCATATGGAATCAACTTCATGTGGTCCTTATCTTCACAAGATTTAGGACACTAGTCCTTAGAGAGACTGATACCATGAGACATGGGTAAGAATCCTTTCTTGGACTCAATAATGTTGAACTGTTTCAACACCTTCTCAATATATGTACTTTGGGTCAAACTCAATAACTTCTTTTATCTATCTCTATAAATCTTAATACCAAGTATATAAGTCATTTCACCCAAGTTGTTTATAGAAAAACAGTTCCCTAGGTTGTTCTTAACAACTTATAGGGTCGGTTTATCATTTTTGATCAACAGTATGTCATCTACATACAATATCAGGTAGACAACAATACTCCCACTAATCCTCTTGTAAACACATGGTTCATCCTCATTCTTAATAAAACAAAACTCTTTGAGCTTTTCATCAAAACAAAGATTCCAACTTCGAGAAGCCTTTTTAACTCATAAATGGATCTTTGCAGCTTGCATATTTGAGTGGCTTCACCTGGAGAAACAAAACCCTTGGGTTGTGTCATATACACTTCCTCAAGAAGGTTTCCATTTAGGAAAGCTGTTTTGACATCCATCTGTCAGATCTCGTAATCATAATATGCAGCAATAACAAGCAGAATTCTGATGGACTTAACCATAAAAACAAGGGGAAAGGTATAATCATTGTCAATACCATAATTTGCTTGAAACCTTTAACCAACTATCACCCTTTGAATGTCTGTACATTCTCATCCATCTCAGTCTTTTTCTTGAAGACCCACTTGCACCATATGGCTCGTACCCATTTAGGTGGTTCCACCAATGTCCAAACTTGGTTTGCATACATGGAGTCCATTTCAGATTTCATGGCCTCAAGACACTTCTCAGAGTCCGGTCCATACATAACCTCTTGGTAGGTTGCAGACTCATCATATTGATCCTTAAGCAACACATTACTTATTAGAGATACGAGAAATCCATATCTCTCAGGCTCAAACTTTGGTCTACCAGATCTATGTGGAACTTGTGTTTCTAGAGCAGGTTCTCTAGTTATAATATCTTGTAGTCCTTGCTCGGGTTCTAATTCCAGTTCATTCACTATTTATTCTCCAACACGCAGGTCCACCTCCCCTTTACTCAACATTATTCTCCTTCTCATTTCCTGCATATTTATACAAATGTGAGAACCACATCTGGTATCCAATACCCAAGATGAAGCAGTAAAAAGGTTTATCTCTATAATATAAATACTTGAAGCAGAAGTCATACCTCCCTTCATTTTCTGCAGACCCTAAATATAAGAAGCACAGTTTCTCCTCCAATGACCAGTCTTGCCACAGTGGTGGCACTTTCCTTTCTTTGCTAAGCCTTTCTTCTTCAATACTGAAGACTTGGGCTCAAGAGATGACTTAGGTACTACCTTTGTCTTCTTGAAACCCTTGCCCTTGTCTTTATGCACCATCAGTATGGGGATAGTAGGTTTGACTGTCTTCATATTGATTTTGGCAGTTCTTAACATACCTAGGAGCTCGGGCAATGTCTTGTCAATTTCTTTCATATTATAATTCAAGACAAACTGCTCGTAACTATCCTACAATGATTGCAGGATCAGGTCTATAGCCAACTCTTGGACTAGATGAAAACCTAGTCTTTCAAGGTTCTATATATACCCAATCATCTTGAGTACATGAGTCCTTACTAGGTCTCGAGCTCCCGTCTTACACTGAAACATTGCCTTAGTGGCGTCAAACCTCTCTTGCCGAGCTTGCCCTTGAAACATTTTATTAAAGTGCTCGTCAATCTCCTTACAACCCATGTTCTCATGTTGCTTCTGAATCTAAGAGTTCATGGTGGCGAGCATGAGGCATTCGAAATCCAAGGAGTCATCTTGATACTTCTTATAAGCATCTTTATCAGCTCGGGACATTTTCCCGATTGGCTATTTAGGGGAATCCTCTTTGTGCGAACAGACAAGTAGAAACCAAAAAGTGGAATAACACAAATTTTTATTATCCAAAAAGGTAAGTATTGCAAAGGTATGGCCTCCCTTTTATAGAATGGAGGAGATGGGAGAGATTACAATCAAGCAATGTGGGACTAAATAATTACATGTTTAACAGAACAAGCCGAACAAGTCGCGTAGTTAGACTAATAGTCTAACCGCCCGACAACCATCAGGAGAGATTACAAGCCACCATAGGAGACTGCTAAACCGCCCAGCCTCCAAGTCACCTGAGACAAACCGTCAGATCGTCTGGATGCCAAACAGAAACAACCCGGTTACCAAGCTGTTGGAGACAAACTGCCAAACCGTGCGCTCTCTAATCTGCCAGATCCAGACCGCCAGGTCGACCGGTCTCCATACAGCAACACTCCCCCTCAAGCTAGAGCATATATATCGAGCATGCCCAGCTTGTCGTAAATGTGAAGAAAGGAGGCGGACACCGGCTTGGTGAAAATATCAGCCAACTCTTTATCGGAGGTGACGAACGGAGTACAAATTTGTTCCTTTAAAATCTCTTCCCGAATAAAGTGGCAGTCGACTTCAATGTGCTTTGTTCTCTCATGGAAGACCGGATTTTTGGAGATGTATATAGCAGCCTTGTTATCACAAAACATAGGTAGATGATGGTTATTGACCTCTCCTAAGTCAAGCATGAGAGCCCGTAACCACTTTAACTCACACGTGGTCGACGCCATACTTTGATATTCTGCTTCTGCACTGGACCTGGAGACTACAGACTGTTTCTTGCTCTTCCAGCTCACAAGGTTTCCCCCCACAAAGGTGCAAAAGCCTGATGTTGACTTGTGGTCCCCTTTTTCATCAGCATAGCTCGAATCTGAGTACGCTTCAACCCTCAAATGACCATTCTTCTGAAAGAGTAGTCCTTTCCCATGTGCTGATTTAACATACTCCAATATCCTTAGGGCAAACAGTAGATGACACTCCCTTGGAGCTTGCATGAATTGGCTAACCTTGCCTACAACATAGGAGATGTCGGGTCTTATCACCGTGAGATATATGGGTTTACCGACTAGACGTCTGTACCTCGTAACATCAGAAAGAGGAGGAGAGTCATCCGTCTAGGTTTTATCTTCTCCAGTCTCCATGGGGCATCGAGTAGGTTTAGCCCCAGTCAACCCAGCCCCTTTTAGCAAATCAAGCGCATACTTGCGTTGGGAGAGGACAAAGGAATTGGGATTCCGAGAGATCTCTATCCCCAAAAAGTATTTTGTAGAGCACATATCCTTTGTGACCAGGTGTTGACAAAGATGCTTCTTTATCAAGGTTATCCCAGCCTGATCATCTCCAGTGAGAAGAATATCATCCACATAAACCACTAGAACTACCAGACCCAGGGAGGTTTTGCGAACGAACAAAGAGTGATCCAAAGAACTTCTCCTAAAGCCCACGACTGCCACAATCCCGCTAAACTTGTCAAACCAAGCCCAAGGGCTTTGCTTTAGGTCATAGATAGCCTTCATTCGCTTGCATACTTGTGTCTCCCCCTGAGCAACATACTGTGGAGGTTTCTCCATGTAGACATACTCCTGAAGATCCCCATATATAAAGGTATTCTTGACATCCAGTTGGGAAATGGGCCAATCCCTATTAACAGCCATAGAGAGGAGGACCTTGATAGTGCTGAGATGAGCCACTGGAGAGAAGGTGTCAAAATAGTCCACACCATAAGTCTGGGTAAAACCTTTGGCAACAAGGCGGGCCTTGTAATGATCCACACTACCGTCTGTACTGAACTTCACCACAAAGACCCAGCGACAACCAACAACATCTGTATCAAAGGGAGGAGGAACAAGGGTCCATGTACCCCATTCAGTGAGAGTAGCAATTTCCTCATCCATGGCAGCCTTCAAATGAGGAATAGTAAGGGCCTCCTGGTAGGAATGGGTGGTGGAAGTGGCAGAGATTGCCAGTGCAAAATCCCTGCGAGATGGGGTATGACGATCATAGGAAACAATAGCAGCAAGCAAGTGCTGGGAACATGCCTAAACCCCTTTGCAAAGAGCAATGGGAAGTTTTAGGTCAGCGGGTTTCTCAGTATCCGGAGCGTCCATGGCAGAGAGAGCTGGCCCGGGAGTAGAGAGCGATGGCGGCCGAGAAGAGGGACATAGAGGAGGAGACGAGAGAGGAGGAGATGATGGAGATGGTGGAGGGTGAAAAATCTCGGTAGGGGTCGATGGGTTGGAGGGAATAATAAGAGAATCAGAAGTCTTAGGAAGAGGAGAGGAGTCGTCAGAGAAATAGGGAGCATTATCGAAGAAGGTAACGTCAGCGGAGACGAACTGCTTGCGGAGAATGGGGTCAAAGTAATAATATCCCTTCTGGGTGGTAGAGTATCCTAGAAAGACACATTTGGTGGAGCGATGGGAGAGTTTGTCACGGGTGGCGGAGGGAGCATGCACAAAAGCTGTGCACCCAAAGATACGTAGAGGGAGAGGAAAAGGTTCCTTGCCTAGATAGAGAATGGATAATGGGGTTTGACCGTGGAGAACCGTGGAGGGAATGCGATTGATGATATAGCAAGAAATGAGAACCGCATAGCCCCAATAGGAGCGAGGGACATGCATCTGATTCATAAGAGTGTGAGCGACATCAAGGAGGTGACGGTTTTTGCTTTCTGCCACCCCATTTTGTTGTGAGGTATAGATACAACTAGTTTGATGGACAATCTCATGTTGCATACAGAAAGATGAAAAGGCTTGACTAATATACTCTTTAGCGCTATCAGAATGAAAGATTTTAATTGAAACACCAAACTAATTTTTAATTAAATGATAGAAAGATGTCCATACATTGAATAATTCAGAGCGATCTCGTAAGAGATACACCTAAGTACATCTAGAAAAGTCATCAATAAATGTTACAAAATACGAACTGCCCCGACCAACGGTGAGGGTAGGAGCAGGAACCCAGACATCGGAGTGAATTATATCAAATAGTTGGGTAGAGCCACAACCTTACTTCGGCGAGAAGGTGGAACGGTGATGCTTGCCAAGCTTACAGGCATCGCAGTTGAGAGGAGAACTGTGCGGAGGTAGGTGGGGTAGAAGCTGACGAAGAAGCCATGGAGGAGGATGATCAAGGAGGAGATGCCACTAGAGAAGATTTGTAGAGGAGGAGGAGAAGGAGGACAAAGTAGAAATATTGTCGAGGAAGTAGAGGCCTCCGCTCTCAGTCCCAGTGGCAATCGTTCGTTTGGAGCTCGAATCTTGAAAAGAACAAGAAGTTGGAGTGAATGTGACAGAGCACTGAAGTAACTTGCATAAAGATGTAACAGATAATAAATTGCACGAAAACTTGGGCACATAGAACATGTCCGCCAAGCGAAGAGACAGAGTGACATGAACCACTCCCATTCCATGGACCGGGGAGGGAGAGCCATCAGCAACGAGAACCGGGGGCAACCGATCATGTGTTTCTAGGAGAGAAAAACACAGAGGATTGCCCATCATATAATTAGTCGCACCAGAGTCTATCAGCCATTTACCTTGGGTAACCACGTGGGCACTACCTGATGACGTAACCACTGAGGCAGACGGCTTTGAGGATGATGTGAAAGCCATGAAGGGAAGAAAAAAAGTCGCACGAGAAGAAAAAAAAGTCGCGCGGACAGCAGGCCATATGAACAGCAGAAAGACGTACGACAAGGAAGGTCGCAACAGATAAAGAAAAGGTTCTGTAGTGGTCATGGTGACAACACACCAGCGGCAAGGAAGTCCATGACCAAGAAGCAGAGGTAAAGAGTCTGCACGGCTAGAAAGAAGAAATAACAAGCCGCGCGAACAGCACGCAGGTCTTGTGGCTAAGAAGGTCGCAGCTAATAAAAAGATTCTGCTGTGGTCACGGTAAAAACACACCAGCGGAAAGGAAGGCCACGGCAAAGATGCAGAGCAAGGAAGAGGGAAAGAAGTCGCACGGCTAGAAAAGAAGGCCGCACAAACAGGAGATAGAGAGGACAACGCGAACTGGAAGGAGTTCGCATGAAGGGCAGGCAGGTCATGCGAACAGAGCAGAGACCGTGCGAATAGAAATGGGCCGTGCGAATCAAAGTAGATCGCGCAGAGAAAAGAAGCAGAGCAATTGATAAAACAGGTCGTGGATAGAGCAAAGAGAGGCCGCACACATAGGGCAGTGATAAAGAGGAGAAGAGAGGCCGAGCAAACAGATTGCACAAAGAAGGGCAAACCGCGCGATCATAAGGAGGGCGGGGCGACAAAGCGCAGGTCGCGCCAAGGAAAATAGGTCGCAGTGACTTAAGAACAGGTCACAGTGACTAAGGAGCAGGAGCGGCTAAAAAAGCAGGGGTATAGAGGTTGCTCACACAAACGAGTAGCGACAAGGGAAGAAATAAACCGCACGAACAGGGCACAAATAGGCGGAAGAAATAAGTCGCGAGAACAGGTCGCGAAAAGAAGGAACAAGCTGCGCGGACAGGTCGTGCGGACAGAGAGGGCTAAAGAAATCAGGAGGAAAAGATCGAGTCCTCTGATACCATGTGCGAACAGACAAGTAGAAACCGAAAAGTGGAATAACAGAAATTTTTATTATCCAAAAAGGTAAGTATTACAAAAGTATGGCCTCCCTTTTATAGAATGGAGGAGATAGGAGAGATTACAATCAAGCAATGTGGGACTAAATAATTACATGTTTAACAAAACAAGCCGAACAAGCCGTGTGCTTAGACTAATAGGCTAACCGCCCGGCAACTATCAGGAGTGATTACAAGCCGCCATAGGAGACCACCAGACCGCCCGGTCTCCAAGTTGCCTGAGACAAATCGTCAGATCGTCTGGACACCAAATAGCAACAGCCCGGTTACCAAGCTGCTGGAGACAAACCGCCAGACCGCGCGGTCTCTAATCCGCCAGAGTCAGACCGCCAGGTTGCCCGGTTTCCATACAACAAAACTCTTCAAGACATAGAGATTACGCTCATACCTGAGAACAATCCTCAGGTTTTTGTACCAGTCTAGATAATTTGTCCCGCTCAGTATCTCCTTTTCAAGGATAACTCTGAGGGATAGGGTGGAGTGAGATCAACTTGCCATGGAATTCTACAAGAATTTATGTAAAGAAAAACTCAGTACTATATTTCAAAATGCATTTTTTTTTCAATTAGGACTTTAATTAAGATTTCTCCCACTATTTTAATCAAACTTATGACCCTCAATATCAATTCGGAGAGTTTATGTGAAGTACTCCCTTTGTGGACAAGATCTGTATTTCACCAACACCATGAGTTAGTTTTGGCTTTTCTCTCACAATGTAGTTATTTAGGTAGGCAACGCTTGCCGATTGCATCATTATGCAACTCTTGTATGGTTGGTGAATAATTATTTATTCGCATTCTTCATATGGTGCATGTCAACCCTATACCTCTGGGCACTCAACTTTTGAGGTCACCCAGTTAAATTTGACCCAATGTCGATAATGAGATATCACAATTATCCGCTCACACCCTTACTAAGATCGATTAAGTCACCTTACTTTGGCAATCCCATACTTCATCGATCGAGGTAGGAAGAGTGTCATCCATCGGAAGGCATCAGAATACTTAATATTGCATAAAGGGCTATAAGATAATTGATTAACACTTAGTTATGGTTAACAATTAACCAATGTGCACATTCACAAGAAAAACTTACAACATTCACAATCCAAATACATCCCAGATGTGCACAAGAAGAATAGTGAACATTTGACAAACTAGGCTAAATCTGAACATCTAGAACCCTTCTAAATCTCCAGATTTAAATGCATTAGACATGAGCAACACTAACTCCACTTACACAGTAGACAAGCTCGTCTCTCAATGTGAGATTTAAAATCTAACACACTTAATTTCACAAAACAATAAGAGGGACAGTTACCATTAAGGAGAAACAAAGATATCACAATGAAATCACATGCGCTCCTAGCGCGGTTCTAAGAATAGATTTGGGCATTTAAAACAATTTTAAATTTCCAGATATACACGCAATAGATTAAGCAACTTCTGAAATAATGATCATTGCACAAACTCGCTCTGATACTACTATTGGGTTTTGTTATACGTCACAATACTTGTGCGCAGCGGTATAGGGAACAAAAAAACCCAAAAGAAATATGGATCTTGCGATAAACATTGATCAAGAAGTAAAGTTGCTGTAAATAAAATATGTTGGAACCTAGTTTGGATTTGGGCTTGGTTCACTACTTAGGATGTTTGACCCATCTTGTATAGCCAGGGTCAACTTTGTTAGTCCTAGGATTTAGGTCTGTCTCATTAGAATCAGTCTACTTGGATTAGCATGTAGTAGACTTCAGGAGACTTTAGGCTTATAATAATTCAAAGTTAAGTATTTAAGCTCGACATTCGTCAAACTCAGCACGAAGAAAGCCGAGCTCAGGTCGACGAACTCTACCTCAAGACAAGATTCTCTGGTCGATGAAAGTCCATCTCAGATTGATGAACTTAGAGCTCAGAGAATGACAGTTATTCTTCAGATCATGGATCGCTGGGTTCAGCTCGATGAAGGGGATTTCTCAGCTTGACGAACTTGGAGCTCAGGTCGACGAAATCTACCCCAAGATCGACGAATTCTATTCAGAGTCTGAATGATAAGTTTTCCATATCTCTGTCCTTAATTTATTCTATTCTATGGCAGTAATTCTCTGAGTAATTAATGCATATATTCTCTCGAATATAGTCGTTCATGGCAACATTAATTATATCTTTCATCAAAGTTAATTACTTGACTTATTTTACGAGGACAGTTGGGGAAATACAGTAAAGACAAAATCCAGCCGTTTCAAACTCTAGATTGTGTGTAGAAATTAAAGCATGGATTCAAAATTCAAATATTTTTTGCTGCACAGAATAAAAAAAGAGGAATTTTTTGTCTTCTTAAAAACACACAAGTGTGAGAACAGTTGATATACGTGTACTCGGTTCTCACAGAGATAATATAGACTGTGTGAAGAATTCTGTAGTGTGCATTCTGAAGATTGAAGAAGAACACAACCTAAAAGATAATTTGTCTTCTTCAGTCTTCTGCTTCAGGAATCTTCAGAGATAATAATAAAATATCAGTCTACAAGTTCCTAGAGATCAAAAGCCAAAAGCTGAAGGCCTACACCCTGAGCAAAGCTTCTAGATTTCCTGATCATTCAACATTTCAGGGGGAGCTTTGACAAATAAACATCCACTAAAGTCTTCTCTGCTGTTAAGAGAAAAGAGAAGACGACATCACTTACACTCACTGTATAAAGGGTTTATTAACTCCTTTCAAAAGTTATTTGTTGGTTTTTGGGCACCTGATCAATAGCCTAAAGGGTTGTTAGATCTCCCTTGAATTAGATCTTGTGGTGACAGGGCACCTGAGCAAAAACCTGTGGTGGCAGGGCTCCTGAGCAAAAAAGCTATTGTGGATTCCTACCAGGGTGGTAGATGAGTGGATGTACCCAGATTTGGGGAACCACTATAATTTCTTGTGTTGTCTGTTTGTTCATTCTTCTTGCTTTGCTGTGCTGTGATAGTTTAGTTTTCATTTCATATTATATAACTGCTAAAATCACCTATTTTACACTAAGTTATCAAAACCTATAAAAAGTTTTAAAATACTCTATTCACCCCCCCCCCCCCTCTAGAGTTAGATCTATTCCTCATCTTTTAATTGGTATCAGAGGAATGTTCCTTTTGTTTTACAAGTTTACTCTTGAACCAAAAGATCCTACATAGCTCTAAATCTCTCTAGTTTTTTATCATGGCACAGAACAAGGATTATGCAAGCACTAGACCTCTAATTTGCAATCTGAATAAGTTTGAAATCTGTAAGGCAAGAATCAGATTGTATATGAATTCTATTGATTAAGATATATATAACTCTATCTTGACAGGACCACCAGCTCCAGTGTCTACCACTACTGCAACTTCCAGCACACATGTTGTTCCACCACCTGATTTGATAGATGTACAAAAGAAGGCCAAGGTTCTTGATGTCAAGGCCATGAATATTCTGGTACAGACAATCTCAGATGACATTTTACAGAAGGTGGCTGAGTGCACTTCAGCTAAAGCCATTTAGGACTCTCTCAATCAGATGGTTGATGGATCAGTAGATGAGAGAAAGGATAGGAGATCTAACCTCATCTCCCAATATGAAAACTTCCAGAAGGATGAGTCTGAGTCAGTCGCTGACATGTATAACAGACTCAGCTTAATCATCCATGAGCTGAAGAATCTGTATAAGGATATATCACTGACTAAGATCAATAACAAAATCCTTATGTGCATTCCCAGCACATGGGATTCCAGGATCTGGCCAATCAAGGAGGCCAGGAGCCTGAATGTGATTTCAACTGAATCTTTATTTGGAAAGCTCAAATCCTTTGAGCAGTTGATGAAGACTAGAGAAGCTACTAAGTAGAAGACCTCCACTTCAGGTAGAAAGGCGACAAGCATTTCCTTCAAAGCAATTGAAGGACCAGAAGCTCCACCAGCCAATGATGAGCTCATGGTTCTTCTAGCCAAAAGATTTTTACAAGATGGCTAGAAAGGATTTCAGAAGAAAGTCATCCATACAAGATGACAGACCAAGGTATGATAAAACTCCACTAAGGAGATTGTTTGCTTTGATTATAGGAAGCTTGGACATAATATATCAGAGTGTCCAAAGAATCAGAAGAAGGAAAAGAGAAGAGAAAAAGAATCCAGGAAGTATTACAGTAAGCCCTCCTCCAGCAAGCACAAAAGAAAGGACAAGGGTTTTGTTGATGAAACCTAGAGTGACTCAGAAGAAGAATCCTCATCTTCCAGCTCTAGTGAAGATGAAGAGGAAGCAAAAGCAAAAGATGTTTGCTTGATGGCTATCAATGCATCAGGCAGTCTTTCTAAAACTAAGCAATTTAAAGAGGAATCTGAATCTGAATCTGAAGAGGATCAAGTAATCTCTTCATTTGATTTTAATTCAAATGATTTTAAAGTTGAATTTAAATCTTTATGTAATTATCTAATCAAATCTGAGAAGGAAATCAAACTCCTCAGAGATATGTTAACTGAACAAGATAAACTTCTATCTGAAAACATCAAGCAAAAAGATGAATTAACAATTGTAACTAAACAAATCATCTCTCTAAAAACTAAATTAGCTGAGGCAAAGCAACTTGAAGAATCCCTTAATGGGAGAAGCAACAAGTTGATGGACATCAGAAACACAGTAAATTCCAGGCTCAATGGCAAGCTGGGCTTAGGTTCTTCATCAAGCCAACCTCACTTACTTCAGAAGAATATACTCTCAACTCCAATCAAAATTTTTCCTGAAAAAGGAAAAGAGAAATTATATGAGAATAAACCAACTGAAATAACCAAGAAATCTAAGAAAAAGAGAAAGAACAAGAAAAATATTAATCATAATAATGTTCAACAGATTTCGTCGAACTTAGATCGATGAAATGTGTACAGTTCGTCGAACTCAGATCGACAAACTCCAAACGCAGATTTCTATTATAATTATTCTTCGAACTATGATCGACGAAACCAATATGGTTCTTCAAGCCGAGATCGATAATATTGGGGCATAGAGAATGAATATTTTCATTCTCCGAGCGGAGTTCGACGAACTCATCCCTATCATTGACCTCAGATCGACGAACTTACCAGAATTCGTCAACCCCAGTTCAAGATAATAGAAACTTTAATTCTTATAAATCTCATAATCCACCAAGAGAATATATTAACCCATTCACGCAGTGGATAATTCCATCAAGAAGATATCACCCCTTATGTTATAAGAATCAACCTGAATGCTCTTACATTTCTAGATTTAAGTATGAAAAGAATCAAGTACCCAAGGTTACCTGGGTCAAGAACACCTAATCTTTTATTATGCAGGTGACAGACTATCCTACCACAGAAGAACGGTGGTACCTGGATAGTGGTTATTCAAAGCACATGACTGGCAGCAAGAACAACCTAACCAACTACAAGTCCAAGCTTCATCCAAAAGTAATATTTAGTGACTCCAACTGTGGCCAAACTGAAGGCTATGGGAAGGTTAAAATTGGAGTTGGAACCTTCAGGAAGGTAGCATATGTAAGTGGACTGAAGCATAACCAGATATCCATAAGTCAATTGTGTGATGAAGGTTACCAGGTATCTTTTAACCAAACTTCTTGCATTATTGCTTAAGTAGATAATAAAACTATTTTAACTAGAACCAGTTATGAAACATTTATGTAGTAAACTTTAAGTTTTCTATGTCAGAAATATGTCTATTTAATCAGGTCAGTAATAACAATGAGCTTTGGCACAAAAGGTTAGGTCATTTTAACCTCAAAAACATTGCTAAATAATATAGGGAAAATCTTATTAGAGGATTGCCTTCTTTCCCCTACAAGAAGGAAAGCCTTTGCATGGCTTATCAATTAGGCAAGCAAACTAAAAGTAGTTTTAAAGCTATTAATAAGAGTGATTCACCTAGGATTCTGTACTTGCTCCATATGGATCTTTTTGGACCCATTGTTGTACAGAGCCTGGGAGGAAAATCTTACACCTTAGTTATTATAGATGACTTCTCTAGGTTCACTTGGGCGTTCTTCTTAAGAAACAAGTCAGATAAATTTAAAGTTCTTACATATTTTCATAAAAGCATAATGATTGAGTACTCTACTCTAGTTATATTGATCAGAAGTGATCATGGTACTGAGTTTGAGTCTCTTCATATGCAAGAATTTTGTGAAAAGGAAGGAATCAGGCATCGTTTCTCTGCTCCTAGAACTCCTCAATAAAATGGGGTAGCTGAAAGGAAAAATAGGAACCTAATTGAAGTTGCAGGCACATTACTTGCAGATGCTTACTTGCCCCTATTCTTTTGGGCAGAGGCTGTGAGCACAACAAACTATGTCTTGAATAGAAGTTTTATACACAAACTTAAAGGCAAGACTCCATATGAATTATTCAAAGGGAAGCAACCTAAAGTTGACTATTTTAGAATTTTTGGTTGTATTTATTACATACACAATAACAATAAGAAACACCTTAGAAAATTTGAAGCCAAAGCTGCAATAGGAATTTTTCTTGGATATTCCAAAGTCAGCAAGGCCTATAGGGTTTATAATAAATCAACTATGAAAATGGAGGAATCTGTACAAATATCTTTTGATGAAGCTAACATGTTTAACAAGGAGATGAATCCTTCTACTAGTGAATCATTACAGGTACCCCAACTGTGTGAGATATTGGATGAGCTAAACCTCACCAATGAGGCTATTTCACATCCCTCTCTACATGTTGCTGAAGAAAGTGAAGATGATTTCACTAATTTGAGTGCAGAGGAAACAATAGCTACTATAATTCCACAAGAGGAATTAATTCCCCAAGCTATTGCTCAACCAACTCCTCCTACTGAATTAGTCAAACTTAGAGATCATCCTGCATCTTAAGTGATTGGAGACATATAATTGGGTGTGTAGACAAGTCATCAACTCAACCAAGACTTTATGCATTCCTGCTTCATATCTCAAATTGAGCCTCAATCCATAAAAGATACTGAGCAAGATCCACTCTGGATTATTGCAATGCAAGAGGAGCTCAACCAGTTAAAGAAATATAGAGTTTGGGATTTAGTTCCAAGACCCAAAGAATACCCAGTCATTGGAACTAAATGGGTATTTAGAAACAAGCTAGATGCTAGAGGAATCATAATCAGGAATAAATCAAGGCTGGTAGCTCAAGGTTATAGACAGGAAGAAGGAATTGATTATGACCAGATTTTTGCTCCTGTTGCATTTCTTGAAGCTATCAAGATTTTCCTTGCATATGTTGCTTACAAGAAGTTTACTGTCTACCAAATGGATGTCAAAAGTTCCTTTCTCAATGGTGAACTCAAAGAAGAGGTTTATGTGGAGCAACCACCAGGTTTTATCTCTCCAACTCATCCCTCTTATGTTTATAAATTGCATAAATCTCTCTATAGTCTATAACAAGCTCCATGAGCTTGGTATGAGACCCTAACTAGCTTTCTTTTAAAACATAAATTTACTAGAGGCATTATAGATAGGAATTTATTTACTAAGCATCATAAAAATAAAATCTTATTAGTATAAATATATGTAGATGATATTATCTTTGGCTCTATTGATTCCAAACTATGCAAAATGTTCTCTGACCTTATGCATTCTAAGTTTGAAATGAGTAGCATGTGTGAACTTTCTTACTTCCTTGGTCTCCAAGTGAAGCAATCACCTGATGGCATCTTCATACCCCAATCCAAATATGCTAAGGAGCTCATAAAAAGGTTTGGGATGGTTGATGCCTCAGCTAAGAAAACACCTATGGCTTCAAATATTGTGATTGACTTTGATGAACATGACAAGCCTATTGATTAAAAATTATATAGGGGCATTGTTGGGTCTCTATTGTATCTTATAGCAAGTAGGCCAGACATAATAATTGCTACATGCCTTTTTGCTAGGTTCCAGGTGAACCCTAAAGAATCTCACCTTATTTTCCTTAAAAGAATTTTGAGATATATAAAGGGTTGCCATAATTTAGGACTCTTGTATCCAACTGAGTCAGAGTTTGAGTTGAATGGATACTCAGATAGTGACTTTGCTGGATGTAGAGTGGACAGAAAATGCATATCAAGGACATGTAAGTTCCTTGGTGTTAGGCTAGTGTCCTAGTTTTGCAAAAAGCAAACATCTGTGTCCACTTCAACTGCAGAAGATGAATAAATAGCAGCTGGCAGTTATTGCTCACAAATACTATGGATTTAGAACAACCTCCTAGATTATGGTGTCAACTTAAATAATTCAACTATATTTTGTGATAGTACCACTGCAATTTCCATTGCACAGAATCTAGTGCATCATAGTAGAACTAAACATATAGAAATAAGGCATCATTTTATTAGAGATTATTTGCACAAAAATAAAATTAACCTTGTACATATCCACACTGATTTACAAAGAGCAGATATCTTCACCAAACCCCTGGATGAGAGGAAGCATATGTTATTTCTAAATCAGCTAGGCATGATCAATGGAGAAGGCCAAATTTAATTTTTTTTCTGAGTTCAACAATCTGTTTTTTTCACCGAACGGAGATCGACGAATCTAGGAACTCAGCTTGAGAAATTTCGTCGACCTGAGATCGAAGACTTTTCTCTGTGTAGTCAATTTCGTCGAACTGAGATCGATGATATAGCTTCTTAAAATATTTTGTCAACCTGAGAATGACGAACTGTTTTCCCCCCTCTTCAAACTGAGATCGACGATTAAGTCTAATTCGTCAACCTGAGATCGAAGATTTTTTTTTCGCAGGATGGAGTTTGTCGTTTCACATTCTGAAAAACCTATAATAGGGTTTTCATCGAAATCAATCCTGTGCCTTCTATTCTCTTGCACTTGATCTCTCTCTCTCTCTCTCTCAGTTTTTGCAGGAAAACTATAGCGACTTCAACGATTGCTCTCTCTGGGATGAAATACGACACCGGCTTCGATATCGATTTCGACTCATTCACCCACTCTGATCAGGTGTTCATAGATATTCTGAAGCTATTTGAAGATCAGCAACTTAAAAAGTTCATGACAATCAGGATCAAACTGCCGGCGGCAGAAATCAGGGAATGGGTTTACACATCAACCTCACCAGATGCAGAAACTCTCATTGGGATAATTTTAGAAACTCAAGTTATTATTACCACTATTGTTTTATCTGAAATTTTTGGTTTATTAAATGGAGGAGAAGATATTGAAATTTGACAGCACTAAATATGATGAGATGCTGAGCAAAATGGGTCACTCCGAAGGAAACCCTAATAAGCTTTTGAAGAAGAACTTATCTATTCAGTATAAGTTCTTGGCTGATGTAGTAGGAAAGGTTCTGCTGGGTAAACATACTGCTCATGACTACATCACAAGGCACCAATATCTAGTAATGTGTGCCTTGGTGAATAAGAAACGGGTAAATTGGGGACAGATTTTGTTTGAGGTTATTAATAAGAAAAATACAAAGAGAGAGGTGTGCTTTGCAAAGATTCTGGGAATCTTTCTTCAAGAAAAGGCACGTGAACTACTGGTCTCCCAGACAGTGTTCATCAATGCCTCAAAGAGGCTCTCTTCTACATTCTTTGGTAAATGGGAGAGGACAATCATTAAGCCATCCAAGGCTTCCTCATCTTCCAAAACTTTTGAGAGCACCAGGGCTATAATAGCCACTCCTCACCCTGAAGAAGAAGCCCTTCCTCCTCCATCTCCACCCCCTCCAATATTTCCTTCATCAACTCCCCTCCAACAACCATCCATTTCATCTCCAATACCTCCTGCTTCACCATCTCAACCTCAGCCTGCACCTCCTCAATCCCCCTTACCACCTCATCTTGATGAAATACCCATTCATAACCTACTGTCATCCCCAAATTTTGATCTATTATCTCATCTCACTCCCTCTACTATTTCATCTCCTTCTGCTTCTCCTCTTCAGGATGAAATCATGCCAGATTTCATTCCTTCCCCTCCTCAAACCTATCTATCTGTATCTACAAAGACACCTCCTGTGTTCATGCAATTGTATTCTCCTTCCATTTCTAATCTCTCAGAGCTCATCACTCCAATCATCAAGAATCTCATAGCAGAGGCAATTACACCTCTTGCTGTTTCTGTTTCCTCCCTCTTTGCTCTTCTTACTGCTACCCCCTCTATCCCCTCTTCTTCTAGGGGCCTGGTTTCAATACCCTCTGAATCCAAGTAGGGGGAGATGTTCTATGAAGAAGCTCTAGCTCCAGCAGTTTCTCCAGCAGTAGCTCCAGCAGCAGCTCCAGCAGCAGTAATAGAGGCAGTTGATTTTGATATGGTCTGTACAGATACTTCAGAAGTAATACCAGAGATTATGACTATTGGTGATTGTATTATCAATCCCATAGTTGATTTATTTCTTTTATTAGATTCTTTTGATTATGTGCATATAAATTGTTTACCAAGTTTTGAACAATAGCATTCCAAGGCTATAGTATGCTATACTCCACCCAAAAGTCTTGAAGTTGTGCAGCAACTGAAGGCAAGTTTTGTAGTTCCAGAAATTATAGAAGCAGCAGTTGCTATAGCAGTTTCAGAGCCAGTGATTAATTCTGAGCCTAAAGTTCTCTCCCCTCCAACTTTTCTCTGGGATGAATCTCTTATGCCAAATCTAGATGACATTTTGATGGTTGATATAGAAGAAGATTCTGAGAAGGCTAATATCCAGAGAGACTCTCCTCAGCCTCAGGTTCCAAGGAATCTTGCTGATCATCTCAAAGAGATTGATGATCTTTATACTCATCCTGCTGAATCTTCTGATGATGATGATGATGATTTTGATGATTCAGATTCAAGGAAAATAAAGCTTAAGAAGAAAGCCCCTATTAAGGCTGTTCCCAAGCAAGATCCTACTGCAAATACACTTTATTATATTTTGCACAACATCAAACTCACCAAGGACTCTCCTTCTTGGATGAGATATTCAAGGAATGCATTAAAAATAAGAAGAAAAGGAAATGATTAAATTCCCCACCTAAGCAGTCTTGGAAAGGACCTCCTCCTACTCCTCCTCCTACTACAGGTGCCTCGGGAAACATTTCTTCTCAGAAGCCTGCTTCAAACATTTCTTCTTAGAATCCTGTTTTAAGACCTATACAGTCTCAGAGGCCAGCTCCTAGACAATCTTCCAGACCAACTAGAAAATATTGTCAATGTGGACCTCCAAGGTCATATTTTTCAGGGCAATCTCAGAAATCTTATCCTCCAACAAACTTTCAGCAGCAATCCATTCAATTCAGAAATCTTAAACAGAAATCTTCTCAAAATGTTGAACATAACTCCAATCTAGAGAGACCTTCTTCTCCTTCACATGATCCTGAGCTGGATCCAGTCTATAGGATGGCCAGATTCAAGGAGACTATTGGGTTATCTTTAATTAGCAGAGCAAGAGAAGAAGGACAGGATACATCTCAGTATACAACTATGTCTTCTTACAGACAGGAAGAGCTCAACAGATTTCAGGTAAGCAGAGATTTATTTGATCCAAATGAATATATGCAGATTCATCCTGAAGTTGTAGTTCCAAGAGCTGCTCTCCAGAAGACTCTTGGTGATCAAGACCTAATGTTGTCTAAGAGGGAAGCAGAAGATCCAAACAGGACAATTATTTTTGCAAAATCATCTTCTGTTCCTCCTCCTGCTGATTCTTAATCAATTCTGTTTTGTTGCTTTTATCTGAATAATATGTATGTACCATAGCTCAATTATATCTGCTGATAGTTTTAAATCTCTGTCAGATATTATTATTGTTATGATTTTTTTCCATTCCTTTTTAGTGACCTTACCCAAATAGGTGGAGATTGTTGGAACCCCAGTTTGGATTTGGTCTAGGTTCACTACTTAGGATGTTTGACCCATCTTGTATAACTAGGGTCAACTTTGTCAGTCATAGGGTTTAGGTCTGTCTCATTAGAATCAGTCTACTTGGATCAGCCTGTAGTAGACTTTAGGAGACTCATGGTTTAGAAGAATTCAGAGTTAAGTATTTAAGTTCAACGTTCGTCGAACTCAACTCGAAGAAATCCGAGCTCAGGTCGAAGAACACTACCTCAAGACAGAATTCTCTGGTCGACGAAAGTCCATCTTAGATCGACGAACTTGGAGCCCAGAGAATGACAGCTATTCTTCAGATCATGGATCATTGAGCTCAGCTCGATAAAGGGGATTTCTCAGCTCGACGAACTTGGAGCTCAGGTCGACGAAATCCGCCCTAAGATCGACGAATTCTGTTCAGAGTCTGAATGATAAGTTTTCCATATATTTGTCCTTAATTTATTCTATTCTATGACAATAATTCTTTGAGTAATTAATGCATATATTCTCTCGAATATAAAAGTTCATGGCAATATTAATTATGGTTTTCATTAAAGTTAATTACTTGACTTATTTTATGAGGATAGTTTGGGAAATACAGTAAAGACAAAATCCAGCCATTTTAAACTCCAGATTGTGTGTAGAAATTAAAGCATGGATTCAAAATTCAAATATTTTTTGCTATACAGAATATAAAAAGACGAATTTTTCGTCTTCTTGAAAACACACAAGTGTGAGAACAATTGATATACATATACTCAGTTCTCACAGAGATAATATAAATTGTGTTAAGAATTCTGCAGTATGCATTCTAAAGATTGAAGAAGAACACAACCTAAAAGATCATTTGTCTTCTTCAGTCTTCTGCTTCATGAATCTTCAGAGAAAACAATCAAATATCAGTATACAAGTTCCTGGAGATCAAAAGCCAAAAGCTGAAGGCCTACACCCTGAGCAAAGCTTCCAGATTTCCTGACCATTCAACATTTCAGGGGGAGCTTTGAAAAAGCAACATCCACTAAAGTCTTCTCTGCTGTTAAGAGAAAAGAGAAGACAATATCACTTACAGTCACTGTATAAAGGGTTTATTAACTCCCTTCAAAAGTTATTTATTAGTTTTTGGGCACCTGATCAAAAGCCTAAAGGGTTGTGAGATCTCCCTTGAAATAGATCTTGTTGTGACAGGGCACCTGAGCAAAAACCTATGGTGGCAGGGCACCTGAGCAAAAACCTATTACTGGATTCTTACTAGGGTGGTAGAAGAGTGGATGTACCCAGATTTGGGGAACCACTATAATTTCTTGTGTTGTTTGGTTGTTCATTCTTCTTGCTTTGTTGTGTTGTGATAGTTTAGTTTTCATTTCATATTATATAACTGCTGATATCACCTATTTTACTCTAAGTTATCAAAACCTATAAAAAGTTTTTAAATACTCTATTCACCCCCCCCTCTAGAGTTACTTAGATCTATTCCTCATCTTTCAAAATATACTTTTACGGGATTGAGTCAATACTCAACCAAGATGCTCCAAGAAGTCCGGCGAACACTAGCGACTGGAGTTCTGAGTGTAGAATTGTGTCCATGACTCTACAGTGATCCACACAATTGGGATAAACTTTAGACTCTTGTCACACAAGATCTAGTATGGAAGAAAGCACTTTGCGTCTTCACAGACTACTAGGTCTACTCTAAAAGATGCAGTGGCGACGGGCACTAGAAATGGGTTGAGCGACCGCGACGGGATCAGGACTTTCGGAAACGATTTCTGTCGGTATTTTTCCTCTTGGGCTTAACACAGTGCTATACAGTAAAACCCTAAGACATCTTTTATTTATACCCGAAGGAATAAACATCAGAAAATCTTCATTATCGACAGACTCATAACACATGGAATTTTTCCTGACGAATCAACACTTAACTCGACGAAGCATCGAGTGATCTAAACGCACTCAATGCCTGGCTGTGTGGTCTCAATGAACGACTCGACAAAAAACACTTGACTCGACGAAGCTTCGAGTGGTCTCAACGCACTCAACGCCTAGCTGTGTGGTCTAAACGTACGACTCAGTGAATCAACACTTGACTAGACGAAGCATCTTGTGGTCTCAACAAACTCAATTCCTGGAAGTGTGGTCTCAATGCACTCAATGCCTGCAAGTACTTGGTCCTTCACTCATCATATATGAGTAAGACCAACATAATCCATTCCTCTAACTTATCCAAATGCTCTTATGTGCGACCATGTAGGCTCATATTGCGTTGGCAATGAGACTACATGTTTGATCACTTCAAGATCACCGTGGTAACACCAATAGATCATACTATAGCCCTTGGTAACTCCTCTGTCTGAACCTCCAAAGATTACTTTAGGTCCATTCCTCACTAGAGTATAATCCTTAAGATGGCTCCTTGTTGCAGTCATATGTCTGGAATATCCACTATCCAAGTACCATATTGGCATTGTATGGGTACTTGGACTATCCTGCAAACACAAATTAGTTTACCATAGTAACCTAAAAGGGATTGGGTCCTTGGTTCATGTTAGCTTGAGAATGACTATGTCTACCTGCAGCAGCCCTGACAGGAAAACTCTCCCTTGCCCTTGGCACACTTGGGTTGTGCTAACAGTCTACGGCAAAGTGATCCACCTTACCATAACATCAACACTCATAAATATTTTATCTCCACTTCTGAACAGCCTTTGAAGTGTGCAAGCTATCAGTTTTTATCTGTTCAAAGGGGATAGCATCAGCCTTCTTCCTATTTCTTTCAGCAAGTATTTGACTGAAAGTGAGTCTGCCAGTGGAATCACTTTGCTTATTTTAAGTAGCACCAACAGATGTCATCTTTGCAAATGACATAGAGTTGATGGAATCCGAAACAGTCAGTTCAGGCTTGCTGACTGACTTGCCCTTAGTCAATGTTTATATTGAGGGAAAATGGGAATATGTCATAGCCTTATCCTGTAGTGTGGGAGGTGGAGCACCAAACAAAAATGGTCCATGATGGGCAATTTTAATTTCTTCAAGGGGAATCTTCAGTGCACTCAATCCCATTCCCTTTGTCACAACTCGTATTTTCCCAACAATTAAATTATATCAGAGTAAGGGAAAATACGCATCGTGATGCCACGCCGTGTAGGGGATAACTGCAGACGCTCAGGCAATAGTCCAAACTCGATAGTTTAAAAGGAGAACATATGTTGTTATGATTGAAATTCAGTTTAAGTTAAGAAGATAGCCGTATCCCTCGGCTTATTGGATCAACTAGTCCACGATTTAAAATATAATTATACGCTTGCGGAAGATACTTGTTTAAATTGACTCGAACACCCTACATGAGTATAAATGTCCCAGAGGAACAACTCATGCTATGCAACTCTGGATTTATAATAAGTATAGGAAAAAGTCTTTACACTAACCAGAAAGTAGTGACTTAGTTTTGAAATAGATTGCATGTATGCTTTACTAAAAGTAGGGTTTTATAGGTTAAAAATATCTAACATGTAATCCTAGCAATAAATCATCCCAGAGAGCAAGTAATCTGAATCAAGCATAAAGGAGACATCAACAGCTAGCAAATGTCAAAAATCAACAATCCTGAGAGCATCAACAACCTGACACGAACCCACAGTATAAAGTATGTCTGAATTAGGAAAGAAAATTAAAACAACAAACTACCTCGCTACGACGAGGTTGAAAAGCCACAGCAAAAACTACCGCTCAAAGAGTCCAAAAACCAGCTCCACTACCTGCTACTGCTCTAAACCTGAGGCATTCCAAAAACAAAACACCTCAGCAAGAAGATACAAATGGTGGCGGAAAAATAATCCAAAATAAACAAAGGTAAAAAGGGGTACCAACCCAAGACCAAATGCGCTGAAGTAAGGTACATAAATAAAATTCAAGAAATAAATCAGAAGAAAAGAACTTATGTGAATCGTCACGTGCAACAAATAATGTCGGATACCCAAAGCAAGGGGAGAGCATGATTAAATCATAAGAGATAATACTCCAAAACTTTATTAGCCACCTGTGGTCAACTCTACCCATAAATACAGGCAGGGTGGTCACTTCTCTAGATACACCCCTCATAGCTATTAAAATTCCTCTAACTGCGGGGGAGACTTACACACTCCACCAATCACCACAGATGCTCAAAACCCAGTAGAGTTCAACAAAGTACTAATAAAGGAAACAAAACTTGCGGTCGGTGGATTTGCCCACTAACACTCGCAACAAAGAAACACCATGAAATAAATCTCAAAACTTGGCACATCGGATTCTACTCGACATTTCCCAGATTAAAGACACGGTTGATCAACCATTAGAAACAATTTATCATCTTAGATAAACTCTAATGCGTCCTATGACAATTGTTAGGGGTGATTAAATCTAACAATATAACATCTCATCCATCACTATAATGCTACAAGATTAAGTTTTCTCTTCATGACAAGAACTCATAAATTTGAGTAAACTTCAAATAAGGGTTATACATTTCTATAACTTGGAAAGACGGAAAAGAACGCAGTAAAAATTAAGGAACAAAAGCTTATTCGTTACAATCAAATCGGATAAGGAGAAAAGAGGGTAAACCACCACTTGCCTAGGTTTTACCGGAGAATATCCCCAAATCGCACCTCGACGTAGATCAGGACCAAGGAAGATGAGAGAAATCAAAATCTAACAAGAATGGCAAAAAATAGAAGTTAGGTCTGAAAACCCTAGTAAGAAAAATCAAGAAATGGGGAAGATTTTACCACGATGACAAAGCCCCCGCCGAGAGCTTTCCAGATCTATACTCGGTCGAATATTTGGAGCACCGGAGCACCGTCGGCGGCCACCGGAAGATTCACGAAAATATTTCTCTCTCTCGCTCACGCCGCTCATGTTTGGGAAGAAATCGGAGAAGATGAAGTTCGGTTCTAAAACCTAAGTCTAAGATATATATATATATATATATATATATATATATATATATATATATATATATATATATATATGTTTATAAAAAGTTTTGTCAAAAACGTGTAATTACGAGCGGTTTTGCGGGAACCAAAAATAAAGGTCCAGGATGGCTCCAAATCGAAAAGTATCCAACATGAAAGTTGTAGATCTTGTCGAGACGAACAAATTTTATGTTTTCCATTTATTTGTACGACACCGTTTAGAGCCTCAAAACGGTGCCCGAACTCAGACTGTACATAACTACTCGAGAGGAAATAGGTTTACTCGAGATGGAGGGGTTTACTCGAGATGGAGGGGATTACTCGAGATGGAGGGTTATACTCGAGAAGGAGACTTTGGTAACTCGATATAATCATAGGAACTCGAGATAATAGGCATAGAACTCGAGTGGATCAGGTCTATTCGAGGTAATAGGCATAGAACTCGAGAGAATCAATCGAACGGGCTATTAATGAGCAGTTTTGGGAAAATCGCAAATAGAGGTATAAGATGGCTTCAAATCGAAAAGTGTCCAACATGAAGGTTGTAGATCTCGTCGAGACTAACAAATCTAATGTTGACAATTTTTCCATATGACATCGTTTTGACCCTCAAAATGGCGCCCAAACTCCGACTGAACAGAACAACTCGAGTGGAATAGGTCTACTCGAGATGGAGAGGTTTACACGAGATAGAGACTCTGGGCACTCGAGACAACAAACCCAAATCGATAAAATAGGTGCAGAACTCAAGAAAATCAACTTGGCTTGATAAAAATCAACAGAAGGGCACTCGAGATGATGAAATCGAGTACTCGAGAGGATAATAAAAAAATATCTCGAGAGAAAAAAAATAAGGCAGATCTTGAGAGAAATCAGATCACTCGAGAGCCAAGGCTGAAACTACTCGAGAAGTTGAAGGGAGGACTCGAGACTAAGCCATTCACTCGAGATAAATAGGGGCAGCACTCGAGATAACAGGGCAAAATTTTATAATTGCAAATTTGGAACAAGGAAACACGAGTTCAAAACGGAGGCTCATACGCACGCCGAATTAAACGAAACTCACACCATAGGCGAACACTGAAGCTATGATTCCAATGGCGAAGCCAAAACCTAAATCCGACGAGTCATTCCCGAGATATTAATTTTCAAAGTATACAATGAACATTAATTATTCAAAACTACAATCGCGCGCCGAGACTCCAAAAATTCTCGGATTGCGAGGAATCTTGACGAGCAAGTCCAAAATACTCAACTTAAATCTCAAATGCAAAATTTCCAATAACATCAAGAATTTGGCCGACTCGGCCGCACGGACGCGAAAATGCCTTAACGGTGATGTGTCGTCAACTCGACGTTAAAAGTAACGCCACGATGTCATAAATACGACGATACCAAATTAAATAAAATCATCGAAAAATCGGGGGTGTTACAGTCACTTCCCCTAAAAAGAAGTTTCGTCCTGAAACTTATCACAACTCCATAAGAAAACCAAAATGAGAAAATCAAACATGACTGAAATCATAAAGACATACCTGAACTAAGAGAAGAGGTGCGGATGAGATTCCCTCATCGCCGATTCCAATTCTCACGTTGCACTCTCGACGTCTTGATTTCACCAAAGAATCTTGACCACGGGGATGGTCTTCCTCCGCAACGCATGCTCTTGAGAATCCAGAATACGAACAGGTTCTTCCACATACGTAAGGTTGGGTTGAATCAGGGGAATCGAGTCGAGGACTTGACGATCAGTACGAATACACTTCCGCAACTGGCTCACATGGAACACATCATGGACACCAGGGAAGGTAGCAGGCAACTCCAGTCTATAAGCTGATACTCTGATGCATTCAAGAATTTGAAAGGGTCCCACGTACCGGGAGTCTAACTTGTGGTTCCTTCCAAACCTTTTAACGCCATACACCGGAGAAACCTTCAGAAAAACCAAGTCTCCAACGGCAAAAATCCAGATCGACCCTTCGTTAATTATCATACTTCTCATAACGCTCTTGAGATACACGGAGCTTCTCTCAAATCTGAGTTACAGCACAATTCATCTCTTCAAGGGCTTCCGAACCAAGCAACGTTCTCTTTCCAACTTCAGCCCAAAATAAAGGAGTCCTACAACACCTCCCATACAAGGCCTCAAACGGGGCCATCTGCAGACTCTCTTGATAACTATTATTGTAAGCCAATTCCATGAGTCTTAGACGCTCATCCCAAGCGCCATCATGATCCAATATATAACATCTTATCATATCTTCCACGATCAGATTTATCCTTTCCATCTGACCATTTGTCTGTGGATGATAGGCGGTGGAATACCTCAAATCGGTACCCAACCCCTCTTTTAAGCTCTTCCAAAAGCAAGACGTAACTCTGGGGTCTCGACCTGATACAATGCTAATAGACACTTCATGCAATCTGATGACCTCATCAAGATATAGCTCAGCTATCTTCTTTATCGAATACCCAATCTTAAATGGCACAAAGTGAGCACACTTAATCAATCTATCGACTATCACCCAAACAGAATCGTGCCCACAGGGAGATTTTGGTAGGCTGGTGATGAAATCCATCGAAATATTCTCCCACTTCCACTGTGGAATAGCGAGCGTTATCAGTTTACCACCAGGCCTTCTATGATCAGCCTTAACACATTGGCATGCATAGCATTCTGACAAAAACTTTGTTATATCATTCTTCATTCCTAACCACCAAACAATTTGCTTTAGATCTTTATACATTTTGGTGGAACCGAAATGGTAGGAAACACTGGAACCATGAGCTTTGTTACAAATCTTAGCCCGAATATCACCAAAGGCAGGAATACAAAATCTACCTCGATAACCTCAGGGTTTTTAACTCATCCAAAGAAAAATCAGGTAGCTCTCCCTTCTCAGTTCTATTACAAAGGTGTAGTAAATCAAGATCGTCTTTTTGATGAAGCCTCGTGAGTGAAATCCATGAAGGCTCTGCAACTTCCAACCTACTAGGCAGACCATCATTCCCAATAGCAATATCCATTAAGCAAAATTCATCCACCAGGGAATCCACAGAGAGGTTAAAGATCTTAGTTTCCTTCCTACTCAAGGCATCGGCTACAACATCAGCTTGCTTGGGTAATACACAATCTCAACATCATAGTCAGCTACGTATTCCAATCATCGACGCTGACGCGAGCTCAATTTTTTCCCAGTGAAGACATACTTCAACCTCTTATAATCCGAATAAATATTACATTGCACGCCATAAAATAGGTATCTCCACAAATTTAGGGCATGTATCACCATCGCAAATTATAGATCGTTCCTAGGGTAATTCCTTTCATGAATCTTCAACTGTCTAGACCCATGCATAATCAGTTTTCCTTCTTACGTCAGCACGCAACCAAGTCCTACGTGTGATGCGTCCACATAAACACCATAGTCTATACCTTCCATAGTCAAAGTAAACACCGGAGCAGTGCATAACTCTTCTTTAATTCCTGAAAAGCTTCCTCACACTCAACGCCCCAAACAAAAACTACGTTCACCTGCGTCAGTTTAGTCAGTTGCACAGACAACGTAGAGGAACCCTCCACAAACCTCTTATAATATCCAGCCAACCCTAGGAAGCTATCAATCACCTTGGGTGTGGTAGGCCTAGCCCAATCCATAACAGTAGCTATCTTATCAGGGTCAATCTAAAATTCTGGCTTTATTAACAACATGACCCAAGAAAGAAACCTGAGGCAACAAACATTCACACCTGCTCAACCTAGAAAATAACTTGAGGTCCCTCAAAGCAGGCAACACTAAAGACAATGATGGGCATGCTCCCCAGTATTACGAAAATACACCAAAACATTGTCTATAAATACAATCACAAAACGGTTCCGATCTAGGACGAACTCTACGCCCCTCAAAGGAGGAAGACCAGGAAGATTAGCTAGGAAAATATCTAAACACTCATGCACCATAGAAATCTCCTCTAAACGCAGCAAACGAACCTTGGTTTCCAAAACTGAAACCAAATAAGCAAAACATCAGAATCTAAAAGCTTCTGAACACATACCGTAGAAATAACTAGAGAAGCCTGACGCGGATAACCATAAACACTCCTGGGTTGACCGCCATCCATCTTGAAGTCCAAGCGCTTAACCTTGTACTGGATAATAGAGTCATGCCTAGACAACCAGTACATGCCCAAGATCACATCAAAATCTTCCAGGCCTATCACCTTTAAATCAACAATCACTAGAAAATCACCTAACAGAATCGAACATCTCTGAATACCTTGGTCTGATACCATAAAATCACCAGAAGGAACTTGACACAAAACACGTCACCAACCCGAACGAGGGTCAAACCATGACGCTCTACAAAAGCCCTAGCCACGAACGGGTGGGTAGCGATAGAATCAAAAGGAACACGCGCCCAATGGTTCTTTACCTTAATCTACTAATAAAATTGTATATCTAACTTATTCGAACAACAACAAAACCAGGATTTATTTTAAAACTAGTTAGAACCTAACCCGAGATCACTTGGGTTGAAGACTGAGTTTATTCTTCGGTCGCCGCGATCATTTTACCTTTTCCTTTGTCCTGGTTTGGCGGCGGCGGCAGAGCCTGAGGAGGGGCAGGCTGTAGTGGGGACTGAGCCTGGGGACACAAAGACTTCAGGTGTCCCTTCTGCCCGCACTGGTAACAAGTCCTTTCTTTCATCCAGCAATGACTCATATCATATCCCTTCTTTGAATAGAACGTGCACACCAGATCTCTTTTGGGTGCTCCTTGGATTGCGAGCACCCGCTGCTTCTTCTTAGTGGCACTTCTCTTGAAACACCTTTCGTAAGGATGGCCGGATCGGCCATAGAAGCTACAAATTTCACCACCTTTCTTTTTCAAAGAAGGGTCGGATGCCCTAAAGCTTCTATCCTCAACACATTTCCTCTTCTCTTTCCTCGGTATCATACCACGATCCTTAGCATATCCAAAGGTCTCAACTTCAAGAGAAACTTCTACTGTCCTCGCATTAGTCTCGAACTGGTAATTATTGGCAAATTGTTGAATATCATTTTGGCGACCGCCAAAGAAACCTTTAACCCTGCACTCCTCAGCAGCTCTCAACTCAGAAGCAAACTTATTAAATTTAATGATCTCACTCTCATACCCAATCACAATGGGGGTTTGCTCACCAGGATGCCGTCCTAATGTGGCAGCCAACAATGCCTGCAACTGTGCTTGCATTGCTACGATTTGACCTGCCATGGTCTCCATGCTCTGGCGCAGTTCTACAATCACTGCCTCTCCATACGCACCTGACAACTCACCCTCAGACTAGGGAGTCGACCTGGTCGTAATGTGCTCATGCGACATTCTAAAAAAAAATACATAAACACCTCATTAAAACTCTAGTTAAACTAGGACAACACCACCTAGTTCAGACCATACTTGCTTATGCTGCAACTTGCTCGAGGATTTTATAATGATGATATGTCTTACTCAGGATGATATCCTATCATCCTATTGAATCATGTGCCTATAATATTAATGCATGAATTCTTTATTCTTATTTAAAATCATGTGTGTACATATGTCATCATGTAAATCTTTAGTTTGGCATGTTGTGCTTATGTTATGTTATGATATGTATGCAGTGTTATGCATCCTAAAAAGGCCTTAATGCATGTTATGAGCGGCATACACATGAAATGTTATGCATCCCATACTACATAACATTGCATGCAACAAAAAAAAAGAAAACGTGTTAATGGGCATTTATGTGGTGAGGTTATGTATCCCATACTACATAACTCTCACATGTTGCCACCTATGGTGGATCCATATACAAACACATATTATGCATCCCATACTACATAATATGCCCCGTATACTTCTAATCATGCTTATGAGTGTAGTGTTCATGCTTCAGCCAAGACGTACTGATGACACATCGGTGTGTATATGATATGACACTAAACAACTAACACTAACAAGGGAAGGTTGCCCGACCAATTGGCAAGGAACCTCCCTTTGATACCAACTGTCACAACCTGCATTTTCCCAACAATTAAATTATATTAGAGTATGGAAAAATATGCGTCGTGATGCCACGCCGTGCAGGGGATAACTGCAGACACTCAGGCAAGACTCCAAACTCGACAGTTTAAAAGGAGAACATATGTTGTTATGATTGAAAATCAGTTTAAGTTAAGAAGATAGCTGTATCCCTCGGCTTATTGGATCAACTAGTCCATGATTTAACATATAATTATACGCTTGCGGAAGATACTTGTTTAAATTGACTTTAACACCCTACATGAGTATAAATTTCCCAGAGGAATAACTCATGCTATGCAACTCTGGATTTATAATAAGTATAGGAAAAAGTCTTTATGCTAAACAAAAAATAGTGACTTAGTTTTGAAAAAGATCGCATGTATGCTTTACTAATAGTAGAGTTTTATAGGTTATAAATATCTAACATGTAATCCTAGCAATCATTCATCCCAGAGAGCAAGTAATCTGAATCAAGCATAAAGAAGACATCAACAGCTTGCAAGTGTCAAAAATCAGCATTCTTGTGGGTGTCAATAACCTGACACGAACCCACAGTACAAAGTATGTCTGAACTAGGAAAGAAAATTAAATAACAAACTACCTTGCTACGGCGAGGTGGAAAAGCCACAGCCAAAACTATCGCTCAAAGAGTCTAAAAATGAGCTCCACTACCTGCTACTGCTCTGAACCCGAGGCATTCCAAAAACAGAACACCTTAGCAAGAAGATACAAATGGTGGCAGAAAAATAAGCCAAAATAAACAAGGGTCAAAAGGGGTACCAACCCAAGACCAAATGCGCTGAAGTAAGGTACATAAATAAAACTCAAGAAATAAATCAGAAGAAAAGAACTTACGTGAATCGTCACATGCAACAAATCATGCCGGATACCCAAAGCAAGGGGAGAGCATGATTAAATCATAAGAAAAAACAATCCAAAATTTTATTAGCCACTTATGGTCAACTCTACCCATAAACACAGGCAGGGTGGTCACTTCTCTAGATACACCCCTCACAGATGTTAAAATCCATCTAACTACGGGGGAGACTTACACACTCCACCAATCACCGCAGATGCCCAAAACCTAGTAGAGTTCTACGAGGTACTAATAAAGAAAACAAACCTTGGGGTCGGTGGATTTGCCAACTAACACCTGTAATAAAGAAACACCATTAAATAAATCTCAAGACTTGGCACATCGAATTCTACTCGACATTCCCAGATTAAGGACACGGTTGATCAACCTTTAGAAATAATTTACCATCCTAGATAAACTCTAATGCGTCCCTTTACAATGGTTAGGGACGATTAAATCTAACGATATAACATCTCATTCATCACTACAACGCTACAAGGTTAAGTTTTCTCTTCATGACAAGAACTCATAAATTTGAGTAAACTTTAAATAAGAGTTATACATTTCTATAACTTGGAAAGATGGAAAATAACGCAATAAAAATTAAAGAACAAAAGCTTATTCGTTACCATCAAATCGGAAAAGGAGAAAAGAGGGTAAACCACCACTTGCCTAGGTTTTACCGGAGAATATCCCCA
The DNA here is from genome assembly GCA_039513925.1 of Platanthera zijinensis. NCBI lineage: Eukaryota > Viridiplantae > Streptophyta > Magnoliopsida > Asparagales > Orchidaceae > Platanthera > Platanthera zijinensis. The sequence goes on along the minus strand of CM077090.1, from coordinate 52,028,154 downwards.
AATCGCACCTCGACATAGATTGGGACCAAGGAAGATGAGAGAAATCGAAATCTAACAAGAATGGCAAAAAATAGGAGTTAGGGCTGAAAACCCTAGCGAGAAAAATCAAGGAATGGGGAAGATTTTACCACGATGACGAAGCCCTCGCCGAGAGCTTTCCAGATCTATACTCGGTCGAATATTTGGAGCATCGGAGCATCGTCGACGGCCACCAGAAGATTCACGAAAATATTTTTCTCTCTCGCTCACGCCGCTCTGGTTCGGGAGGAAATCGTAGAAGATGAAGTTTGGTTCTAAAACCTAAGTCTAAGAATATATATATATACAAGTGACAGACACGGGCCTTCGACCCTGGGGGAATTCGGCGGGGATGCGACAATCGGCGGGGTGCGACATTCGGCGGGGTGTGGCATTCGTCGGGATGCGATATTCGCCGGTGGTGCGACATTTGTCGTGGGGACGACATTTGTCGTGGGCGGCGACATTTGTCGTGGGCGGCGACATTTGTCGAGAGCGGCGACATTTGTCGTGGGCGGCAACATTTATCGTGGACAGTACCCGCCCCTATGGGCTTGCGCGACAGTACCTGACCAATGACGGTGGGCTCCGCCCGCTCCCGGCGGGATCCGCCCGCTCCGCAACATATACATATGTGTACTCAAAATGATCGTAAAAAAAAATAAATCAAGAATATGATTTTTATTTTGTAAAACAAATTATATTTTAACGTTAAAACATTAATTTTTCTCTTCTCATTCCTAGCTAGAGACAATAGGTTTAGGGTATCTAGTGTTTTTATTTTTTGTATTTTAATATTGTAAAGTTGTGTAATTACCTAAAAGGATATTGTCTTTATAATATACTAATATAAAGTTTTGTATAATTAGGTAATTATGAATACAACTATAAAAGCAATATCGGGACATCAGGCAATGTTTCATCAAAAAGTAGTTTTCGTATATTAGTAGAGATATATATGTTTATAAAAAGTTTTGTCAAAAAAAGGTTATTACGAGCGATTTCGCGGGAACAAAACATAGAGATATAGTATGGCTCCAAATAGAAAAATGCCAAACATGAACGTTGTAGATCTCGTCGAGACGAACAAATTTTATGTTGACCATTATTTTGTACAACACCGTTTTGACCCTCAAAATTGTGCCCGAACTCAGACTTTACAGAACTACTCGAGATGGAGGGGTTTACTCGAGATGGAGACTCGAGATGGAGGGGTTTACTCGAGACCGAGACTTTGGGAACTCGAGATAATCATAGTAACTCGAGATAATAGGCATATAACTCGAGTGGATCAGATTTATTCGAGGTAATAGGCATAGAACTCGAGAGAATCAATCGAACAGGCTATTTATGAGCGGTTTCAGAAAAATCGAAAATAAAGGTCTAAGATGGCTTCAAATCGAAAAGTGTCCAACATAAAAGTTGTATATCTCGTCGATACGAACAAATTTTATGTTAACCATGTTTCCATATGACATCGTGTTGACCCTTAAAATGACGCCCGAACGCAGACTGAATAGAACAACTAGAGTGGAATAGGTCTACTCAAGATGGAGAGGTTTACTCGAGATGGAGACTCTGGGCGCTCAAGACAACCAATCCAACTAGAGAAAATAGGTGCAGAACTCGAGAAAATAAAATGGGCTTTATAAAAATAAACAGAAGGGCACTCAAGATGATGAAATCGAGTACTCGAGAGGATAATAAAAAAAAGATCTCGAGAGAAAAAAAAAAGGCAGATCTCGAGAGAAATCAGATCACTCGAGAGCCAAGGCTGAAACACGAGTTCAAAATGGAAGCTCATACGCGCGCCAAATTAAACGAAACTCCAATCATAGGCGATCACTGACATATGATTCCAATGGCGGAGCCAAAACCTAAATCCGACGAGTCATTCCCGAGATATTAATTTTCAAAGTAGACAATGAACATAAATTATTCAAAACTACAATCGCGCGCCGAGACTCCAAAAATTCTCGGATTGTGAAGAATCTTGACGAGCAAGTCCAAAATTATTCAACTTAAATCTCAAATGCAAAATTTCCAATAACATCAAGAATTTGGCTGACTCGGCCGCACAGACGCGAAATTGCCTTAACGACGATGCGTTGTCAACTCGACGTTAAAAGTAACGCCACGACGTCATAAATACGACGATACCAAATCAAATAAAATCATCGAAAAATCGGGAGCGTTACAGTCATGCCTATTGGAAGGGAGGATTACCTTTTAAAAGGTAGTCTGAGGCATAATAGGAGTCTTGCCTTTCCCTTTGGAATGGGAAGCTCTATAGTTCCACTTGTACCCCAAACCTCTCTTATCCTTTTGAGAGGTGAAAGAGTCAATCAGTGGCAAAACTTTTTTGGGCTTAGAGAATTCAACCATAAGTTTTCTCTCCTTGAGGAGCTTCTCTTCAAGATCCATGATGATCTTGTTCTTCTGGTTAATAGTGTCAATTTGGATAACTGAGATTGTCTTCAACTGACTAACTTCCCTCCTCATCTATGCTAGCAAAGGTGATGACTCAGATTATAGGGAAGTAGCTTGCTGAAGAGAGACAATCTCTTTAGCTTGTCTTTTAACAAGCCTCTTGCTCTTCTTTAGAGCCTACAAAATAGCTCCATACTTGTCAATCCATTGATTGACATCATCATCAGATTTTGATCCATCATCCCCACTGGATGAAGTGGATGCTTTAGATTCTTAGCCAGACTCATTGATAGAGGGAGAGTTATGGATAGAGTGTACCTAATTAGAAAAAGAATTGTCCTGATTGTCTTCAGTTAGGGCCATGAGGCTGAACTCATTATCCTCTTCAAATTCATTGTCAAGAGAAGACAATGGAGCTCTTATGCCTGATGAAGCAGCTGGATGATCAGCCTCTACTGCAATGAACATGAGACCAATGTAGGACTCTTCTTCCTCTGATTTTGAAGACTCAGAATCACTATCTGACAGATTAATTTTCTTCTTGGCCAAGAAGCTCTTTTCAGCCTTCTTGTCCTTGTAATGTTTTTTTTACCCTCAAACTTCATGTGCTCCTTCCTCTTAATTTGACTGTCAGCAATGACATGTCAACTCTTGTTGCAACAGTAACAAATAATAATTGTCTTAATATGTTTGTTCTGCTTAGAGTCATACCTTTTACCGGAGGGGTATTTTCTGGACTTTTCCAGGATGGAATAAGGCTTCCTTGAGGTGGAGCTTGAAGAGCCCATGTTCTTCCATTGTCTTCTTCTACTCAACATTTTATTGAACTATTTGGAGAACAAGGTGAGTTTTCCATCTGACAGCTCATTTCTTGAGGAGCTGGGATCTGAGCACTCTGACACTTCAGATCTTCTTGGTGGAGAGGGAGTCTTTTCCCTACTCCTTATGGTGTCTTCAGCTCTGAAGGCCACCGCCTTCTCTCTATTGAGAGTCCTGACATCTTCTTTTGCCATTCTAGAGTTCAGATGCATATCATGTGATAGCAGCTTCCCAAATAGGTTTTGAGGCATTGTGTTGGCCAAGTTAACAACCTCTCTAATGACACAGATCTTGATATCTCATTCCTTATTGTGAGATCTCAAGAACTTGTCATTCAGTTCATAGTTTGTGAATTGTCTGTCATAGGTGATTAGACTGTTCACTATCATGAACAACTTCTCATAGCAGTCAGCTATGGAATCTTTCTTGCCTTCCTTGAAGGCCTCATACTACTGATTCAGGAGGGATTTCCTGTCATCCCTTACCTCCTCCGTCCCTTCCATATATACAATAAGAGAATCCCACATCTCTTTAGTTGTTCTGTAGTGGACCAAGTTCTGAAATATAAAATCATCTATAGCACAAACAATAATGTTTTGGGCCCTTTTATCTATAGTTGTCAGAATGACTTCATCCTTGGTCATCTCAGTAAATTTCTTTAGTGTCTGGATGTTGGCATCTATAGCAAAGACTTTATGGAAATGAAGGGTCCCTCTTGAATTGTTATGAATATTCTAGGGGTAAGGCTTCTCTGAATAACCTCACCCTTTTCCTTCCAGATTCCCAAGTTCTATTTCCTATATTTAGGAAGTTCCATAGAGCTCAACTCCTTATAGTTCTCAAATGAACCCATGGAGATAATCAACAGCTACTCTTGGAGATCTGTTCAGACTGTTAAGTCCATTTTGAATAACCTAGCTCTGATACCACTTGAAAGTCTTTTTTCAAGAGTATCTACACACCTAGAGGGGAGTGAATAGGTTTTCAAGTCTTTTTTGAGGTCTTTTGACTTTGGTTGAGTTGTGTGTTAGATTTAAAAGTTAGCTTTCAAGAGACACAACAAGAAACCAAAATTTATAGTGGCTCCCCTATCTAGGATACATCCACTTTCCCCCTTCAACTATCTAGTAGTGAGCTAGATTCAGTTATCTTCTCCTTTATCTTGGCTCCTTAATCTTACACCTCATATCCCACAAGATCCTACACCTCAGAGTGAATCACACTCTTATAACTCAGAGTAAAACAACTCCTACCTCAGGCTGAACAACCCTACACTCAGAGATATCAGATCTCCTACCTCAGATCTACACAGAGATCCAACCTCAGGCTAAAAGGCCCTACCTCAGATCCTAAACAGGATCCTACAACTCAGAGACTTAACTCCTACACTCATCCTTTATACTACTGGCTTAGACCTCAGATCAACAGATGATCTTACATATTGATTAATGTTTGATGATGATTGAATCCAGAGAAATAGTTCTCTGAGTCTCCTTTTTGAACTGAGAAAACCCAGTCCTACCTTCTTCACAGCACCAAGACTATTGATATTTAGATTATTTCAGCTTGTGTTGAGAAGACAATTACAGAGCTTTGTTTCTTCGGGCCTTTGATTTAACATTGTAGTGTGCAGTATCCTTGAAGATGAGCAGTATTTTTTGAATGCTCTGCTAATTCTTCTCTTTTAGAAAGTGAGTTTTCAATACTTGATGTAGAAGACTTAGTGATTTTCAGTTCTTGATTTCTTCAAACATCCAACTTCTATTTCTGTTTCACAGACCTTCTGTAAATCCGAGTGTGTAGGATTTACTCCCTTGATTGAGAAGAAGACTCTTGCAAAAAGAACTCTTTTGAATTTATCTGTAAAGGTCCTTTTATGTCCCGCCATCAAACGACTCTTTTCTCTGTATGGGCAAGCCGAAATGGAAAGTTGTAAAGTACCTTTAGCTTTAATTACTATACCAAAGGAATTCGACGTCATTTGTCTTCTAGCGCACAGGTCTGACAATATTTGAATTATGGATGACGACAGCATGACAATGCTTATGGACTTAACAGTTTTCAGTCATAGGCATTGAGTGCAGTCATGTGACTCAGCGCAAAAACACTTGGAAGAAAATTTTCTTCTTGAGGCGTTGAGTGATCCTTCATCACTCAATGCATTTGACTTGTACAACCTAACTGATAAGGCGTTGAGTGAGACTTCATCAAACAACGCTTTTGGAGTTGGTAGAATTCTTCTAGTTAAAGTCATTGAGTGAAGCGTCTACACTCAACGCATCTGTACTTTGCTGAATTTCTGATAAGGCATTGAGTGATCCTTCTTCACTCAACGCTTCTGTACTTAGACAGATTTTCTTTTGAGTAGGCGTTGAGTGAACTGCCTTCACTCAATGCTTCTGTACTTGGTCAGTTTTCAATTCAGCAAGATTGGTCCTTTGAATGCTTGATCTCATGTTAATGCTTCATGACTTCTAGCGTTGAGTGAAGTGTATTCACTCAACGCTTCTAGACTTTGTCTGTTTTCTGCTTTTCGAGTATCCAGTCTTGAGTACAACTAGCACCGTGACCTAGAAAACCTATCTAATCAAGTAACAGTAGACAACCTGCATATGTTTAACTTTGAACATATATATCAGATACAAACATGTCTATACCATTGACTTGTAGGCCTTCTTCAAATCTGAGACATTGTGATAAATGGACCCAACAACCACTACATAAAAACGACTTATGCCATGACAATTCCCAACGAGCATGGGGGTATAACATCCAATAATCCTTCACTTTACACAATCTCTTGCGAACGAAGGTGTTTCTCGCCATGCGTGACCATCCCTCTCTCTAAGGGACAAGGCCTCTTGCTCTAAACTTCGGGGACTAGTCTTAATATTGCAGCTACCATCGAGGTCATAGGCATAGGACATAAGATTGTTCGCGATTGAAGGCAGAGATCGAAAGACTTATTCACCAGGGATTTCTTGAAGAATTTCTACAGCGCATGGGCCCTAGACTTGTCAGGCCAGAATGAACCAGCTGGGACACAATCCCCAACGTGACTATTCTGGAGGAAGATTTGTTCTCCGCCAGCAAAACACCCAAGAATCCTAACAAGCTTAGTTGCATCTTATGTTTTCAGTGCTTATGTACACGAACAACAATCATCACTTTCAATATAGCTGGATGTTGCATGATCCTCTTTATAGAGTGTTCGGATCTCCGTAAAGGAGACTCTAGCCATTACATTATAGACTGTTCGGATCTCCACAAAGTAGACTCCGTCCTTTTACTTTACAGAGTATTTTTATCTCCGTAAAATAGACTCCAACCATTACTTTACGGAGTGTTCGGATCTTCGTAAAGGAGACTCCAACCTTCACTTTACAGAGTGTTCAGATCTACGCAAAGGAGACTGCAGTCTTTACTTTACAGAGTGTTTGAAACTCCATAAAGGAGACTTCGGTATTTAACTTACAGAGTGTTCGGATCTCCGCGAAGGAGACTCCGACCTTTACTTTATAGAGTGTTCAGATCTCCACAAAGGAGACTCCAGCCTTTACTTTACAGGGTATTCGAATCTCCGCAAAGGAGACTCTAGCCATTACTTTACAGAGTGTTTTGATCTCCTCAACGAAGACTTCGACCATTACTTTACAGAGTGTTCGGATCTCCATAAAGTAGACTTCGACCTTTACTTTACAGAGTGTCCGGATCTACGCAAAGGAGAATCTGACCTTTTCTTTACAAAGTGTGCAGATCTCTACAAAGGAGACTACGACCTTTACTTTATAGTGTTCGGATCTCCACAAAGGAGACTTCGGCCATTACTTTACAGAGTGTTCGGATCTTCGCAAAGGAGACTCTGACCTTTACTTTACATAGTGTTACAATCTCCCTAAAGGAGGGCCTCTTCGGTTTGAAGGCCTGCCATTCGTCGTATCCCTAGGACCATGTCCCTGCTGCCTCCCATTGTCAGTGATCGATAGTCTGCCCTTCTCCCATAGTAGATTGCGGCACCGCCACGGCCTGCACCCTCGCAATTGCCCAGGTTTAAAGGTCCACCTTTCATCATCTCTCTGACATCCCTGCGGACTCCCACTGCCAGTGATCCAATATCTTCCCTTCTCCCACAATAGGTTGAGGTACCTCCAGGGTATGATCCCCTCATGGTCTCCTAGGTTTGAAGGTCTGCCCTTCACCAACATACACTAAGAAACATCCCTCAGACTGGTGAGCCCGACATCGCATTGCCTGGATGGAAGCGTTCTCCCTTCACCCTGGTAGTAGGTTGCGCAACCATCTCGGTCTCATCCTCCAACTATCAACCTCAAAAGAGTACCTCAAATTTTCCCTCGCAAAGATAGCAGAGCCAACGTTACAAACTTCTCAAGAAGAACTCAAACCCACAGTGGGACAATCATTCCAAAGGAAGACAAAACGCACAAAATTGCTATAACAAAATAAGATGACAAAGTAAAATCACAAATACGCATCAAATGCAACACAAGTACAACCAAAGTAAGAAATAACAAAGCTGGAGTCTAATATTCATCAACGATGAACTCAACACACTCGTCCTTAGAAAGGTTATCAGAACCGAGATCAACAACAATGCACTCACGCCTGCAAAATACCATCTACCCTTCACCCAGGTAGTAGTCTGGGTGTCGCCTGGACCACACCCTCCAACCACCGATGTCAAAGAAGCAGAACAAATTTGCTCACATAGGAAGACATTTAAAACATCACAAATACTCAACTACCATCGCCAGTAAATGCACAAAACTAAAGAAGTTATCAAGCAATCAAGAAATGTATATAGAACAACCAAAACACTGCAAACAACGCACAAAGCAACTACATAATGCAGATGTTCAAAAGAATAACAAGGGCATAGTTACGCCTCATCAACATCAACATCATAGCCCTCACTCTCATCTTAAGAAAGGTCTCCAATACTGAATTCGAATACGCCACAATGATGCGTTCACACCGTAATGAGGAAGATCTTCACCTCCAATCTTGCAGGTATCTCATATTGTGCCCCTCCCAGCATCAACGTGCTCCACAATTGATAAGCATCACCACTACAACAACCTCCCATTCAAGCAACGTCCTACAACCTAGTAGGTCATAAATTCTCTCGAATCTTTGCAAATGTAAAGCAGCAAATGCGCACAATGCGCCACACACACCGCGTCTGTTACACCCGCACACACATTGTGTCTAGTGTACGCTTCACAAATGCCACACCAATTGTGAACGTCACTCCTAGCATGCAAAGCGACCCTTCTATGTTTCACCCTTTATTCCTCTCAGGCATTTTATCATGCAAGCACTACCGCAAAACACCACGTGTCTGACCAAATTATCAAGCAAAAGTCCCCTTCCTCCAATTCACTCTAGACTACGGGGACTTGGGGGGGCAAATGATGAGGTCCCCCTTTGAGGCGCTAGATGCACCCCATAAAGGAGGTGCGAGTATCCGAAAGTCTCCAGTACCGACGTAACCTTCCGAGGGGTAACCGCAGCGCCAACTTTCATCGTCGTTGCCTCTGAGCGCCTCCTTGCCAACACCCCGGAGCGCCTGACCCTCCGGATGCCCAGCCTGGGAGGTGTCTTTTAAGTGATAAATATATATATATATATAAAGAAAAATCAAAGCACATAAATAATAAGAATCACAATCACAGATGACACAAGGATTTTTATAGTAGTTCCCCAATAAACCTGGGTACGTCTACTCTTCAACCACCTTGGTAGGTATCAACTATAGGTTTTTGATCAGGTGCCCTACCACCAGAAGATCTATCTTCAAGGGAGATCTAGAAACCCTTTGAGCTTTTGATCAGGTGCCCAAAAACAAATCTTAAGTCTTTTGATCAGGTGACTTATGAACAAAGAGATAACTTTTGAAGGGAGTTAAAAACCTTGTACACAGTTTAAGAAATAAACTAAAAGATGATGATGTCTTCTCTTTCAAATATCTCTGAGAAGACTGGTTGATGTTGAAGCAAAAAAACTCCCCCTGATTTGTGTAGAGATTATGATCAGGAGAGGGAGACTTTTCTTCAGGGTGTAGGCCTTCTTGAAAGCTTCACTGTCCAGTATATGTTTCTGAGAGATATGAAGTTGGATCTCAGAATGAGGATTTGTTGCTAGAAGAAGCTTGAAGCAGAATATTTGTATATCTAAAAATTGTCTGAATTTTGTAACCTTGTAAACCTAAGGCAACAAACTTTTGAGAATATAAATAGAATGCTGAGAAGAATTGAAATATTTGAATTCATTTATTTTGAAACAGCTGAAGCATTCCTTGAGAATTGTAACTGTCTTGGAAATTGATTAGAATAAAACTCTGTGATTAAATCCATATTTAAGGCTGCCTTAAACGGCTATATTCATTAAGAATATTTAAGCAATAAATATCAGAGTTTTGTAACTGTCAGTTATTAAGCCATTTAAAGTCATTCTTCTTGAAATTAAGCCTTTGAAATCATTCTGTCCTTAGAATATAAAACTGCCTGAACACTACAAAAAAATCATCGAACACAGCAAGGAGATCATCGAACAGAGCCTGGAGTTCATCGAACTGAGCCTAGAGTTTGTTGAGCTGAGCTGTTGAGTTGTGATCAGCATTCGTCGAACGGAGCCTAAAGTTCGTCGAGCTAAATTCAGAGTTAGAACTCTGAGTTCGTCGAACTAAGCTCGACGTTCATCGAACAGAGCTAAGCTTTCATCGAATAGAATTCTGCATTCGTCAAACTGCATTTCTCTGGAATTCTTTTGAAGAGAACACCCTGGAAATAAACCTATGACCCTAGACTATACACATTGGGTCAAACTAATCATCCTAAATAAATGATAGTGATCCTAGCCCAAATAAGTAATAGGGTTCCAACAATCTCCCCCTATTTGGGTGAGGATACTATCTAAAGATAAAAACACAAAGCAGAAAATATCTAGCAGAAATAAAACTTTCAGCAAATATATAGAAAGTGCTTTGAGAGTTCAAAAACAATAACACAGTTTAAAACAAAAAATAAGAAATCAAGAGTCTTTCTTAGGAGTTTTAGAGGGAGAATCTGAAGAATATTTGGTGAAGACTAGCTTTTTGTTTGGATCTTCAGCTTCCCTTTGAATCATCTTTAAATCCTGAGAGCCAATAATCTTCAGAGAGGTGGCTCTGGGAACTACTTCTTCAGGATACAGACTTATGTACTTGTCCACATTGAACAAGTTGTTCTTTGAATATCTATCAAGCTCCTTTTGCCTATATGAGGACATGGTGGTGAACTGTGAAGTGCCCTTACCTTCTGCTCTAACTTTCTTAATCTGTGAAAGAGCAACCAGCTCTTTAAACCTTGATATTCTGAAATCTGGATCCATCTTTAGATCATATACTGGTAAAGGTGGCCTTTTTTGGCCTGATTGCTGTTGTTGACTGCTTTGACTTGATTGTTATTACTGGCTGCTATGAGAATCTGACCTTGAAGGTCTATCCTCTCTGTCCTGAGAAGATCTAGATTTATGATGAGAAGTAGGCTTTTGAGAAGAAGAAATATTAGCAGCTGAACCTGCTGGAAGATGAGGAGGAGGAGGAGGTCCTCTCCAAGACGTTGGTGGAGACTGATATCTCAACTTTTTTCTATTCTTCTGCTCATTCTTGGAGTACCTCATCCAGTATGGAAGATCTGGAGTTAGAGGTATCCCATGTAGAATGTAGTATAAAATATCTGCTCTAGAAGAAGGTTGAGGAGTAACCTTTACTGGAGCCTTTTTCTTCTTTCTTTTCTTAGACCCAGAAGATTCTTAATCATTAAACTCTACATCATCATTAGAATCTTCCTTTGGTTGATCATATAAACTATCAATCTATTTAAATAAATCATTTTGATCAACAGACTGAGCCTCTGGCTGTACAGTTACAATTTCTTCTTCCAACTCCATATCTTCATTAAGAAGATCATCAAAGTTTGGCATAGGGGATTCATCCAATGCAAAATAAGGAGGTGAACAAGCCTCCTCCATAATATATATTATATTATCAGCTATTTCAGTCTCTAAGACTGGATTATTACTGGTAGAAAAATCTTTAAGGTTGTTCCTTAGCTGTTTTAAATTGAAAGATCAACATGGGCAGTATAACATACTATAGCTCTGGTTCTGCTGTCAAAAACTGGAAAATGACTATGCAGAGTATCAAAATTAGATAATAAAGAATGTAAGTTGACTGTGGGATGAATAAACACATCACCAACAATAACAACTTCTGGTTTTGCTACTTCTGTTGCTTCTTCATCTGAAATATCTGCAATCATTTCTATATCTTGTAATTGAACAAAAACTGTTGCTGCTGCTATAACTACTGGGAGTGGAACTGCAGTATTGTTTGTATCTTCTTCATGAAACATGTCCCCCTTCCTAGATCCTGGGAGATCTGAATCTAGGCCCCCGGAAGAAGGGACAAAATTGGAGGAGGCAATCTGAGAAGATAGTGCAGAGATAGTAGCAACAAGAGGAGCCACTGCTTCATCTATCAGTTTCTTGAGAGTGGGAGTGATGAATTCAAGAAGACTACAAGCAATGGAGGAGAAATCCAAATACATAAACTCAGGTGGAGCCTTAGTAGATATAGAGGATGGAATGGAAGTAGATGGTTGAGAACTGTTGACACAGTTTTGACATAAGAAGGAAGTCTGTGGTACAGATTGAAGATTGATGACTGGAGGAGTGTCATCAGGGATAATCTCCTGGAAAGGTGTTTGAGGAGGAGATGAAGATATATGATGTGGAGACAATTGTTTAGGAGATGAATGAGGTGGAGTTGAATTAAAAAGAGAAAAGTGAGGTGGAGATGAAAGAAGTGGAGATGATATAGGTGACTGAGGAATTGGGGAAAGAGTGTGGAAAGATATGGATGGAACGTCTTCAAACAAGGTAGGTTGTTGAGAAGGTGAAGATGGCTGCCTAGGAGAATGGTGATAATATGGTAGAGGAGAAGAAATAGGAGGAGCTGGAGCCTCTTCTGGGGTTGTGAGAGTGGTTGAAACAGCTCTTGTGCTTTCAGAAGTATTCTTAGAAGAGGTAGCTATGGATAGCTTAGGGATTACCCTCTCCCATCTTCAAAAGAGGGTAGAGGTTAGCCTCTTAGAAGCATTGATAAAAATGGTCTGAGAGACCAAAAGTTCTGGACACTTTGCCTGTAAGAAAATCCCCAGGATTCTGCCATAACCTCCAGATTTATTGGTCATCTTCTTCTTAATAGAATCAAAAAGAATTGATCCCTGATTCACAGACTTTTGATTAACCAAGGCACACATCAAAAGAAACTGGTGCCTGGTTACATAATCATGGGCAGAATGTTTGCCCAACAGAATCTTACAACCAATATCAGCTAAGAATTTATACTCTATTGAAAATTCTTTTTAAGTAAATAGTTAGGGTTTCCTTATGAATGACCTAACCTATCTAGCATTTCATCAAATTCAGTACTAGATAACTCAATGTCATCTTCCCCATTAACAAAACCGAAAACTTCAGAAAGAATTTCAGGAGTTAGAGGAACCTGATTTCTTGAAATAGATCGAATAATATTTGGGGTATCTTGAATCTTGGTTGTATGAACCCATTCTTTGATCTCGACCATTGGAAGTTTGATCCTTATAATCATAAAATACTGCAAATTCTGAGCCTCAAATAATTTCAGTATGTCCTGGAAGATATGATCATAATGACTAAATGATTCAATGTCTATGTCGAAGCCTGCATCGATCAAGTGCAAGGGAAATGGGAAATACGCGGGATAGAGTTTGATGAAAACCTAATTATAAGTTTTCAGAAGTCGAAAAGGCGAACTCTGTCCGATGAAAAGCAAAACATCAAACTCTGTTTGATGAAAAATTCTCAAAAGAAATACATTTCGTCGATCTCCAGTCGACGAAAGTTTTGCGAAAGAAAATACATTTCGTCGAGCTCCGTTTGACGAAAAGTACTTGAAACTAAAACGTCAAACTCCGTTCGACAAAAGTTCACAAAGAAAGTTCGTCGATCTCCATTCAACGAACATTTCACGAAAAGTTCACAGTTTGTCGATCTCCATTCGACGAAAGGTGTCCAATTCGTCGATCTAAAAACAAAAATCAAATTAATTACTGTCCATTTATCATTTCTAACTGATTTAAGAAGAAAATGTGCTTCTTTTCATCTAAAGGTTTAGTGAAAATATCGGCACTTTGAAAATCAGTAGAAATGAAAACAAGATTAATTTTATTTTTGTCTACATTATCTCTTAGAAAATGATGCCTTATTTTTATATGCTTAGTCGTACTATAAAGGACTGGATTCTGTGCAATTGATATTGCACTGGTATTATCACAAAATATTGTTGAATTATTTAAGTTATAACCATAATCTAGAAGCTGATTTTGAATTCACAAAATCTGTGAATAACAACTACAAGCTGTAATGTATTCAGCTTCAGCAGTTGAAGTAGAAATAGATATTTATTTCTTGCAAAACCATGACACAAGCCTATCACCAAGAAACTGACAAGTTCCTAATGTGCTTTTTTTATCAACTCTGCATCCAGCATAGTCAGTAGCTGTGAATCTAATTAATTCAAATCCTAACTCAATAGGATACTAGAGTCCTAGATTTGGACAACCCTTTATATATCTTAAAATCCTTTTTACTAAAATTAGATGAGATTCTTTAGGATTTACTTGGAACCTAGCATAAATACAAGTTGCAAACATGATGTCTGGCCTACTTGCTGTTAAATATAATAAGGAGCCAATGATTGTCCTATATATTTTTTGATCAACAGGTTTTCCCTATTCATCATTATCAACTACAGTATTAGAGGGCATAAGTGTTTTCATAGCTGAGGCATCTGACATCCAAAATCTTTTAATTAGCTCGTTAGCATATTTAGATTGGGATATAAAAATACCATCAGGAGATTTCTTCACTTGTTAACCAAGGAAGTAGGATAATTCACCATATTAATCATTTCAAACTTTGAATGCATTAGGTCAGAAAACTTTTTGCAAAGTTTGGAATAAGTAGAACCAAAAATTATGTCGTCAACATATATTTGAACTAGTAAAATCATAGATTTATGATGTCTAAAGAACAATGTTTTTATCTACTATGCCTCTACTAAATTTATTTTCTAAAAAAAGCTAGCAAGAGTCTCATACCAAGCTCTTGGACCTTGTTTAAGATCATAAAGGGTTTTGCTAAGTTTAAAAACATAAGAAGGGTGAGTTGGAGAGATAAAACCTAGTGGTTGTTCAACATAAACTTCCTGTTTTAGTTCTTCATTCAAAAAAAACACTCTTCATATCCATCTAATATACTGTGAATTTCTTGAATGCTGCAAATGCAAGAAATATTCTGATAGCCTCTAATCTTACAACAGAAGCAAAAGTATGATCATAATCTATGCCTTCCTCCTATGAGTATCCTTGAGCTACCAATCTTTCTTTATTTCTTACAATAACTCCTTGAGCATCCAACTTATTTCTGAAGACCAATTTTGTTTGAATGACTCGATAGTCTTTGGGTCTTGGAACTAAGTCCTTAACTCTAAATTTTTCAAACTGGTTGAGTTCCTCTTGCATAGAAATAATCCAGTGGGGATCTTGTTCTGCATATTTTATGGATTGAGCTTCAATCTGAGAAAGAAAACAAGTATGCATCTGGTATTTATTCAATTGATGCCTTGTTTGAACACCAACTGATATGTCTCCAATCACTTTAGACCTAGGATGATCTCTAAGTGTGAAAAAAATGAACAGGTAGAGTTGGTTCATCAACTACTTGTGGTGCTAATTCCTCTTGTGGAATTTCATTGACCACGACATTTTCATCATACATTTCATGATTTTCTTCATCACCGACATCATCAGTAATCTATTGATAAGGATGCATTGTATCCTCTTATATTAGGATTAAATCATCCATTTTCTCATACAGATTTGGTACCTGAAAAGAATCTATGGTAGAGATATTTCTCTCCTTGTAAAACATATTAGTTTAATCAAAAGAAACATGCACAGATTCTTTTATCCTAAAGGTAGATTTATTAAAAGCCCTTTAAGCCTTGCTGAATTGAGAATATCCAAGAAATATTCCATCTGCAGCTTTGGCTTAAAACTTTCTAATAGAATCAATTTCAAGATAACCCAAACACCTAGAGGGGGGTGAATAGGTTCTTTCTTTTTTCTTTTTAAGGTAGAATAAGAATTCAGTTCTTTAAAGTGAATCTAACTATTCTACAGCTAACACAGCAACCATGGCACAGAATTCACAATCACACACACATCACAGATTGCACACTGGTTTATAGTGGTTCCTCAAGGTTCGGGTACATCCACTTTCCCTCTTCGCCTATCCAGCAGTGTGCTAGATTCGGCCTAACTTCTTCCTTCTTCTCATATCCACAGATCTTACATCTCAGAACCCTGAAAGGTTCCTACAACTCAGAATGTATCAACACTCCTACAGCTCAGGCTAACAGCCCTACCTCAGCCTTATCACAAGGCCTACAACTCAGAATGTATTCACACTCCTACAGCTCAGGCTAACAATCCTACCTTAGCCTTGTCACAAGGCCTACAACTCAGAGATCTATATCTCCTACACTTAGCCTTTATATTATAGGCTTACAACTCAGATCTTGAAAGATCCTACAGAATTTGAAAAATCTTATGTTGGAACACCCTATTACTAATTTGGGCTAGGATCACTATGTTTGTCTTAGGAAACCAGTTTGACCTAGATGTATAGTTAAAAAGGTCAACATTAGAATGTGTTTAGGGCTTAGAATTTAGGTTTGAAGCTGCCCCCAGGACCATTCAAGGAATCAGACTTAAAGTTGAGGCAAAGACAATTATCGTCGAGCTTAGGTCGACGAAACGTCGAACTCCGTTCGACGCTCTCTGAGCTCAACTATGCTAAATCGTCGAGCTCCGGTCGACGATCTTCGAGCTCAGATCGACGATCTGTCTTCGGCTTGTCCTTCAGGTCGCTGAGCTCCGGTCGACGATCTTCGAGCTCAGGTCGACGTTTTCTGTCTGATCTTCATTCCAATCTCTGAGCTCAGGTCGATGATCGTAGAGCTCAGATCGACGTTTTTCCTAAGAGATCGATGTTTTTAAGGATTCAAATCAAGTCAGACTTTGGAATGTTTTTCAAATTATCTCAACATTTATTTCAAGAGATCTGCCAGCCGTTTTCCTTTATTCTGGAGCAAGTTTCAAGGAATTCTTTTTGGAGAATGTTTATTGGACTTTCCTCTAGAAGACAAGACTTTTATGGAGGACATTTAATGTCTGCTAACGGCTATCTTGGATGGAGGATCCTCAGAGAATAAATGATCCTTTTTGGTCTGACAAATGTATACAACAAAAAAAAACTACAAGAAATTCTCAGTACAGATTCACAAGATAGAGAGATCAATTCAAAAATTAAAGTGATCAATTCTGAAGAATCAGTTGAACTTTTTTTGGCATGCTGAAAGAGTGATCATAGCTTCATCACAAGGACTCCAGACAATTCATTTTTCTCAACCTCTACTGAAACCATCTTCTGCTGGAGATCTGAAGCTTCTGAAGACCTATCACCCTGAAGCAAAGCTTCCACTCCTGAACTAGTCTACATCTCAGGGGAGCCTTTACAACAAAATCAATCCACTTGTGCTTCTCTCTTTGATTGAGACAGAGAAGACAACTTCACTCTTTTCCTTTTTCTTTCCTGCTATAAAAGGGTTACCAAAACTCCCTTCAAAAGTCTTGATTCTGGTTCTGAGAACCTTGTCAAAACTCAGTGGTGGCAAGACACTTGATCAAAAAATCTAGTGTGGTTTTTGAGCACCTTATCAAAAGCTCATTGGTGCCCAGGACACCTGATCAACCCTTCCTGCAGTGGATTCCTACCAAGGGTGGTAGAAGAGTGGATATACCCAGGTTTTTGGGGAACCACTATAGCTCCTTGTGTCTTCTGGTTGCTTGAGTATTTTCTTTGCTGTGTGCTGTGATTTTCTTCTTGCTGTCTTAGTTTTAAATTATATAGCAAGGCACCTTACACTTATACATAAATTAAATCTTAATTATTTTGCTTGTTTAAATTGTAAAGTTATTTTAAAAATACTCTATTCACCCCCCCCCCCCTCTAGAGTTAAGATAGATCTTAGCCTCACTTTCAATTGGTATCAGAGGCAGGTTGGTTGTTCATACAGGCTAACACCTGAACCAAAAGATCCTTGATAAGATCAATCTTTTAAGAGGGTTATTTTCATTATATTTAATTTTATATAAAGACATGGCACAGAACAAAGATTATGCAAGCACCAGCCCTCCAGTGTGCAATCTATCCAAGTTTGCACTTTGGAAAGCAAGGATTAGACTTTACATGAACTCTATTGATGAAGACATATTTAATTCTGTTTTGACAGTGTGCCCAAGTCCACCAGCAAGCTCAAGTACAAATGTTGTTCCACCTCCTTCAGGAACAATGCTGAAATAAAGAAGTGGAAGACTGCAGATGCCAAGGCCATGAACATCTTAGCTCAGATAATGTCTGATGAGATATTTCAAAAGGTAGCTGAATACAACTCAGCCAAAGGAATTTGGGACAAGCTCTCTGAAATTGTCTCAGGATCTGCTGATGAAAGGAAAGATAGGAGATCCCATCTTATAAGCCAATATGAGAATTTCAAAAAGGGAGAAGCTGAATCAGTGGCTGACATGTACAATAGACTAAGTTTGATTGTTAATGAGTTAAAGACTCTGGATAAAGAAGTCTCATTGACTGAGCTGAATGATAAAATCCTAATGTGCTTCCCCAACACTTGGGATTCAAGAATCTGGCCAATCAAAGATGCCAGAAGTCTAAATGAGATTACCACTGAAGCTCTCCTGGGCAAGCTCAAATCTTATGAGCTGCTCATTAAAAATAGAGAAGAAGAACAAAAGGCTACTTCTCCAGCCACAAGGAAAGAGAAGACCATAGCCTTCAAAGCTACAGAAGAGGAGCCTGAAGATAAAGCTACAGGAAATGATGAGCTCCTAAGTCTACTGGCCAAAAGATTCTACAAGATGGCCAGAAAAGACTTCAGAAAGAGATCATACAAGGGACATGATAAGCCAAGGTATGATAAATCAAATAACAATAAAGAAATTATATGTTTTGGTTGCAGGAAACCAGGCCATATTGTGCCTGACTGTCCAGAAAACAAGAACAAGGACAAGAAAGATAGAAGAGAAAGAAGAAAGGAGAAAAACTTCAGAAAGAACAGCTCAAACAAACCCTCCTCCAGCAAGAACAAACATACAAGGAAGGGATTTGTTGCTGAGACATGGAGTGAAACTGAAGAGGACTATGAAGCCTCATCCAGCTCCAGTGATGATGAGGATGATGCTGATGAAAAGGAATTTTGCATGATGGCTATCAATGCCTCTCAAACAGATTCAGAAGCAGAAGAGTCAGAATCAGATTAAGAAGCTCAACTAGAAGAAGATCAGGTAATCAATTCATTTGATTTCAGTTCTGAGGACTTTAAACATGAGTTTAAAGTACTATGCCTAGATCTGTTGGAGTCTGAGAAGGAAATCACTTCCCTCAGAAAACAACTATCTGAGTATAGCACTTTAAAATCAGAGAACCTCAAACTCTCTGAAGAGTTAGAATGTTATAGAGAGGAGATAGCTTCATTGAAAAGTGAACTATCCAAGGCCAAGCAATCTGAAGAATCCCTTAATGGGAGAAGTATCAAATTAATGGACATCACAAGCACAGTGAACTCAAGATTAAATAGTACACTGGGCTTGGGTGCTCCATCTAGCCAACCCATAGTATTAACCACCCCAATAAAATTTATTTCTGATAAAGGGAAGGGTGTTATAGAGGTAGCTAGGAAGAATTCAGATCTACCTAAGAAAAGAAAAGTTCAACAGAAAACGTCGAGCAGAGGTCGACGATCGTCGAACAGAGATCGACGATCTCAGGCTGAAACGTCGAACTCAGCTCAACGATTCCTGAACTATGAACTCCCTCACAGTCGATCTTCGAACGGAGCTTGACGATTTTACCCAAGATCGTCGAACTCAGCTCGACGATTGTCGAACGGAGTTCAGAGCTTTGAACCTTCTTTCAGAGGCAAATCTCAATTCAATCCTAGAAGTGCTTCATCCCAATGCTTTAATCCTTATACTGAATGGATAATACCTCCTAGGAGATACCATCCTGAAGGTTATAAGAATCAACCTGGGATGTCTTTTATTTCTGAATTTAAGGGATATCAACCTAGGCCCAAGATAAACTGGGTCAAAAACATATAAGCTGTTTATGTGCAGGTGAAGACCTATCCAACATCAAACCAGCTATGGTATCTAGATAGTGGGGGCTCAAAGCACATGACAGGGAATAAGGACAACTTCACATCCTTTAAAGCCAAGCTTGGACCCAAAGTAATCTTTGGTGATTCAAACTTTGGAACAACAAAAGGATATGGTGCAGTCCAAATTGGGACAGTCACCTTCAAGAAAGTAGCCTATGTTGAAGGACTCAAGCACAACCTGATAAGCATTAGTCAGCTGTGTGATGAAGGATATCAAGTGACTTTCAACAAAGAAATATGCAAGATCAAGTCAGAAGATAACACAACTGTGTTGACAGGTAACGGGAAAGGTAATATTTACTTAGTAGACTTTCATTCATCTAAGGTAGATATTTTCCTGTTTAATTCCATATCTAGACCTAATATTCTATGGCATAAGAGACTAGGATATATTAACCTTAGAACCATTGCAAGGCTATCCAAGGACAACCTTGTCAGAGGACTGCCTTCTGGCCCATACAAGAAGGAAGGACTCTGCAAGGCTTGTCAATTAGGCAAGCAAACTAAAAATAGCTTTAAATCAATTAATAAGAGTGATTCACCTAGGATTTTGTATCTGTTACACATGGATCTTTTTGGACCCATTACAGTACAAAGCTTAGGAGGGAAATCCTATACTTTAGTGATTGTAGATGACTTCTCAAGATTCACATGGGTATTCTTTCTGAGGAAGAAGTCTGATAACTTTAAGTGTTTGACAGAGTTTCTCAAATGCATTCAGATTGAGTTCAACACTCACATTGCCCTGATCAGAAGTGATCATGGGACAGAGTTTGATTCTCTTCTCATGCAAGAGTTCTGTCAAAGTGAAGGGATCGGGCATACTTTCTCAGCTCCTAGAACTCCTCAACAAAATGGGGTAGCTGAAAGGAAAAATAGAACCCTTATTGAATCTGCAACTACATTATTGACAGATGCTCACCTACCTCTATCCTTTTGGGCTGAGCTAGTGAACACCTCCAATTATGTGTTGAATAGAAGTCTGATATATAAACTGAAGGGCAAAACTCCCTATGAATTGCTCAAAGGAAAGAAACCTAAAGTACACTATTTTAAAGTTTTTGGTTGCACTTGTTACATTCACAATAATGACAAGAATATTTAGCAAAATTTCAAGCAAAAGCTGATGAAGGAGTGTTTCTGGGATACTCCATGATCAGTAAAGCTTATAGGGTTTATAATAAAACTACTCTAAAAATAGAAGAATCTGTCCACATTTCCTTTGATGAAACTAATATGTCTTTCAAGGAGAAGAATACTTCTACCATAGAACATTTGCAGGTGCATTCTCTAGCTGAAGACTTGGACAGATTACAAGTTACTCAAAAGGATGAAAGTAATGAAGATGAAGAAACTGCTCCACATCTGGAAGAAAATCTTCTTGAAGAGCCAGTTGTTGTCCCATAAGAGGAAACAACAACACAGGTTGGTGAACAATCAACACCCCCTGTTGATCTAGTAACAACAAGAGATCATCCAATCTCCCAAGTGATTGGAGAAATCTCAGCTGGTGTGCAAACCAGAAATCAGGTCAATCAAAACCTGATGCACACTTGCTTTTTCTCTCAAATTGAACCTCAAACCATTCAAGATGCAGAGCATGATCCACACTGGATCATTGCAATGCAAGAGGAGTTGCAACAATTTGAAAGAAACAAAGTTTGGGAACTAGTGCCTAAGCCAAAGGATCATTCCATTGTTGGAACAAAATGGGTGTTCAGAAATAAGCTGGATGATCAAGGAATTATTGTAAGGAACAAGGCAAGGCTAGTTGCTCAAGGATATTCTCAAGAAGAGGGGATAGACTATGACCAGACCTTTGCACCTGTTGCAAGGTTAGAGGCCATAAGAATCTTCCTGGCTTATGCTGCTCACAAGGGATTCAAAGTCTATCAAATGGATGTGAAGAGTGCTTTTCTCAATGGGGAGATCAAAGAAGAAGTCTATGTCAGACAACCTCTAGGTTTTATCTCTCTAACTCATCCAGATTATGTTTTTAAACTACACAAAGCATTATATGGTCTCAAGCAAGCTCCTAGAGCATGGTATGAGACTCTAGCATGCTTTCTGCTGAAGAATGATTTTGTTAGGGGGAGAGTAGACCAAACTCTTTTTATTAGAACCCATAAGTCTCATACCCTACTAGTACAGATTTATGTAGATGATATTATATTTGGGTCTACTGATTCAAATTTGTGCAAAAAGTTTTCCAAGCTTATGCACTCTAAATTTGAAATGAGTAGCATGGGTGAGCTATCCTTCTTCTTAGGATTGCAAGTCAAACAACATGCTGAAGGCATGTTTATTTCTCAAACCAAATATGCAAAAGAATTAGTTAAGAAATTTGGGATGTCTGATGCATCATGTATGAAAACACCCATGCCTACCAATGCTATATTGGATGCTGATGAACAGGGGAAACCAGTTGATCAGACAACATATAAAGCAATGATTGGCTCTCTATTGTACCTTACAGCCAGTAGGCCTGACATAATGTTTGCTACATGTATATGTGCTAGATTTCAAGTTAGCCCTAGAGAGTCACACTTAACTTTAGTAAAGAGGATTCTTAGGTATGTTAAAAGCTGTCCAAATCTAGGTCTCTGGTATCCAAAAGATTCAGCATATGACTTAACTGGATTTTCAGATGCTGATTATGCTGGATGCAGAATAGACAGGAAAAGCACCAGTGGAACTTGTCAGTTTCTTGGTGATAGACTTGTCTCATGGTATTGTAAGAAACAAACATCTGTGTCAACCTCAACTGCTGAAGCTGAATACATGGCTGCAGGCAGTTATTGTTCACAAATATTGTGGATACAAAACCAACTCCTAGACTATGGTTACAACTTAGAGAAGTCTAAAATATTTTGTGACAACACCAGTGCTATTTCCATTGCACAAAATCCAGTCCTCCATAGCAGGACAAAACACATAGAAATTAGGCATCATTTTCTAAGGGATAATGTTGAGAAAAATAAAATTGAACTTCAATATATCCCAACTGATTTGCAAAGGGGAGATATTTTCACCAAGCCTTTGGATGAAAAAAAACACAACTTCTTCCTCAATCAGTTAGGCATGTTAGATGGAGGAAGCCTAAAATAAATTACAAGATTTTGAAAAGCTAAAAACAGACCAAGATTAGGCTAAAAACTCATCTCTTTTTGTGTCTGTAGGATAGTTTCTGTCTCTGAACTGCGCTCGACGTTTTCCCCGGAAAGCGTAGAACGGAGATCGACGTTTACCAGAGAAACATCCAACGGAGATCGACGTTTTCCAAAAATGTCGACCTGAGTTCAGAGCGTGTCAGATAGTTGTATACTATCTCTTTCAGGCCTTCGATCGTCGACCTGAGTTCGACGTTCTCCCTAGATCGTCAAACTGAGATCTACAATATTGAAGCCCTTTCAGCTTTCATCAGGAGTCTTGATCGTCGAACGTAGGTCGACGATCCTTCCTTTTTCGCGTCGAACCCTAATATAAAATCATTTTTCGGCCGTCGCTCGTCGTTTACGCTTTCATACTCTCTGCAACTCTTTCCCTCCAAACTTTCCACACTTGGTCGTGTTTGCTCAATCTTTGCAGGTACAGATGGCTGCGTCATTTGCTGCTCTTTCAAAGATGAAATTTGATACAGGCTTTGACATCGACATGAACTCTTTCGATGGAAGCGACCAGAGATTCAAAGACATCTT
Organism: Platanthera zijinensis; assembly: GCA_039513925.1. Lineage (NCBI taxonomy): Eukaryota > Viridiplantae > Streptophyta > Magnoliopsida > Asparagales > Orchidaceae > Platanthera > Platanthera zijinensis. The sequence continues at coordinate 52,004,784 of CM077090.1, read as the reverse complement.
AAATCTTTTCCAAGAACAACGGTTAGTTCAGATTATGTCCACCAGAGTGAAGCTTGCAGCAAACAAAATAAAAGAATGGTGTTTTTCTCCCACAAATGAGAATGAGAATTCTATAGTCAGCTCTGTCAAAGGGACTCAGGTACCATTGTCCCCCGCTCTACTAACAGAAGTTTTCAACCTCAGTACTGGAAATGAATCTATTGATTTGTCTGGAGAAGAGTTTGATTCAATGCTAGATAGAATGGGTCACTCTGCTGTGAACCCTAATAAATTGCTGAAAAAGAATTTATCTATTAAATTTCAATTCTTGGCTGATGTTGTTGGAAAAGTGCTCCTGGCAAAGCACTCCGCCCATGACACAATTTCAAGATACCAGTTCTGTCTAATGGGAGCATTGGTTGATAAAAACATCTGGACTGGGGCTCCATCTTCTTTAATTTGATCAAGAAGAAACTTAGCAAAAGCTGTGTAAGCTTTGGGAGGATCTTAGGGGTTTACCTGCACTCTAGGTGCCCTGAACTGCTAACTTCAAGTGGGATGTACATCAATGCATCCAAAATACTTACCTGTGCCCTCTTCAGTAGGTGGAACAGGCAGATCATAAACCCCAACAGGGCTGCTACAGCAACACCTGCTACAGGCATAAGGACTGCCTCAGTCACTCCTCCTCAGGTCTCTGCCCCAGCAGAAGATTTGCCTTCTTCTCCTCCTCCTCCAGCTGTCTCTGCCCCAGTCCTCTCAACCTCACAACCAATCTCCACCATAGCCATAACTTCCCCCATTACAATCTCTTCACCCCTTTCACCTCCTCCAGCCACTACCTCAGAACAATTCCATCCTTTATTCTACTATCCACCTGTCACCACTCCATCATTTTCTCTCTTAGATGACTCCTTCATGGATGATTCTCTTCCAACTCCTCCTGAGCTTCCCTCTACATCCTCCTACCAGCAACTTCTTCAAGACATACTCTCTCAACCATCCTTTTCCCCTACCATCTCATCCATCTCCAACCCAGTTACATCAATCTCAACACCTCCTACTCCTAGGCCATCCATCCCTACACCTCTCACGTCCACATTCTCCATTCCATCAGCTCCAGCCAACATCTTTCCAGCCACTTTCTCTCCTATCTCTACTCAAGCCCCTCTTGAGCATGTAGATCTCTCAGCCTTGGCAGACAGGTTATATGAGTTGCTAGCCCCCAGGCTAACCTCATTGCTGGAGACCACCTTGGCTCCACTTCTAAAAAGTGTTCAGGAGCTGTCTACCAGGCTATCTCCCTTCCTCTCCTCTCAGGAAATCCCTTCTTCTGGGTTCCTTGATCCAGTTGCCACTGAATCCAGGCAGGGGGAGATGCCTTATGAAGCTCTGGTTGTGCCTGAGGTTGCTGAAGGTTCAGTTCCTGCTCCTGTCCTTGCAGTGGATCTTCAGAGTCTGCTATCAGTAATTGATTCTGTGTATTTCAGTTCTCTCAGTTCTATGCCAGTGCAACAAGTTGAAGATCTTACTAAGGCCATTGTGCCTATCTCAGTATGTGATCCCAGCCTGATTGCCTCATATGTCAATTCTTTCAAGGCTGTGGATGTTATTGCTTCCATCTCTATTGTTGCTGATACTTCTTCCATTCAATTTTCTGATATTGAAATGTTGCCTATTGTTGATGATACTGCTGCTAAATAACTTGCTACATATTTGGAAGAATCTGCTCCTGCTGCTGCTCCAACTTCTGCTCTTGTTGTTGCTCCAATTTCTGCTACTGCTGCTATTCCTGCTCTAACTCCTGATCAATTGAAACAACAAGAGAAATATATAAAGAGCATTGATGAGTTGTATGATAGACCCCAAAGTTCAGAAAGTGATCAGTTCACACTGAATCTGATGACTCTTCTGGTACTATTGCCAAGAAAAGTAAGGCCAGAAGCAAGGCCATGATGAAGGTTCCTCCTGCTCAAGCCAAAGATGCCAATGACATTCCATACTATATTCTGCATGACTGTCCAATCTCTAAGCCATGGATGCAGTTCTCCAAAAATCAATCGAAAGCTATGAAGAAAAGAAGGAAATTGGATAGATATGAGAAAGGATCTTCTAGGTTTCAGCCTCCTCCTCCTCCTCCTCCAGATTCAGGATCAAGTGGAGGCTCAGCTTCTCAAACCCCAGCTTCAAAGCATAGTTCCTCCCAGTCCTCACAAAGATATTCTCCCAGGGGATAATACCAAAAATTCTCAGTCCAAAAGGGGACAGTATAGAGGAAATCAAAGAGAACATAGATTTCATGTAAGGGAAGGACAAAGGCACATGGACTCAACTCTAGGTCCTTTCCCCTATAAACTCAGAGAAAATGTTGATACTAGAACTCCTACTACTTCAGAAACTATAAACAGATATGAGTCTGCAGTTCCTTTTGAAGATCAAGAGAACAATCCACTATCATGGACTGCTAGGATGAAAGAAATTGCTGCTCTAGATCAGTTGAAGAAAGCCAGAGAACAAGGGAAAGACTTCTCCAATATTACTACTTTATCAGATCAGAGAAAAGCAGAATTGGAAAGGTATGCATCAAGAAAATTCTTTGACCCAGTGGACTACATGAAATTGCATCCTGAGGCTATGGTTCCCAGGGCAAGATCTCAAACCTCCTTAGGTGCAGAGGATGATAGAAGGTCAAAGAAGGAAGCTCTTAATCCCAATAGAGAAATTCTATTTAAGAAAGGAAGTGAAAAGAAGTAATGTCTGTAAGCAGACAATACAATCATTCTGAACACTTGCTGATATTCCATATGACTGCTACCCTGTTGCTTGCTCTATTCTTTTGTTTTAGTTTATTGCTCTTCTGTATGTTGTTGTTGTTTTTATTTCTGAGATTTGTAAATAGTAATCCTAACCTAAATAGGGGGAGATTGTTGGAACACCCTATTACTAATTTGGGCTAGGATCACTATGTTTGTCTTAGGAAACCAGTTTGACCTAGATGTATAGTTAAAAAGGTCAACATTAGAATGTGTTTAGGGCTTAGAATTTAGGTTTGAAGCTGCCCCCAGGACCATTCAAGGAATCAGACTTAAAGCTGAGGCAAAGACAATTATCGTCGAGCTTAGGTCGACGAAACGTCGAACTCCGTTCGACGCTCTCTGAGCTCAACTATGCTAAATCGTCGAGCTCCGGTCGACGATCTTCGAGCTCAGATCGACGATCTGTCTTCGGCTTGTCCTTCAGGTCGCTGAGCTCCGGTCGACGATCTTCGAGCTTAGGTCGACGTTTTCTGTCTGATCTTCATTCCAATCTCTGAGCTCAAGTCGACGATCGTAGAGCTCAGATCGACATTTTTCCTAAGAGATCGACGTTTTTAAGGATTCAAATCAAGTCAGACTTTGGAATGTTTTTCAAATTATCTCAGCATCTATTTCAAGAGATTTGCCGGCCGTTTTCCTTTATTCTGGAGCAAGTTTCAAGGAATTCTTTTTGGAGAATGTTTATTGGACATTCCTCTAGAAGACAAGACTTTTATGGAGGACATTTAATGTCTGCTAACGGCTATCTTGGATGGAGGATCCTCAGAGAATAAATGATCCTTTTTGGTATGACAGATGTACACAACAACAAAAAAACTACAAGAAAGTCTCAGTACAGATTCACAAGATAGAGAGATCAATTCAAAAATTAAAGTGATCAATTCTGAAGATTCAGTTGAACTTTTTTTGGCATACTGAAAGAGTGATCATAGATTCATCACAAGGACTCCAGAAAATTCATTTTTCACAGCCTCTGCTGAAACCATATTCTGCTGGAGATCTGAAGCTTCTGAAGACCTATCACCCTGAAGCAAAGCTTCCACTCCTGAACTAGTCTACATCTCAGGGGGAGCCTTGACAACAGAATCAATCCACTTGTGCTTCTCTCTTTGATTGAGACAGAGAAGACAACTTCTCTCTTTTCCTTTTTCGTTCCTGCTGTAAAAGGGTTACCAAAACTCCCTTCAAAAGTCTTGATTCTGGTTCTGAGAACCTTGTCAAAACTCAGTGGTGGCAAGACACCTGATCAAAAAATCTAGTGTGGTTTTTGAGCACCTTATCAAAAGCTCATTGGTGCCCAGGACACCTGATCAACCCTTCCTGCAGTGGATTCCTACCAGGGGTGGTAGAAGAGTGGATGTACACAGGTTTTTGGGGAACCACTATAGCTCCTTGTGTCTTCTGGTTGCTTGAGTATTTTCTTTGCTGTGTGCTGTGATTTTCTTCTTGCTATCTTAGTTTTAAATTATATAGCAAGGCACCTTACACTTATACATAAATTAAATCTTAATTGTTTTGCTTGTTTAAATTGTAAAGTTATTTTAAAAATACTTTATTCACCCCCCCCCCCTCTAGAGTTAAGATAGATCTTACCCTCACTTTCATCTTATAGATTGACTCTTACCCTTGTCGAGAGAGAAGGGATAAAAGGTTTCTTGATCAGATTTTGATAAAACTGATTGCTGAGATCAACCTGTTCTTAGCTTTCTTCAAAGCTTCTTGAATTTGAACTCAGTAGGGTTGATCTCTTTGAAGTTGACTGGATGGCAGCTTCCTTCTTAGATTTCAGAAATAGATCTGAATTCTTCTTAGCAGATTTGTTTAGGATCTGCTTCTTAAGAGATGTGTAAATGTCTCCTACTTTACTTCAAACAGCTGGAGCTCTCTCTCAATCTCCAAATCTTTTGAAATTTCTTCTAAATTCTTGTTTGAATTCTCCTTAGACAAATTCTGAGTAGATTTCCACTTCAGACTGTCTTCTTAGATCTTCTCACGAAAATCTTCTTCTGTGTGACGTGCTCTTTCTTGATCAATGATCAATTCTTTATTAGTTGTTCTTATGTTCTTTTTTGATTTGACAAATCCGTCTTTATATAGACTTCATCCATGGTAATCGGCTGATCCGGTTTCTAACGGACTTCTGACAGTTCTGATAGCTTCAGAAAACTTGTTGGAATTCATAGCTGTCAAGTCTTCAGTCATTTCTTGAACCTTTGTCTTTGTCAGCAAAGTGTCGAGACTGATCTTCATTATGTGTCGACACAAGTAGATTAAGTGTCGACACAAGCTTTGGTGATATCGACACAACTCCTTTGGTGTCGACACTACTTCTTTATACTGCATCTGTAGATTGTGTCGACACTGCTTCTTTGTGTCGATACAGTCATTTCTTCACTTCATAGCAATCAACTTTGTTTAAACTCTGTTGTGTGTCGACACAAGTCCTGTGTGTCAACACAGTTGATATAGTCTAAGAATTCTATGTGTCGACACTGCCTCTAGGTGTTGACACAGTTGATGTCGACTAAAACTTCTGTGTGTCGACACAGTTGCTTCTGGTGTCGACACTGCTTTTCCAAGTATCATCACAAGCTTAAGTGTCGACTCATGGACTTAGAAACTTTTTTTTTCTACATTTTAGCATATTCTTAACCTACACATATAAACTCAAAATAACATCAAATACACCTTGATGTATATCATTGAGCTAAGTGAGGCATCTCCAAATCAGGTACACATTTTCCTATGTACCCAACAATCTCCCCCTATTTGGAGAAGTCATAATCCTTTAGTCAATGATATACACCACTTATAATAAACAAACATTATGATATATATAAGCATTATATGATAGGGTAACTTATAAACAAAACATATACCAAAATGACATTACAGAATAATGATGCAAACTTAATGAACATGAAACATTGTTTTGTTTATATTATCAAAAAGTTTCTTAACAATTATTTGCATAGATTTCTTTAAAACTAAAGATTATATTGTTCTTGTAAAATATAGTAAATCTATATTAAGGCTGATCAGGCTCCCTGATGACTATGCCTTTTCTTGGCTTAATCTGAGCCTGCACAGTAGGTTCTGCATCATCAATGGGCTTCTTTCCTTTTAACTCTGCCTTCTTCTGTGCTTCAGCCTTAATTCTCTGCCTTTCAAAATAATGAAAAGGCTTATGGAAGTATTTGCTAGGCTCCTGAGCATTAGGAGGTAGCTTCCAAATTTTAGCATTTCTTTTATATTGCAAAATGGCTTCTTGCCTTGCTTCATATTTCTGTCATTCTTGTTCAGTATACCATTTGCCCCTTTCATGGATCTGATCTTTCACAGCTTTCCAGGCAGTCAAAATGATATTCCTGGAAGTGGGGCTCCACTGCTCAAAATCAGGCTTTAATTCAGCCTATTCTCTGAACCTTTTCTTTGATAGTTGAGCTTCCTGCTGAGCTTTCAAGGCAGCTTCTGGCATTTCTACTTTCTCAATAATAACATTATCAACTTCCTATGGAGGACTGTATATTTACTGAACCTGTTTCTGAATCATATCAAAATCTGCTGGAGGGTAGATGACCTGAGCAACTTCAGGTTGATCACCTTCAAGATAAGCAGGTTGCACACCTGACTCAGCAACATTATCATCATCACAAAGGGGTGGATATCCCAGAGTGGCTCTGATGCTATTGGATATCCATTTGGCATGATCTGAGCCTGCTTTGACTGACACTCTCTCCCCCCTTTATGACTTCTCTTTCAATATGGTCTCGTTAGTCATCTTTCTGAAATCTCACTTGTCCATCAAGAAAATTAACACCATCTTTATAAAATGATTTTAACTTGAGAAGCTTATGAGAGATTTAATTCTAATAAGTAGTAATGGCTGTCTGAAATGAGTCTAAGGCAGCCTGTAGCTTCTTATCAAACTCCTCTTTCTCTTTAGCCCTTGCTTCAATCATTGCAGTGACTGTATTCTTTATATTAGTTACTATCTCATTGTGAGATTAAGTCAGATTGTCATTCATCCTAATCTGATTCTCAAGGACATAGCCTTATTTAATAGCAATGTCATCCACTTGAGCCTTTATTTCTTCTTGCTGCGTAGCCAGAAATACTACAGCATTGCCCCCTTTGTGGAAGAAATCTGTCATCTCTTTCTCATGTAGATTCACTTCAAACCTGATGGATTTGATATCTTGAGCCAAATCAAATTGAAGTGACTTATGTCTTTCATCCACATACTTCTCTAGAGCCACTCTCTGCTCATCTAATTTCACTTGCAAGGCCACCAATAATGAGCTGTAATCAGCCTCTGCGGCAGGTTGTGGAGCAGCAGTTTGCATTGCTTTCTTGTAGCTTTGGCTTTTTCTCTTGAAAACCATCAGTTTTCCTTTTTTGGCACTTGTGATTTCTTCATCTGCTGAAGCAGATGTACTGGAAATGTCTACTCTTTCCTTATGACTAGGAGGGAGCTCCTTTTCAGTCCTAATCTACTCCCCCTCAAAGTCAGCCTGCTCACCCTTATTTGTTGCTCCCTCAATATCAGGAAACAACTCTTCAAGAGTAAACTCATGTTGAGTGTGGACTAATGGTACTTCTTTCTCAGGAGCATCAGCAACTACAGATGTATCCTCCATGATAACCTCTTGTGCTGGAATGTTGACATGAGGTCTCTTAAGAATTGTTTGTGAATCCATTTCACTTGCCAAGTGTGTTGTCTCTTCCCCCTGCACCTGTGCATTATTTGGCTCCCCCTGCACCTGTGCATTATCAGTAATGTCATGTGCCTGTGTATTATCAATAATGTCCTGTGCCTATGTATTATCTGGCTCCCCATACACCTGTGCATTATCAATAATGTCCTGTGCAGGTGATTTCTCAGCAGCTTCTTGCCTTTCTATATCAGGTATGTACTTTGTTAGGACCCTATCCCATCTTGAGATAATCCTGATGTCCATTTTAATCACATGGTTGATTTTAGAATCAGGAATCTGGTGCATTACTTCTGGAATTGCTCCAGCCAAGTATAAAATCATCAGTCTAGCCAAATTAGGCTTATTTATGCCTTCCTTAATCTTCTCAAAAATTACTATAGACCAATCTGTGTTTAGTCTAAAAATAATCCTTGACATTATGCTGAATATATAGGCTGAAATCCTATCATGTCCCCCTGGCTTACATAGAATTACCTTGCCAACCACTTCAGAGAGAAATTTCCCTTGCTGATTCATCCCTTTCCTGTTTATAGCAGATCCAATCTTCAAGGTGGGATCCAATCCACACCATTGTAGTGCTTCCCTTGTCTTAGATACGGGTACTTCTTCTTCATCCTGAGTCCTTGGATGATTAAGAATTTTCCTCAAACTCTTCAAGGTCAATTTGACTCTAGCCCCATGAACCGTTGATTTAATCTTAAGGCCAGTTGAATCTACTATAGCTGCGCCATAAAACTCAAGTATCTCTTTCTTCCATATCTTGGTTAGTTCGAATACCAAAAACTCCAAACCATTTTCAGCAATTAGGGTAATTACCCCTTTAATCTCAGATTCTGCATCATCAAAGGCGTGGCGAACCAACTCATATCCTTCGTTGATGTTATCTTCTACCTTTGGCGCCATTGGGATGGTGAGAAAGCTTGGATTGAGAGGAGAGAGTTTGTCGACACAAGGTTTTGGTCTCGAAAACCTGGAGAGTGTGTCGACAGAGTTTGTTCTTGACCTATTTATACCCTTCTAAACAAAGAAGGTCAAAAGGCGGGCAAAAACTGTCTGAATGTGTTGACACTGTTGAAATGTGTTGACACATACTTCTAATGTCTCGACAACGGTGTTGACTTCTATGTGTCGACACCAATTGATGATATGCCGACACTGGACATACTTAGTAGTTCAACAGAAATTCTGTGTCGAATCTTATTGTAAGTGTCGACACAATTTCTGGATATGTCGACACCACTACTCTGGATGTGTCGACACCACTTTCTGAAGTGCCGACATCACTTATCTGGATGTGTCGACACTGATTTACTTAGCCAATATTGTTAAACTAATCTATGTTCAACATACCTAATTCAATTTTAAATTTATTGAATTTAGTTTCATCTAGAGGCTTAGTAAACACATCTGCAATTTGATAATCTATTTTGACAAATTCTAGTGAGATGTCCTTTTTCTTTACATGTTCTCTAAGAAAATGGTATCTAATTTCTATATGTTTAGTCCTACTATGTGAAACAGGATTATTAGCAATAGAAATAGCACTTGTTGAATCACAAAACAAAGGTGTTCTACTTACCTGAATACCATAGTCTTCTAGATGGTGCTGAATCCACAACAGTTGTGCACATCAACTTCCTGCTGCCACATATTCAGACTCAGTTATGGAAATTGCCACACTTGTCTGCTTCTTACTGCTCTAAGACAGCAATCTTCCTCCTAGAAATTGACAGGTGTCTGTTGTGCTTTTTCTATCTTCTTTGCAACCTGCAAAGTCTGCATCTGAATAGCTTGTTAGTAGAAAATCTCCATTCCTAGGATACCAAAGGCCTAGATTAGGTGTGCCCTTTAAATATCTCAAAATCCTTTTTACTGCAGTGTAATGAGATTATTTAGGGCATGATTGGTACCTAGCAAAGACACATGTTGCAAATATAATGTCTGGTCTACTAACAGATAGATATAGAAGAGATCAAATTATTCTTCTATACAAAGACTCATCTACAGGCTTACCTGCATCATCTTTGCATATAGGCATACTTGTTCCCATAGGAGTTCTCATGATGGAGGATGATTCCATACCATACATCTTAATTAACTCCTTGGTGAACTTAGACTGGGATATGGACAAGCCATCATTAGTCTGTCTTACTTGGAGTCCCAAGAAGATCTTAAGTTCCCCCATGCTGCTTATCTCAAACTTCCCTTGCATAAGTTTAGCAAACTTCTTGCAAAGGTTGTTTTCTGTAAACCCAAATATTATGTCATCTACATAAATCTGGACAAAGATTATCTTTCCTTTGGACTCCCTTAGGAATAGAGTTTTGTCTATTTTCCCCCTTGAGAATTTGTTCTTAATAAGGAATGTAGATAGGGTTTCATACCAAGTCCTTGGGGCTTGCTTTAACCCATACAAAGCTTTCCTAAGTCTATAAACATAATTAGGTTTGAGAGAATCAACAAAACCTGAGGGCTTCTCTACATAGACTTCTTCTTTCATATTTCCATTTAGAAATGCTGATTTTATATCCATTTGGAATACCTTGAAGCCTTGATATGCTGCATAGGCAAGGAACATCTTAATTGCTTCCAGTCTTTCTACTAGGGCAAAGGCTTGATCAAATTCAATACCCTCTTCCTGTCTGTATCCTTTTGCAATAAGTCTTGCTTTGTTCTTCACAATGATCCCACTCTCATCCAATTTATTCCTAAAGATCCACTTTGTTCCAATGATGTTGTGGTCTTTTGGTTTAGGAACTAACTCCCAGACCTTGCACCTTCTGAACTGATTCAGCTCCTCTTGCATGGCATCAATCCAATGTGGGTCTAGAATAGCTTCTTCAAATCTCTTTAGCTACAGTTGAGATAGGAAGCTTGAGCAAAGAACTGTGTTCAAGTTCCTACTTTTGGTTTGCACTCCATGTCTTGGATCACCAATTATCTGATTTGCTGGATGATCCTTTAAGTGTCTAACAACTGGAGGTAGACTATCTTCAGGTTGAACACCTCCAGTTTCTTCAATATGATGCACCTCTTGGTTTTCATCAGTATCTAGAGAGTCCTGTACTCCCCCTGGAGAGTAGCCACCATTTTCCACTTCCTGCTCTGCAGTTAACTCTTCTGTAATGGTAAGCTTGTCCATTCTCTCATTTATACCTGTAGAACTGCATGAGCTACAAGGCAACTCATTGTTAATCAGTCTTGTTTCTTCAAAGACAACATGTACAGACTCTTCTACAACTTGAGTAATCAAGTTTTAGACCCTATAAGCCTTACTATTGTTGATGTACCCAACAAATATCCCATCTTGTGATTTGGCAGCAAACTTAGTTAGATAAGACTTATAATTGTTAAGGACATAGCACTTGCAATTAAAGATCCTAAAATAGGATAAGTTTGGTTTTCTACCCTTCATGATCTCATAGGGAGTCTTTTTGTGGCTTTTGGTGATAGAAGCCCTATTAATCACATGACATGAAGTATTTACTACCTCAGCCCAGAAATATTCTGGGAGAGAAGTGTCACTCAATAGAGTTCTACCAGCCTCAATCAGTGTTCTATTCTTCCTTTCAGCAATACAATTTTGCTGTGGTGTTCTAGGTGAGGAGAATTCTTGAAAAATCCAAAATTCTTCACACAGTCTTGTCATACTCTCAGATTGAAATTTATTGTCATGGTCACTTCTGATTTTGACCACTATACTATCAAGTTCATTCTGAATTTGCTTGACAAAACTATATAAAACACTTGGGGTTTCTGATTTTTATCTCAGAAAGAACACCCAGGAATATTTAGAATAGTCATCTACCACCACAAAAGTGTAGACCTTCCTACCTAGACTATGAACTGACATAGGACCAAATAGAACCATATGAAAGAGGTATAGACACCTCACTAAATCCTTGTTTTCAAGGCTATGAAAGGAGGATTTTGTCTGCTTGCCTTTTTGACAAGCTGAGCATATCCCATCCTTTATACACTTAACTTTAGGACCATTCCTCACTAACTCTTTGCTAAAGAGTTGGCCAATTGTTTTGTAGTTAAGATGGGCCAGCCTCTTGTGCCATTTGACACAATGAGAGGCTCTCTCATCAGCTACAAGATAAATAGGAGAATCTTTGTTCTCACACTCAAAGTTAAGACAGTACACATTTCTTTTTCTATATCCTGTCAATATAACCTTTTGATCACTTGACCTTTTGATATGACATCCATTCTTAATAAATGAAATGTCATATCCTAAATCACTCAGCTGACTTATGCTTATAAGGTTGTGTTTCAAACCCTTCACATAGGCCACTTGAGTGATAGTAATCTGGTTATTAAAAATGTTACCAAATCCTTTAATGATTCCTTTTCAGAACCACCAAAGATTACTTTAGTCCCATTTATGGTAGTTAAGTACTCCTTCAGCAACCCCCTTGTTCCAGTCATGTGCTTGGAACATCCACTGTCCAAGTACCATATAGGGGCATGGTAACTTGGACTCACCTGCAATAAAGAATTACCCAACCTTAGAGCCCAAGTAAGTCTTGGGTCCTTGGTTCAAGTTAGCTTCATACTTAACAAATCTACCTACTGCTCTTCTAACAGGTAGACTATTATTCTTCCTGACACTAATGTTGTGCTAGCAATCTAAGGCATAATGGTCTGTCTTGCCACAACACTAGCATTCATACTTGTTGTATCTATTTTTAGATATATTCTGGGCAGTCTGGTTGACAGCAAATCTTTTGTTTTGTGCTGGTACTGCTGCAGCTACACCAACTGTTTTCTTAAGAACATGGGATTTATGTACATGGGCTGCCTTATTGACATAAACACCCTTGTCATTCAAAACTTCAGTCTTACTATGACCATGAGTATTCTCAAGGTCATACTTGTTAGAAGGCACTTGTACCTTTCTAAAAACTACAAGGACTTTAAAGTTCAGTTGCTGGACTGAGGCTTTGCCCTTTCTCTTAAATTGGACAGCCCTGGTGTCACCTTTAAAGCCTATTCCAACCTTAACCTTTTGAGCCACAAACTCATCTATTAAGGGTAAAACTGATTTTGGCTTGGAATAACTAGCCGCCAAATCTTTTTCTTTTTGAAGTCTGGCTTCCAGACAATTAATTAGATCATTTTTGTATGTGATTATGCCCATCTGAATAACAGTTATAGTTTTCAGTTTGGCAATCTCATTCATTTTTTTGATCCAACACTTTCACTGAATCAGATGCAGCCATCTTAAGATTTGCAATTTCCTTAGCCTGAGTTTTGGCCAAGTTTTTGCTTTTTTAGTGCCTGCAACAAGTCCCCATATTCATCTATCAGCTGATGAATATCACCTTTAGACTCAGACCCATCCACATCACTTGATGCAGATGTAGCTGACTCTGAACCAGTACTACAATCTGAATTTCTAGAAAAACATTATACCTTACTATGACCAGGCTGATCCTGGAACTTATCTTCTTCTGGCACAACCATCAGTCACATGCACTGATGGTCTTCTTGTTCATAGATAGAGTTCAGCACTTGCATAAACTCATCTTCTTCATATATTGCATATAGACTAATGTATGCCTCAGCTTTAGATTGAACTCTGAAGATGATTGGTCTGTCAAGCTCTTCTCCTTCTTAGCAACAAAAGGATTTCTCCTTCTTGCTCTTTTGTTGAGTCTTCCTTTTATCAACAGACTCCTTTATTTTTTCTGGACACTCAGCCAGAACATGTCCAGGCCTATTACAGCAGTAGCAAACTATCTTTGATGTTGTAGATTTGCTAGGCTTAGACCTGCTCCTGTCCTTCCTAGATGACTTCCTCTTTTGATAATAGTCATCCACAGGCTGAGATGTGGAGGGCCTAGACTTCTACTGCTTCTTCTTCAGGAATCTCTGAAACTGTATTGTGAAGGCAGCAAAGTCTTTATCTGAGTCACTGCTATCTAAACTTTGGTTGTCTCAATTATCTGAAGTAATTTCAGCAACTATCTAAGGAAGTGATGGTGACATCCTCCTATTCTTCCTAGTGGCTTCCACCTTGAAGGCCACAGACTTTTCTCTATGCTCCCCTTTTGCACTTTTCTCTTCCTCTTTCCTAGCCATCAGCTGCATCTCATATGACAGCAATTTTCCAAACAAAGTTGGAGGAGAGATATCAGCAAGTTTGGCCACTTCCCTAATGGCACAAATCTTAGTGTCCCCATACTTTGTCAAGGATCTTAGGAATTTATCATTCAGTTCATATGTACTGAAGATCCTTCCATAGGATATCAGCACATTTACTATTCTATAAAACTTTTTATAAAACTCAGTTATACCATCTGACATTCTTTGTCTGAAACTCTTATATTCCTGGTTCAACATAGATTTTCTATCTTGTCTGACTTCTTCAGAACCCTCCATATAGACTATAAGAGTGTCCCACATTTCCTTGGAGGTCTTGCAGTGAATCAAATTTTGAAAGGTTGAATCATCTATGGCACTTACTATGATATTCTGGGCTCTTTTATCCATAGTTGCCAGGATGATCTCTTCCTTAGTCATCTCTGAAAAATCCTTGGTAATTCTTTGATTTGCATCTAGAACAGACAACTTCATTGGAATATAAGGACATTCCTTTACTGTAATGTAGATCCTTAGATCAGATGCCTCCATAAAAAGCCTGACCCTTTCTTTCCATATTCCAAATATCTCTTTCCTACATATGGGTAATTTCATAGAACCTAGTTCCTTATGATTTTCTCCTGAACTCATTTTCTTGATCTTGAATCTGCCTTATAGATCACACTCAGACTGTTAAGTCCTTCTTTGAGTAACCTCCCTCTGATACCACTTGATAGAATCGATTTCAAGATAACACAAACACCTAGAGGGGGGTGAATAGGTTCTTTCTATTTTCTTTTTAAGGCAGAATAAGAATTCAGTTCTTTAAAGTGAATCTAACTATTCTACAGCTAACACAGCAATCACAATACAGAATTCACAATCACACACACATCACAGATTGCACACTGGTTTATAGTGGTTCCCCAAGGTCTGGGTACATCCACTTTCCCCCATCGCCTATCCAGTAGTGTGCTAGATTCGGCCTAACTTCTTCCTTCTTCTCAGATCCACAGATCTTACAGCTCAGAACCCTGAAAGGTTCCTACAACTCAGAATGTATCCACACTCCTATAGCTCAGGCTAACAGCCCTACCTCAGCCTTGTCACAAGGCCTATAACTCAGAATGTATTCACACTCCTACAGCTCAGGCTAACAGCCCTACCTCAGCCTTATCACAAGGCCTACAACTCAGAGATCTATATCTCCTATACTCAGCCTTTATATTATAGGCTTACAACTCAGATCTTGAAAGATCCTACAGAATTTGAAAAATCTTATAGATTGACTCTTACCCTTGTTGAGAGAGAAGGGATAAAAGGTTTCTTGATCAGCTTTTGATAAAACTGATTGTTAAGATCAACCTATTCTTAGCTTTCTTCAAAGCTTCTTGAATCTGAACTCAGTAGGGTTGATCTCTTTGAAGTTGACTGGCTGGCAACTTCCTTCTTAGATTTCAGAAATAGATCTGAATTCTTATTAGCAGATTTATTCATGATCTGCTTCTTAAGAGACTTGTAAATGTCTCCTACTTTACTTCAAATAGCTAGAGCTCTCTCTCAATCTCCAAATCTTCTAAAGTTTCTTCTAAATTCTTGTTTGAATTCTCTTTAGACAAATTCTGAGTAGATTTCCACTTAAGACTGTCTTCTTAGATCTTCTCACGAAAATTTTCTTCTGTGTGACGTGCTCTTTCTTGATCAATGATCAATTCTTTATTAGTTTTTCTTGTGTTCTTTTTTGATTTAACAGAATCCGTCTTTATATAGACTTCATCCATGGTAACCGGCTAATCCGGTTTCTAACGAACTTCTGATAGTTCTTATAGCTTCAGCAAACTTGTTGGAATTCACAACTATGAAGTCTTCAGTCATTTCTTGAACCTTTGTCTTTGTCAGCAAAGTGTCGAGACTGATCTTCATTATGTGTCGACACAAGTAGATTAAGTGTCGACACAAGCTTTGGTGATGTCGACACAGCTCCTTTGGTATCGACACTGCTTCTTTACACTGCATCTGTAGAATGTGTCGACACTGCTTCTTTGTGTCGACACAATCACTTTTTCACTTCACAGCAATCAACTTTGTTGAAACTCTGTTGTGTGTCGACATAAGTCCTGTGTGTATACACAGTTGATACAGTCTAAGAATTCTGTGTGTCGACACTTCCTCCAGGTGTCGACACAGTTGATGTCAACTAAAGCTTCTGTGTGTCGACACAGTTGCTTCTAGTGTCGACACTGCTTTTCCAAGTGTCGACACAGGCTTTCTTAAGTGTCGACTCATGGACTTAGAAACTTTTTTTTCTGCATTTTAGCATATTCTTAACCTGCACATATAAACTCAAAATAACATCAAATACACCTTGATGTATATCATTGAGCTAAGTGAGGCATCTCCAAATCAGGTACACATTTTCCTATGCACCCAACACTTTCTTAAATATTTCTTATTATTGTTATGTATGTAACACTTGGATCCAAAAACTTTAAAATAGTTTACTTTTTGTTTCTTATTCTTAAGTAATTCATAGGGAGTCTTACCCTTTAGTTTATGTATGAGACTTCTGTTAAGAACATAGTTTGTTGTGCTTACTACCTCTGCCCAAAAGGATAGGGGCAAGTGAGCATCTGCAAGTAATATTCCACCAGATTAAATGAGGGTTCTATTTTTTCCTTTCAGCTACCCCATTTTGTTGAGGAGTTCTAAGAGCAGAAAAATAATGCCTGATACCTTCCTTCTCACAGAATTCTTTCATCAGAAGATATTCAAGCTCAGTGTCATGATCACTTCTGATCAATACAATCTGAGTAGAGTACTAAATCTTGATGTTCCTAAGAAACTCTGTAAGAACTTTAAAGTTATCTGACTTATTTCTAAGAAAGAATACTCAAGTGAATCTAGAGACATCATCAATAATAGCTAAAGTGTATGACTTTCCTCCCAAACTTTGTATTGCAATAGGTCTAAAGAGGTCCATATGTAGCAAATACAAAATCCTGGGTGAATCACTTTTAGATATAGATTTAAAACTATTTTTAGTTTGATTGCCTAATTGATAAGCCCTGCAAAGTCCTTTCTTCTTGTAAGAACCAGAAGGTAGTCCTCTGACAAGGTTGTCCTTAGATAATTTAGCAATAGTCCTAAGGTTTATATGTCCTAATCTTTTATGCCAAAGATCATTAGTTTTACTTATCTAATTAAATAAACACATTTTTTGTTTTAGTAGAGTTAAAATTAACTAAGTAAATATTACCCTGTCTAACTCCTGTTAAAACTATTTTTTTAAGCTAGAAGAAATAAAACATAATGGCTTATTTAAAGATACCTGATAACCTTCATCATATAGTTGGCTGATGGAGATGAGGTTATGCTTGAGACCATTCACATTAGCTACCTTCCTGAAGGTAACTGCTCCAACTTTGACATTGTCATGGCCTTCTGTATGTCCATAGTTGGAGTCTCCAAAAATGACTTTTGGTCCAAGCTTTGCTTTAAAATATTTAAGATTAGCCCTTCTTCCTGTCATATGTTTTGAACATCCACTATCCAAATACCACTGTTCCTTTGTGGTAGGATAGTTCTTTTCCTGTAAAAGAACAAATTAGGTGTTCTTGACCCAGATTACCTTGGGTACTGGTTTTCTTTCATAATAACTTGAAATATAAGAACATTCAGGTTGATCCATATATCCAAGTGGACGATATCTCCTAGGAGGGAGATTCACTGAGTAAAAGGATTTACAATTTTTTGTGTTTGATTGTACTTTTGAAAAGAATTAAAATTTTTGTTTTGAAAATCCGGTTTCGGCGAATTATATTGAGTTCATCGAACTGAGTTCGACAAATGGAAGTGAGTTCGTTGAGCTCCATTCACAGAATAATAATTTTTATTTTTTGTGTTCAACGTTCGTCGATCGCAGTTCGACGAATCATATTGATTTCGTCGAGCACCATTTGAATAATTATACTCAAACCCTGCGTTCATAGTTCATCGTTCTCTATTCAACGAATAATATTTATTCCATCGATCTCGGTTCGGTGAATTATTTTGAACATAGTTTTTATGAAAATTCTTATTTTGTTTTGGTTTATTATTTTGTAAAACTACTGTAACTTTATCTAAATCTTCTAACTTCTCTTTTCCGTTAGCTGAAGTAAATTTTATAGGTGTAGATAAAATATTTTTCTGTAAAAGATGAGGTTTACTGGATGAAGCTCCCAAGCCAAGTTTTTCCATTTAATCTGCCATTAACTATGCTTGTAATATTCATCAGTTTGATACTTCTCCCATTAAGGGATTCTTCAAACTTTTTAGCCTCAGATAGTTTTTTTTCTAAAGAAACTACTTGTTCCTTAAGTATTTTTATTCTTCTTCATGTTTTAGGTTTTCTGAAGATAATCTATTTAATTCTATTAGTTTTTCTCTGAGAAGTTTTATTTCTTTCTCAGATTTTAACAAATCTTTATAGAGTAATTTAAAATCTGTTTTGAATTGGTCTGAAGTAAAATCAAATGTAGAAATTACCTGGTCTTCTTCAGACTCAGATTATACATCAGAATTACTGCATGAGGCATTGATTTCCATCAAACAGACTTCTTTGGCTCTTGACTCCTCTTCATCTTCACTTGAACTAGATGAAGACTCAGAGTCTGACTCACTCCAATTTTCAACAATAAATCCTCTCTCCTACTTCTTGTATTTACTTGAAGAGGGTTTGTTGGAGTGCTTCGTAGAGTCTTTCTCTGTCTTCCTGACTTTCTTCTGATTCTCAGGTCATTCAGGAAGAATATGCCCTAGTTTCCTGCAATCATAACATACAATTTATTTAGTTGGTGTTTTATTATACCTTGGTTTTTCATTTTTCCTGGAAGATCTTCTCCTGAAGTCTTTTCTGGCCATCTTGTAAAATCTCTTAGACAGAAGACCCATAAGATCTTCATTTTCTGGAAGAACTTCTGCTTCTTCTGTTGCTTGGAAGGCTATGCTCTTCTCCTTCTTTACTAAATATGAAGTCCCTTATTCAGCTTCCCTTATTTTGATGAGCTGCTCATAAGATTTGAGCTTTCCCAACAAAGTTTCAGTAGAAATCTCATTAAAACTTCTGGCTTCTCTAATTAGCCAGATTCTTGAATCTCATGTGCTAGGGAAACACATGAGAATCTTATCATTGACCTCTGTTAATGTAATATCTTTTTCCAAAGATTTCAGCTCATTAATAATGAGACTGAGCCTTGTGTATATTTCTGCGACTGATGCACTTTCTCCCTTTTTGAAATTCTTATACTGAGAAATCAAGTGGGATCTTCTGTCTTTTCTTTCATCAACTGATCCAACAACCATTTCATTGAGGGATTCCCTGATAGCTTTAGCTGAAGGGCATTCAGCAACCTTCAGGAAATTTTCATCTGACATTGTTTGGGCTAAAATGTTCATTGCTTTTGCATCAGCAATCTTCAGCTTCTTATGGGCTTCTATCCATTCAGGAGGTGGTATTGCACTAGTACTTGCTGCTGCGTGTGGTGTAGGTGGTCCTGTCAAGATAGAATTAAAGATATCATCCTCAATAGAGTTCATGTATAATTTAATCCTTGCCTTCCATAGTGCAAACTTATTTAGATTGCACACAGGAGGTCTAGTGCTTGAATATTCTTTATTTTGTGCCATGATAAGAAAAACAAACTAGAGAGATAAGATCTATCAGATCTGTTGGTTCAGGTGTTAGCCTGTAAAACCAAAGAACCAACCTCTAATACCAATTGAAAGTGAGAGATAGATCTAACTTTACTCTAGAGGGGGTGAATATAGTATTTTAAAAACTTTGATTTATTTTTATAGCGAATTTTAAATTAAGTGATAAATATATATATAAAAAGAAAAATAACAGCACACAAATAATAAGAATAACAATCACATATGACACAAGGACTTTTATAGTAGTTCCCCAATAAATCTGGGTACTTCTACTCTTCTACCACCCTGGTAGGTATCCACTACTGGTATTTTATCAGGTGCCCTGTGAAAGAAAAGGGGATAGATCTTATTTACTCTAGTTAAATATATATGTTAAATAAAAGAGTAAGAACAGCACAAAAATAAAGAAAAAGTGCAAGCACACAGATGACACAAGGATTATAGTGATTCCCCAAAACTAGGTACATTCACTCTTCTACCACCCTGGTAGGAATCCACTAACAGGCTTTTGATCAGGTGTCCTGCCACCACAAGATCTATTTCAAGGGAGATCTCATAACCCTTTTAGCTTTTGATCAGGTGCCCAAAAACCAACATACGTTTTTGATCAGGTGCCCGCCACCAAAGGTTTACTTTTGAAGGGGGTAATAACCCTGTACAGAGGAGAGAGAAAATAAATGATGGTGTCTTCTCTATCAATGATCTAAGAGAAGACTAGTGGATGTTGATGATGTCAAAGCTCCCCCTGAGATGTATGGATCTGTTCAGGAGAGGAATCTTTGCTTCAGGGTGTGGGCCTTCAAAGTGATAATGCTCTTTAAAAAGCTTTTTGGACTGATTTAGATTAGTTGTCCCTTGAAAGCCTGAAGCAGATGATCTATAAATATGTATTTGTTGATCTGTATCTGTAACTCAGCAGTTTGTCACCCTGTAACCTTGTTCTTGTGTGTAGAACTGGTAGCCAGAGAGCTTCTGATCATATATATCTATATTGCTGAAGGGAATTCAAACATTTGAATTCCTTCTGATTTGTCTGGAGCTTTTCCATAGAAATGGTAATGGCTTTGGGAATCAATTAGCATTTAACTCAGAGATTTAATCCATATTTAATGCTGCCCTTGAACGGCTATATTCATTTGAATATGAGCATTAAATGTCTAGTTGTCTGCATTTGAGGATTTAGATTATTCTGTCTTCATAATATGTAGCCTGAAATTAAGCCTACAATTAATCTGCCAACTGTAAATAAATAAGCCTGGAATTACTGCATATATTTCGTCAACCTCAACTGTATTTCGTTGACCAAAAATCAGAGATCGTCGAGCTGAAGCTGACATGACAATCGTCGACTTGAACTCCAATATCGTCGAGCTGATCTTGGCCTGAGTTCGAAGTTCATCGACCTCAGCTCGGATTTCGTCGAGCTCAACTCAGAGATGAAACACTGAGTTTCGTCGACCTGAGTTCGACGTTCGTCAATCTCAGTTCATCTTTCGTCGATCGCAGCTCAGCTATGGTAATTACTGATTTCCTGCTGGAATTCTTTCTTCATTTCTGGAGTTCTTCTGAGGAAGTCCTAGAAATGATCCTATGTCCATGACTATATATTTTGGGTCAATGTAAAACATCCTAATAGTACTCCTTGCCCAAATCCAAACTAGGGTTCCAACACCCTGCCACCAGAAGATCTATTTTCAAGGGAGATCTAGCAACCCTTTGAGCTTTTGATCAGGTGCCCAAAAACCAATCTTAATTCTTTTGATCAGGAGACTTATGAACCAAGAGATAACTCTTGAAAGAAGTTAAAAACCTTGTACATAGTTTAAGAAATAAACTAAAAAGATGATGATGTCTTCTCTTTAAAATATCTCTGAGAAGACTAGTGGATGTTGAAGCAAAAAAAGCTCCCACTGATTTGTGTAGAGATTATGATCAGGAGAGGGAGACTTTTCTTTAGTGTGTAGGCCTTCTTGAAAGCTTCCAGTATATGTTTTTGAGAGATATGAAGTTGGATCTTAAAATGAGGATTGTTGCTAGAAGAAGCTTGAAGCAGAATATCTGTATATCTAAAAATTGTCTGAATTTTGTAACCTTATAACCTTAAGCCAGCAAACTTCTGAGAATATAAATATAATGCTGAGAAGAATTCAAATATTTGAATTCATTAATTCTGAAACGAATGAAGCATTCCTTGAGAATTATAACTGCCTTGGAAATTGATTAGAATAAAACTCTGTGATTAAATCCATATTTAATGCTGCCATAAACGGCTATATTCATTAAGAATATTTCAGCAATAAATATCAGAGTTTATAATTGTCGGTAATTAAGCCTTTTAAAGTCATTTTGCCTGAAATTAAGCCTTTGAAATCATTATGTCCTAAGAATATAAAACTGCCTAAACACTGCAAACAAATCATCGAACACAGCAAGGAGATCGTCGAACTGAGCCTGGAGTTCGTCGAACTGAGCCTGGAATTCGTCGAGCCGAGCTTATGAGTTATGATCAGCGTTCATTGAATGAAGCCCAGAGTTCCTTGAGCTGAACTCAGAGTTAGAACTCTAAGTTCGTCGAACTGAGCTCGGTGTTCATCGAACAGAGCTCAGTTTTCGTCAAACAGAATTCTACATTCGTCGAACTGTATTTCTCTGGAATTCTTCTGAAGAGACAACCCTGGAAATAAACATATGACCCTAGACTATACACATTGGGTCAAACTAATCATCCTAAATAAATTATAGTGATCCTAGCCCAAATAAGTAATAGGGTTTCAACACTGCCTTTTTGGCGGCCTCTCTGTCGGTTAGGGCGGGCGACCCCTTAGCCTCCCACCCCCATTTTTGGTGCCCCATCTGGGGGAAAGGCCGCCCAGATCGGCCAGCCTTCTAGGATCCCTTTTTAGGCAGCCTCTCTGCCAATTAGGGCAGTGGCCCCTTGGCCCCCCGCCTCCATTTTGGCACCCAAGCTTGTCGACCTCCTTGACGCCCAAGTTTGGGTTGTTCTCTTGCAGGAGGCCCTCTTTCCTTGTCGCTAGTCTCTTCATCCGCTCCTCCCCTCGTGGGAGGAGCGGTTTGTTTTGTGGTGGACCCAAAACCGCCCGGAGGAGGTTTTGTTATTTGCGTAAAACTGGTAATCTGTGTGCTCTAAATGGAGAGTTCCTATTCGCCCGAAAGGTAGTTATTAGGGGAATTTACCGGCTTGCCCCTCTTGGAATCAATAAATAAACCCCCAATCGCCATCATTTTGATTCTCTGGTCGGCCGTAAAACTGGTAACAAACATTTATGTATTATAACAAAATATAAAATATTTGTTACAAAAAACCAATCTATTTTAACGATAAAAAAACTCATTACTAAATGTAGTGATTAGTAACAAATTTTGTTTGTGTTATAATTTAATCCTTACTACAAATGCAGTTTCTTGTAGAGTCTTCCTTATGTGTTCTCACGCGCGTCTCGTCTTTGCGCTCTCCCGCACGCGCCTCTTCATTTTGCGTTCCCGTGCATGCCTCTTCCTTGCGTGTTCCCGCATGCGCCTCGTCCTTGGGCATTCCCGTTCACGCCTCTTCCATGCATGTTCCCACGAGCGCCTCTTCTTTGCATGTTCTTGCACGTGCCTCGTCTGCACGCATCTCATCCTTGTGCTCACCCGCACTCGCCTCTTCCTTACAAGCTCTCCCGAGTGCCTCGTCCTTGCACGCTACCGTGCGCGCCTCTTCCTTGCGCACTCACACGCGCACCTCTTCCTTAAGCGCTCCCACGCACGCCTCATCATTACGTGCTCCCGCGCACGTCTCGTCGTTGCGCGATCCCGCACGAGCCTCTTCCTCGCGAGCTCTCACGCGAGCCTCTTCCTTTCGCTCTCTCGCGCACGCCTCTTCCTTGCGTGCTCCCACGCACGCCTCGTCCTTGCGCGCTCCAGCACGCACCTCTTCCTTGCATGCTCTAGTGTGCGCCTCTTCCTTGCGTGCTCTCACACGCGCCTCGTCCTTATGCGCTCCCGCGCGCTCCTCTTCCTTGCGCCCTCCCATGCGCGCCTCATCCTTGCACTCTCCCGCGCACGCCTCTTCCTTGCGCGCTCCCACGCGCAGCTCTTCCTTGCGCGCTCCCGCGCATGCATCGTCCTTGCGCGCTTCGTTGTGTGCCTCTTCCTTGCGCGTGCCTCTTCCTTGCGTGCTTCCACTCGCGCCTCATCCTTGCTCTCTTCTTTGCATGCCTCATCCTTGCACACTCCCGCGTGCACCTCATCCATGCACGCTCCCACTGTACGCCTATTCCTTGCACGCGCCTCTTCCTTGCGCGCCTTCTCCATGCGCGTGCCTCTTCCTTACGTGTTACCGCGCACCTATTCCTTGCGCTCTCCTATGCGCACCTCTTCCTTGCGCGCTTTTGCGTGCGCCTATTCCTTTTGCGCTCCGGCGCACACCTCTTCCTTGTATGCTCTGACGTACGCCTCGTCCTTGCGTGATCCCGTGCGCGCCTCTTCCTTGCATGCTTCATCTCACGCCTCATATTTGTGTGCTCATATGCACGCATCTTCTTTGGGCACTCACTTGTGTGGGCCTCTTCCTTGCACGCACCCGCGCGCTCACCTCCGGAAAGCTCTTTGTGTGCTTTCCTTTAGCAAGCGCTCTGTGCACTTTCCTCTAGCAAGCACTGCGGGTGATCTCCACCAGCAAGTGCACAGTGCACTCTCCACCAACAAGCGCACCGCGCGCACTCTACCAGGAAGCGCCCCGTGTAAAAATTTGTGAACCGCGTAAAATGGGAAACCAGATCACAGGAACACTCAACCAAAACCAAGTCAAGTAAATCAGATGCAACTAGGAGAGCAAAAAAATCTTATACTATCAAAAATCTTTACTGTGCGAGGCATACATGGCAAGTCATCATTCGTCAATGTACTCAATGGAAGCAAAAAAACAATAAGGCAAAAAACTAGCCGCGCGGACTCCAAGAGTAACCGCCGACTCTGTCGAGCTGCACTATGGAGTCCGTTGAAGCCACTAATTCACCAAATCTCAACCTAACCGTGCGGACACCCCGTTATTCCACTTCTAAAGAACTCTATCCACAATCTGCTAGCCGCTTAATCGCGAGGTTGCCTAGCTGCCAGATTATACGTGAACAACTGCTTCTGAATTGAACAGACCGCTAGAAGCGGACAACTTTATTGAATTGGGAAAAGTTTGTAGAAGAGAATACCGCCTGGTCGCAAGCCACAACCTACTACTTATCGCCGATTGTAGCTACAGAGTCCGCATTGATCCCTGATGAAAGACTTTGTTTCAAGAGCCTAAACACCTAGAGGGGGGGTGAATAGGTTCTAATCTTTTTTAGTCTTTTTGATTTTAAGGCAAACAAATATTTGTAACTTCTTTTAGCACAGAATAATTCTATCTACAGAAATTAAAAAACAATACAGCAGACACCAGATCTATAGAGGTTCCCCAAGATATGGGTACATCCACTTTCCCCCTTTGCCTATCCAGCAGATAACTGGATTCAGCCTAACTTCCTTCCCATGGCTCGGATCTGCAGATCTTACAAACTCAGAACCCCAAAATGGTTCCTACACCTCAAGCTTTACACAAGTCCTATCTCAGATTCTTCCCTAAATCCTACCTCAGGCCTCAGCCCTACCTCAGCCTTTATAATTTTAGGCTTACAACTCAGACTTTCCACAAGTCCTACCTCAAACACACAGCCCTACCTCAGCCTTTATAATTTTAGGCTTACAATCTCAGATCAAACAATAGATCCTACAAGAATTTGTGAGTAATAAGTATTAGAAAACTTCACCAGCTAGATTTCTCTGTTGATGTTGTCGTCTTGATCAGTTCTTGTATAGACTGATCCTTCTGATCCAACCGAACTTAGCTTTTCAAAACTTCTTGATTAGGAAAAATAAGTTGGATCTTTCCTTGAAGTTGAAGTTGATCTTCAGTCAGCTTCTTCCTTAGATTCAGATTGAACTCTGAGTCTTTCTTGTAGACAGCCCTTGATATGTCAGATTTCTTCTTATTGATGCCTCACGTTTTTGTCCTCTTTGCCGTTCCCGATCTGTCTCTTATATAGAGCTTGCTTCATGATTACCGGCTGATCCGGTTTATAACAGACTTCTGACAGTTCTGACAGTGGTGTCAGACTGGTTAGTTATGACAGCTGTCAAGTCACCAGTCACGTCACCAGGTTCTACAATGTCTTTTCAACTCAGCATACAACACTCAGCAGATTGATTCACATGTGTCGACACATATAGGCTAAGTGTCGACACAAGTCTTCAAGGTGTCGACACAAATACTCCAAGTGTCGATACAGTCATACTTCTGCTTCTCGACACTGCTTTTTGTTGTATGTGTCGACACAGCAGCTTCTTGTCTCGACATTTCTATTGCATACAGATGGTGATGAGTGTTTGTCAAATGGCATTGAGTGTGTTTCGACACAAGTCCTACGTGTCGACACAATTACTTCTGAACTCGGCACAACCTCTTGAGAGTTGGTGTGTCGACATAAGCCCTGTGTGTCGACACAATTGCTTTAAGTGTCGACATAGCTCCTGAGTGTCGACTCATCTTCTATTTTAAGTGTCAACAAAATTCTGTTTTAAGTTGTCGACATAATTCTGGATGTCGACACAATTGCTTCTTTAGGTGTCGACATAGCTTTGAGTGTCGACGCTAATACTTTATAAGTATCGACACATTTTGCCAGTGTGTCGACACAGCTTTCCTGAGTGTCGACATAGCAGCTGGGTGTCGACATAACTTCTTCATAAGTTTTGACACATTTCGCATGTGTGTCGACACAGCTTTCCTGAGTGTTGACGCAGTCTCCTTGAGTGTCGACACATTTTCTTCACAAGTGTCGACACTTGTACTTAGAAAATTTTCCTTAAAAATTTTAAACCTGCACAATGAAACTCAAACTTCTATCAAATACACATTGATGCATATCATTGACTAAGTTGTGGCTTCTCCAAATCTAGTACACATTTTATAATATACCCAACACCTGACCTAAGTCAGAACCAAGTCCCTGGCTTCTCAGCACTATCCGCACAATCTGCAAGCAAAAACTCGCAAACTTCTCAAACCACGCGTATACAAAAACTCGTCTGCATCAACCACCCGTGCTCACTTATTATTCATTCAATTGCACCATTTATATGATAGGGGGTCCTTTTTATAAGCGTGTAGGGGGGCGTGATCACCGCCCTAGCCGATAGGATCACCACCCTATCTCGTGGCAAGCACTAAACATATCTGTATAGCGCGGACACAAAACCAGACCGCCTTATCACCCCGACTAGGCCGAACAGCCAGATCGCCGAGCCCAAAGTATGGATCAGTCCGTTATACCCACGGACAATGCAGATATCGCCACCAGTCCTCACACCATGCGGACAATACTTCAGTCCGCACACTCCAAACCCGCAACTAGAGCACCTGGCTGACAGCTGTCGAACTTAGCGGACAGAGAAAACAGTCTGCGCTAACCGTGCGATCTCCTGGACTAAGCAAACCTGGACTAGGTATAGATCTAGACCAAGTCCACACCTCTAGCCTTCCCTGGTGGGAACACAGCACCAGCGGATACAGAAGATTATCCACACAAATCGGCGGACTCAGAAACAAGTCCACACAAATCGGCGAACTGCAACAAAGTGGGACCCCACACTTCTTTATGGACATCCTCTACTAGCCTCAAAAGCCAGATGGCTTCCCGAGCTACCAAGGCCAAAGCCTTGTACTCCGCTTCCATAGTTGAGACAGACACTGAGTCTTTCTTTTTGCTGCACCACGAGATACCTGCAGATCCACATATGAAAATATAGCCAGACGTCGACTTCTGATCGTCCGAGTCTCTCCCATAATCAGTATCTGTATAACCGTGTAGGTTGAAGCTCGTGTCACTCCCATAAAGGAACCCCATATCATAAGTAGTTTTCACATACTTCAAAATATTCTTCGCCGCCACCAGATAAGGCTTTTGAGGCTCCGCCATATAATGACTTACTTGTCCTACAACATAAGCAATTTCTTGCCTCATAGTCATCATATAAATAAGGATTCCAACCAGAGCCCGAAATATAGGGATCTGGAAGAACCCTCCCCTCATCACATAAAAGCTTAAGGCTAACATCAAGTGGAGTAAAACAACTCTTCCCCTCCCGTATGCTGAATCACTGAATGATCCGTTCTGCATAGCCTATTTGGGAAACGAGTATGCCATTCTTTCTCCTCCCCACCTCGAGTCCAAGAAAATGGTGGAGCTCACCCAAGTCCTTCATCTCAAACCGAACAACTAGCTCTATCCTGAGCCTAGCTACCTCCTCCTCAGAGTTCCCCATGATGATCATGTCGTCAACGTACAACAACACCTAAGACATGAAGATCCCCCTTCTTCTTTACAAACAGGCTTGAATCGGAATCAAAAGGAAAATACCTGCAGAACTGGAGGTATTCTGCGATCTTCCTGTACCACGCCCGAGGCGCATGCTTCAAGCCGTAAAGGGCCTTCTTGAGCTTGCATACATGTCCTGGATAATCTTCAGATACATAACCCAGTGGTTGAACCATGAAGATGTCTTTATCAATTTCTTCATAAAGAAAAGCATTTTTTACGTCAAGCTGCCACATCCTCCATCCTTGGTAAGCTGCCAAAGCAATCTATACCCGTACTGAAGTCATTTTTACAACAGGACTAAACGTCTTCTCATAGTCTTCTCCATACTACTGGGAGATCCCTCGAGCTACAATCTGAGCCTTGTATCACTCGATGCTTCCATCCACCTTCTTCTTAATCTTAGACACCCACTTGCATATCACAGGAGTAACGACATCGACATTGGGTACAATATCCCAAGTCACATTCCTTTTGAGGTAAGCCATCTCCTCATCCATAGAATTATCCCACTCCTTGAATCCAGTGGATTCTTCAAAGCCTTAAGGCTCTCGCTTGTCCAGATGGCCTGCGAAGAAACAAGAGACAAAGCTCACCACGTTTCCTTCACTACAATGAGTTGGTGGTTTGATGGTCCTCTTCGACCTCCAAAAAGCCTGACCATGATTCACCATCTCTGCTACTTCTTATAAACTAGCTCTGTTCCTGGGCATACTTGGAGCATCGCTTCCCCTGCTTCCAAAACTAGAAGCCTCCACCTCGGAGCTAGAAACACCTGGAGATCCTGGTGACACAGGCAGCTCCACTAGAAGATCTTTAGCAGTATCCTTCTGCCCTCCATCCGACCCGCTTTCCTGTAGCTTTATAGATGTGATACATCCATACGATGTCAGTTCATCGAAGACAACATCTTTGGATATGATGAACTTCCTCGTGGCAGTAACCATACACTTTTATCCCTTATTTCTCTCATCATAGCCCACGAAGACAAGCTCTCTCGCCTTCGCATCCAGCTTGATCCTAAGAGCATTTGGGATGTGTACATAGCAGGTCGAACCAAATAGCCGAAGGTGTTCAACGCTGAGCTTCTCCTTAAACATCAAATCATAAGGATATTTCATGTTGATCGGACTTAAAGGCATCTAATTGATGACGTATGCCGCACAGGCCATCCCCTCTACCCAAAAGGACCTAGAAATATCTTTGGCATGAAGCCAACACTTGCAGGTCTCTGTTAGAAGACAGATCTTCCACTCTGCTACTCCATTTTGTTGTGGAGTATGAGCACAAGTGAGCTCTCTCTAGATTCCGTGCTTCCTGAAGAAGTTTTAGAACTCATTTGAAACTAACTCACCTCCGTTGTCCATTCTCAACTTCTTAATTCGCAGGCAAAGCAGGCCCTCCACTAGCTCCTTGAACTCCACAAACAATTGGAACAAGTCCAACTTCTCCTTCATGAAGTAAACCCATATGTACCTGGTATAGTCATCAATCAACACCAGCATGCATCTGCTGCCTCTAAGACTGGCGGTGATGATCGTTCCCATCAGATCACCAAGGATACACTCCAATGGTGCTTTACACCTAGTTTGCGACTTGTCAAACGGAAGGTGATGAGCCTTTTCATATTGATACCCCATGCAGATATGACCATCGCCGAAGGATGACAACCTAGGCAAGTCTTTCACAAGGCTCCTTACCGTCTTGGCTTTCAACTTGTCCATCCCGACATGTCCCAATCTCTCATGGCAGATAGATGCACTATCGTTGACCCTCATCCGATCGACATAGGAACTTGTTGATAACACAAACAAGTCATTAACCCTTCTCTCTACATAAGCAATGCCAGCCTTCACCGCTGACACATTATGAAGAAACTTCACTTCTGTTGGGCCGAACAGAATGTGATAGCCTGCATCCACCGTATTGGTCATAGAGAAAAGACTCTTCTTCATGCCTGACACTTGATAAACACTCCTCAAGGTGAGTGGACCCTTATGTAACATCTCATTTCCAGCTAGACCCCTAGGAGTGGTTTTGTCATGACTAGGTCATGATAAAACTCTAAGAAGCCCAAGAAGACCAAGTGAGCTTAGGCATGAAGGTGGAGATCACCGTGGTCTGCAAATAGTAGAATTCTAAACATTAGTTTAGGATGACCATAGGGTTTCACCATGACTCCATGACCCCACCACAATATCCTTAAACCATTGGAAGGTCCATTCGAGCCCTAAGGGTCCATTGAAATCAACCCAGGGTGTCCAAGTTGACCTAGGATCATCCTAGGCCTAAAATGGGAAAGGTTCCCTAACTAAGGTCAATGTGCCCCTAATGTGCCTAACACCCCCTAACTAAGTCTTCCTAGACCTTAAGTGAGGTCCATGGATCACCAAGGACCCATTAGGGACAACCCAAGAGGCTAAGTTGACCCAAGTCAACTCTAGCCCCAAAGTGGTCAAAGTGCCTTTACTAAGGGTCAAGTGACCTCTAAGGTTCCAAGTCTACCCTACCCAACCCTACCTATAACTTAGGTGAATTCAATGAGTCACCAAGGACCCATTGGGTTCAACCCAAATGGTCAATTTGACCAAGGTCAACTCAATCCTTGAAATAGGTCAAAATAGCCAAAATGGGCTAACCCAAGCTCAAACCCATTTCCCCCACTTGGGCTAACCTCATTATTATTATTCATATGGGTTATGGGCTGCCAATAGGCTAGGGAGATGGACAAATTCGGCCTTGATGACTAGGGGAGAGAAAAATCCATTTTACCCTTTAATGGAGGAGAGAGATAGTGGTTTAAAGGGGCCATTCATGGCCAAGGGAGACCAAGGGCCTCTCCAATTGATTCCAAGGGCTGAATATATTCTCCCTCATCAGTTTTGAGGAGTTTAATAACCATAAGCAGCCATAAAAGTGGCTGAATTTAATTTCTCCCATAAGGAAGAGAGAGAAAGAGGGGAGAGAAAGCCATTAATGGTCATGGGAGAGCAAGAGTTCCTCTCCAATTGATTCCAAAGCCTTGATTCATCTTCCCCTCATTAGTTAGAGGAGACCAAGGGTTTTCCCCAGCCTTTAGGTGGCTGAATACAAGGGATATGACATGGACAAATTTCACCTTTCATGGCCATAAATGGTTTTGAAGCCTAGGCCCTTCCCCTCCCCCACTTGATGACTTTAAAAGCTTCACTAGGCAGAGGGGAGGAGTTTCCACATTTTTCCTGAAGGAATCGATCCCTCCCACTGCATGGTTGTTGTTGTGCAATTGGCACCAGCCCGCTAGTACGGAACTCGTCGCAGACAATAGCAACGGAAGCTAATATGTGAGCAAATAGTGGCGCGAACTAATCCAACAAAGTAGTTCGAGTTTCCAAAACACAGAGAAAACACAGATGACAAGAGATATACGTTGTTCGGAGCTAAGATCCTACATCCACGGGGAGAGCACGCCGGATCCACTAAACAAAAAATATCCGATTACAACCACAAGGCACTCCACGATCCTCCACGGATCGACACTAACCTAGAATAGGAAAACAAGAACAACAAGAAAACAAAAAGAGGGAAGAAAACTCCCCTAGTATGCTGTCGTCGGAGCTGTCGCCGCAAAAAACTGGCTGATACTGCAGTCTGGATCTAAATCTGATCACCGTCGAAGGACTCTGCACCCAGCCACCGTCGTGAGCCCCCTCTCCTCCCTGGATACAGCCGGCCAAGCCGCCGTAAACCGCTGGAGATGAACCTGATGCGACGCTGGTGCCCAAAATTGGGTAAACTGATCTTCCCTCTGCCACACGTCGCCGCCTTCCGGACAAGAAAGTCGTTGCCCTCTTCAAGTTGAAGGAGCCGCAGCCTTATGCCCTCTTTCACCGCCAGAGTTGCCGTCGTCGCTGGATCGCCGGAGCCGCCGAAGGAAGAAACCCGCACCCGCTGCTGTCGTGGATCTCCCCTCTCCTTCACCGTAGATGGAGCTGATGCCACTGCTGTGCACTAGATCGGAACTCCGATCAAACTTCTGCTGCCTCCGTCGACCACCACTTGCCTGCAGGATCTACCTTTGCTTATCGCCGCTGGATCCGTCGCTCGATGCCGGAGAAATCGGAGAAGAACCCAAGATCGGCGCTCCTATCCGATCTAGCCGCCGGATCTCCAAGATTGCCGATGCCGAGCTTGGGATGAGCCTCGGCCACCACTCCCGATCTTCCTCCTTGCCGCCGGAGAAGAAGAGCCAAAACGCCGCTCCTTCTTGGTGCTGAAGATGCCACTGGAGAAGAAACTGCTCGCCTCTGCCGCTAGATCCCGTCCCGAAGCCTCCGCTCATCTTCTTCCTTCTCTCTCTCGTTCTTGCTGCCGCCCTCCTCTCTCGGTTAGGTTAGGGAAAAAATAATCGGGCTGTTGTACTATTTCTATCCCTGTGCAGGCTTATATATATAAAAAACTGAAAAAACAAACACAAAACCGGACCGGTCCAGCTGGATCGGTCCGGTGGAGCATCATAAAGACTAACAATCTCCACCTTGATGCTCCACGAATGCTAATACTGCCTAAAACACACAAACCCCTACTAGCGACTACAAGCCCCCTCTCCCTGGGGACGACACGATCAATATGCACCAGTCTGAGTCAAGTCAAACTTAACTCACCTCACTTATTTCTCCTGTATGCACGCAACACATTCCTCCGTAGGAATCTCCCGCAACATCACGCCTCCACCTCGAGCGAACTCCCTCAACTCCCAGTGACGCACGTCGACGTGCTTTATCCTTGTATGATAGACCGGGTCTACTGCAAGACGAATCACACTCGAACTCTCACTGTGAAACTCCACCTTCTCCTGAGTTGAAAGTGAAGGGATAGATACGATTGCGGAATTAAAGATTATAGATATAGAGATAACCCTAAGATATTGTAAAGCCTAACACAAGTGTTGTGCACAAAATAAAGCTAACTGTAATTACAGTTAAGCTTGGGTCCTAATCCAGCAACTAGCAATCCTAGTTAATTCTAATCACAGCCACAATGCAAATAATAAATTAAGCAACCAGACGACACAAGATATTATAGTGGTTCCCCAAACACTGGGTACATCCACTCTTCTACCCACACGGTAGGAATCCACTCAGGTTTTTGATCAGGTGCCCTGCCACCAACAAGATCTGCTGCAGGTAGATCTAGAGACCCTTTAGACTTTTGATCAGGTGTCTAAAAACCAAGCTTTACTTTTGAAGGGAGTAAACAACCCTTTACAGGAGGGGGAAAGAGAGTTAAATTGTCTTCTCTATTTTAACATAGATTAGAGAAGCACAAGAGTCTCTTCAGAACTTCTGACAGCAAGCTGTCTTGAAGTTCTGAAGGAACAAAGCCTTAAGAAGACTAGAGATCTGGATGGATGTTCTTCTTCAGCTTCCTTCTTCTTCTTCTTCAATATCTCTGAGTGTATCTTCCTGAAACAGGAGCACTCAGGTTGAGGAAGAGTAGAAGAGATAACTTCTCAATTGGATGAAGATTGCTGAGAGCTGGCTTTGCTGTATTGTATTTCTTCCTTCTGTTAGCAAGCCTCTTTCTTTCTTCAAAAGAACTCTTTATATATAAGCAGCAGTAACGGATCTATTATTTGAGTTGAGCTTTTGTCTTCTTCTCAGATCTTGAATCTGAGCTGCAATTAACATAAAGACAAAACATATCTTGCAGATATATAATTCTATATAAAGAATAAATCTAT
Source organism: Platanthera zijinensis (assembly GCA_039513925.1). Classification (NCBI taxonomy): domain Eukaryota; kingdom Viridiplantae; phylum Streptophyta; class Magnoliopsida; order Asparagales; family Orchidaceae; genus Platanthera; species Platanthera zijinensis. Next base: position 51,971,354 of record CM077090.1, on the reverse strand, counting down.
AGCAGCTTCAGAAAGTAATCTGATAAAGGCTATTAGAAAAGATCACATCAGAAATAACTCTTTACAGCCAACGGCTATAAAGGACAGCTGCATTAATAAAGCAGTCAGAAAGTCAACTAATAAGACAAAAATACTTTATCTGATAGGAAAGACTTAAGCATACGAATAGCAAGGATTGCCTTGAAGTATATGAAGTAAATCTATCAGATAATATATAGTAAATATATCAGATAAAATAAGAAATAAAACACAGAATAAAACGCATATAATATTATATATGCAGACAGCCGATCGTCGAACGACCTTCGACTATAGTCGAACGACCCACGACGAGATAGTCGAACTATCTAGGCAGATAGTCGACCGACTCAAAGCAAGACAGAAAACATCGAACTATCAATAGATAGTCGACCGACCAACAGACAACAGATAGTCGAACTATCAATAGATAGTCGAGCTATCAAGGAACGGCACATATTCTAACTATCTAGACAGATAGTCGACCAGCCAACAAACAACAGAAAGCGTCGAACTATCAAGAGATAGTCGACCAGAGCTCGACGATCTAGCAGAACGTCGAGCTGACAAAACACAGCACGACTATCTGAAGACAGAAGATAGTCGATCAAACAGACAGACGATCATCGACCGGCTGATCGATGATAGTCGATCGGCGTTCGACGATAGTCGAACCCGAAAAACCCTTAGCCAGAATTTTACTGGAAAAGAGAATACTCTCCAACAAGACTTTGACCATAGATAAATCTTGGGTCAAGAGACTAAAAGGAAAGACTTAGCTCAAATCCAAACTAGGGTACCAACATGAGTGATCCTATATTCCTCGGTGAGACCTCTGAGCCTGATGGCTCCTCTCACGGTGTCTGGGTAGTCCTGAGATGACTCTCTACCGTCTCCTCTATGACTGCGAAGATTCTACCTCTGCCAAGGTACTCTCTCTGCGCACATGCCCTTGCCACGAATCCTGTCATGCTCCTCCGCTGGTCCTTCCTAGATTTTCACTGAGAACGGTCTTTGCTCTCTAAAGCTCTATCGAAGGAACCGCGATCTTAGGAGATCGCCTAAAATGCATACGCTACCGTATCCTATAGCTCAAGAGACGGTCTGACCTCTCTCCTTGCATTTCCCCTGGCAATCGTGGTGCCAATAAGTCTATAGAGCGATCCAAAACGCTCTCCTCTCAAGACTGTCTGCGTGCATCCCCTAACCTCCAAATACCCGTTGCTAATGGTATAAGAATACTCGGCAGCCTCTAGAGTGCCTAGAGAAAGCAAGCTCTTCCTCAACTAAGGCACATACCGAACGTCAGTGAGGGTCCTAACCACTCCATCGAACATCCTAATCCTGATGCTCCCAACTCCCGATATCTCGCACTCTGACTGGTTCCCCATCCGAACACGACCACCTCCACAGTGCCTAATACTGGAGAACCATTCAATGTTCGGGCACCTGTGGAACGAACATCCTGTATCCATGATCCAGGAATCTATGGTCCCGACAACCATGTCGCGACTTTGTGAAACGTGTAGAACGTCATCATCGCTCACGCACTCGGATGCCACTGCATCCTGCTGAGGCACAGACCCTTTGCCCTTGAGTTTCCTCACTGGGCAGTTGGCCTTCCAATGCCCCTCCTCCTTATAGTAATGAAACCTACCCATTGACCTAGGTCGATCATCCTCCTTGCCTCCCCCTCTCGATCTACCTCGGGATGGGTCTCTGCTCTTCACGAGCATACCCTTGCTCTCACTTGATTCGGAACTGCTTCTTTTCTCATTTGAAATAAGCATCGTCACCACTTCCTCCATCTTAAGGGTATCCTTCCCATACAATATGGTGGTGACTAAATGATCGAACAACCTCGGGAGTGAAGATAAGAGGAGAAGAGCATTGTCTTCCTCCTCGACCTTCACATCCATGCTATGAAATTGGGATACCAACTTGTTGAACACATTTAAGTGATCCAACAGTTGCGCTCCATCGGACATCCTCAAGTTGTACAGCTGCTTCTTTACGTACAGTTTGTTCATGAGCGACCTGGACATGTAGAGCTCCTCGAGCTTCCTCCACAAGTCCACTGTAGTTTCCGCCTTGACTAAGTTGTACATGACCTCGTCGGCCAAACACAGATGTATGGTGTTGATGGCCTTGAGGTCCAGCTCATCCCACTCGTCGTCGTCATTCACCTTAGCCTTCTCCTTTCCAAAGAGTGTCTTATGAAGACCCTGCTGAATGAGTATGGCCTTTATGCGCTTTTGCCAAAGACCGAAATCGATCCGCCCATCGTATTTTGGAACCTCGAATTTGGCCGCCATTGAATTTGCTCACTGTTCCAAAGGTCGAACCTCCCTCTAATACCAATTGTTGTGCAATTGGCACCGGCCCGCGAGTACGGAACTCGTCGCGGACAATAGCAACGAAAGCTAATATGTGAGCAAATAGTGGTGCGCACCAATCCAACAAAGCAGTTCGAGTTTCCAAAACACAGACGACAAGAGATATACGTGGTTCGGAGTTAAGCTCCTACATCCATGGGGAGAGCGCGCTAGATCCACTAAACAAAAAATATCTGATTACAACCACAAGGCACTCAACGATCCTCCACGGATCGACACTAACCTAGAATAGGAAAATAAGAACAACAAGAAAACAAAAAAGAGGGAAGAAAACTCCCCTAGCACGCTGTGTCGGAGCTGTCATCACAAGAAACCGGCTGATACTGCAGCCTGGATCTGAATCTTATTGCCGCCGAAGGACTCTGCACCCATCCGCCGCCGTGAGCCCCCTCTCCTCCTTGGATACAGCCGGCCAAGCCACCGTCAACCGCTGGAGATGAACCCGATGCGCCGCTGGTGCCCAAAGTCGGGTAACCTGATCTTCCCTCTGCTACACTCCGCCGCCCACCGGCCAAGAAAGTCGCTGCCCTCTTCAAGATGAAGGAACTGTAACCTTATGCCCTCTTTCAACGCTAGAGCTCTCGCCGGAGCTAGATCGCCGGAGCCGCCGAAGTAAGAAACCGCACCCGTCGTTGCTGTGGATCTCCCCTCTCCTTTATTGGAGATGGAGCTGATGCCACTGTCGTGCACTAGATCGGAACTGCGATCAAACTTCCGCCTCCTCCATCGACCACCGCTCGCCTGCAGGATCTACCTCTTCATGCCGCCGCTCGATGCCGCAGAAATCGGAGAAGAAGCCAAGATTGGCACTCCTAGCCGATTTAGCCGTCGGATCTCCAAGATCACTAATGCCGAGCTCGGGATGAGCCTCGGTCGCCGCTCCCGATCTTCCTCCTTGCCACTAGAGAAGAAGAGCCAAAATGCCGCTCCTTCTTGATGCTAAAGATGCCGCCGGAAAAGAAACCTCCCACCTTCATCGCTCGATCCCGTCCCGAAGCCGCCGCTCGTATTCTCCCTTTTCTCTCCCGTTCTTATCTCCACCCTCTTCTCTCGATTAAGTTAGGGAAAAAATAATCGGGCTGATGTACTGTTTCTATCCATGTGCAGGATTATATATAAAAAAATTGATAAAACAAACACAGAACTGGACCGGTCCAGCTGGACCGGTCCGGTGGAGCATCATAAAGACTAACAGGTTGTAACATACCCAAAGCTCCAAAATTCGGCCATGGAGCACCACCACCAAACCCGTCGGCAAGCACGGCTAAAGGTCCTCCTCTACTCCTCTCTTCGTGGGATAGATCTTTAAATCTTTTAGGAGAGAAATCGAGCCCAATTGAGCCGGATCGGGTGAGAGAAATTTCAGAAATTTCATGGATTTTACACCTTATGAGTTCGCCGAAAACCGCCCCTCCGGCGGTTGTGCCGCCGCCCGGCGATAGCTCCCACCTCAACGAAGGTGGTGGCGGTGGTGGCCGGCCGGGGAGGGAGATGGGTGGCCGGGAAACATGGCTGGAAATAGCTCCAGGTTCGGCAAATCCCAGCCCTTGGCTAGAGGAAGAAGATAACCAGGATTCCTCTGATCTGCTTTAAGATTCGTGTTGCATCATTTTATATTTAGTTTTGATTTTTGTATTTTTTTGTCCTTTTTACTATGTTGTATTAAATTAAATATTAAAAATACCTAGGGTCACCTAAAGAAAGAGTGACCAACATGAAACTTGTAGCCCGTGAATTCTAGTTTAATTTAAAATTTATTTCAACTAATTTGGGTAAGTGGTTTGACCAAAGAACTCATTTTGGTGAGGTCTATCCCTAGGCTAGACCAGAGATTATTTTGAGTGCCCCCATCAATCCAGCCATCCAAATGACTTGAAATTTGGGATAGGGGTCATAATTATCTATACCTAGAACATATCAAAAAATGGGAATTTGTGGATAACATATTTCTATAGGTTTTGTAATTATTTCATAAACCATGATTAAATTAATTAAGGAACCTAATGACCTCCCATTGCTCCAAAATTTTGGTGAGAGGTTTGTGGGGTCATTATGGGCCTCTAAATAAATTTTAATCCCATTTGGTGATGGTTTGGTTTGGTTTTTAACAAACCCTAGCCTTGCCTTTAGAAGGGTAATTAGGTCATAGTACTCCTTGTGGGTTTAAGTGGTCAATTCACCTCAACAGGGGCTAGGACTTTGACCACTGGTTTGAAATGACTTTATACACCCTCCCATGGATGATGGGGTGGGTTGGGGTAGTTTTGCCCTAGGATCCAAACTCAAACCCTAAGGAGGGCTTTTGAGTGTTGTGAAGGGCATAGGGTCAAATGCCCTTGTGTGATCTTGTAACTTGGTGGAAATGATGATTAAGCAGCCTAAGTCCTCTGGTATGAACCTTAGAGGATTTGGAGGAAAATATACATCTCAAGACCCTAACCCTAGCTTAGGGAATAATCACTGTTTGTGTAGAATAAGCCACCAAAACTTACTAAAAGGGTGTTAAACTTAGGTAGCATGGATTTTAGGTTAGATAGAACCTTTAGTGAATTTATTGGAATTTTATGAACAATATTTTTAGCACTCCACTTGTTATACATAACATAGGCCTAAATGATATTTTATTTATTAGGATCATTCTGTTCATTAAAATACTATGAAACTTGGGCAGAAGATATTTTAGGTCAAGATGATTTTCCCTGAATTTTATTATAAATTTTAGTTGATTATTTTCAGTACTTTCTTCACAAGATTCAAAAGAGGCATTTATGATCAATAAATTATTTAGAGCTATTTTCATATTGCAAAAATTATAAATTTAGGTCACTATTGCTTTTAGGTCAATAACTACTTGGAGAAATTAATTCATGATGTTTAGAAGACTATTTGCAGTACTTACTTTACAAACCCATCATTTTGGGAGTTTGATGTTTAATTTATCCAGAGCTTATTTTCCTACTGAAAAATCATGAAACCTTGTCAATAATGTTGGTAGGATAGTAGTTGCATAAAAAAATTAATTCACAATTTTTGGATGATTATTTGCTGTACTTCATTATTGAAGGGAAATAGGATATATTACCAAAATAGTTTTAGGGTACTTACTTAATTTACAATTTTTGGAAATATGGTTATATTTTGGATTTACAGTATTGAGTTATCCTAATATTTTTCATAATTTTGTTAAGTATCATGCATGACTATATAGGAAGCTTCATGTTCAAACTGGTAGCTCCTGGATCTTTTAGGAAAATTAAATAAATACTGGATTTATTAGAAAAAAATTATAAATTATTGGATTTAGCCTAGTTAGGTAATAATAGACCTCATTAATTATCTTGAGGCATTTGGATGATTATTTGAAGTGCTACCCAATATGTCCATTGTATCGCTAAGTATGGTCTACGATTAGTAAAAGAACAGAAAATAGGTGTTATGGGTGTGTAGGCCAAAGGTTTGGGATTCTAATAGTCTGCTAGTTTTGGATAAGTACTTGGGGTCACATTTGGAAGTTAGGTTGATTAAGATGGGGTGTTTACTAGTGTTAGGTGGCGTTCGGGGTCTGCGAAAGATCGTCTTCCCCGTAGAAGGAGAGAGAAGGTCAAATCACACTAGGACTAGTTCCATTATAACATAAAGGGATCAGGAATCAGGGTATTAACCAATAATATTAAGTGCCTTGCGAAAGGGAACGGTGGGCTTCAGCTACCATCATAGTTCCTAGTGCCCTTTGAGAACTCTTCATGGGGTATACCGGGGGCAGTCCTAGGCTAACGTAAACTGTAGGCAAACTAACTTGAAAGAGTAACTAGCATAATTAGGGATTCACTTTTGTTGGGATTTGTCTCCACAATACCTCAGATTTGTAGGAGGTCAGACCTTGAACTAATATGAATTAAGGTGTATTTGATATTGTGTTTAAGTTGTATGTGTGCAGGTTCTTATTGCCAAGTGTAGACCAATGTCAGCCTATAATGGGTCACCAAACACAGGACCATACAATGTAATCCCTCATTGTGTGATCCAAAGTGTTGGCCCATGTATAGCCTCTCTATTGGGATACACTTCCTATACATGCACTTGGATTGGTGGACTGAAGTATTGAAGTTTATTTTTTTCAGAAGAATTTTTCTAAGTCCACATTCTCGAGTAGCTTCCTTCATCTACTCGAGTAAGTGACCTAGTACTCGAGTAGATCCTTAGACATACTCGAGAAGACTCTGTATACTCGTGTAGATAAGCTTATACTCGAGTAGATAGTTAGTCACTCGAGTAGGTCATATTTTATACTCGAGTAGATCCTTCTGTTCTTAGATCCGAAATTTTCTCTAAGTCCACATACTCGAGTACCTCTTTTGTACACTCGAGTAAGTGAGTCTGTACTCGAGTAAGCTAGATTACATACTCGAGTAGACTGTATTGTACTCGAGTAGGTGATAACTTGTACTCGAGTAGTTGGTTAGTTACTCGAGTAAGTGTTCTGTTCATACTCGAGTAGATCTGCACTTCTCATCTCAGAAAGTTTCTAAGTCTACCTACTCGAGTAGTTCCCTATATACTCGAGTAAGTGACTCTGTACTCGAGTAGTTGTTTTTCATACTTGAGTAGTTTAGTGATTACCCGAGTACTCTTCCCAAGATACTCGAGTAGTTCATTTTCCCCTCACTCGAGTATCTCCAACTCTTCTACTCGAGTAGTTCTTCCTATTTTATCTGAGAAATTTTCTCTAAGTGTTTTTACTCGAGTATATACTCTCATACTCGAGTAGTTCTAAAATCACTCGAGTGTTGATCTCTGAATCACTCGAGTAACTTCTCTTCTAATACTCGAGTATGCTCCTCCTATCCACTCGAGTATATAACATCTTATACTCGAGTATGTCTCTTCTCTGTCTCGAGTATATCTGTTCAAACATTCCTAAAATTCTCCAAGTACAATTTCACTGTGTATTTCGAATTAATCATTTCTGATTGGTCCACGTGTCATCCCTAATTAAATTTCTGACCGTTGGAGTCCACCTATAAATAGGTCCTTTTAGATTTGACTAATAACAAGCTTTACAGAGATTATTATTTTAAGAAAGAAAAAAAAATTTCCCGTGAACCCTAATTTCTCACGCCGCCGCCATTGCCGTTCACAGAAGAAGGTCTGGATCGACAATCTCCGATCGCTGCTTTCAACTCTGTTTCTCCAGAGATCCAGACGAAAGATAATCACTCGATCTCGCTGAGCCTCAAAGATTTCAGATCTATTTTCTCGATCGAGGTGATTCCATTTTTTAGATCTGTGGATCTCTCTCAAGTCATCTTCAACATATTCTGATCAAGCCAAAGTTCTCAAGGAAGAAGACTATCAAAGATCCAGATCTGTGCAATATATTGTTTGTATTTTCTTTTCAAACAAATTTCATTGTAGGAGTTTTTCTCCAAGATTTGTAGGAAGGCTTTATCTTCCGAGTGTAGATCCGGTTTGGATCGAGTTTTGTAGGAACGTGGTTCCGAGGGGTAGGATTGTTTTCAATCCGAGATAGTGGAGTAGCCGAGTCTAGTGGTTTGCTAGATCGGTGAGGAAAGTGGATGTACCCAAGATTGGGGAACCACTATAAATCTCTTGTCATCTATGTGATTGCTTGATCTGTGTTGTGTTAATTTTTTATTCCGCATTTGACACGCATTTCACCTATTCACCCCCCTCTAGGTGATTTTGGTAGACAACTTAGTTCTCTCAATTGGTATCAGAGGGAGGTTGATCGTTAAAAGGTTAACACCTTGATCTAATCCTTACCAAGTTATCTCAAGAGAAATTTCAAGCATGAGTAAGACCAAGGATTTTTCTAAGCTCCTTATCTGCACCAAGAACAATTTTCCTATGTGGAAGGAAAGAGTTAAACTCTTTATGGAAGCAGTAGATCCCCGGATCTTCATGATTGTTGAAGAAGGTCCCCACATTCCTATGACCACCTCCACCATAGATTCATCTAAGCAAGTTCCCAAGAAATTGATGGATCTAGATAAGGACGAGATTGCACTTGTCTCTTTGGACAAGAAAGCTAAAAATATTATCGCAAGTGCAGTCGATGACTCAATGCTGCAGAATCTGATTCATTGCCAATCTGCCAAGGAGATGTGGCAATCCCTAGTGACTCTAATGGAAGGTACAAAAGAAGTGAGGGATGATCGAAGGTCCCTACTGAACCAGAAATATGAAGCGTTCAGGCAAGGTCATAAGGAAGCTATAGCTGACACTTTTGAGAACTTCTTCAAGATAGTAAATGGCCTAAGAGTTTATGGATGTGTCTTTCAATGACAAATTCTTAAGATCCCTAACCAAGGAATGGGACAATAAGGTATGTGCCATTCGGGAGTTTGGAAGGTTAGCTGAGACGGACCCGCAAAATCTGTTCGGAAAGCTTATGTCTTATGAGCTGCAAATCAACTCAAGAAAAGCTGAAGAAGAGATAAGCAGCTCTGCATCCAAGGAGAAGTCTGTCGCTCTAAAGGCAGATAGCTCAAGGAAGACAAAGGCTAGCTCTCCTGCCCCAGTTCCTGAAGCTGATGAAGAAGAATCATCTGAGCCAAGCTCATCTGGCTCAGAACTATCTGAAGGAGAGTTCTCATTGCTCTCCCGGCAATTCAAGAAATTCTTAAATAAGAAGAAGCAATGGAGAGGCAAAGATGCCTCATTCAGAAGATCACGACGTGACGGTGATCAGTGAAAGAAAGGCTCAAGTAGCCATGACAGGTATAACTCTAAACAGAACAAACAGATTTCAACTGACATCATTTGTTATTGTTGTAATAAGCCAGGTCACGTCATCGCGGACTGCCCTCACAAGAAGAAAGAGGGCGGCATAAGAGAGGAAAAGAAATCCTCATACCACAAGAAGAGGACAGAGAAGAGTCTAGTAGCCAAGAAGAGCAAAACTCTCAGTGACTCCGACTCATCTGAGTCGAGTGAAGAAGACGAAGCTTACTTTGGGCTCATGGCTCACTCAGATGATGAACAAGTTCCCCAGTTCACTGGGGAGGTAAAATCTCACACTCCCCTCTCTGAATCTGAAAGTTCTGAACATGATCATGAGGACATCTCTTCTGATGATGAGTCAGAACTCATGGCCCAGCACAAAGAGTTGCTCATGACCTACGAAAAATGTCGTCGAGTCGTGAAAACTCAGGCAAAAGAGATTCAGTCTCTAAAGGCTGTTGAGAGCAGCTTGAGAGAAGAAGTCGCTAAGACTAACTCTCTTCAAGAAAACTTCGATCTCGCAATGAAAGAATACAATCTAGCTCTCAAGCACCTTGACCTTAAAGGGAAAATCATCAAAGAGTTGGAAGATCAACTCGAAGCTGAAAAGAAACTTGTTGAAGGTTTCTCCAAGCCCAAGAATGTTCTTCCACTCATTGCTGAATTCTCAACAAAGGCTAAGAATGCTGGACTAGGCCATGAGGGTGCTCCTAGTAAATCTTCTAGGAGAAATAAGGCTCAAAGGAAGAATAAGGCTGCCAAGAAGGCCTTGGCCAAAGAGAAATGGAAAGCCCCTCTAGATCAAACTGTATTCAAGAAAGTAATCTTTCCAATGAACAAGTTTGACCTGGACTCGTCCTATGGTCACTTGACCAGGCCTACTTATGTAGAGCCAAAGTCTCGGTACCAAGGATGGACTCGCCCTCGAAACTTTGGTGAGAGTGTCTTTAAGGCACCTTATGAAGAAGTGACTCTTCAGAGCTATGGTCCTTATAATCATGGCCACAACTTCAAGAAAGCACCGAAAGTAAAGCCTGTTGAGGAAAGGCCTCTGAAGGAGAAGACTTCATGTAGATGCCATCACCATGAAGCCTCTTCCTCTAAGAGTGATGTTCCTGCTAGACCATCATTTCAGAAAATCAAACAGGAATTCACTAGGCAAAGATACAACAGGTTCGATTGTTGGTGTTGTGGCAGAATTGGTCACTTTGCCATCGATTGTTGGTTCATCCTAGTAATGCTACAACCCCTCAAGTTAGCAACGTGAGAATGACCACTCATGAGGCTAATACTCGTAGGGGGAGTTTTCTAACTCGAGACCAAGGACCCAAACGTGTTTGGATTCCTAAGGCTATGTGATTGTAATTGCAGGTATGTCCAAAGGCCACCAAAATGCAAATCCGGTATTTGGACAGTGGATGTTCTCGGCATATGACCGGGATAAGAAGCCTACTCCAGAATTTCACCTCAGTCTGCAACGGACCAAAGGTCATCTTTGGAGGTTCAGATCGAGGGATAACTAAAGGCTATGGTATGATTTCTAACGGTAGCGTATCCTTTTCGAATGTAGCCTATGTTGAAGGATTGGAACACAGTCTCATCAGCATAAGCCAACTATGCGATAAAGGATACGTAGTTGAATTTCATGCTGACAAGTGTTTGATAAAATCGGTTGACAACATGGAAACTGTTTTATCAGGCACTCGAAGCAGAAATATTTTCTGTTTAAATTTCATTTATATAGACTCTTCGACACCAGTGTGTCTTTTAGCAAAAAGTAGTGCATCTCTTGCTGACCAATGGCACAAGAGACTAGCTCATATTAATTTCAAAACTATTAATATATTATTCTCTAAAACCTAGTACGTGATGCCCCTAATATCAAGTGCGTTACGGACAATCCTTGTCATGCATGTATCAAGGGCAAGCAAACAAGGAGTTCATTTAAAAGCATCATAGGCAAGGATTCCAATAGAAGCTTACAGCTTCTCCATATGGACTTGTTTGGTCCACTGCAAGTTAGAAGTTTGGGAGGTAAGGAATATACGTTGGTTATTGTGGATGATTACTCGCGCTTTGCGTGGGTGTTCTTTCTGAAACATAAGTCAGATACCTTCAGTATTTTCACCAATTTTGTTAGGCAAATCCAGAATGAACACAACTGTTCCGTAGTCAAAATCAGAAGTGACAATGGAATGGAATTCAAGTCTGGAGCCATGACAGAATTCTGCGAAAGTCAAGGTATCTTTCATGAGTTTTCCTCTCCTCGCACTCCACAGCAAAATGGAGTAGCTGAGAGAAGGAACAAAACACTCATAGAGGCTTGCCGGACCATGTTGAGTGATGCCTCACTTCCAGAATACTTCTGGGCTGAAGCCGTCAACACCGCTTGTCACATGCAAAATCGGGGACTCATCAACAAGAACCATGATAAGACTCCTTACGAACTTCTAAAAGGCAGGAAACCAACCATTTCATACTTTAGAATCTTTGGCTGTAAGTGCTTCGTACTTAACAACGGCAAGTATCACACTACCAAGTTTAGCGAGAAAAGCTTTGAAGGTATTTTTGTAGGTTATAGTAGCCATAGTAAGGCCTATAGAGTATTCAATAGAAAAACTCTTGTGGTAGAAGAGTCGATACATCTTGTATTTGATGAGACGAGTTTGCTGCACAGCAACTCGTCTAGTGTGCCTATTGTAGATGCAGGAACAAAGTTGAAGGAACTTAGCTTGGATGAAACTACTAAAGATAAAGACGAGACGTTCATCAAGATCACCTCTACAACCCCTATTGGAGAGGTAGATGATCAAGATGAAGAACACATCCCAGCTGAAGATGCAACTCCAGTGGCTGAAGAGATCCCAGATGCAAGGACTTTAGAGTTTAGACACTTGAAGGATCATCCCGTTGATCAAATCATAGGAGATCCTCGGGATGGCGTCAGAACTCGTCGAGGTACAACCAACGAGAATTTATACAACAGGAGCCTTGTAGAAGATCCTTTAGCTTGTGTGTTTTCATATAAGTTAAGGTTACATATTTCATGTTTTATCTTTCATACTTTTATTACTGCTGCTTATTCTCATAGAACTGCTAGATTAGTTCCGCCGCCACCTGCTTACATTTGTTACTCTCCACCTTCATAGCTTCCCTTTCCTTCTCCCCGCTCGGTGCCTAGGATTCATGGGGGAGGGGTGGGGGATGATAGGGCTTAGTCTTTTAGACTAACATTTTTCGAACCACATCATTTTAGGGGAATGTGGAGCCCAACATGGAGGAGCAGCCCCGGAGGTCGACACGCTTGGAGATGGGGCAATCTAGCATTGGAGTATAGATAGTTGGGACTGTGAGTCCCGATCTTTAGTAGTGTTCCATTTTGCTTCCGCGATGAGTGACTCTGTAGTAAGGATTTTGATGTATTGGGCATGAGCCCTGTTTTGAGTACTTTATTATTCTGTGGACTCTCCCTTTATGGAGATTTATTTTATATACATGTGATTCTTATGGACTATTTTAAAGTTCATTCTTACCCTTATACTTTATTCTACACTTCTGCGATCAATATGGCCGGCAGAATCGGTGTTTTGTAGTGACGACCTTCTCGGGCATGTTTGTGTCACCGCAAAGCGGCGGTTCTGGGCCTAAGACCCCCGTGGCTAAAAGAGAGAAAAATGGGGTCTTACAAGTGGTATCAGAGGGAAACCTCGATTGGAAAAGTAGAAGTCCACTAACCCTGGGTCACTCCTGCGCGAGCTTAGTTTGAGGACAAACTAGTAGCGGAAGCAGTGGTGTGCCCATAAGGGAAATCACATGTAAAATTCCACTTCATCATTAATTAGAATTCTTCTTTGTAGCCTGCGGCAAACCCTACCCCCAGCAGGGAGCACCTCCGGCTGCGAATATCTCATCTTATAATTATCTAACTAATGAGTAAGACTCAACCCACTAGGACTCACGACTAACCATGACGATATATAGTATGCCCTAGTTAGAAATAGACCTTGGGTATGAACTTGGTTAAGGTAAGGAGATACCCAAAGAGAATAAAGGAGGAGTTTAGCACGAGAATGACTACCTAAGACATAAACTCAGGTGTCCCTACTGTCTCAATCAAGGATTACTCAAACTGGTAGGACGGCCTTAAGGAGAATTGAGGCCAATGATCTATTAGCAGAATGGTAGAAGGCATTTTATCTCGACCCTCGTGCGAGTAACAAAATTACCTGGAGGCAACCACCGAGACAAACACTGAGGGTCGGATAGGAATTCAAGTTCGGAAGATACCCATTTGGGATTGGGAACATTTTGAACCCGATAAGGTCGTCGTAAATGTGAATCATAGAGTTTAAAGTATGGAGTATATTGACGAGTTTCAGGGTGGAACCCCAAGTCGAAGATTGATGCCCTAGGGATTGTGCACCCAGCTAGTATAGATATAATAGGGTAATATCAAAGATACTTAGCCCAAGGTAGGTAGGGGCTTATCTTTTGTTTATTAGGGGCTTATCTTTTATTTATTGGGGACTTGTCATTTATTTATTGGGCAAATTAGTATTGACGTGGGTTTCCTTAGACCTAATTTAGAGAATGTGGCGTAACAAATATAGTGAGGTTGAAGTCGATATAATTTGACATTATTCGGGCGAAGATAAGATTTTGTAAAAACATGTTTGGAATGTTGACTTGTAGCATTACCAAGACAATGACATGGTAATAAGATGCACTAATTACAAGGATTAACTATTATCACGTAAAATTAGATGACGGGTAACAAGATTCAGGATATCTGAGAAGGTAAAAATTTAATCGCTATATTGTATCATCAGAAGTATGGTGTATCTCAGAACATGTAACCCCGGAGTGAAGAAAGGTGTCATGGGTTTGGTGATGCACGGTAAGGTCCTCCAGTTGATGTAGGCTAAGTGAAAGAGTTTTTGGGGAACTATTACAGCCACTGCCCAAGTTGGAGTAGATGTTCGAGGGTATAATTATTGATTTTCATACACAGGATTCCTCGTCCCCACTCCGGGCACTAGTATAAAGGGAACGTCGAGGATAGACTGGACGAGGTAGCTAATATCACCCAGACCCGTAAGAAAACTCCCGTGGGTGTTTCATAAGATTTGTGAGTATTTATTCGTTATCAGGGTGTGCTCAAGATGACCGTGTTAAATCAGGATGGATGGTGTACGTCCATGGAGAGAGGATCAGTCCAGGCTTATATGGACTGTCGGCCGACATTCAACACAGCTCTCCATCCTCGTGCAAAAGTGCAGGATTCCACTATCATCGATCTAGGATGAGGATCCAAAGGCACTCGACTCGAAATTTATGAAGAACCTAGATACTTAGGTGTGACTAATTCAAGATAGGATGTTGGAGGCCCAGAGCAGACCGGTCAAATATTACGATGCGCGACATTGCCAAGTAGATTCTCAAGAGGGAGACCATGATTCCTGAAGATACATCTGGTGTATGGAGTCTCGCAGGTACACGGGCATAAGAATCTCAGTCCATAGAATATGGGGTATTATAGGATCTGGGAGCGGATCAGCCCTTTGGCTTACAGGCCGGAGCTACCGCTGGAATTAGCGGGTTTGCATGACATATTCCACGTCTCCTCTCTTAGGGAAGGCTCTACTATGGCCGGAACAGCAGCTTCGTGGCATAGATGGCTCGACGGATTTTGATCAGTCGGTAACAAGATGAGCCGGTCAGGATAGATGACACAGCGGTACGGGTCTTGCGTCACAAGAAGGTCCCACTGGTCAAGGTCCTATAGAAGAACCATGGGCAGCAGGAGCATACCTGGGAGCCACCAAATCTAATGCAGCGGAGGTACCCGGATCTCTCCGGGTAAAGTATACATTCAACTTCCTATGAGATGTTACAAGCAGTTACCCTTAGTAGAAACCCCGCAGGCCTAACTTGAATTTCGAGGATGAATTTTTTTTTTGTTTATTTGGTTTTGTAACATCCCATTTCTAGCTAGACCCCTATGAGTGGTTTTGTCATGACAAGGTCATGACAAAACCCTAAGAAGCCCAAGAAGACTAAGTGAGCTTAGGCATGAAGGTGGAGATCACCATGGTTTGCAAATAGTAGAATTCTAAACACTAGTTTAGGATGACCATTGAGCTTCACCATGACTCCATGACCCCACCACAATATCCCTAAACCATTGGAATGTCCATTAGAGCCCTAAGGGTCCATTGAAATCAACCCAGGGTGGCAAAGTTGACCTAGGATCATCCTAGGTCAAAAATGGGCAAGGTGCCCTAACTAAGGTCAATATGCCCCTAATGTGCCCAACCAACCCTACCTAAGTCTTCCTAGACCTTAAGTGAGGTCAATGGGTCACCAAGGACCCATTGGGGACAACCCAAGAGGCTAAGTTGACCCAAGTCAACTCTAACCCCAGAGTGGTCAAAGTGCCCTTACTAAGGGTCAAGTGACCTTAGGGGAGGCCAATGAGTCACCAAGGACTCATTGGGGTCAACCCAAATAGTCAATTTGACCAAGGTCAACTCAATCCTTGAATTAGGTCAAATTAGCCCAAATGGGCTAACCCAAGCTCAAACCCATTTCCCCCACTTGGGCTAACCTCATTATTATTATTCATATGGGTTATGGGCTGCCAATAGGCTAGGGAGATGAACAAATTCGGCCTTGATGACTAGGGGAGAGAAAATTCCATTTTACCCTTTAATGGAGGAGAGAAAAAGTAGTTTAAAGGGGCCATTCATGGCCAAGGGAGACCAAGGGCCTCTCCAATTGATTCCAAGGGTTGAATATATTCTCCCTCATCAGTTTTGAGGAGTTTAATAACCATAACCAGCCATAAAAGTGGCTGAATTTAATTTATCTCATAAGGAAGAGAAGGAAAGAGGGGAGAGAAAGCCATTAATGGCCATGGGAGAGCAAGAGTTTCTCTCCAATTGATTCCAAAGCCTTGATTCATCTTCCCCTCATTAGTTAGAGGATACCAAGGGTTTTACCCGGCCCTTAGGTGGCTGAATACAAGGGATATGCCATGGCCGAATTTCACCTTTCATGGCCATAAATGGCTTTGAAGCCTTGGCTCTTCCCCTCCCCCATTTGATGACTTTAAAAGCTTCACTAGGCAGAGGGGAGAAATTTCCACATTTTTCCTGAAGGAATTGAGCCCTCCCACTGCATGGTTGTAACATACCAAAAGCTCCAAAATTCGGCCATGGCGCACCACCGCCAAACCCGTCGGCAAGCATGGCTAAAGGTCCTCCTCTACTCCTCTCTTCGTGGGCTAGATCTTTAAATCTTTTAAGAGAGAAATCGGGCTCAATTGAGCCGGATCGGGTGATAGAAATTTCATGGATTTTACACCTTGTGAGTTCGTCGGAAACCTCCCCTCCGGCGGCCGTGCCGCCGCTCGGCGATAGCCCCACCTCAACGAAGGTGGTGGCGGTGGTGGCCGGCCGGGGAGAGGGATGGGTGGCCGGGAAACATGGCTGAAAATAGCTCCAGGTTCGGCCAATCCCAGCCCTTTGATGGTGGAAGAAGATGACAAGGATCCCTCTGATCTGCTTTAAGATTCGTGCTGCATCATTTTATATTTAGTTTTGATTTTTGTATTTTCTGTCCTGTTTACACGGTTGTATTAAATTAAATATTAAAAATACCTAGTGTCACCTAAATAAAGAATGACCAACATTAAACTTGTAGCCCGTGAAGTCTACTTTAATTTAAAATTTATTTGAACTAATTTGGGTAAGTGGTTTGACCACAGAACTCATTTTGGTGAGGTCTATACCTAGGCTAGACCAGAGATTATTTTGAGTACCCCCATCAATACAGCCATCCAAATGTCTTAAAATTTTGGATAGGGGTCACTATTATCTATACCTAGAACATATCCAAAATGGGAATTTTTTGATAACATATTTCTATAGTTTTTGTAATTAATTCATTAACCATGATTAAATTAATTAAGGAACCTAATGACCTCCAATTGCTCCCAGATTTTAGTGAGAGGTTCTTGGGATCATTATGGGCCTCTGGATAAATTTTCATCCCATTTGGTGATGGTTTGGTTTTTAACAAACCCTAGCCTTTCCTTAAGAAAGGTAATTAGGTCATAGTACCCCTTGTGGGTTTAAGTGGTCAAGTTATCTCAACAGAGGCTGGGACTTTGACCACTGGTTTGATATGACTTTTGACACCCTCCCACGGATGATGGGGTGGGTTGGGGTATTTTTGCCCTAGGATCCAAACTCAAACCCTAAGGAGGGGCTTTTGAGTGTTGTGAAGGGCATAGGGTCAAATGCCCTTGTGTGATCTTGTAACTTGGTGGAAATGATGATTGAGTAGCCTAAGTCCTCTGGTATGAACCTTAGAGGATTTGGAGGAAAATAGACATCTCAAGACCCTAACCCTAGCTTAGGGCATAATCACTGTTTGTGTAGAATAATGCACCAAAACTTACTAAAAGAGTGTTAAACTTAGGTAGCATGGATTTTAGGTTAGATAGAACCTTTAGTGAATTTATTGGAATTTTATGAACAATATTTTTAGCACTCCACTTGCTATACATAATATATCCCTAAATGGTATTTTATTTATTAGGATCATTCTGTTCATTAAAATACTATGAAACTTAGGCAAAAGATATGTCATGTCAATATGAGTATCCCTGAATTTTATTATAAATTTTAGTTGGTTATTTTCAGTACTTTCTTCACAAGATTCAAAAGGGGCATTTATGGTCAATAAATTATTTAGAGCTATTTTCATATTGCAAAAATTATGAAATTAGGTCACTATTGCTTTTAGGTCAATAACTTCTTGGAGAAATTAATTCATGATGTTTAGAAGACTATGTGTTGTACTTACTTTACAAACCCATCATTTTGGCAGTTTTATATTTAATTTATCCAGAGCTTATTTTTCTACTGAAAAATCATATAACCTTGTCAATAATGTTGATAGAACAGTAGTTGTATAAAAAAATTAATTCACAATTTTTGGATGATTATATTCTGTACATACTTCATTATTGAAGGAAAATATGATATATTACCAAAATAGTTTTAGGGTACTTACTTAATTCACAATTTTTGGAAAAATGATTATATTTTGGATTTACAGTATTGAGTTATCCTAATATTTTTCATAATTTTGTTAAGTATCATGCATGACTATATAGGAAGCTTCATATTCAAAGTAGTAGCACCTAGATCTTTTAGGAAAATTAAATAAATGCTGGATTTATTAGGAAAAATATAAATTACTGGATTTAGCCTAGTTAGGACATAATAGAGCCCCATTAATTATCTTGAGGCATTTGGATGATTATTTGAAGTGCTACCCAATATGTGCATTGTATCGCTAAGTATGGTGTGTTATTAGTAAAAGAACAGAAAATAGGTGTTGTGGGTGTGTAGGCCTAAGGTTTGGGATTCTAATAGTCTGCTGGTTTTGGATAAGTAATTGGGCTCACCTTTGGAAGTTAGGTTGATTAAGGTGTGGTGTTGACTAGTGTTAGGTGGCGTTCAGGGTCGGCGAAAGATCGTCTTCCCTATAGAAGGAGAGAGAATGTCAAATCACACTAGGACTAGTTCCATTATAACATAAAGGGATCAGGAATCAGGGTATTAACCAAATAATATTAAGTGCCTTTCGAAAGGGAATGGTGGGCTTCAGCTACCATCATAGTTCCTAGTGCCCTTTGAACCCTTCACGGGGTATACCGGGGGAAGTCATGGGCTAACCTAAACTGTAGGCAAACTAACTTGCAAGAGTAACTAGCATAATTAGGGATTCACTTTCACTCACCTTGATGTATCGGAATGCTAGGTTGGTTTACATGGGCTGTTGCCCGAGGGTTTTTGTGATGGGCAGGTTGGCCCGGTGAGCTTTAGCTCGGTTGTTGATTATAATGGACGGGAGGGCCCGGGGAGCTTTGGCTCGGTGGATAATACATTAATGTGCATGTGCATAAGGTATAAGGTGGTGGGTCTTCGGTATTGGAGGGTCGTCGCACCGACACCAGTACGTTAACTCGGTGGGTGTGGTTTTACACTTAGCCAAACTAACTCTGGTGGACCAGACGGCAAAGGGTACGCAGGATCTCCACTTAGTGCACTAGCATTGAGGCATACGATAGGTCTTACTGGTAGTGCTGATACCGGTTTAGAGGTGGGTGAGGCCTAACCCACCGCTTCCGTTTGCCACTACGGAGGTATCCTGGGAGGTTAGGCTCCAGAAAGGGGAAAATAAAGGTCTGCATACACAGAGTCGAGTGGGTGAGTTGCACTTGCATGTTCACATCATGGCATAATTGCATGTCCTAGCATAACGATTTCATATAACCCTGACACCTATTGTATAAAGTGGTATGGGACGCTTTATTAAATAGGCTCTACAAAACGACCCCTTGGTTTATAAGTTCACGCAAGCGTGCTTATAAGTTAAGGTCTATTCAATAGATTTATATGTGTACTTGCTAGAAAACTGACACCCTATCGTATTAATTGGTATGCGACTTTTTATACAACAGGAGCCTTACAGAAGATCCTTTAGCTTATGTGTTTTCATATAAGTTAAGGTTACATATTTCATGTTCTATCTTTCATACTTTTATTACTGCTGCTTATTCTCATAGAACTGCTAGATTAGTTTCGCCGCCACCTGCTTATATTTGTTACTCTCCACCTTCATAGCTTCCTTTTCCTTCTCCCCGCTTGGTGCCTAGGAGCCATGGGGGAGGGGTGGGGGATGATAGGGCTTAGTCTTTTAGACTAACCATTTTCGAACCACATCATTTTAGGGGACCGTGGAGCCCAACATGGAGGAGCAGCCCCGGAGGTTGACACGCTTGGAAATGGGGCAGTCTATCATTGGAGTACAGACAGTTGGGACTGTGAGTCCCGATCTTTAGTAGTGTTCCATTTTTCTTCCGCGATGAGTGACTCTGTAGTGAGGATTTTGATGTATTGGGCATGAGCCCTGTTTTGAGTACTTTATTATTCTGTGGACTCTCCCTTTGTGGAGATTTATTTTATATACATGTGATTCTTGTGGACTAGTTTTGAGTTCATTCTTACTCTTATACTTTATTCTATACTTATGCAATCGATATGGCCGGTAGAATCGGCGTTTTGTAGTGACGACCTTCCCGGGCGTGTTGGTGTCACTGCAAAGAGGCGGTTCTGGGCCTAAGACCTCGGTGGCTAAAAGAGAAAAAAATGGGGTCTTACACCTTATAACTACCTAAAGAAATGACGCCCTCCTTCTCGACTGCATGAACACATTCCCCCATGCTCCTTCCTCGGAACTGTAACCAGCTCCCTCTTTATCTATAATGTGCCCTGGCTACAGCTTGACTTTGCAGTCCTTCTTGAAGTGACCTGGTTGGTTTCATCTGTAGCACCTTATCCCTTCCTTATTCTTTCAATCCCGCTTAACAACAATACTCCTCTCTTGTTGATAAGAAGTTGAAGGGCCATCACCAACAGACGTCTTCTTCTTCTTCTTTCATCTCTTCTTCTTCCTTGAGAAGAGTGTTTCACTATCTCCTTTAAAGATAGTTACTCTAGCCATCTGCCTTATTAGGCTTTCCCGTGAACCGAGCAGTTTCTCCAGCTCTAGTAAAGACGGCTGAGTGGCCCAGCCTTGAAAAAAAGTAACGAAGGCCACATACTCCTTCTGCAATTCGCGGATTATGTGCCTCTTTAGCTTCGCTTCTGAAATCGGCTCATCAGGGTCTGTTGGGGTTTGTCTCCACAATACCTCAGATTTGTAAGAAGTCAGACCTTGAACTAAGATGAATTAAGATGTATTTGATGTGGTGTTTGAGTTGTATGTGTGCAGGTTCTAATTGCCAAGTGTAGACCAATGTCAGTCTATAATGGGTCACTAAACACAGGACCATGCAATGTAATCCCTCATTGTGTGATCCAAAGTGTTGGCCCATGTATAGCCTCTCTATTGGGATACACTTCTCATTCATGTACTTGGATTGATGGACAGAAGTATTGGAGCTAATTTCCTCAGAAAAATATTTCTAAGTCCAAAATACTCGAGTAACCCCTTTTTATACTCGAGTATCAGACTTAATACTCGAGTAGCTAGTTAGACATACTCGAGTAGTAAGTTAGACATACTCGAGTAATCAGTTAGACTTACTCGAGTAGGCTCTGAATACTCGTGTAGATAAATCTATACTCGAGTAATTAGTTAGTCACTCGAGTAAGTTCTTTTCATACTCGAGTAAGTAACTTAATCACTCGAGTAAATCATGTATCATACTCGAGTAGATCCAGTTCTTCTCTTCTCTGCAAGTTCAAGTAGTCATACTCGAGTAGTTTCTTTTCATACTCGAGTAAGTGTTTCTATACTCGAGTAATTGATTTTCATACTCGAGTAAATTATTCGATACTCGAGTAGTTGATTTTAATACTCGAGTAAGTATTTCTATACTCGAGTAATTGACTTTCATAACTCGAGTAAGTGAATGTTTCCCGGATACATATTCTGATACTCGAGTAATTCTCCTCTCACTCGAGTATATCTTGCTGATACTCGAGTATATCTTTGCTGATACTCGAGTATATCTTTTCTGATACTCGAGTATATCTCTTCTGATACTCGAGTAGTTCATTTTTCACTCAAGTATATTTCTCTTCTCATACTCGAGTATACTCCTCTTTGTCACTCGAGTATCTAAATTCCCATACTCGAGTATATCTTCTCTTACTCGAGTATAGCAGTTCTCTATTCCAGAATTTTTCTAAGTTCGAATTCGCCATAAGTATTTTGAATCCGTCATTTCTGATTGGTCCACGTGTCATCCTTAATTAAGATTATGACCGTTGGAGTCCACCTATAAATAGGTCATTTCAGAATTGACTAAAAAACAAGATTACAGAGATATTCTTTTTAAGAAAGAGAAAATTCCGTGAACCCTAATTCTCACGCCGCCGCCGCCATCGTTGTTCATGGAAGAAACTCTGGTTCGCTGATCTCCGTCTTCAACGACTATTTCTCCAGCGATCCAGACAAAAGTGAATCACTCGATCTCGCCGAGCCTCAAAGATTTCAGATCTATCTTCTCGATCGAGGTGGTTCTAGTTTTCAGATTCGTGGATCTCTCTCAAGTCATCTTCAACCTTTTCTGATCAAGCCGAAGTTCTTAAAGAAGAAGACTGTCAAAGATCCAGATCTGAGATTGTTGTTTTGATTTTTTTATTCTCAAACCAAAATTTCATTGTAGGAGTTTTTCTCCGAGATTTGTAGGAAGACCTTTCTTCCGAGTTTTGTAGATCCGTTTTGGATCGAGATTTGTAGGAACGTGGTTCCAAAGTGTAGGATTGTTTTCAATCCGAGATAGTGTAGTAGCCGAGTCTAGTGATTTGCTAGATCGGTGAGGAAAGTGGACGTACCCAAGGTTGGGGAACCACTATAAATCACTTGTCGTCTGTGATTGCTTGATGTGTGCTGTGTTAGCTTTTAATTCCGCATTTGACACGCATTTCACCTATTCACCCCCCTCTAGGTGATTTAGGCTAACAACTTAGACCTCTCAATTGGTATCAGAGGGAGGTTGATCGTTAAAAGGTTAACACCTTGATCTTATCCTTCTAAGTTGTTTCTTGAAAGGTATCAAGCATGAGTAAGACCAAGGATTTTGCTAAACTCCCTATCTGCACCAAGAACAATTTTCCTATGTGGAAGGAAAGAGTAAAGTTCTTCATGGAAG
Organism: Platanthera zijinensis; assembly: GCA_039513925.1. NCBI lineage: Eukaryota > Viridiplantae > Streptophyta > Magnoliopsida > Asparagales > Orchidaceae > Platanthera > Platanthera zijinensis. The sequence continues at coordinate 51,948,458 of CM077090.1, read as the reverse complement.
CAGTAGATCCCCGGATCTTCATGATTGTTGAAGAAGGTCCCCACATTCCTATGACTACTTCCACCATAGATCCCACCAAGCAAGTTCCCAAGAAGTTGATGGATCTAGATAAGGATGAGATTGCACTTGTCTCTCTGGACAAGAAAGCTAAAAATATTATAGCAAGTGCAGTCGATGACTCAATGCTGCAGAATCTGATTCATTGCCAGTCTGCCAAGGAGATGTGGCAATCCCTAGTGACTCTAATGGAAGGTACAGAGGAAGTGAGGGATGATCGTAGATCCCTACTGAACTAGAAATATGAAGCCTTCAGGCAGGGTCATAAGGATGCCATAGCTGACACTTTTGAGAACTTCTTCAAGATAGTAAATGGCCTAAGAGTTTATGGACGTGTCTTTACCAACGGGGAACTCAATGACAAATTCTTAAGATCCCTAACCAAGGAATGGGACAATAAGGCATGTGCCATTCGGGAGTTTGGAAGATTAGCTGAGACGGACCCGCAGAATCTGTTCGGAAAGCTTATGTCTTACGAGCTGCAAATCAACTCAAGAAAAGCTGAAGAAGAGACAAGCAGGTCTGCATCCAAGGAGAAATCTGTCGCTCTAAAGGCAGACAGCTCAAGGAAGATAAAGGCTAGCTCTCCTGCCCCAGTTCCTGAGGCTGATGAAGAAGAATCATCTGAGCCCAGCTCATCTGGCTCAGAACTATCTGATGGAGAGTTCTCCCTACTCTCAAGGCAGTTCAAGAAGTTCTTGAACAAGAAGAAGCAATGGAGAGGCAAGGATGCCTCATATAGAAGATCACAACATGACGGTGATTATCGGAAGAAAGGCTCAAGCAGCCATGACAGGTATAATTCTAAACAGAACAAACAAATCTCAACTGACATCATTTGTTATTGTTGCAATAAGCCAGGTCACGTCATCGCCGATTGCCCTCACAAAAAGAAAGAGGGTGGAAGAAGAGAGGAAAAGAAATCCTCACACCATAAGAACAGGAAAGAGAAAAGCTTAGTAGCCAAGAAGAGCAAAACTCTCAGCGACTCTGACTCATCTGAGTCGAGTGAAGAAGAGGAAGCTTACTTTGGGCTCATGGCTCATTCAGATGATGAACAAGTCCCCCAGTTTACTGGGGAGGTAAAATCTCACACTCCTCTCTCTGATTCTGATGATGATAATGAGCAAGAAGGATATTCCTCTGAATATGAATCTGAGCTCATGGGCCAGTATAAGGAGTTACTCACTGCTTACGAAAAATGTCGTAGAATAATGAAAACTCAAGCCAAAGAGATAAATTCTCTACAGGCTAGTGAGAGCAGCTTGAGAGAAGAAGTCGATAAGACTAACTCTCTTCAAGAGAACCTCAATGTAGCTATGGAGGAATACAATAAAGCTCTCAAGCACATCGACCTTAAAGAGGAAATCATCAAAGAATTGGAACGACAACTCGAGGCTGAAAAGAAGCTTGTTGAGAGTTTCTCTAAGCCTAAGACAGTTCTTCCAATCGTTGATGAATTCTCTGCTAAGGCCAAGGGTGCTGGTTTAGGCCACATTGTCTCTTCTAGTAAATCCTCTAGGAGAAACAAGGCCAAGAGAAAGAATAAGGCTGCCTGGAAGGCTCTAGCTGAAGAAAAAGGGAAAGCTCCCTTGGAACCTGTTGTGTTCAAGAAAGTTATCTTTCCCACGAACGAACTCGATTATGAGTCCACCTACGGACACTTTTCTAGGCCGATCCCTGAGAAGCCTAAGTCAAGATACCAAGGTTGGACTCGTCCTCGTAACTTTGGCGAGAGTGTCTTCAAGGCACCTTATGAGGAGATTCAGCTTCAAAGCTATGGACCTTATGCTCATGGTCATAATTTCAAAAAGACATCAAAAGTAAAACCCATTGTAGAAAAGCCTATGAAGGAGAAGACCTCATATAACTGCCATCATCATGAAGCCTCTTCCTCCAAGAGTAAAGCTCCTGCTAGACCTTCATTCCAGAAAGTCAAGCAGGACTACACAAGGCAAAGATACAACAGGTTCAACTGTTGGTGCTGTGGCAGAATTGGTCATTTTGCCAGTGATTGTTGGTTCAATCCTGAAAATGCTGCAACCCCTAAAGTTAGCAACGTGAGAGTGACCACTCATGAGGATAATACTCGTAGGGGGAGTATTCTAACTCGAGACCAAGGACCCAAACTTGTTTGGGTTCCTAAGGCTAAATGATTGTAATTGCAGGTATGTCCAAAGGCCACCAAAACGCCAATCTGGTACTTGGACAGTGGATGCTCTCGGCATATGACCGGGACAAGGAGCCTACTACAGAATTACACCCCAGTCTGCAACGGACCAAAGGTCATCTTTGGAGGTTCAGATCGTGGGACAACGAAAGGCTATGGTATGATTTCTAATGGTAGCGTATCCTTTTCGAATGTAGCATATGTTGAAGGATTGGAACACAATCTCATCAGCATAAGCCAACTATGTGACAAAGGATACGTAGTTGAATTTCATGCTGATAAGTGTTTGATAAAATCGGTTGACAACATGGAAACTATTTTATCTAGCACTTGAAGCAGAAATATTTTCTGTTTAAACTTCATTTGTATAGACTCTTCGACACCAGTGTGTTTGTTAGCAAAAAATAGTGCATCTCTTGCTGACCAATGGCACAAGAGACTAGCACATATTAATTTCAAAACTATTAATAAATTATTCTCTCAAAACTTAGTACGTGATGCGCCTAATGTCAAGTGCGTTACGGACAGCCCTTGTCACGCTTGTATCAAAGGCAAGCAAACAAGAAGTACGTTTAAAAGCATAATAGGCAAAGATTCCAATAGAAGCTTACAGCTTCTCCATATGGACTTGTTTGGTCCACTGCAAATTAGAAGTTTGGGAGGTAAGGAATATACGTTGGTTATTGTGGATGATTACTCGCGCTTTGCATGGGTATTCTTTCTGAAACACAAGTCAGATACCTTCAGCATTTTCACTAATTTTGTTAGGCAAATCCAGAATGAATACAACTGTTCCGTCGTCAAAATCAGAAGTGACAATGGAACGGAATTCAAGTCTGGAGCCATGACAGAATTCTGTGAAAGTCAAGGTATCTTTCATGAGTTTTCCTCTCCTTGTACCCCACAGCAAAATGGAGTAGCTGAGAGAAGGAATAGAACACTCATAGAGGCTTGCCGGACCATGTTGAGTGATGCCTCACTCCCAGAATACTTCTGGGCTGAAGCTGTCAACACCGCTTGTCACGTGCAAAATCGAGCACTCATCAACAAGAACCATGATAAGACCCCTTACGAACTTCTAAAAGGCAGGAAACCAAACATTTCATACTTCAGAATCTTTGGCTGTAAATGCTTCGTGCTTAACAACGGCAAGTATCACTCTACCAAGTTTAGCGAGAAAAGCTTTGAAGGTATTTTTGTAGGTTACAGCAGCCATAGTAAGGCTTATCGTATATTTAATAGAAAAACTCTAGTGGTAGAAGAGTCGATACATCTTGTATTTGATGAGACGAGTATGCTGCAAAGCAACTCCTCTAGTGTGCCTATTGTAGATGCAGGTATAAAATTGCAGGAACTTAGTTTGGATGAATCTGCAAAAGGTGAAGACGAGACGTTCATCAAGATCTCCTCTACAACCACAAATGGAGAGGCAGATGTTCAAGAAGAAGAACTCACTCCAGCTGAAGATGCAACTCCAGTGGCTGAAGAGATCCCTGATGCAAGGACCATAGAGTTCAGGCACTTGAAGGATCATCCCATTGATCAAATCATAGGAGATCCTCGGGATGGCGTCAGAACTCGTCGAGGTACAACTAACGAGAATTTACACTTAAGTTTTCTCTCACAGGTTGAACCAAAGAAATTTGAGGAAGCCAACTCCGATGCATCCTGGATTCTAGCCATGGAAGAAGAACTGAATCAGTTCAAACGATGCAAGGTTTGGACACTTGTTCCTAGACCCAAAGGTAAGAACGTCATTGGGACTAAATGGGTCTACCGGAACAAGATGGATGAAGATGGGATAATCGTAAAGAATAAGGCCAGACTCGTCGCCAAGGGATACCGTCAAGAAGAAGAAATTGACTTCGACCAGACATATGCTCCAGTGGCAAGACTGGAAGCGATCAGGCTATTTCTAGCCTACGTCGCACTTAAGGGCTTCACCGTCTATCAAATGGACGTTAAGTCCGCTTTCCTGAATGGTGACATTAAGGAAGAAGTGTACGTAGAGCAACCTCCAGGTTTTGTTGATCCAACTTATCCTAATTATGTTTACTTACTGCAAAAAGCACTATATGGTCTTAAGCAAGCTCCTCGAGCTTGGTATGAAACGTTGTCTACCTTTCTTCTTGAGAACAAGTTCACAAGAGGAAAGATAGACAAGACATTATTTCTTAGGGAAATAAAAGGCAAGATTTTGCTAGTGCAAATCTATGTCGACGACATTATTTTTGGCTCTACAGATAATAGCCTCTGCAAAAATTTCTCTAAACTTATGCAAGGGAAGTTTGAAATGAGCAGTATGGGAGAGCTGAAGTATTTCTTAGGGCTTCAAGTGAAACAATTTGAGGATGGAATTTTCATCTCACAGACCAAGTTCACCAAAGAGCTACTTAAGAAATTCGGAATGGAGAATGCAACCTCTATGAGGACTCCAATGGCCTCAGCTATGTCTCTGGACAAGGATGAGAAAGGGAAACCTTTTGATGAAACCAAGTACAGAAGCATAATTGGGTCCTTGCTCTACCTCACTGCAAGTAGACCAGATATAATGTTCTCAACATGTGTATGTGCTAGATTTCAGGTGAACTCTAAGGAATCTCACTACATCGCTGCAAAGCGAATCTTGAGATACCTCAAAGGTACACCAAATCTTGGCTTATGGTACCCAAGAAGTAATGATAGTGAACTAATTGGATTTTCAGATGCAGATTTTGCAGGTAGCAAAGATGACAGGAAAAGTACCTCCGGGACTTGCCAATTTCTCGGAAGGAGACTCATTTCCTGGAGCAGTAAGAAACAAAACTGTGTAGCCATCTCAACGGCTGAATCAGAGTACATCTCTGCAGGCAGCTATTGTGCACAGCTTTTATGGATCAAGAATCAGTTTGAAGACTACAACATGAAGTTCCAGAACATTCCCCTGTTTTGTGACTCTTCCAGCGCCATAGCAATAGCAAACAACCCAGTCTCCTACAGCAGGACCAAGCACATAGAGCTTCCCTATCATTTCATCCGGGAGCATATGGAAAATGGAGATATAGATCTACAGTATGTCTCCACAGACAGGCAAGTTCAGATATTTTCACCAAGCCGCTGGACGAGTCCAAGTTCTCGTTCTTCAAAACTGAGCTTGGACTGCTCAACAAAGAAGACCAGTGATGGACTCTCAAATTAAGAAGATATCAGTAATGTTGGCTGCTCAGAGGTACAGTTTTTCAGTGGAAATAGACATCTACCAGGGAAATTCCTTCAAGTATTAGAGACTCGAGCATCGTTACACTTACACGAGTAAACGGCTAATACTCGAGTAAAAAGTTTCATATACTCGAGTAATCCAAAAGATACTCGTGTATGAACTTCTTATACTCGAGTATGAAAATTCGTCAAGGACTTAATACTCGTGTATTCTAATTACATACTCGAGTATGAATTATTGATTACTCGTGTATGTTGTGCCTACTCGAGTATACTAAACCTCATACTCGTGTATGCTGTCATCTTCTACTCGAGTACTCGGATTTTTTTTTGGATTTTCAAAATCTCTACTCGCACCTAGCAAATTGCCGCCTCGTTCAGGTATGTCATTATACTTAATCCTTTTTAAACCTAATTAGGATTATTTATATATATATTCCAAACGAAAAAGTCCTTTCCACTCCTCATTCACTCGAGTAGCCGCCGACTTTTCGTATTCCCGATTCCTGTTCTTCATCTTCCGTCGCCGCAAGATTCTCTGGATTACAGATGGCTCCTCCTTCCTCGAAGATCGGCATAGGCTCTGAACTCGTCCCAGAGGGGATTGCCGACCTTTCTGATGACTTCCACAACCTCCTCATCTTATTCGACACCGCCGGATTAACTTTTCTCCTCCAGACGCCGTGCAGAGCAATCATTCCCGCAGTTGAAGAATTTTACAGTAATCTCAAGGTAAGAAGGAATGGGAAAGTTCTGAAAACTAAGGTCCGTGGAATCAAGATCCGTCTCGATAAAACTTCTATCTCCACCTTGCTCCGACTCCCTGTAGTCGATGAAGAAGACGACCTAACTCCTGAAGATTCAGACCGGACTGCTTTGTACTGCGGAGTTGATCCAGAGTGTGATACTTTCAGCCGGGCTGATTGCAACAGAGAAGGGAAGTTCTTGATTGATGTAATCTCTAAAGTCATCCTCTGCAAGACCTACTCAATCAGAGAAATCTCACATAACATGTTTGAAATAATGCAAGCCATCGTCTGCAGAAAGAAATTCTAGTTTGGAATGATGCTACTGGACAAGATTCAGGGAAGCGTCAAGCAACCCAATTTTGCAAGGATTATCTCACTCCTTCTCCATGAGATAAATCCTCAAGTATTTGACCTCTCTACAGGTACTCCCCTACATCACATGAAGAAAGTCACCCTCTCCTCTATACAAAGATACGAGATCAAGCTTCAGAACACTGCTCAATCCTCTAAGGCCTCCCAAACAGCAGATGCTCCCAGACATCAGGCTGTGATCAGGACTCCATCTCCTCCTCAACATCAAATTGCTGACACTCTGGGTGCAGTAATTGAGGGGGAGCCTGCCTCATCCACCCCTCAGGTACAGACTTCAGAACTACCAGTCCACACTATCAGAGATCCTTCTCCATCATCCTTTCCAGATCTCCAGATGTCCTCAGAAGCTCTAAGTCAGCCAGAAACCCAAGTTCAGGAGGAGCCTCTATCATCAGCTGCAGACATAGCCAGCATGATTGAAGAACTGAGAGATACCAGTTCCCCTCCTCCAGCAGATACTGTAAGTCATGATAAAGAACCTGAGCTAACAGAAGAACAGACCCCTGCAGCAGAACCTTCTCCATCCCCTGCTCACTCTCCCTTAGCAGCAGCAGATCTTCATGATGATATCATCCTGTCCGATGACGAGGAGGATTCCCCAGAACCTGTTGACCCTCCTCTGAGGACACTTGATTTCCCTCTCCCCTCTTTCACTGATCCCTGTAACTCCATTGAGATAATCCAAACCAAGAGAGCTGTAAGCTCAGTGGTTGTGGACGAGATCCCCCCTTGGACTGCTACTGCTCTACCAGTCCCTGCATTAACCTCAGCTCCCTCTTCCTCCTCCTCTTCAGATCTAGTTAGCAAGATTGAGCTTATGCTCAAAGAACAGAGAGATTACTTTGATGCCTCTCTGCAGTCAGTCAACTCCAAGGTCTCTGCTCTTGAAAAGGAGATGAGCAGAGGCTTTGCTGAAATTCAAGCAAACACTGACACACTCAAGCAGCTGTTCAAGATTGGAGGCAAAGCCATAGATCACACCATCACAAGCATAGGTGAGCTAAGAAACCAGGCAGAGACAGTAGCTCACAATCAGCTCAAGCTAGATGAGAGAGCTGAAACTAATGTTGTGAAAGTATGTAATGAAGTGAGCACCTTCAGAGATGAAGCAATTGCCCAGCTATCCATAGATATCAGCAAGGGGGAGAAGATCGTAAAAGAACAAGTTGAAAAGCTATCTGAACAGGCTGAAGCTCAAATCAAACAACTATCTACCCAATCTCAAGAGGCTATAAGTGATCTAGTAAAAGGATTGAAAGAATCCATTCTTTCCCAGCTCCAGTCTGTCAAATTCTATACCTATGACACTGCTGTCTGGCTGCATAATCAAAACTTTCCTGAGTTTCAACTGGACCCTACCATTATACCTCAGCATCTAGATCCTCTTGCAGAACAGCCTCCAGCAGATGTCTCAGCTCAAGCAACCTTTCAAGGAGGTGTGCCAGTCTTCTCACCCAGACCTGAGGGTGATGTGGCTGAGCCTCCCCTATCCTATACTGAAGCATGGCAAGATGATTTTCCTTCCAGTTCTCAAGGTCCTTCTAAGAAGAAAAGAAATATGGTGACGGCGCTTCTGCCAGCCGTTCTGCACCCAGGAAAGAGCCAGCTTCTGAAGGTAGACCACCTAAGTGTAGAGTCCTACCTCTAAGTCTCTGATTCTTGATACTTTGAGGTTAGTGACTGATCTTGGGGAGAACAGAGATAATTACTACAGTTATTCAGAGTGGAAAGCCTATGAAGCATCTCAGATAAAGATCAGGCTACATGACAGGAATTGGGGGCACAACAACCCAGCTGCTCCTCCTAGGCCCAGGACTTACTTTCCAAAACCTTTCAGCTACCTAGAGAGGCAAGAGCTGAAAAGAGAAAGGATGCACAAGGATGCCCCATCTTGAGTTGAACTGAGAATGTGGAATTGGACTTTTGTTTCTGTGCTTAAAACATTTCTATATATATATATTTAATTCTGATTATGGCAATGTTTTGTTTACCCTGCTTTAGTTTAGTTTATTCTCCTGTTATATGCATGTTGTTCTTTTACTCTTAAGTAATTCACCTTAGTATAGAGAGTGCTGACATCTACAAATAGGGGGAGATTGTTGGGGTTTGTCTCCACAATACCTCAGATTTGTAGGAAGTCAGACCTTGAACTAAGATGAATTAAGATGTATTTGATGTGGTGTTTGAGTTGTATGTGTGCAGGTTCTAATTGCCAAGTGTAGACTAATGTCAGTCTATGATGGGTCACCAAACACAGGACCATGCAATGTAATCCCTCATTGTGTGATCCAAAGTGTTGGCCCATGTATAGCCTCTCTATTGGGATACACTTCTCATTCATGCACTTGGATTGATGGACAGAAGCATTGGAGCTAATTTCCTCAGAAAAATATTTCTAAGTCCAAAATACTCGAGTAACCCCTTTTTATACTCGAGTATCAGACTTAATACTCGAGTAGCTAGTTAGACATACTCGAGTAGTTAGTTAGACATACTCGAGTAATCAGTTAGACTTACTCGAGTAGGCTCTGAATACTCGTGTAGATAAATCTATACTCGAGTAATTAGTTAGTCACTCGAGTAAGTTCTTTTCATACTCGAGTAAGTAACTTAATCACTCGAGTAAATCATGTATCATACTCGAGTAGATCCATTTCTTCTCTTCTCTGCAAGTTCAAGTAGTCATACTCGAGTAGTTTCTTTTCATACTCGAGTAAGTGTTTCTATACTCGAGTAATTGATTTTCATACTCGAGTAAATTATTCGATACTCGAGTAGTTGATTTTAATACTCGAGTAAGTATTTCTATACTCGAGTAATTGACTTTCATAACTCGAGTAAGTGAATGTTTCCCGGATACATATTCTGATACTCGAGTAATTCTCCTCTCACTCGAGTATATCTTGCTGATACTCGAGTATATCTTTGCTGATACTCGAGACTTTTCTGATACTCGAGTATATCTCTTCTGATACTCGAGTAGTTCATTTTTCACTCAAGTATATTTCTCTTCTCATACTCGAGTATACTCCTCTTTGTCACTCGAGTATCTAAATTCCCATACTCGAGTATATCTTCTCTTACTCGAGTATAGCAGTTCTCTATTCCAGAATTTTTCTAAGTTCGAATTCGCCATAAGTATTTTGAATCCGTCATTTCTGATTGGTCCACGTGTCATCCTTAATTAAGATTATGACCGTTGGAGTCCACCTATAAATAGGTCATTTCAGAATTGACTAAAAAACAAGATTACAAAGATATTCTTTTTAAGAAAGAGAAAATTCCGTGAACCCTAATTCTCACGCCGCCGCCGCCATCGTTGTTCACGGAAGAAACTCTGGATCGCTGATCTCTGTCTTCAACGACTATTTCTCCAGCGATCCAGACAAAAGTGAATCACTCGATCTCGCCGAGCCTCAAAGATTTCAGATCTATCTTCTCGATCGAGGTGGTTCTAGTTTTCAGATTCGTGGATCTCTCTCAAGTCATCTTCAACCTTTTTTGATCAAGCCAAAGTTCCTAAAGAAGAAGACTGTCAAAGATCCAGATCTGAGATTGTTGTTTTGATTTTTTTATTCTCAAACCAAAATTTCATTGTAGGAGTTTTTCTCCGAGATTTGTAGGAAGACCTTTCTTCCGAGTTTTGTAGATCCGTTTTGGATCGAGATTTGTAGGAACGTGGTTCCGAGGTGTAGGATTGTTTTCAATCCGAGATAGTGGAGTAGCCGAGTCTAGTGATTTGCTAGATCGGTGAGGAAAGTGGACGTACCCAAGGTTGGGGAACCACTATAAATCTCTTGTCGTCTGTGATTGCTTGATGTGTGTTGTGTTAGCTTTTAATTCCGCATTTGACACGCATTTCACCTATTCACCCCCCTCTAGGTGATTTAGGCTAACAACTTAGACCTCTCAGGGTTCAATGCCGAAATTTCAGTACACAAGTTCTTCATCTTCAGGAAGAAAGTTGAGATGGACAGATCTCCCTGAGTGGCTCTCACCAACTCATTCTACATGAATTATAGTCGCGTTATATTCTTCCTATTGAACAACCCATCAAGGGAAGCCCATATATATGCAATTTACCGACATCCAATAATGTGGTCGAAGAGCTCTGATGAGATAACTCGCTTAAGAGTAAACTCTGCCTTTGCGTTTGTCTTTCTCCAAACTCTCAACACATCAGCATTACAAGTGGTAGCAGTAACTTATTGCCTCTCATCTCTACAGACGATCTCCCAAAGGTAATCACCCAGAAGATAACTTTCCATGCATGACCTCCACTTATTGAAGTTGGTCGGCATTAAAAGTTTGATTCCAAGACCTCTTGCAAATCCACCTTCCATTACACTAACACTAGTCTACTAGACTTACAAAATCAAAAATCAAGTCTGACAGTTGATCACTGCTCATACCTCTGTTCCCTCTTATACCATATAAAAATTTGTGAACCGCGGAAAATGGGAATCTTGGTCACGGGAACACTCAACCAAAACCATGCCAAGTAAATCAGATGCAACTAGGAGAGCAACAAAATCTTGTAATGTTAAAAATATTTACAGTGCGAGGCATACATGGAGAGATATGATTCTCCAATGTACCCGATGGAAGAAAGAAAAACAATAAGGCAAAAAACTAGCCGCGCGGATTCAAAGAGTAACCGCCGACTCTAACGGGCTGCACTACAGAGTCCGCTGAAGCCGCTAAGTCGCCAGATCGCAACCTAACCGCGCAGACACCCCGTTATTCTAATTTTGAAGAACTATGTCCACAATCTGCTAGCCGCTTAACCACGAGGTCGCATAGCCTCCAGATTATCCGCGAACAGCTGCTGCCGAACTTAACAGACCGACAGAAGCGGACAGCTTTATTGACCTGGGAAAAGGTTGCAGAAGAGAAGACCGCATGGTCACAAGCCGCGACCTGCTGCTAACCGTCGATTATAACCGTAGAGTCCGAACTGATCCCTGATCTAAGTCAAAACCAAGTCTCTGGCTTCTCAGCACTATCTGCACAGTAAAAAAATGCTCAAATTCTAAAACAGTGCGGATACAAAAACCTGTCCACGAAACCACCAGAGCTTACTTATTGTTCATTCATTTGTATTGTTGATGTAACAGGGGGTCCTATTTATAGGCACGGAGAGGAGTGTGATTACCGCTCTAGCCAATAGGATCACCATCATATCTCGCGGCAAGCACTAAGCGTATCTGCACAGCGCGGACACAAACCAGTCCGCCATGTCTCCCCGACTAGGCCTGAAAGCCAGATCGCCAAGGCCAAAATCTGGATCAGTCTACTATACCCGCGGACACTGCGGATACCACCACCAAACCGCACACCCTACGGACACTGCTTCAGTCTGCACACTTTGAGCCTGTAACTAGAACATCATGCTAACAGTTACAAAACTCGGCGGACAGAGAAAATAGTTTGTGCTAACCGCGCGATCTCCCAGACTAAGCAAACCTGCACTTGGTACAGATCTAGACCAAGTCCATACCTCCAGCCATCCCTGGTGCGAACACAGCACCAACGAATACAGAAGACTATCCGCACAAACCGGCGGACTCAGATACCAATCCGCACTAACCAGCGAACTGCATGGTTACACCTAACCACTCCACCAGAGCAAGACCAAGACACAAGCCATGCCTGTCACCCGAGCTCCAAACCAGTCCGCAATAACCCGGACTCAGCAAACTTCAGATGAGTCCGCAACTAATGCGGATACCCATCCTTTCTGCCCGGTTACCTCCTGGGAAAAATTCGACGCACAAACCTTGCTGACCTGGCTAGTCGCCTCCCCTGTTAGTACAATCCGTGCGGACAGGCCGCCCACTTTCACTTCAAAAAATTCAACACTCTGTGTGCTCTCCTCCAGCAAGCACTCTGCCTTCAAGACCGCTCCAAGTGCGCCTCTATGCGCTCTACCGTCAAGTCCCCTCCAAGTGCACCTTGGTGCGCTCCGCTTCAATACTGCTCCAAGCGCACTAAAGAGTGTTCCGCCTTCAATACCTCACAAAGCGCACCCCCATGCACTCTGCTCTCAAGACCAATATAAGAGCTCAATGTCCTCAACTCAACAACACGCTCTCCAATCTACAACAAGCTAACCGCTCCGGACTTCTCTGTACAAAATAGGAGACAAGCCACAAATGATAAAGAGTGCAGAACCCGTCGCTCGAGTTTCTAAGTAGTAGATACCAAGCAGTGTGTAGAGTGTGTTGCTCCCGCTTCCAAGAATTGAAAGACTTAATTCAAGAGCCTAGACACCTAGAGGGGGTGAATAGGTTCTAATTTTCTTTTATAATTCAGGCAATTTAACTAGTATTAACACAGAACAGGAAATACAATTCACAGTACAGAAATCACAGCACAGCAAACTCCAGATTTATAGTGGTTCCCCAAGGTATGGGTACATCCACTTTCCCCTTCGCCTATCCAGTAGAGAACTGGATTTAACCCAACTTCCTTCCACTTGCTCAGATCCACAGATCTTAAAACTCGGAACTAGATTGGTTCCTATAGCTCAGACTTATACAAGTCCTACCTCAGATTCTTCCCAAGAATCCTACCTCAGGCCTCAGCCCTACCTCAGCCTTTATCACTAGGCTTATAACTAAGACTATCACCAGTCCTATACCTCAGGCACTCAGCCTGTTGGGTACATTGGAAAATGTGTACCTGATTTGAAGAAGCCTAACTTAGCTTAATGATATACATCAAGGTGTATTTGATGTTGTTTTAAGTTGACATGTGCAGGTGAAGAAGTATTAAAGAATACAGGAAATTATTCTAAGTCCATATGTCGACACCTGAAGAAATTGTGTCGACACTTCAGAATAATTGTGTCGACACTTGAAGGAAGCAGTGTCGACTCATAGAAAGATAGTCGACCATATTTGTGTCGACACTGGGAAGTAGTGTCGACTCACAGAAAGATAGTCGACCACATTTGTGTCGACACTGGGAATCAGTGTCGACTCACAGAAAGATAGTTGACCACACTTGTGTCAACACTGGGAAGCAATGTCGACTCACAGAAAGATAGTTGACCACACTTGTGTCGACACTGGGAAGCAGTGTCGACTCACAGAAAGATAATCGACCTCAACTATGTCGACACCTGAAGGCAGAGTTGACACATACTGAGTTCTGAATCTACAACAACTGTGTCGACACACAGGACTTGTGTCGACACACTGCAAAGTCAAGACCAAGTTATTTTCTGAAGAAAGATGAAGTGTTGAGTCGACACAAATTCTCTGTGTCGACTCATTCTCAAGATGAAGTTCTGAAGAAGCAGTGTCGACTTAAAGGCAAACTAGTCGACATCATCAAAGGCTGTGTCGACACCAAAGTTACTTGTGTCGACACATATAGACAGTTGGTCTCGACACTTTCTGACAGTCTGTCTCAACACTTTGCTGTCCAAGACTAAGGCACAGGATCTGTTTGAAGACTTGACAGCTTTGGGTTGCAACCGGTTAACTGATGTTGTCAGACTTGTCAGAAGTCAGTTAAAAATCGGATCAGCCGGTTACCATGAAGAAGATCTATAAATAGACAGATTCAGAGAGAAGTAAAAGATTGAATTTTGGCAATCAATTTGAGAAATTAAATCAAGAAGAAGTAATACACAAAAGAAGATCTTCATCAGAAGATCTAAGAAGACGATCTCAAGATCTGTCTAAGTAGAGTTCTTTCAAGAATTCAGAAGTATCATCAAAGGTGTTGGATAGAGAGGGATCCAGCCTCTTGAAGAAGAAGAAGGAATCCATCATTGGTTTCTCAAGAAGCTGTTTGGAAATCAACTCAGCTAAGTTCAGATTCAAGAAGCTTTGAAGAAAGCTAAGATTCAGTTGATTTCATCAGCTGATCAAGATTTGTCTTGTTCTTTTCTCTCTCAACAAAGGCAAGACATTAAAAACTTCTTTTCTAATTTCTGTAGGATCTGTCAATACAGATCTGAGTTGTAAGCCTGTGTTATAAAGGCTGAGTGTAGGAGAGTTGATCTCTGAGTGGTAGGGCTGTTTGCCTGAGTGTAGGAGAAGGTTCTTCTCTGAGTTGTAGGCTTTGTGATAAGGCTAAGGTAGGGCTGTTGAGCTTGAGTTGTAGGAACCTTTTCAGGTTCTGAGCTGTAGGATCTGTGGATCTGAGTAAAGAGGAAGTTTGGCCGAATCTAGCATACTGCTAGATAGGTGAAGGGGGAAAGTGGATGTACCCAGACCTTGGGGAACCACTATAAAATAGTGTGCAATCTGTGATGGTTAAGTTTCTGTGACTGCTGTGCTGTGTGTTTTAATTCTGTAATTGAATTCTGCCAAAAAGTGTTAACAAGCTTTAGAACCTATTCACCCCCTCCCCCCCTCTAGGTGTTTAGGTTGTCTTGAAAGTTAAACTATCAAGTGGTATCAGAGGGAGGTTCCTCAAAAAGGACTTAACAGTCTGAGGTAGATCTGAAAGGCAGAATCAAGATTCAAGAAGATGGGTTCTGGAGAAAATCACAAGGAGTTAGGGTCAATGAAGTTACCCATCTGCAAGAAGGAAATCTTTGGAATTTGGAAAGAAAGAGTCAGATTGTTCATGGAAGCATCTGACCCAAAGATATACATCACAGTTCAGGAAGGACCCTTCATTCCAATGAAGGTATCAGTTCTTGATGCTAATATTCAAACTCCAAAGAGTTATTCTGAAATGACCAAGGATGAAATCATTTTGGCAACCATGGACAAGAGAGCTCAGAATTTATTGTGAGTGCCATAGATGATTCTACATTTTAGAATCTGATTCACTGCAAGACCTCCAATGAGATGTGGGACACCTTGATTGTCTACATGGAGGGATCTGAAGAAGTAAGACGGGATAGGAAGTCTATACTCAACCAGGAATATGAAAGTTTTAGACAAGGAAAAACTGATAGCATAACTGAATGCTATAAGAAATTTTATAGAATTGTGAATGAGTTAAAGTCCTATGGAAGAGTATTCAGTACCTATGAACTGAATGACAAATTCTTAAGATCCTTGACAAAGGATTGGGACACAAAGATCTGTACCATAAGAGAAGTGGCTAAACTGGCAGAGATTTCTCCTCCAACCTTATTTGGAAAGTTGTTATCCTATGAAATGCAACTTATGGTGAGGAAGGAGGAGGAAAAGAATTCAAAAGGTGAGCATAGAGAGAAGACAGTGGCCTTCAAGGTAGAAGCCACTAGAAAGAATAGGAGGATATCACCATCTCCTCCTAAGGAAGTTGCAGAAGTTAGTTCTGAAAATTCAGATAATCAGGGCTCAGAAAGCTGTGAGTCAGATGCAGATTTTGCTGCATTTACAAGACAATTCCAGAGATTCTTAAAGAAGAAGCAGTGGAAGTCTAGGCCCTCCTCATCACAGTAAGTTGATGACTATTATCAGAAGAAAAAGTCATCAAGGAAAGAGAAGAGCAGAACAATACCCAGCAAGGCCACTACTTCAAAGATTGTCTGTTATTGTTGCAATAGGCCTGGACATGTAGTGACTGACTGTCCTGATAAGAGAAAGGAGTCATCAGACAAGAAGAAGACTTATCAAAAGGGCAAGAAGGAAAAATCCTTTGTTGCAAAGAAGGAAAAGAGCCTAACAAATCAATCAACTTCAGAATCAGAATCTGAAGCTGAAGCATATATTGGACTGTATGCTGCTACTGAAGAAGAGGAGTTCATGCAATTGCTAGACTCCATCTATGAACAAGAAGATCATCAGTGCATGGGACTGATGGCAGGATTAGAAGAAGTCATGTACCAGAATCAGTCTGGTCCTAGTAAGGTACTATGTCCTTCAATAAAATCTGTTTATAGTACAAGTGCAGAATCAGCTACATCTGCATCAAGTGATGTAGATGCATCTGAATCTGAAGGAGATGTCTATCAATTGATAGATAAGTATGGGGACTTGTTGCAGGCCCTTAAGAAAAGCAAGAACCTGGTTAAATCTCAGGCTCAGGAAATTGCTGATCTAAAGGTAGCTGCAACTGAGTTTGAAAAAGTAATTGATCAGAAGATAAATGAAATTGCCAAACTGAAGAATATAACTATTATTCAGATGGGCACAATCAATTATACCAATGATCAAGTGAAGAGTCTGGAGGCCAGACTAAGAATAGAAAAGGAGTTAGTGGCAAGTTACTCTAAGCCAAAGTCTGTCTTACCCTTGATAGATGAATTTGTTACTCAAAAGGGTAAGGTAGGATTAGGATTCAAAGGTAACCCTAGGGCAGCCCAATTCAAGAGGAAAGGCAAAGCTCATGTCAAGCCACTGAACTTTTCAGTCCCTATTAAGTTTAGAAAGGTGCAAGTGCCTTCTAACCAATATGATCATGAAGATATTCATGGTCATTTTAAGACTAATGTTCTGATAAACAAGGGTGTAAATGCCAACAGGCCTATCTATGTTCATAAACCCAATGGTTATAAGAAATCAGTGGGTGAAGCTGCTGCTGCACCAGCAATGGACAGAAATTCCTCTATCAAGGGTGTATCTAGAACTAGATACAATAAGTTTGAATGTTGGTGCTGTGGCAAGAGAGGCCATTTTGCATTAGACTCCTGGCATAACACAAGTGTTAGAAAGAACAATAGTCTATCTATTAGAAAAGATAATGGTAGCTTTTTTAATGCTAACCTGAACCAAGGACCCAAGACTTACTTGGGTTCTAAGGGTAAGTAAATCTGTGTTGCAGGAAAGTCCAAGTGGCCATGCCCCTATATGGTACTTAGACAGTGGTGGTTCCAGGCACATGACTGGAACAAAGGGGCTGCTAAAGGAGTATACATCTGTCAAAGATGGACCTAAAGTGATCTTTGGTGGATCTGAAAAAGGAATCATCAAAGGGTTTGGTAACATTTCTACTAACCTAATTACTATCACCCAAGTGGCTTATGTAAAAGGTTTGAAACACAATCTAATAAGCATAAGCCAGCTGAGTGATTTAGGATATGACATTTCATTTGTTAAGGATGGATGTCATATCAAAAGTTCAAGTGATCAAGAGATCATATTGACTGGATATAAGAAGAGAAATGTATATTGTCTTAATTTTGTATGTAAGAGCAAGGCTTCTTCCATCTGTCTTGTAGCTGATGATAATGCTTCTCATTGTGTCAAGTGGCACAAGAGATTGGCTCATCTTAACTACAAGACAATTGGGCAACTCTTTAGCAAAGAGTTAGTAAGGAATGGTCCTCAAGTTAAGTGTATAAAGGAAGGGATATGCTCAGCTTGTCAAAAGGGCAAGCAGACAAAATCCTCCTTTCATAACCTTGAAAACAAGGATTCTGTGAGGTGCTTATACCTCTTGCATATGGATCTTTTTGGTCCTATGCCAGTTCATAGTCTAGGTAGGAAGGTCTACACTTTTGTGGTTGTAGATGACTATTCTAGATTTACATGGGTGTTCTTTCTGAGACAGAAATCAGAAACCCCAAGTGTCTTACTTAATTTTGTGAAGCAGATTCAGAATGAACTGAATAGTACAGTGGTCAAAATCAGAAGTGACCATGGTACTGAGTTTCAATCTAAAAGCATGACAAAGTTATGTGAAGACTTTGGGATTTTCCAAGAGTTCTCCTCACCTAGAACACCACAGCAAAATGGCATTGCTGAAAGAAAGAATAGAACATTAATTGAAGCTGGTAGAACTCTATTGAGTGACACCTCTCTTCCAGAATATTTCTGGGCTGAGGCAGTTAACACTGCATGTCATGTGATCAATAGGGCTTCTATCACCAAGAACCACAAAAAGACTCCCTATGAGATTATGAAAGGTAGAAAACCAAATCTATCCTACTTTAGGATCTTTGGTTGTAAATGCTATATACTTAACAATGGCAAGACATACCTAACTAAGTTTGCTGCCAAATCCCAAGATGGGATATTTGTTAGGTATAGCATAAATAGTAAGGCCTATAGAGTCTTCAACTTGACTACTCAAGTTGTTGAAGAATCTGTACATGTTGTGTTTGATGAAACAAGATTAATCAACTGTGAGTTGTCTTGTAGATCAAATGATTCAACAGGTATAAGCAAAAGAATGGACAAGCTCTCCATTGCTAAAGCATCAAAGGAAGATGAAGCATTGGAAAATGAAGGCTACTGTCCAGGGGGAGTACAAAACTCAATAGATGTTGATGAAAACCAAGAGGTTCAGCATGAAGAAGGAGCTGGAGATGTTCAACCAGAAAGGAACCTTCCTCCAGCTACAAGACATTTAAGAGATCATCCAGTTGATCAGATTATAGGTGATCCAAGACAGGGAGTGCATACTAGAAGCAGAAATCAAAGCACAGACCTGCATTCAAGTTTCCTGTCTCAAGTGGAGCCTAAGAAGTTTGAAGAAGCCATCCAAGACCAGCACTAGACTGATGCTATGCAAGAAGAGCTGAATCAATTCAGAAGGTGCAATGTTTGGGAGCTTGTTCCTAAACCAAGAGGCCACAACATAATTGGCATAAAGTGGATTTATAGGAACAAATTGGATGAGAGTGGAATAATAGTGAAGAATAAAGCAAGATTGGTTGCAAAAGGATACAGGCAGGAAGAAGGGATTGACTTTGATCAAACCTTTGCCCCAGTAGCAAGGCTGGAGGCAATCAGAATGTTCCTTGCCTATGCAGCCTATCAAGACTTCAGAGTGTACCAGATGGATGTGAAATCAGCATTCCTGAATGGTGATTTAAAAGAGGAAGTCTATGTAGAGCAGCCATCAGGTTTTGTAGATCCTCTTAAACCAGATTATGTCTATAAGCTTAGGAAAGCTTTGTATGGGTTAAAGCAAGCACCAAGGGCTTGGTATGAAACCCTGTCTACTTTCCTTATTGAGAATAAATTCTCAAGAGGAAAAATAGACCAAACTCTATTCCTTAGGGAATCCAAAGGTAAGATCATCTTAGTTCAGATCTATGTTGATGACATAATCTTTAGATCTACTGAAAATAACCTTTGTAAAAAGTTTGCCAAACTTATGCAAGGGAAGTTTGAGATGAGCAGTATGGGGGAACTTAAGTTCTTCTTGGGACTCCAAGTAAGACAGACTGATGATGGCTTGTCCATATCCCAGTCTAAGTTCACCAAAGAATTAATTAAGAAGTATGGTATGGAGTCATCCTCCACTATGAGAACTCCTATGGGAACAAGTATGCCTATATGCAAAGATGATGCAGGTAAACCTGTTGATGAATCTTTGTATAGAGTGATAGTTGGCTCTCTACTATATCTCACTGCTAGTAGACCAGATATTATGTATGCTACATGTGTCTGTACTAGGTACCAAGCCTGCCCTAAAGAATCTCATTATACTGTAGTCAAAAGGATTCTGAGATATCTTAAGGGCACACCTAATCTAGGCCTTTGGTACCCTAGGAATAGAGATTTTCTACTAACAGGTTATTCAGATGCAGACTTTGCAGGCTGTAGAGAGGATAGAAAGAGTACAACAGGTACTTGCTAATTCTTGGGAGGAAGATTGATATCATGGAGTAGTAAGAAGCAAACCAGTGTGGCAATATCCACAGCTGAGTCAGAATATGTTGCTGCTGGCAGCTGCTGTGCACAGCTATTGTGGATACAGCATCAGCTTAAAGATTATGGTATTCAAGTAAGTAGAACACCTCTTTTGTGTGATTCTAAGAGTGCAATTTCTATTGCTAATAATCCTGTTTCTCATAGTAGAACCAAGCATATAGAAATTAAATACCATTTTCTTAGAGAGCATGTAGAAAGAGAAGACATCTCATTGGAATTTGTTAAAACAGATTATCAAATAGCAGATGTATTTACTAAGTCACTGGATGAAACAAAATTCAATAAATTTAAAATTGAATTAGGCATGCTGACCATTGATTAGGTTATCAACTAACTTACAAGTGGCATTAGACTATCAAGTGGTATCAGACTATCAAGTGGGATTAGACTATCAAGTGACAAAAACAGAAATTGGCTAAGTAAAATTGTGTCGACACATTCAGTGAAAATGTGTCGACTCAGTAAAGTCATGTCGACTAGTCAGAGAATATGTGTCGACATAGAGAATTTGTGTCGATGCTTAAGAATCAAATAGTCGACTCATCCAGGAATGTAGTGTCGACTTCACCAGAATAGTGGTGTTGACACTTACAGATTTTGTGTCGACACTTATCCTAAGAGTCGACACAGAATTTCTGATGCTCTACTATGTCTCTCAGGTGTCGACATATCCACAATTGGTGTCGACACATAGTAGACAGACTTGCTGTCAAGACAATAGAAGTTTGTGTCGACACACTCCATCTGTGTCGACACATATAGACTATTTTTGCCCGCCTTTTGATCTTCTTTCAATAGAAGGTATAAATAGGTCAAGAACTTATTCTGTCGACACGCTTACAAGGTTTTCGAGACTGAAACCCTGAGTCGACATTCTCTCTCTCTCTTCTCTCAAGCTTTCTCGTCTGATCAATGGCACCAAAGGTTGAAGATAACATCAACGAAGGATATGAGTTGGTACGCAATGCCTTTGCGAATGCCCCGACAGATGTTCAAAGGGTTATCACTCTAATCACTAAATCTGGATTAGAGTTTCTAGTTTCTGAACCTTCAAAGATATGGAAGAAGGAGGTGCTTGAATTCTTTACCTTTACATCAGTGGATTCAGTTGGTCTCAAGATAAAATCCACAGTTCATGGGACAAAGGTGAAAATCACACCAAGAAGTTTGAGAAAGATTCTATAATTGCCTATAGTTGAGAATGAAGAAGAGGTCCCAGCTTCTAAGTCAAGGGAGGCTCTCCAATGGTGTGGATTGGATCCAATCCTGAAGATTGGAGCTGCTTTCAACAGAAAAGGAATGAATCAACAAGGAAAATTTTTGTCTGAAGTAGTTGGGAAAGTAATTTTGTGCAAACCCGGTGGACATGATAGGATTTCAGCCTATATGTTCAGCCTAAAGACCAGAATTGTATTTACAATTCCAACTGACTGGTCAGCTGTAGTATTTGATAAGATCAAGGAAGGAATCAAGAAGCCAAATCTGGCTAGAATTGTGAGTTTATACCTGACTGGAGTGATCCCTGAGGTTATGCAACAACTGCCTGGGACAAAAATTAATCACATGAGGAAAATGGATATAAGATTATTTTCAAGGTGGGATAGGGTGTTGTCTAAAGATGTGCCTGATGAGAACAGGCAGGACACCCCTGTGAGATCCCTTGCACATGATCTAGGCACTGCCCAGCATCAAGAAGAGCAAGTGAGAAAGCAGGTTGAAGATCAGCCTGAGTCTGTTCAAGATGAAACCATTCCTGCCCAAATGCAGGGGGAGCAAGCTCACTCTCCTGCCCAGAATGTATCTACTTCAGAACAGGTAAAGGGAAAGCAAGTGAGTTTTCCTACCAAGGACATTCCTAATATTTTTACTCCTGCACAGGTACAGGGGGAGCAAGTACATTCTCCTACCCAGGAAATTCCACATACTGAACAAGTGCAGGAGGTGCAAATGTCTGAACAAGTGTAAGAGGAAGAACAAATTGTTTATCAAAAGATTTGAATATTGCAGATCTGGATGATTCAACATCTGTTCAAGCTTAGAAGGAATACACTCTAGATGAGTTATTTCCTAATGTTGAAATTGCTACTAATAGAATAGAGGAGGAGCAAGACAATGAGAAGGCACTAGATATGGAGATAGAGCAAGAAGCTGAGAAGGAACAAGGAGTTGAGAAGGAGAAAGTAGTTGAGGGGGAGCCTGTGCATGTTGAGGCTGAACAACATGGCACTGAGACAGATATTCCACCTACTTCTCCTGACAAAGTTCAAATTGAAAGTTCATCTGATTCTGAGAATGAAGAAGCCAGACTGGCTAAGAAGAAAAAGCTCATGGTCTTTAAGAGAAGGAGCAAAAGCTATAAGCAGACTCTACAAACTACACCTCTCCAATCTCCTTCTGAATTTAATTATAACAAGTTTATGATAGACTTGCAAGTTAAGTTGGATGAACACAGATTGGCTGTTGAAAAGTATGTTGATGAGAGCAATAAATCCCTTCAATTTGACTTGGCTCAAGATATTAAATCTATTAGATTTGAAGTAAATATGAATAAGAAGGAGATGACAGATTGCTTCCATAAGGGAGGTAATGCTGTAGTGTTTTTGGCTAAACAACAGCAGTCTATCCTCACTAAAGTGGATGATATTGCTTTAAAGCAAGGTTATGTTTTGGAGAATCAGTTAAGGATGAATGATAATTTGACTGAATCTCACCATGAAATTCTTGAAGAGTTCACAAAGGCTACTGCAAGGATGACTGAAGCAAGAGAAAAGGAGATGGAAGAGTTTGATAAGAAACTTTAAGAAGCCATTGAATCAGTTAAGACTGCCATCACTACATCTCAGAAGGACATATCTGACAAACTACAAAAATTGAAACCATATTTTAAAGAAGGTGTGAATTATCTAGATGGCCAGATCAGATTTCAGAAGAATGATCTAAGAGATCATATTACCAGAGAAGTCATAAAGGGGGAGAGGTTGTTAGTTCATGCTGGCTCAGAGCACACCAAATGGGTGAAAAATAGTATTCGAGCCACATTGGGATATCCACCTTTGTGTGATGATGCTATGGTGGCTGAGTTCGGAATTCAAACAGGTCTACTTGAAGGCAATCAACCTGAGATTGCCCAAGTCATTTACCCTCCTCCTGATTTTGATATGATTGATCAGCAAGTTCAGGATATGTATAGTCCTCCGAAGGAGGTTACCAAGGTTGTTATTGAAAAAGTTGATAAGCTTGATGCCAACTTGCAAGAACAGCAAGATGCTCTACTATCCAAGAAAAGATTTAGAGAGCAGGCTGAACTTAAGCCAGATTTTGAGCAGTGGAGCCCTACTTCAAGAAATATTATACTAACTGCATGGAAGGCTGTAAAGGACCAAGTACATGATAGAGGGAAGTGGTATAATGAAATGGAATGGCAAAAGCATGAAGCTAGGCAAGAATCTATAGTACAGTTCAGGAGAAAAGCCAAGCTGGGAAGGCTGCCACCAGATGCTCAGGAGCCGAGCAAGTACTTTCAAAAGCCCTTTCATTACTTTGAAAGGCAAAGGCTCAAGGAAGAAGCACAGAAGAAAGCTGAGCTAAAAGGCAAGAAGCCAGCTGAAGTTGCTGAAGCTCCTGTGAAGGCTCAAATCCAATCTGGCAAAGGAATTGTCATAAAAGAGCCTGATCAGTCTTAGTTCTAAGTTCTTTCAAAAGTGTTTTGTAATGTTTTGTTTAATCATTCAATGTAAACATCTGTAATCAAACATTACCAAGTTATAAACAAAATTTTGTTTGGAATCATATATTCATGTTCACTCTGTGATGAATTGTTAATATTTTGTTTATATGAAGTATTCCTGTAATGTCATACATCATCATATTATATTTATTATAAATGGTGTATATCATTAACTAAAAGGGTTATGACTTCTCCAAATAGGGGGAGATTGTTAGGTACATTGGAAAATGTGTACCTGATTTGAAGAAGCCTAACTTAGCTTAATGATATACATCAAGGTTTATTTGATGTTGTTTTAAGTTGACATGTGCAGGTGAAGAAGTATTAAAGAATACAGGAAATTATTCTAAGTCCATATGTCGACACCTGAAGAAATTGTGTCGACACTTCAGAATAATTGTGTCGACACTTGAAGGAAGCAGTGTCGACTCACAGAAAGATAGTCGACCACATTTGTGTCGACACTGGGAAGCAGTGTCGACTCACAGAAAGATAATCGACCACATTTGTGTCGACACTGGGAAGCAGTGTCGACTCACAGAAAGATAGTTGACCACACTTGTGTCGACACTGGGAAGCAGTGTCGACTCACAGAAAGATAGTTGACCACACTTGTGTCGACACTGGGAAGCAGTGTCGACTCATAGAAAGATAGTTGACCTCAACTATGTCGACACCTGAAGACAGAGTCGACACATACTGAGTTCTGAATCTACAATAACTGTGTCGACACACAGGACTTGTGTCGACACACTGCAAAGTCAAGACCAAGTTATTTTCTGAAGAAAGATGAAGTGTTGAGTCGACACAAATTCTCTGTGTCGACTCATTCTCAAGATGAACTTCTGAAGAAGCAGTGTCGACTTAAAGGCAAACTAGTCGACATCATCAAAGGCTGTGTCGACACCAAAGTCACTTGTGTCGACACATATAGATAGTTGGTCTCGATACTTTCTGACTGTCTGTCTCAACACTTTGCTGTCCAAGACTAAGGCACAGGATCTGTTTGAAGACTTGACAGCTTTGGGTTGCAACCGGTTAACTGATGTTGTCAGACTTGTCAGAAATCAGTTAAAAACCGGATCAGTAGGTTACCATGAAGAAGATCTATAAATAGACAGATTCAGAGAGAAGTAAAAGATTGAATTTTGGCAATCAATTTGAGAAATCAAATCAAGAAGAAGTAATACACAAAAGAAGATCTTCATTAGAAGATCTAAGAAGACGATCTCAGGATCTGTCTAAGTAGAGTTCTTTCAAGAATTCAGAAGTATCATAAAAGGTGTTGGATAGAGAGGGATCCAGCCTCTTGAAGAAGAAGAAGGAAGCCATCATTGGTTTCTCAAGAAGCTGTTTGGAAATCAACTCAGCTAAGTTCAGATTCAAGAAGCTTTGAAGAAAGCTCAGATTCAGTTGATTTCATCAGCTGATCAAGATTTGTCTTGTTCTTTTCTCTCTCAACAAAGGCAAGGCATTAAAAACTTCTTTTCTAATTTCTGTAGGATCTGTCAATACAGATCTGAGTTGTAAGCCTGTGTTATAAAGGCTGAGTGTAGGAGAGTTGATCTCTGAGTGATAGGGCTGTTTGCCTGAGTGTAGGAGAAGGTTCTTCTCTGAGTTGTAGGCTTTGTGATAAGGCTGAGATAGGGCTGTTGAGCCTGAGTTGTAGGAACCTTTTCAGGTTCTGAGCTGTAGGATCTGTGGATCTGAGTAAAGAGGAAGTTTGGCCGAATCTAGCATACTGCTAGATAGGTGAAGGGGGAAAGTGGATGTACCCAGACCTTAGGGAACCACTATAAAACAGTGTGCAATCTGTGATGGTTAAATTTCTGTGACTGCTGTGCTGTGTGTTTTAATTCTGTAATTGAATTCTGCCAAAAAGTGTTAACAAGCTTTAGAACTTATTCACCCCCCCCCCTCTAGGTGTTTAGGTTGTCTTGAAAGTTAAACTATCACAGCCCTACCTCAGCCTTTATAATTACAGGCTTACAACTCAGATCTTACAAAGATCCTACAAGAAATTAATTGTTTAAGAGATATGAAGATATCACCAGATAGAATTCTCTATAGGTGTGAGTTTCTTGATCAGTTCTTGAATAAACTAAATCTTCAGATTTAACCTGACTTAGCTATTTCAAAGCTTCTAGATAGAACAAAATAAGGTTGAACTTTACTTGATGTAGAAGTTGATCTCCTGTCAGCTCCTTCCTTGAATTTAGAATAAGATCTTAATCTTCTCTTGCAGACTGCTTTGGATCTGCCTTCTTAAGGGTTTTCCCTTTTCTTGTTGTCAGATTCTCTTTCCTATAATAGCTTGATTACTTCCTTAGTTCTGTTATTCTGGTTGTCAAGGATCAGTCCCTTATATAGAGTTTCCTCATGATTACCGGCTAATTCGGTTTGTAACAACCTTCTAACAGTTCTAACAAAGGTGTTAGACCTGTTAGTTATGATAGTTGTCGAATCACCAGTCATGACATTTGATTCCTCAAAGACTTTACAACTCAACATGAGCCACTCAGCAAACTGCTTCACATGTGTCGACACAAATAGACTAAGTGTCGACACAAGACTTGATGATGTCGACACAATACTCCATGTGTTGATATAGTCATTCTTCTACTACTCGACACAGCTTCTGTTTGTATGTGTCGACACAAGTCCTGTGTGTCGACATAGTTGCTCCTGATCTCGACATAACTGATGCTGGCAGATGGCGTTGAGTGTATGTCCAACTGTCGTTGAGTGTGTGTTGAGACATCATTGAGTATGTGTCGACACAAGTCCTGTGTGTCGACACATATCTTCAGACTCAGTATAGTTGTTGTTGTTAGATGGTATTGAGTGTCATCCAGATGTCATTGAGTGTTGTCGACACAAATCCTGTGTGTCGAAACAACTGCTTCTGGTCTTGATATAGCAGATGTAGACAAATGGCGTTGAGTGTGTGTCGACACAAGTCCTCTTTGTCGACACAAACTTTCTTCAGGTGTCGACATAATTCCTGAGTGTCGACACATACCTTTCTTATAGTGTCGGCATATCTCCTAGGTGTCGACACAACTTCTGCTTTAGGTGTCGACATAATTCCTGCATTAGGTGTCGACACAATTCTGGGTGTCGACACAGCTTCTTCTTCAGGTGTCGACACAGGCCTTGCTTCTAGTGTCAACACAACTTCTGGGTGTCGACACAATTCTTCACAAGTGTCAACACTTGTACTTAGAAAAATTTCTTGCAAACCTTACACCTGCACAATGAAACTCAAACATCCATCAAATACAAATTGATGTATATCATTGAGTAAGATGAGGCTTCTCCAAATCTGGTACATATTTTTCAGTGTATCCAACAATCTCCCTCTATTTGGAGAATTCATAACCCTTAGTCAAAGATATACATCACTCATAATAAAGCACATAGATGTACATACATTTCAGTGTAAGATAACATATAAACAATGTAAACAACTAAAATCAATAGTGAAGCTGATTTTATTTATTAATCAGAAAATTCTTGGTTTACATGTTTTTCCTTAGAACAAAAACAAAAAGTTACATTGTTCTACACATAAGCCTATCTATCCTATGATTGACTAGGCTCCTTGATTACAATGCCTTTTTCAGATTTAATCTTTGCCTGCACAATAGGTTCTATATCATCAGCAGGTTTCTTCCCTTTGAGATCCTTCTTCTTCAGTTCTTCAGCTTTTATCCTTTGTCTTTCAAAATAGTGAAAAGGCTTGGGGAAGTACCTGCTAGACTCCAGAGTATTAGCAGTTAACTTCCCAGCTTTTGCACTCCTTCTATACTGAAGAATGGCTTCTTGCCTGGTTGATACTTATTTCATTCTTGCTCAGAATACCATTTACCCCTATTATAGGTCTTATCCTTTATCGCCATCCAGGCAGTCAAAATATTATTCCTGGAAGTAGGGCTCCATTGCTCAAAATCTAGCTTCAACTCAGCCTGTTCTCTGAACCTTTTCTTGGATAGTTACGCTTCCTTCTGAGCTTCCTTGGTATCCTCTGACATGTCTACTTTTTTAATGATAATATTTTGTGCCTCCTGTTAAGGGTTGTACATTGTCTGCACTCCTTGTTGAACCATGTAAAGTCAGCAGGAGGGTAAATAACCTGAGCAACTTCAGGCCGATCTCCTTCAATATTATCAGGTTGCACTCCAGACTCAGCAACATTGTCATCATCACACAAAGGAGGAAAGCCAAGTGTAGTTGTAATTGTATTGGAGACCCATTTTGCATGATCAGAGCTATCTTTGACTAATAATCTCTCCCCCTTTATGACTTCTCTAGTTATATGATCCCTTAGATCAGTCTTTTGAAACCTTATTTGATTAGCCAGATATTCTGTACCTTCTTAATAGTGGGCTTTGAACTTAGTCAGGTAATCAGAAATTGTGTTTTGAGAGGCTCCAATGGATGTTTGGACAGCAGCTAGATCTTCTTGTATTTGCTTTGATATCTCAGTTTTTAAATCAGTTGCACTACTTCCCAGTTTTTTAAGTATTTCTTCATGGGAGTCTTTGAGATTTTCATTGGACCTGAATTGATTTTCTAAAACATATCCTTGCTTGGTGGCAATGTCCTCAACCTCAGTCTTCAACAACTGTTGTTGCTCAGCCAAATATACTACAATATTGCCTCCCTTATGGAAGCCATCTGTCTTCTCTTTCTTATGCAGATTGACTTCAAATCTGATTGATTTTATGTCCTGAGCCAGCTAAAAATGCAGTCCTTTATTTGACTCATCCACATACTTCTCTAAAGACTACCTTTGTTCATCTAATTTTACTTGCTGTTGGACCAGTAATGAACTGAAGTCCATGCTTGGAGCAGGTGGTTGAGTGACTGTTTGTAAGGCCTTTTTGTAGCTTGTGCTCTTTTTCTTGATTGCAATCATCTTCCTATTCTTAGCAATAGAGGCTTCCTCATCATCAAAGGGTTGTGATGAGCTTTCTATGTCAATTGTTTCTTTATTGGATGGGTCATTAAGTAGCTCCTCTCCATCAGTTCTTGGAAGTTCCTTTTCTACCTGTAATTGCTCCCCCACAGTCCTTGCAGCTGGTAAATCAGGAAATAGCTCTTCCATAGTTACCTCTTATTGCATCTGTATAGGAGGAATAAGGTTAGTTTGGAAAACAAAAGGTTCTCCCTGAACATCCAGATTTTTGTCTAGGGTCTGCTCTATAAAGGAGATACTTACTTGCTCATCCTGAGCTGTATCTGTTATCTGCACATTTTGTGCTTCCTTCTCAGCAATTTCTAATGTTTCTTTATTGATATCTGATACAATATCCATTACTATATCAGCTGCATACTCACTCTCTAGAGTAGCTGCATCAATTCCTTCCCCTTGAGCAGGTAGCTCAGAAAGTACAGTATCTTGTGTTGCTTGTTCGGGATTTTCTCCCCCTGAAATAGTGACTACCTGTTGCTCTGGGAGCACATTGCTCTCTACTTGATCTTGAGCATCTTTTTGTGGCTTGTCTTCATCTGAACTGAAGACCACTTCCTCTTCAGAATCACTAGAAGAATCTGCTTGCTGAACAACTTCCTTCTTCTTCTTTTCTTTCTTGGTCTATTTTTGTGGAGTAGAAACCTCCTTGGTTAATACTCTATCCAACCTAGACAGAATTTTGGTGTCCATTCTCCTCATATGATTTATTTTTGTTCCTAGAAGTTGGCTCATTACATCTGGTATTGCTTAAGATAAACATAAACTCAGAATCCTTCCCAAATTTGGTTTCTTTATACCTTCTTGTATTTTGTCAAAGACTATTGATGCCCAGTCTGTTTTTTGCCTGAAAATTATTCTTATCATTAGATGGAACATAGAGGCTGAAATTCTGCCATGTCCACCTATTTTACATAACATCACCTTGCCTACTATTTCAGACAAGAACTTCCCTTGTGAATTCATCCCTTTCCTGGTGATGGATGATCCAACCTTGGTATTAGGGTTTAGCTCGCACCAGCTTAATGCATCTTTTATCATTGATGGAATGATGTCATCATCATCCTTAACCTTAGGAAGTTGGAGTGATTTCCTAATCGTCTTCAGTGTAAGTTTCACTCGGGAATCTTGTACTGTGGCTTGGATCTTCTTCTTGTCTATGTCCACAGTGGCTGATGAATAAAATTCCATGACTTCCTTCTTACAGATCTTAGTTGGTTCTGAGACCAAGAATTCAAAACCATTTTTTGAAATTAGGGTAATTACACCCTGGATTTCTGGCAACGCTATCGTTAATCCACCACGAACCAGCTCATAGACTTCGTTCACTTTGTCATCCTGATGTGGCGCCATTGTCGGAAGTGAGAGAGAGATGGAAGTGAAAAGAATAGAGGGTCTTTGTCGACACAAGGTATAGAGCCAAGAATTCTGAGAGTGTAGTCGACCAAATTTTGGCTTCGCCTATTTATAGTCTAGGTGTAAAGGGGAGTTCAAAAGACGCTCCTTAGTAATAATACTAGGTCTCGACAATACTTATATGTGTCGACAGAAAAGATCTAGGTCTCGACAATACTTAAGTTTAGTCGACACGTCTATGTGTCGACATTCTTATGTCAGTGTCGACATGGGCTAGTTATGTCTCGACACAAAGTGTCGACTTTGATTTTTGTGTGTCGACACAAAAATCAGCTATCTTAAAGTCTCGACATAGTTGTGTCGACACTCATACTCCTGTCGACACAAGTACTGTTTCTTTGTCGACACATCCTTTTTCTTTATCGACACAACATACTGAGTGTGTCGACACAATTTGTTTGTGTCGACACAAACTTTGTACTTAGACAAATTTCCTGAGAAATATTGTGCTTACATATTCTACTTAGGAATGCTTTAGCTGACCTACTCTAGGTTCAACATACCTAATTCAATTTTAAAATGATTGAATTTAGTTTCATTCCGAGGTTTTGTAAAAATATCAGCAATTTGACTATTTGTGTTTACAAATTCTAGATTAATATCTTCCTTTTCTACATGTTCTCTGATGAAATAAAACTTAATTTCTATATGTTTGGTTCTACTATGTGATACAGAATTCTTAGCAATAGAAATAGCACTTGTAGAATCACAAAACAGTGGAATTCTACTTACCTTGATGTCATAATCTTCAAGTTTGTGCTTTATCCACAATAATTGTGCAAAGTAACTGCCTGTAGCTACATATTCAGACTCAGCAGTTGATATAGCTACACTGGTCTGCTTCTTGCTGCACCATGACACCAGCCTTCCACCTAGGAATTGACAAGTTTATGTAGTACTTTTCATGTCTTCTTTGCATCCTGCAAAGTCTGCATCTGAGAAGCTTGTTAGTAAGAAATCTCTATTCTTAGGGTACCAAAGACCTAGATTAGGTGTGCCCTTAAGATATCTCAAAATTCTTTTAACTGCAGATAATGAGATTCCTTTGGGCAAGCTTGGTACCTAGCACAGACACATGTAGCATACATGATGTCAGGTCTACTAGCAGTCAAGTAGAGTAGGGAGCCAATTATCCCTCTATGCAAAGACTCATCAACAGGTTTCCCTGTCTCATCTTTGCCTATAGGCATACTTGTTCCCATTGGAGTTTTCACGATGGAGGCTGAGTCCATTCCATATTTCTTAATCAACTCTTTGGTGAACTTAGACTGGGATATTGACAATCCATCATCAATCTGTCTTACTTGAAGTCCCAAGAAGAACTTCAGCTCACCCATACTGCTCATCTCAAACTTCCCTTGCATAAGTTTGGAAAACTTTCTACCAAGGTTGTTTTCAGTAGATCCAAAG
Source organism: Platanthera zijinensis (assembly GCA_039513925.1). NCBI lineage: Eukaryota > Viridiplantae > Streptophyta > Magnoliopsida > Asparagales > Orchidaceae > Platanthera > Platanthera zijinensis. The sequence continues at coordinate 51,916,825 of CM077090.1, read as the reverse complement.
ATAATGTCATCAATATATATCTAGACTAGGATTATCTTGCCTTTAGATTCCCTAAAGAATAGAGTTTTGTCTATCTTTTCTCTAGAGAATTTATTCTCAATAAGAAAAGCAGACAAGGTTTCATACCAAGCCCTAGGGGCTTATTTCAAACCATATAGAGCTTTCCTAAGCATATATACATAATCAGGATAATCAGAATCTACAAAACCTGAGGGTTGCTCAACATAGACTTCGTCTTTTAAGTCACCATTCAGAAATGCTGACTTTACATCCATCTGATATACCTTGAACCCTTGATAGGCAGCATAGGCCAAGAACAATCTTATAGCCTCCAGCCTTGCAATTGGGGCAAAGTTTTGATCAAAGTCAATCCCTTCCTCTTGCCTATAGCCTTTTGCTACTAGTCTGGCCTTGTTCTTGATTATAGTGTCATTCTCATCAAGTTTGTTTCAATAGATCCACTTGGTTCCTATAATTTTGTGATCCTTTGGTTTAGGAACCAGTTCCGTGACTTTACACCTTCTGAATTGATTCAGCTCTTCTTGCATAGCATCAATCTAGTTTGTGTCTAGCAAGGCTTCTTCAAACTTCCTGGGTTCTATCTGTGACAAGAAACTTGAACATAAAACTGTGTTCATGTTTTTACTCCTAGTTAGTACACCTTGACTTGCATCACCAATGATTTGACGAGCTGGATGATCCTTTAGGTGTCTTCTTGTTGGAGGAAATCTGCCAACCTCTTGGCCTTCTTCATTTTCCTCAACCTGATGCTCCTCATTGTCTTCTTCATCCAGTGAGTCTTGTTCTCCCCCTGGACAGCATGCATCCTTTTCTTCATCCAGCCTAGCAGGTGCTTCTCCATTGATAGTCAGCTTGTCCAGCCTATCTGTTAGACCTGTAGAACTAACTGAAGAACTAGACAATTCACTGTTAATCAATTTAGACTCATCAAATACAATATGGACAGATTCTTCTACAACTTGTATAGTCAAGTTGTAGATCATGTATGCTCTACTGTTATTGTTGTACCCAACAAATATCCCTTCTAGAGATTTGGCAGCAAACTTAGTTTGGTAGTGCTTACCATTAACTAGGACATGACAATTGTTACCAAAGATTCTGAAGTAGGAAATGTTTGGTTTTCTACCTTTCAAAATCTGATAGGGAGTCATCTTATGTTTCTTATTGATGGAGGCTCTATTGAGTACATGACATGCATTATTTACTGCCTCTGCCCAGAAGTACTTAGGGAGAGTAGTGTCACTAAGTAGTGTTTTACTTACCTCAACTAGAGTCCTATTCTTCCTTTCAGCAAAATCATTTTGCTGGGGTGTTTTAGGTGAGGAGAACTCCTGATGGATCACCAGTTCTTCACAGAACTTTTTCATACATTCAGACTGAAATTCAGTTCCATGGTCACTTCTAATTTTGACCACTAAATTGTTAAATTCATTCTGAATTTGTCTAACAAAGGTCTGGAAAATAGTAGGAGTTTCAGATTTTTGTCTCAAGAAGAAAACCCATATGAATTTAGAATAGTCATCCACAAAAACAAAAGTATATACTTTCCTACCAAGACTATGAATTGGCATAGGACCAAACAAATCCATATACAATAGATATAAACATCTCATTGAATCTTTGGTATCTAGTGCATGGAAAGAGGACTTAGTCTGTTTGCCCTTTTGGCAAGTTGAACACACACCCTTATTAATGCACTTGACTTGAGAACCATTCCTCACCAATCTCATGCTAAACAGCTGTCCTATAGACTTATAGTTCAGATGAGCTAGCCTCTTGTGCCATTTGACATAAAATGAAGCTTTCTCACCTGCAATTAGGTAAATGGGTGAGTTGTTAAACTCAAAATCTAGGTTAAGACAATATACATTCCCTTTCCTAGTGTCAGCCAAAATGATCTCTTGATCACTTGACCTCCTTATTTGGCACACCCCTTTGAGGAAAGAGATGTCATAACCTAGATCACTAAGTTGACTTATGCTAATCAGGTTATGTTTTAGACCCTTCACATAAGCCACTTTAGTGATAGTAATTGAATCACTGGAAATGTTACCAAATCCTTTGATGATTATTTTTTCTGATCCACCAAAGATTACTTTGGGTCCATTCTCTATGGGTACGTAGTCCCTCAACATTCTTCTTGTTCCAGTCATGTGTTTGGAACATCCACTATCCAAGTACCATATAGGGGTATGGCCACTTGGATTCACCTGCATCAAATAAGGAATCACTCATCCTTATAACCCAAATTAGTTTTGGGTCCTAGGTTCTTGTTAGTTTGAAAATTATCATGTTTACCTACAGCTTTTCTGAAAGGTAAACTATTCTTGGTTTTAACACTTGTGTTAAACCAGCAATCCATAGCAAAGTGGACTACCTTGCCACAACACCAACACTCAAATCTGTTGTACCTTCTCTTAGGTATAGACTTCAAAACCTTGTTGTCAGCAGTCCTTTTAAGTGTAGGTGTTGGAGCAGCAAATCCCAAGAATTCCTTTTGAACCTGATGGGCTTGCCTATAGAGTGGCCTACTAGCATTTGCACACTTGCCAATGTGATCTCCATACTCACAGTGACCATGAGTAATTTCATGATCATACCTGTTTGTAGGTTGCATCACCTTCCTAAAGAAAATAGGGGCTTAGAGGTTAGTGGCTGAATTGGGGCCTTACCTTTTCCATGTGAATTGGTAGCCCTTGTTCTTCCCTTAAAGCCTAGACCAGTCTTGCCTTTTTGAGAAATGAAGTTGTCTATTAACGGCAAGACTGATTTTTGGCTTAGAGAATTTAGCCACTAACTCTTTTTCTTTCTGAAGTTTTGCCTCCAGATTCTTGATATGATTTTCCTTGAAAGAGATTGTGCCCATCTGAATGACAGTTATGTTCTTCAGTTTGGCAACCTCTTTCAGTTTCAAATCAATCAGCTTGGCTGATTCTGATGCTGCCTCCTTAAGAGATTCAATCTCCTTGGCTTGCTCCTTGACAAGAAGTTTGCTTCTCTTTAAAGCTTGCAATAACCCACCATACTCATCAATGAGTTGGTGTACATCCCCTTCAGACTCAGAACCATCCACATCTCTTGATGCAGATGCTTCTGATTCTGATCCAATGAAATAATCAGAAGTTGAGGGACAATTGTATACCTTGCTTGGACCAGGTTGATCCTAGCACTGATCATTTTCTGATAGGGTCATCAGCCCTCTACAGCAATAGTCTTCCACTCCATTTATGGAGTCTAGCATTTGTAGGAATTCTAGTTTCCTAGAATCCTCTTCTTTTGAGAACAGCCAAACATATGCTTCTGCATCATCTTCTTCTCCTGATCCTAAAGATGAAGAGTCTGTTCAACTCTTCTATTTCTGAGCAACAAAAGATTTCTCCTTCTTGCCCTTCAGTTGATGCTTCTTCTTATTCTTAGATTCAGACCTCTTGTCTGGACAGTCAGCTATGACATGTCTTGGCTTGTTGCAATAATAGCAAACAATCTTAGAATTAGTTTGTTTACTAGGTTTTGAGGCATACCTGTCCTCCTTGGGAGTCTTCTTTTTCTTGTAATACTCATCCTTGGAAAAGGATGATGATGGTCTGGTTCTCCACTTCTTCTTTTTTATCAACCTTTGGAACTGTCTTGTAAAGGCAGCAAAGTCCTCATCAGAGGTGTGGCTATCTGATGTGATGTTGTCAGGAATTCCTTCTTCTGCCTCAGCACTCCTTCTGGGTGGAGAAGGAGATTTTCTCCTGCTCTTTCTTATGCCTTCAGCCTTGAAGGCAACTGACTTATCCTTATACTCAGACTTGCTGCTCTTCTCTTCCTTCTTTCTGGCAGTGAGCTACATTTCATATGATAGCAGCTTTCCAAATAGTATGGGAGGAGGTGTATCAGCAAGCTTGGCCACCTCTCTGATGGCACAAATATTTGTGTCCCAATTCTTTGTCAGAGACATGAGAAACTTGTCATTTAGTTCATATGTGCTGAAGACTCTTCCATATGTCATCAGCTCATTAACTATCCTGAAGAACTTTTTGTAGCATTCAGCTATGCTGTCAGTCTTGGCTTGTCTAAAGCTCTCATATTCTTGATTTAGCATAGATTTCATGTCCTCTCTAACTTTTTATGTTCCCTCCATGTAGACAATCAGGGTGTCCCACATTTCCTTGGAGGTTTTACAATGTACTAGATTCTTAAATGTGGCATCATCTATAGCACTTATAATAATGTTCTGTGCTCTTTTGTCTAGTGTTGTCAAGATGATATCATCCTTTGTCATTTCAGAATAGTTCTTAGGGGTTTTAACATTTGCATCCAGAGCTGATAGCTTCATTGGAATGAATGGTCCTTTTTGTACAGTAATGTAGATTCTTGGATCAGAAGCTTCCATAAAATATATAACATTTTCCTTCCATATGCCAAAACATTCTTTCTTGTAGATAGGCAGTTTCATTGATCCAAACTCCTTTTGATTCTCATTTGAACCCATTCTTGAATTTTGTTAATTACCTTGGAGATTCACTCAGACTGTTAGGTCAATCTTTGAGCAACCTCCCTCTGATACCACTTGAAAGACTTAATTCAAGAGCCTAGACACCTAGAGGGGGGTGAATAAGTTCTAATTTTCTTTTATAATTCAGGCAATTTAACTAGTATTAACACAGCACAGGAAATACAATTCACAGTATAGAAATCACAGCACAACAAACACCAGATTTATAGTGGTTCTCCAAGGTATGGGTACATCCACTTTCCCTCTTCGCCTATCTAGTAGAGAACTGGATTCAGCCCAACTTCCTTCCACTTGCTCAGATCCACAGATCTTACAACTCAGAACCAGATTAATTCCTACAGCTTAGACTTATACAAGTCCTACCTCAGATTCTTCCCAAGAATCCTACCTCAGGCCTCAGCTCTACCTCAGCCTTTATCACTAGGCTTACAACTCAGACTATCACCAGTCCTACACCTCAGGCACTCATCCCTACCTCAGCCTTTATAATTACAGGCTTACAACTCAGATCTTACAAAGATCCTACAAGAAATTAATTATTTAAGAGATATGAAGATATCACCAGATAAAATTCTTTATAGGTGTGAGTTCCTTGATCAGTTCTTGAATAAACTGAATCTTCAAATTCAACCTGACTTAGCTGTTTCAAAGCTTCTTCATAGAATAAAATAAGGTTGAACTTTACTTGATGTAGAAGTTGATCTCGTGTCAGCTCCTTCCTTGAATTAAGAATAAGATATGAATCTTCTCTTACAGACTTCTCTGGATCTGCCTTCTTAAGGGTTTCCCCTTTTCTTGTTGTCAGATTCTCTTTCCTATAATAGCTTGATTACTTCCTTATTTCTGTTGTTCTGGTTTTCAAGGATCAGTCCCTTATATAGAGTTTCCTCATGATTACCGGCTGATCTGGTTTGTAACAACCTTCTGATAGTTCTGACAAAGGTGTCAGACCTATTAGTTATGACAGCTGTCGAGTCATCAGTCATGACAGTTGATTCCTCAAAGACTTTACAACTCAGCATGAGCCACTCAGCAAACTACTTCATATGTGTCGACACAAATAGACTAAGTGTCGACACAAGTCTTGATGATGTCGACACAATACTCCATGTGTTGACATAGTCATTCTTCTACTACTCGACACAGCTTCTGTTTGTATATGTCGACACAAGTCATGTGTGTCGACGCAGTTGCTCCTAATCTCGACATAACTGATGTTGGCAGATGACGTTGAGTGTAGTTCAGCTGTCGTTGAGTGTGTGTCGAGACGTCGTTGAGTGTGTGTCGACACAAGTCTTGTATGTCGACACAAGTCTTCAGACTCAGTATAGCTGTTGTTGTTAGATGGCGTTGAGTGTCATCCAGATGTCGTTGAGTGTGTGTCGACACAAGTCCTGTGTGTCGACACAACTGCTTCTGGTCTTGACATAGCAGATGTAGACAAATGGCGTTGAGTGTGTGTCGAGATAAGTCATGTGTGTCGACACAAACTTTCTTCGGGTGTCGACACAATTCCTAAGTATCGACACATGCCTTTCTTCTGGTGTCGACATATCTCCTGGGTGTCGACATAACTTTTGCTTTAGGTGTCGACACAATTCCTGCCTTAGGTATCGACACAATTCTGGGTGTCGACACAGCTTCTTCTTTAGGTGTCGACACAATGTCTGGGTGTCGACACAGGCCTTGCTTCTAGTGTCGACACAACTCCTGGGTGTCGACACAATTCTTCACAAGTGTCGACACTTGTACTTAGAAAAATTTCTTGCAAACCTTACACCTGCACAATGAAACTCAAACATCCATCAAATACAAATTGATGTATATCATTGAGTAAGATGAGGCTTCTCCAAATCTGATACATATTTTTCAGTGTACCCAACAAGAATCATCAAAGTACCCCAAAGTACAACGAGCGTATCACCCCCCCCCCCCACCGAAGCACACAAAACGATACTGCGCTTCGCAAGTGGTGGTCTGTCACCCTCCGATCTGTTCCCCCTTCTCTCTCTTAACAATTGTAACGAGAGGCGGCATGTCGTCCTCGAGTTCTTTAAGAAAGTTTTGTACACCAACCAACAAATAGTGGAGGTTTGACCGGCACACATCCAGTCACATGGTTTTTCACCAAGTTGACGAGTTTTCCACATTACAACAATTCTTTTTTTTGCTTTCTACTTTCTGCGATTGTTTGCGCGCTCGACCGCTCCCGGGCTAGTACTGTTCAATTTAGTCCAGTCTACCGGAGCCTTGAATGATCCGCAACAACATGAAATAAAAAATTCTATTTAGAAGTATAAAAACTGCAGGTTTAACAAAAACACTATTTTTAAAACATTGAAATTTACAAAATGTTTCGTAGAAACATACACATAGCAACAACACGAACTAACGACCCATCAAGCGCAAAATATTCCAGTTAACTGCATGAAATTAAAACAGAAATTCAAAAGTAGATAATATGTCATAGTTCCTTAAATTGCGCACAAACAAAAGCACATCATCCTCATGGCTCATAATCATAGAATTGCAAATGAAGCCACGTTATCTTCATGCGCTCTGGTGGAGTCATGAACATGTCAAACTTAAGTTGACCGGCACATTAAAAATCAATGACTCTCACTAATTCGAGCTCTTGCAGGTCTAATAGCCGAGGAAGTGGTTCATTGATTTAAGCAAAACTTGTTTTCATCGGAGCTTCGCTGTTTTTGTGATTGCGGTCACTACATGCTCAATACCTCCTCATGCGCTGCTTTTAGTGTCAACTAGAGGTGCAAGCGGTTCGGTTTGGGTCGGTTTGGATCCAAACCGAAATCGAACCGATGTTTATCGGTTCGGTTCGGTTTTTTAGTCGGTTTACTCGGTTCGGTTTTCAGTTTTTCAGTTATACTATTTAAAATAACTGTGTACTTAAATATCTCAAGAAAATTTTAAAAAAAGATATGATAATTTAAAATAAATATCATCAAATTTTATTTACATATGATATATTACAACTAATAGCTCATATTACATAAAAAAATTATGATTGAATATTTTTATTGTGAAATCGAGTAATAAATATAAAAAGATATAAATAAAATCAATTAAACAAAATGTTTAATTCTTCTTGATGCATAAAATATGCATTACAAAAATTTATTTTCGCTTAAATAATATAAAAATTCTTAAGTTGATATAATTTGTGTACATTATTTAGTTAATAAAAATAGTTAAAAAATCATTATTGGTAATATTTTTACATGTATTACTAGTCCGTGCGATTCGATTTTTCAGTGAGGAAAATCAAAACCGAACCGAGTCGTTCGGTTCGGTGTAAAATCGGTTCGATTTGGACGGCTCGGGACGGTTTGGTCGGTTTTCGGTTTTTCACACACACCCCTAGTGTCAACCTTGTTTTTCTAATTGGAGATACATTTTGTCAAATTTAACAATTTAGAGTGTATTTTGTCAAAATCCTACATTTCGAAAGTGCATATTGTCAATTACCTCTTATTTGGAAATAAAAAAATAAAAAAAAGAAATTAATTTTTATAAATAATTGACATATATATCCTCGTAGGAAGAAAGATAGCTGTGGTTGCATATTTATCCTACTTATGTATCCACATAAAAAGGAAGAAAACACAAGGCACTATCTTACATGCGCAATTAATCTTGTCAATTCATTATAAAACAGACAAATTATTAGATGTGAAATAAATTCAGAAAGCCTAGATGCCTCTCACAAAGCTTAGACCCAGTTCAGTATCAACCAACATCTGGCCTATAGAAGTGTTGTAAATGATGCTCCATGTGCGATCAAGTTACCATTTATCCTTCACACATGCAATTGTAGTTCTGCTAAAATGATCTCGGGTCCCAGTGTAGAGTGGTGTGCGGTCGTGCCGGCCGCTAAAATGATCTCTCAAGCCTCATTGCGGCCCATAATGTAAAGGTATATTCGGACATATAACGGGCTAGGGGGCTTTGCGCTTGAGAACCCTAGGTTTGCTCTATATATACCTAGCTGGGGGCAACGGGGAGTGGGTTCCACCTTGACCCTCCTCCGGATGTTTCGAGCACCTTTTCCTACATTCTCGAAAGTCCTTTTCCCGTCGCCTGCGCTCGCTTTTCGTTCGCGATTCTAGGTCGAGCCCGAAGTTGGTCGCCATCGTCGTTCGCGACATCAGGGCTTGACGATCGCGTCTCGCTGTCGCCGTTCGCGCCTTCCCCAAAGCCATCGACGTCGGGGCCTTTCGCTCGCGAAGTTAGGACTTGCCGGTCCTTCTTCCCGTCGCCGATCGCTTCTTCCAGGTCGCTGCCGCCGCTAGGAGGAGTTCCGTCGGTATGTTGTGTCGTTCTTTCTCACCGATCAAGAGGTGAAGGGGCTCGGCCGCCGTCTCCGTTTGTGCCCAGCCCTAGCCTTTCGCTCCCGACGGATCAGGATCTGCGATCGACGATCGACGATTTTTCCGGTCGACGTTTCTCTGATCGACGTTTTTTTTTTCGGTCGACGTTTCTTCCTGATCAACGATTTTTCTTCGGTCGACGTTTCTTCCTGATCGACGATCGACGATTTTTCCGGTCGACTTTTCTCTGGTCGACGATCTTCCGGTCGACGTTTTTTCTTCCGGTCGACGTTTTTCTTCCGGTCGACGTTTTCTTCGGTCGACATTTCTTCCCGATCGACGATCGTTTCTCTGGTCGACGTCTCTTACCTGGTCGACGATTTCCTGGTAGCTGATCCAGTGTTTTGACTCCGTTGCTGCCTCTGCCCTGCTGCCTCAGCCGATCCAAGCCTCTGTTCCTGTGTTAGGGTCTGCAGCAAGAGGAGATATGAGGAACTCAAGCCTCTCCTCTCCTATGCCCAAGAACAGGTTGGAAAAGTTCACGGCCTCCGAGTTCAACGACTGGAAGTTGAACACGCAGTTCAAGATGAAATACCTGAATGTCTTCTACACCATCAAGACTGCTCGAGCATACGTTGCTGGGACTGAAGATGAAGCTCAGTGGGTTGAAAATGAGGATTTCTGCAGGGATTACCTGTTGAACTGCCTTTCTTCCAGCCTGACCAAGAACTACATCAAGTTGCAGTCTGCCAAGGAGATCTGGGATGCTTTGGAGGAGCATTTCAAGCAGGAGGAGGACCTCTCCAAGGCTCATCTGGTGGATAAATTCCACTCTTTCAGCTTCGACGAAGAGAAACCCATTCTCCCTCAGGTATCAGCTTTTGAAAATTTGATTGATTCCTTGCATAGTGAGTCTATTAGTCTGCTTGATAGTTTTGTTGCGGGCACAATTGTGTATAAGTTGCCCTCCTCGTGGTACAATTTCAAAACGGAAATGTACCGTAAGAAGATGCAAGTTGGTTTGAACGACCTCAAGCGCTTCATACGCATTGAGGACGAGAACCGGACGAAGCACGCTTTGGAAGCTGTTGGCAAGCAGAAGGTTGCTACAAACATGATTACAAGCTCCAAGCGTGCTCCTCCCCCTCATAAGACCAAAACATCTCGCAGTAGCCCTCAGGTTGCAGGACCAAGTAGACCCTCTAAAAAGTTTATGGGTAAATGTTTTAACTGCAACAAGTGGGGACACTGTGCATCTGACTGCAAGCTCCCGAGGAAAGAAAGAACTAGAGCACTGCAAGAAAGCAACCAGGCTAATCTGGTTAGCCATGCTGAGCCATCCGATTTTGTTGCCATGGTTGGACACACGCAGGCCAACACAGAGTGGTTCCTAGATTCTGGGGCAATGTGCCACGTTTGCAACAATGCTAATCTTCTGACAGAGCTGAAGGTTGCAAAGGAATCAGTAACTGTAGCAGATGGCGGCACAGCTGACGTACTGAAGGTGGGGAATGCAACTCCTATGCTCTCCTCAGGTAAGTCTTTAATTTTAAAGAACGTAAAATTTATTCCTTCGTTATCTGCTAACTTAGTGTCTATTAGTCTATTGTGTGATGCTGGTATGTCCATTAACTTCATTAGCGGTAGAGTGACTCTGTCAGTCAACTCACATTACTTTGGATGTACTTACGTCCAGAATAGGATGTACCGTTTGAGTCTAGAAAATGAGATAGTGCAACAAGTTCAATTGAACTTAGTTAGCCCTAGGACTCTACATGAGAGACTAGGACACGTAAACTATAGGAAAACGTTCTAAGTAGCTAGAACTCATAAGATCACACTAGACACTAAGTCTCCTCTTGGAAAATGTGAAGTGTGTGCTCAGACCAAGATCACTAGGAAACCTTTTGGCACGGTTACTAGGAGCACAACACCTTTTGAGCTTATACATTCCGATATTTGTGAATTTAAGAGTTTTGTCACAAGAGGTGGTAGAAAGTATATGATCACGTTCATAGATGGCTGCACTAGATACTGTCACATTTCGTTGCTTAAAACTAAAGATGAAGCGTTTGAAAAGTTTTGCCTTTTCAAAACCAGGGTAGAAAACCAGTTAAGCATGACAATTAAGAGGTTTAGAAGTGATAGAGGAGGAGAATATATGTCTAGTGAGTTCAGATGCTTCCTTGCTTCACAGGGCATCATAGCAGAAACCACTGCTCCTTACTCCACCCAATCTAACGGCATAGCCGAGCGCAAGAATAGAACGTTAACAGAGATGTTGAACTCTATGCTGCTCACTGCAGACATGCCTTCCGCTTATTGGGGCGAAGCAGTCTTGACTGCGAATCATATTCTGAATAGAGTTTCTCATGCTAAGTTAGAAGTTACACCCTACGAGCTTTGTTTAAGCGACCCCCGTCTTTAACTAGACTTAAGACCTGGGGATGTATAGCCTATGTCTGGGTTCCTGACCCTAGACGGTCTAAGGTTGGACCTAGGACCAATACGTTTGTCTACCTTGGTTGTGTTGAAGATAGTGTTGCAGATAGGTTCCTTGATATTTCTAATAATATCATAATAGAATCTAGGGATGCGGTGTTCTTCGAGGACAAGTTCCTCAAAGATAAGAACTTAACGATCCCAGGTATGCAAGCAACTATTACTGAGGAAGATCCTGAATCAGTACCGAGCACCTCCTATTCTGTTCCGGTAGATAACTCTGGCCTAGAGTGTAGGAGGACTTCAGTGAGAGCGCAAACCCCTAGAACCATCGGTAGTGACTTTGTCACTTACCACGTCGAGGCCGATCCATCTAACTTTAAGGAAGCGATGAGATCAAGGGATTCCCTACTCTGGAAAGAAGCAATTGAGGATGATATGAACTCTCTCCTTCAGAACGATACCTGGATGTTAGTTGATAAGCCAATAGGGGCTAAAACTGTAGGGTGCAAGTGGGTTCTGAAAAAGAAGTTAAATCCCGATGGTAGCGTTAAGTATAAAGCATGCCTGGTGGCTAAAGGTTTCACACAAATAAGCGGAGTATACTATTTTGACGTATACTCACCCGTGTGTCACTTAGCAACCATTAGGGTTCTTCTTGCTATTTTGGCCATTGAGAACTTTATTGTTCATCAAATGGATGTTAAGACCGCGTTCTTGAACGGAGATCTGACCGAAGAGATCTACATGAGTCAACCTGAAGGTTTCATTGTAGACGGTCACGAAAACAAGGTCTGTAAGCTTTTAAAGTCGCTATACGGATTGAAGCAAGCACCAAAATTATGGCATGAGAAGTTTGACTATACTGTAAAGAACATGGGATTAATGTCGAGTCTCTCGAATAAATGTCTTTACATACGCCATAGATCAGACCACGTCGTCATAATATGCTTGTATGTGGATGATATGCTTATTCTTGGATCTGATCAATCCGAAGTGGATGACGTAAAGTCAGGTATAATTAAAGAATTTAGTGTGACAGACCTAGGTGTAGCTGACACTATACTAGGTATGCAAGTGAGCTTTGGGAAACATGGTATTTTCCTAAGTCAAAGCTACTACATCCAGTTCTTGTTGGATACGTGGGGATACAGTGAACGTAAAGCGGCTGAGACACCATACGACTATTCTAACCGCTTAAAACCCAACGAAGGGGATGCGGTTCGACAGTTAGATTATTCTAAACTGCTTGGTAGCCTCATGTACGCTATGGTCTGTACGAGACCTGACATAGCCTTCACGGTCGGCATGATAAGTAGGTTCACTAGCAATCCTGGCCAAGACCACTGGGATGCCCTCGATAGGCTGATGCGTTACTTAAAGCACACCCGAAAGTATGCTTTATGTTATAGTGGACAACTTCCCATTCTGGAAGGATATTCTGATGCATCGTGGTGCTCAGAAGTAAACGACAGCAAGTCAACTAGTGGATTCCTCTGTACACTAGGAGGAGCAGCTGTAGCCTGGAAGTCCAAGAGACAGTAGTACATTGCACTCTCATATATGGAATCTGAACTCTATGCTCTAGCATCGGCTGGTGAAGAAGCAGAGTGGTTAAGAGATTTGGTGATGGACATTCCATTGTCGGGTCTGAAACTGTGTTCTGTTGCAGTTTATTGCGACAATCAGGCTACTAAAACGGTTTCCACGAACACTTTGTTCAATGGCAAAAGAAGGCAACTCAGGATGAAACAGGCCTGGTTGACCTATCTCACAAGCCAAGGGATTATGACCCTGGTTGATGTGAGGACGCAAGATAATGTTGCAGATGCCTTTACTAAAGGATTAAATAGAGCTCTCACAATCAAAACATCGGGGGAAATGGGATTAAAGTTCATAGAAATATGAAACTTTCCTCCAACATTTATGTTTTGATATGCACGAGCCTATATCTACCAACATTCAAGCATCTAATAAGTGACAGACTGAAAACCCCAAATAATTTTTTGATGAAAAAAACCAAGATGGTTGAATCTGGATTATTCCATATTTGATAACCTAACGTCCTCTCATTGTAAGTTGATTCAAGAGTTATTCAACTGGGAATTGAAAGTCATTGTAAATGTTAATCTAACATTATTGGTCACAGCACATTATTCCACATTTGATAATGTTGTACGCGATGTGTGCCCACATGTGTTGGTGAGGCACATAGTGATTCGTAATGAGTAAGGTAACGTGACTAGTCCTAGTTAGACTGGATGAGATGCTGACAGAGTTACTTCACCGTTGCTAGAAGTGCTAAGCTCATTTAGTAAGAGCTAGTTTACTTTAAATGTTACTACATATGTTTATGAATTCATTGAGTCTTACTCATGAAATTCCTTGCAGGCTACGATGGAGATTTTGGAGGAGCTGTAGACCTGGACATGGATGACGATGATCTACTAGATGAGTAGAATCATCAAACGTGTTATTCATGTTTTGTTTTGTGTTGTAATAATTATTCAGACTATGTTTATTTTGGGATAGTATCTGTGTTGTGGTTTATCGTTCAGGCAAAACCTTGTTATTTTGTTATTTAGTATGATATGTCCTGAATTCTCTGTTTAGTCTGGATTATTATTCTGTCTACACTCCAGCACCCCGAAACGTTACTGTTATTTGTCACGAATATAGGAGGAGATTGTAAAGGTATATTCGGACATATAATGGGCTAGGGGGCTTTGCGCTTGGGAACCCTAGGTTTGCTTTATATATACCTAGCTGGGGGCAACGGGGAGTGGGTTCCACCTTTACCCTCCTCCGGATGTTTCGAGCACCTTTTCCTACACATAATTCCAAGCCCGACCAAGCAATTGGACCTAAGCGCAGCGTCAACGTTGAACTTGATCCATCGTGGAGGCGGGGGGCACTAAGAGGTCGATACAGACAGCCTATGTGGCTGGTTGAATGCCCAGTGTCTAGCAAACAGAGAAGCCTACATATAGAGTGGTCGTGAGTCTTTGCATTATGACCTCGCCATGCCTGAAAAATTGCATAACAGTAAATACAGAGGGGGACAAAATCACCTGGTTGAAAGCTCGTCATCCTGAACAACACATCCGACAACCTCTAAAATAGGGGAGAGCGATACCCCAACGACTGAGAGCAGCGGAAATTTTTACGAGGTTTGCACAACAACTAACAATATGATCACCCAACCAATTGGCCAAAATTACTTGGCAATAAGTAAGCACATGAACCTATAGAGTCCCCCCTCAATTTTTCGTGCCAAACCCACAAGATTCGGATCAAGTCCGCATGAACCCGATCGGACAAGTCACGCGCGCGAAGTCGCGAGTCCAAAAATCACCCAAGAAGGAGGTCTGCGTGCGGGCGCGCGTGGCCTGGTGCGCGCTCCGCCAGCATGTGCGCATGGAGCACACGTGGCTAGCCCGAGCTAACGCACCCCGTGCGGCCGCCCGAGGCCACTGGGCCGCATCCTCGCGCGGGCGCGCTCCGAGTGGGAGCGCTCCCCCTGTGTGTGTCGCGGCTGCGGGCGCGCCACCCGCGTGCGCGCCGCTCCCGCATGCATGCGCTGGCGACCGCCACCGCCACTGGCGACCCCTGACGTTTCCTGCCACCTCCGTCGCCGCCGACCGCCTCTAGCCACCACCACCGCCGGGCACCTTGCCCGGGCCGCCCGAACTGCTGGGGGGGCACTTCCATCATTTCGCTAAACTTGGTGATCCAAGTGACGGAAACAGAGCGATGTCATTCGTCAACAATAATTATGCCCCGCCGAAATTATCATCATGACCTTCCAGAAAACTATTAATCGACTCTCAGGCCTTCATTTGAAGACAAACAACTCCGGAGGCAAGTGAGAGCTCTGAGGTTTTTCGGCGAGATCGTGGACTTAGGTCTATCCTCCGCTTAGGAATTTGCTTCGCTCCTCTTCTTTCGCAAGGGCTCCGTGGACTTAGAGATTTTTCCAGTCGAAACGCTTCGATCAAAATTCTATGTACTGAGCCAAATTTTCAGGTTGGAACCCTTCCATCGAGGTTCCAAGGACTTGACCAAATTTCCAAGGCCGGAACGCTTCCATCGAGGCTCTGAGGACTTAGCTTCATTTCCTCATTTTTTCTTTACAATTGTAACGAAGATGCGGTTTGTCGCCCTCTGAGATTAATTCTAAATCTCTATAAACTCAAAAGAATTAGTGGATTTTGGCTCGACGCATATCCAGTCACGTGATTTTTCATCCTTTTTGGGTTTTCCATGTCAAAAAAACCGCTTGCCATGTGCTTCTGTTTACTTTGACTGTTTGCGCACCAGATCTGATTCCGAGCTAAGGCGGTCTGATTCCTCCGGACCGGGGAAAGACCGGGCGATCCATAACATTTTGGCACTGACTGTGGGAAGGCGTTCCCAAACTCTGCAACTCCTTGAAAACAACACTTGTCGCGCAAGCACCTCAAAGTGACAGCAACGCAAGAGAAGGCCCCTCGCTTTGCCCACACTTCGGTACACGCCGCACACCATGAGGCAAGGGGGCACAATCTTAGGCATGGAGGTGAAAATAATTGCTGGAACCCCCGTGTTGGCTAGGCATTTCTTCGTCATAGTGCGGCGCGAAGGAGAGCAACCCGACAAGAGGGCGTGCTAGGATAACACCATTCACTTTGGGGACGAAGACATGGTACGGGTGTGCAAGCCACATCGAGACCCCCTCATCATCATCGCAGAGATAGTAGAGCTCTGCCTTAAGGTCAAATGGATTCTCGTTGATAACGAAAGTTCAGCCTACATCCTGTTAAGGCCGCATTTCGGAGCATGAGGATCCGCGAAGAATCACTTTGTCCGGCAAGTGGATCCATCTACAAATTCATCAATCGTCCAATCCCTGTGGGGGGAGTGATATTCCTCCCAGTGACCATGGGAGAGTACCCGAGGCAAGCAACACACAACACCCAGTTCCTGGTCGTGGAATGTGAGTCCGCCTACAATGCCATCTTTTGCAGGCCTCTGCAAACCGCGTTCGAAGAGATTCCCATTATACCGCATTTAGTAATGAACTTCTTAATGCCCGGGGGTTTAGGCATTGTTCAAGGGGAGCGAGCAATGACACAAATCTACTACCTAAACCAAGCTCAGTCGATGTAGGGGGCAACCCAACACATTGAAAACTTTGACCTACGGGATGAAGCCACGGTACAAAGGCCAATGCCAGTGAAAGGTCTGATCGAGGTCCCGCTTTGCGCAAGGGACCCCGCCCGCACGTTACTAATCAGGTCGCTCTTTTACCCGGAGGAGCAGGGGGAATACATGAACTTCTTACGCGCCAATCAGGATGTATTTGCATGGAGTCCTGAGGACATGCTAGGAGTGGACCCATAAATCATTGCCCACTCACTAAACATCAACCCGTTTTGCAGACCAGTGGTCCAGAAAAAGCGCAAGTTCACACCCGAAAGGCTCCACGCCATCAAGGAGGAGGTAGATAAGCTTTTGACCGCACAATTCATATGGGAAGCGACATACCCAACTTGGCTCGCCAACATAGTCATGGTAAAAAAGGCCTCAGGGAAGTGGATAATGTTTGTCGACTACAACAACATCAACCAAGCTTGTCCAAAGGACAACTTCCCTCTCGCTCGCATCGATCAGCTCGTGGATGAAACAACCTGGCACGAACTCCTAAGCTTCATGTATGCTTGCTTTGGATATAATCAGATCCAAATGAACCCGAAAGATGAAGAACACCGCATTTTGCACAGACAAAGGGGTGTACTACAATAAAGTAATGTCATTCGTACTAAAGAACGCTGAGGCTACCTACCAAAGGCTAATGAACCAAGTTTTCAAGAGTCTCATCAGACAATCCATGGAGGCCTACGTTGACAATGTGCTAGTAAAGAGCATCCGGCGAGGCCATCACCTAGAGGACCTAGACAAATGCTTCTAGCTCCTCCGTTGCTTCCAACTATGCCTAAATCCCACCAAATGCACGTTCAGAGTTACGGCGGGAAGTTCCTAGGCTTCATGGTAACACAGCGAGGGATTGAGGCTAACCCCGAGAAGATCAAGGCATTAAAAGACACCAAAAGCAAGTATCTCATGGTGGACAAAACGACCTTGGCACTGGTATTCTCTACTAGAAAACTTTGGCCTTACTTCCAAGCTCACACGATCAAATTGCTTATGCAGCTACAGCTCCGGGAAATCCTGCAAAGGCCTGAGGTGTCAGGAAGGCTGGTCAAATGGTTCGTGGAGCTAGGAGAATTCGACATACAATTCCTGCCTAGTCCCATAATCAAGTCCCAAATCCTTGCATACTTCATTTTGGAATGCACAATCCCGCCAAAAGAAACACCCAGCTCTGACATTATGGCTCCGGCACAGTGGACCTTGCACGTCGCTAGTAATAGGTCCCAAGGGGGCCACTCTCGAGTGCGCACTCCGGATGAAATTCCCTGCAACCAACAACGCCGCAGAATACAAATCCCTGATCGGTTGCCTCCGCCTAGCCATTGACTATGAAGTAGAAATTTTGACCATCAACACCAACTCTTAGTTGGCAGTCTCATAGGTCAAGGGGGATTACGAGGCAAAAATTGAGCAACTCGTGCAATATCTCCAGCTGGCCAAATCCCTCATCGAAAGAGTAAAGTCTCACCAGATCCTCCACATTCCTCGAGAGCAAAACACCAGGGCAGACGCGCTATCCAAGCATGCCACTCTAATACAGGATACCAAACTCTGCGTCGCCAAATCAAGGACTTGCTCATTCCCAGTATCTCAGCCCCCTAGGAGATCGCTGCCATCATCGTTAATAATGAGACGCAATTCACAGGAAAGGCCATCACCAAAATATGCGGGAACTAAAGATAGAATTTCGTCATACGGTCGTGGCACATCCTCAAGCTAATGGACAAACCAAAGTAACCAATCACACCATTCTAAAAGGCCTGAAGACCAACCTTCAAGAGGTCGGGGGCAATGGATGGACACTTTCCCCAATGTCTTATGGGTCTACAGAACGATGACGAGAACACCAATCGGGGAAACACACTTCAATCTCTACTACGGATTAGAAGCTTCCATATCCGTGGACATCTAAGCCCCAAGCCCCGCGTCCAAGCTTTTGACCCAACAAAAAATTAAGCCCACCTACAGGGAAACTTGGAATTGGTCCAAGAAGCCAGGGATTAAACAACTCAAAGGATTGCCGCATATCAGGGCCCTTAGAAGGACAATCTCTCTCCAACTTAGGAAGGGGCTTTTGTCATCATAGCGGTGGTAAAACCCATGACTTGCAAGCTTAGAGATCCGGACGAGAAAACGCTCCCATAGACTTGGAATGCACAAAAAATGTGCCTCTTCTACCAATAAACTGTAACAAGTTGTATGGCCAAGGCGCCTCGCTACCGTATCTTTTTTAACATCAATACAACACACCTTGTTCTAGTCTAGCAATGAAGTTCAGGCAAGATAGATGAAAGTGTTTCTACACCTCTCAGGCAAGATTAACGAAAGTCTTTCTGCACCTCAGACGAAATCATTGAAAGCCCTTCTGCACCTTAGGCGAGACAGACAAAGGTCTGTCTTCACCTCCTAGGCAAGATGGACAAAGGTCCATCTGCACCTTCACATGGACGAACCCCAGTTTTCCCGAGGCATGAACGAATAAAGTTTCTACGCCACCTCCACCCGGACGAACCGCGGTCCTCCTGAGGCGCGAACAAACAAAAGTTCTTTGTCACCTCCACTCGGACGAACCCCAGTTCTCCTGAGACATGAACGAACAAATGTTCTTTGCCACCTCCACTCGGACGGACCCCTGTCCTCCTAAAGCGCGAACGAACAAAGGTTCTTCGCTACCTCCACTTGTACGAACCCCAGTTCTATTTAAACGCGAATGAACAAATGTTTTTTGCCACCTCCACTTGGAAGAACCCCAATTCTCCTAAGACGCGGAAGAACAAAGGTTCTTCTCCACCTCCACCTAGACGGATTTCGGTCCTCCTAAGGCGCAAACAAACAAAGGTTCTTTACAACTTCCAATTGGATGAACCCCGGTTCTCTTGAGATACGAACGAAAAAAGTTTATTTGCCACCTCCACCCGGACGGACCCCGGTCCTTCTAAGGCGTGAATGAACAAAGGTTCATTGCCACCTCCACTTGTACGAACCTCTGTTCTCCTGAGACGCAAACGATCAAAAGGTTCATCGCCACCTCCACCTGGACGTACCCCGGTCCTCCTAAGGTGCGAATGAACAAAGATTCTTCGCCACCTCCACTTGGACAAACCCTGGTTCTTCTTAGATGGGAATGAATAAAGGTTCTTCGTCACATCCACCCGGATGGATCACGATCCTCCTAAGGCTTGAACAAATAAAGGTTCTTTGCCACCTCCACATGGACGAACTCTAGTTCTCCTGAGATATGAACGAACAAAGGTTCTTCGCAACCTCAACTCGAATGGACCTCAGACCTCTTAAGGTGATAACAAACAAAGTTTCCTTGTCACCTCCACTTGGACGCACCCCAGTTCTCCTGAGATGCAAACGAACAAAGGTTCTTTTCCATCTCCACACGGACATACCTCAGTCCTCCTAAGGCAGGAATGAATAAAGGTTCTTCGTCACCTCCACTTGGATGAACCCCAGTTTTCCTGAGATGCGAATGAACAAAGGTTATTCACCACCTCCACCCGGACAGACCCCGAGCCTCCTAAGGTGCGAATGAACAAAGGTTCCAAGCCACTTCCACTCAGATGGACCTCGGTCCTCCTAAGGTGTGAACGAATAAAGGTTCTTTTCCACCTCCGCCCGGACGGACCCCGGTCCTCCTGAGCCGCGAACAAATAAAGGTTCTTTGTCACCTCCACTTGGAAGAACACAGTTCTCCTAAAGGAACAAACAAAAGTTTCTCTCCATCTTCATTTGGATGAACCCCGGTTCCCCTAAAGCCCTACACTAAGTCACCACTATACAGACAACAACAGGGGGTGGTTTGATTACTACCAAGATCCCCCACCTACTAATGGCAGTAGGACCTTCGCCACACAAAACCGATGCCCGGAGGAAACCACAATACTCAGGCAGTCAATCCTTAGGTGAGGTTGTCAAGCTTGGAAATTTCACGGCTCGTTGCTTAGCGGTTCATGACTCAAGAAAATTTGGGGGCATTTGATTGGGTTCCCCTTGAATTTTTTGAGTCCCTAAAGCATGCTCATGAAGCTGCGAGTCCCTAAAGCATCCAAGAAGGAGGTCGTACCCACGCATGTGCCCTGCGTGGCCGCGCACCACACAGAAGAATATAGCCCTTTACTCAACAAAAGCTGAGTATACAGCTCTAAGTAAAGCTGCAAGAGAAGTCGTGTGGCTCAAGAAACTTCTGCAGGAGCTGATCGGAGAAGAAAGAAGCCCAACACAGATTAGTGTGGACAACATATTTGCAATCGCTCTTGAAAAAAATCCTATATTCCACAACAAAACTAACACTTGGAGATCAAACTTCATTTCACTCGAGACCTAATTACTCGGAAAGAAATCACCTTAGATCACTGCGAATCAAATGATCAACTTGCTGATTTACTCACTAAACCCTTGCCAACTTGTTCCTTTACAGATTTGAGGGGAAAACTCAAAATGGTGGACTATCGCGATTGCGGGAAAGTATTGGAAGTCAATCCCGACAAACCTAGCGTCGGCAACCTGCATATCATAAAAGAGGAAAGTTAGTCTCCACAAGCAAAGGGAAAGTGCAGCCAACAAGCCACAATGCATTTGTTCCAGAAGCCTGAAACATGTCGGTGTTCTTTTCTTGGCCCTACTTTTTATGCTTCCTGTTTCTATGTAATGTGGTGATGTTATTTTACTTATCTACCCTTGTTGTGTAGCTATATATAAAGGCTTAGTGTGTATGTGGTGGGTGAAGGATTGTAATATGAAGAATGTAGTGAAGGTTGAGTGGTGTTGTATCAATATCGTTTTGAAGACAATGATGATCTAGTTGTGCCGCCTACTTTCTCCCACCCATCTCACTTATTTTTTTCTTACAGAGCACACATCCAATTGCTTTCGATAAGAAACCTCGATAACTAATTTTTATCTTCTTCTGATTTAAAGGAGTATACAAGTTAGGTTGCATTCCTTTTTATATGTGGTGTTAATTGGTTTGAGTGGTGCATTCCGAATATTGAAGAACCTTTTTGATGCATTTCATTGTGGATTGAGCTGGGAGTTCTTTTTAGGCTCCGTTTAGGTTGCATTCCTTTTTGATGATTACGACTGTTTGAACCGGACCTTGTCCCCTCAAACGGAGCCTTAATATGATTCAAATAGTTCTCATACTGGACAAAAAGCCAGCATCACACATTCTTGTCATCTAAAAAAGAGGCAACCACATCTTAGCGGTTTCAATCATCTTAATGTTATTTCACAAGCACATTACATTGGTTCGGTTAAGCATAATCTGAAATATAGGTTTCTAATGGTTTAATAATGCTTAAAGCAAGTGTGCTGTAACTTTTTTTGACATATATGAAATTTTTCAGGTGTTTTATGATAATGACGCAGGAACGAAAGTGTGATTATATCCTTACAAAATTAATGCCAACGATGCATGAAGTCCTTTTATGCTACATAAACATTGCCTAACTCTTCCTCTCGAACGGATCGTAATCGCTCGACCGGTGAAAATAAGTCCAGCCAAACGGAGCCTAAATCACTGTGCTTAATCTGTTCTTCCAATATGCCCCTGATTCATGGTTTCAGGCTCTAGATTAGTGCCTCCAGAGACCAACGCTCTTGCACATGGATAATGTTGTTTAACAAAGCTCACCCACTACACGTAGATTCAATAATTGTTTAGTACAGAATCTTTATAGTAGTATTAAATAAAACGGTAAATTTAGTACCAAATCTGTATATTAGAATTGAAAAAATTTCGCGCACCCATAGATTCAATAATTGGTATTGTTAACGGTCTACTTAACGCTCCTGGCAGATCGGACTAAATTCGGGCGTCTAAGCCCGCAAAGCGGTCAAGCGCGCACACAATCATGGAACAAGAGATGTGGTACACACGCCGATTTTAGCGTAGAAAAACCCCTTAACTAGGTAAAAAACCACGTGATCGGATCTGTGCTGATTAAACTCCACTATGAGCTTCGGGTTACAAATTTGTTGTAGAATCGAGGACGACAAACCGCTCCTCGTAACAAATGGGGATGAGAGAGAGCACACTTGTGCTCGGTAGGCGACAGACCGCCTCACGCGAAGCTTAAAGTTAGTGACCTTTGGCGATGACGATCGCTTCTGAGCGACGTGCGTGAGTTGATCACGGTCACGGTCTCGCGGAGCGTCGGTGTAATGTTGGCAAGGACTTGCAGGAGGTTGCGCGCAAGGAGGCTTCCCTCATCGGCTCGTGAAATAGTCTCTTGGAGGTGGACTTAGTCGAATTTATGATAGAGAGACATCGACTCGTAGTAGAAATCCGGCAGAGCTCTTGTACTTGTACTAGGTAGGAGACATGCCGCCCCACACGAAGCTTAAATTTAGTGACCTTTGGAGATAAAGAGCACTTTTGGACGATGTACAGGAGCTGATCACGGTCGTGGAGCGTGCAGAGTAATGTTGGCAAGGACTTGCTAGAGGTTGCGCACAAGGAGGCTTCCCTGATCGTCTCGCAAAACAGGCTCTTGGCGATGCTTGCTGTTCCTGTACATACTCTTACAAAAATCTCCCAAGGAGTCCTAGTCGGACAAGGCGCTCAGTTTCGTCTCTGAGCCTGGTACATTCTTCCATGGTGTGGTCAGTTCCCCAATGGAACTCACAGTATCTTGACTGGTCATTCCTCATATTTGGTGGCGACACTTTCGGTCAATGCAGTGCTGGATTGTCCTAAATTGCATAGAGTACATTAGTCTGTGTAGTGTTCAATGAAGTGTATTCTCGAGGCGGCCGTGGCCCTCTGTCATTTTTGGAGTCACGACAACGCTCAGTATTATGATGTCCTTCATTGTGTTGCTCTTCTTGCCTTTTAGGGGTTACTCCTGCCCCTCTTCCTCTTCTCATCTCCTTCAAACTTTCGTCGTTGCGCTTCGATAGCTTCATCAGCGGATATTTGGGCCTCAACTCGATGTACAAGGTCCGGGTAACTTGGCATGGTTTCCCTCATTAGGGCTGAATAAAAACCACTTGGACGGAGGCCTCCAAGGAATACACACCTCAAAAGTTCGGGGTCCACTCCCGAAATTTGTCATGCTTCAGTAGTGAACCGACAGAAAAATTCCTTCAGGGTCTCCCCTTCATCTGGCGAATCCCTGACAGATGTGAGGGATCTCGAACTATTATGTGGTCGGCAACAACCTACTCGGCGAATTGACGCGCCAACTCTACAAAGTTGTCAATGCCCCCAATTTGAAAGGAATGGAACCAAGTTTGGTCTTTGACCTTTTAATGTTACTAGAAACACCTGTCAGAGCAATTGATCGGAAACATTGTAAATTCTCATGATAGTAGTGAGGTGGTTGATATGTTCAAGAGGATCCTCTATTCTGTCGAACGTCTCGATGTTTGGGAGATTGAAGCCATGTAGGATCAGATGAGCTAGAACTTAAGGCACGAGTGGGGAGCCTTGTTGTAGAGGACGGCAGGCGAAAGCATCCCAGCTTCAAGCATGTCCGTAATCTTGAGCAATCACCTCGCGTATCTCTTCGTGGGTGAGTCTTTTGCCTAACGGCGCACAAGCTTCTTCTTTTGCGTGACAACGACGGACACCCTCAGCGCCCTTATAGGCAAGGTGTGTGGAGCTGACAGCATCAGAGAATTCAATATATCATCCTCGTGGGAAACCTGCAGTGGCGGAGCGTGTTACTGAGCCGGAGGTGGGGGATTGACCAGTGCGAGAGGATGAGGAGCTGGAGGAGCTCCTTGATTCCTAACTAAAGCGAGCATCTCAACCTGCTGCTCTTCCATTTGTCGCATGCCCCCTTCTAAGGCAGCTACGGGCACGAGAACGGCTTCTGCATTGAGAATCTTGTTGATGAGTGAATGAGAGAGATCCGGCTCAATGCGTCCTCCGGGGATTGATACTACGGTGGTTTAGGCACTTCTTCTTGCCATTAAAGCTAGTCACGAGTACCGTTATGCTGAAGGTATTGTCTTCTTAGATCTTTGGGGGATGCTGGGAACAGATTCCCACATATGATGTCAAACTATTTCGATTTACTTAATGCTCTGGGAAAATCGGACTAAACTCAACCATATTAGAATATAGAGAGGTCAAGCACGGGCACAGTTACAAAACAAGAAATAGTACACACAACGATTTTAGCGTGGTAAACCTCTCAACTGGGTAAAAAACCACGTGACTGAATCTGTGTCGACCAAACTACACTATGAGCTTCGGTTTACAAATTTGCTATAGAATCGAGGGCGATAGGCCGCTCCTCGTTACAAATGGGGATGAGAGAGAGTACACTTATGCTCACTATACGACAGGCCGCCTCACGCTAAGCTTAAAGTTAGTGACCTTTGGCAATGACGAGCGCTTCTGGGCGACGTGCGGGAGCTGATCACCCTCGCAGAGCGTGCGAGGTAATGTTGGCGAGGACTTACAGGAGATTGCTCACAAAGAGGCTTCCCTGATCGGCTCGCAAAACAGGCTCTTGGCGGTGGACTTAGTCGAATTTCTGGTGGAGAGACGACGAATCGTAGGAGAAATTCGGCAGAGCTCTGGCACGAGGTGGAAGAAAATAAAGAGGAGAAAGATGAGAAATGAGGAGGCTTGAGGTTCCTTTTATAGCCTCCAGGAGGTGGTTACGGTAGTTATGCGGCTATCCGCACACCGTAACCACTAATATCATTATTCTAAGTATGATTTAGAGGATATATTTTGCTCATTATGCTTGCTATTCGTAGGCCAATAATATAATTAAAAATATTCCCCAACTAACCATGGTGGTTAGTGGGTGGTTACTCATGAAATGGACGACATTGATTGTGGCGGAATGATTGGACGGTGTGAAAGGGTCACCATGCATTGGCGGCTACATTGACGGCAGTCGGGGTGCGATTGCCCCTTGCGGGTGGCGCCCCACGGCTTAAAGGCGTTCGTGGGGAAGGGCAGCTGGGGTGCGGCCACCTCTTGCAGGCGGCGCTTGATAGCCGCCCCTTATGGTCGGTACCCCGCGGCCGCAGTCGGGGTGTGGCCGCCCCTTGCAGACTGCATCCCGCGGCCGCCCCTTTCAGGCAGCATCCCCCGACCGCCCCTTGCGAGCGGCGCACCGGGGCCGGAAGGTGGCCGCGTTGCGGCCACCCCTTGTGGGCAGTGTAAGGTTATCCGGATCGAGATCCTAGATGAGCTCGTTTTGAGGTTGGATCGGATGGTATGATTGAATCGATGCTCGTTTTACAAAATCATGATCGATTTACAAAATCGGGATCGTAGGATCTTAAGATCCTACAATCCAGATCACGATCCTGACAACCATGGGGCAGTGCCTTATGACCGGGAGGTGTCCGCGATGGCCGGGCGCGGGCCCCGCGGCATTGACGGCCGGTCGCGGTGGTATCTCGGATGGTGCACGTAACGGGATCGATGTGCGGGGGATTGCGTGACGCGATCGCGCGTGAGGCGGTCAAACCCATGATCCTACTAATTTAGTAGGGTCATGGGGAGTGGGCTAACCGCATACCAATTCGCTATTAAAAACATGACGGCTTCATCAGGTATGTTAAGCACACGATCTAGAGCTATGTTTCATTTTATGTATGTAAATTAATATGCATGGACTATAATTTGCTATGGTCTTGAGAAAGAATAGATCGTGTTTCATTTTATGTTTCACTTTGCACTCCCCAAATAGGGGGTTTTGACACTTTTGCACCCTTAACTTTTAGTTTTGGCACTTTGCACCCTTAAACCCTTGACTTTGGCACTTTGCACCCTCTCCTATTTATCATGTTTTTTTATTGCCATTAAAATATAATCTGAAGGGTATTTCGGTCAACAAAAATTGGTGCCTTTAATTTAGGTGGATTTTTAAATGAAATTCCATGTTTTAAATTAGCAAGATCAGCCCATTAGTTTAGGCTGATTTTTTTTTTCTGAACATAACTCATACAACCACCTGAATATAGTCAGATGTTGTATGGGTTTTTTTAGGAAATAATCAGTCTAAACTCATACAGTATCTGATTCAAGAGTTCTAAATAGAACTCGTACATCCACCAAAATATTCTAATTCCTCTTTGTTTTTTTTTATTTCCCAAAACTCATACAACCTCCGATCATTTGAAGAAAACAATTTACAGAACATCAGTGATGAAAGTCTTTTTGTTTTCTTGTCCTTTAACTAATTTAGGCTCAATTGTGATTGATTAGTTTTTCTTTCAAGACATTCACACACAGCACACCAAAGTTTTATAGTGGTTCTCCAGTGTATGGGTACATCCACTGTCCCTCCCACCTTTCTAACAGTATGTTAGACAAGACACTTCTCTAATAACTCAGCTCCTCAGAGCTTACAACATGATCCTGCGGGATCACTCAGTCTTCTCCAAGACTTACAACTCGGGTACAGAACCCTACCACTTAGATTCAAGAATGAATCCTACCACTCAGGCTCACATCCCTACCTTTGATCCAAGGGATCCTACCACTCAGATCTATACTAGATCCTACACTCAGCCTTTATAACTTAGGCTTACAACACAGATCTCACCAGATCTAACTCTTAGCCTTTATAATCTAGGCTTACAACTCAGATCATGAAAAGATCCGACAAAAATGATGTAATTATTGATGTAGATTAGACTCCAGAGATTTATTCTCTGAGCCTACAACTTCTTGAACTGAGAGAATCTCAGCCCAATTTTCTTCAGTCACAATGATGATGTTCTTCAAGAATCTGATGCTTGTGCTGGAATTTACTGAGAAACAAGTTTCTGATTGTGTTGATGAATGGGGGAAGATCAAGAATGATGGTCTTCAATCAGCTAAGCTGTTTTGGAAGAAATTAGATTGCTCTGCCACTCCTTCTGTCTTGAGAAAACCCTGAACAGATATCTTCTTCACTGATCCTGAGATTGATCTTTAGATTTGGCTCTGCTTGGATCGAGAAGTCACTATAGCTTGGGCTAGCCTTCGCTGTTTCTTCTTCCACGGAAAATATCCCTGATCGTGCTGTAGAAGATGTTGATTGACGCAGATAACTCAGAGAACCTTCAGATTCGTCGAAACGAGCTTCTTGTCTCTGCAATAATGGCGGGAGGAAGAAGACGAAGTCTCGCTCCTCTTTCATGAAAATGAGTTGATTCAATCAAAAGTTCTCAATCTGATCTGATTCCATTGCCTTTTATAATCTCACCATTCAGTGACTCAATTGACACGTGTTGTTGTGTTAATGACAGATTATAATCTTCATTTCACAGAATAAGACTGACGATGACGTTAGTGAGGAATTGCAGCTCTTTCATAACCAATTTGAATTTTGTTGACTTTGCTGACTTCAACCATTTTGAACTTAGAAAATTTCAGACAACTACCCAGGAGTTAAGTGAATAAGTTTTACTCAACGAATCTGGACTTAGACAATTTTCTGCTCTACTAGGCGTTCAGAGCGTTGAGTGAATAAGCTTCACTCAATGCTTTTGAACTTAGTTAACATTTTGCATCCTTCTACAACTCTAGGCGCTGAGAGTGTTGAGTGAACTGGCTTCACTCAACGCCTATATACTTAGTCAAATCTCATTCTATCTGAAGGCATTGAGTGAGCTGGCCTCACTCAATGCTTTCTTCCTTTGCCTCTAAAATCTGGCATTGAGAACGTTGAGTGAACTGACTTTACTCAACGCTTCTAGACTTATTCGATTTCTTTGTTTCCTCCTGGCTGTCTGCATTAGCTTGACTCAAAGTCTTTTGATCTTGGCGTTGAGTGAACAAGCTTCACTCAATGCTTCTAAACTTAGTTGATTATCTGTCTCCTTCTTCTTTGGCTTTGACAAAAACAGCATGGCGTTGAGTGAACAAGGTTCACTCAACGCTTCTGGACCTAGCAAAATTCTTTGATAACTTTGTCGTGGCTTTAACTGAAGAAGCTTAATTCAATGCTTTTGGCTATATGGCGTTGAGTGAGTTGTCTTCACTCAATGCATGTGGACTTAGCCGCATTTCTTCCTTGCCAACACTTAAAGTTTTGACTTCCTGCCTTCTCTCAGCACTATTAGTTGTATGGAGTTGAGTGAACTGGCTTCACTCAATGCCTGTGGACTTAGTAAATTTTTGTTTCTCCAACAACTGCCTTGATATCTGTCGTTGAATGATCTTGCTTCACTCAACGCCTGTGGACTTAGGTAAATTTCTGTCTTTCCAGTCAGCTTCTTTGAGTCCACCTATCAATATCACTTGGACCACCTATCCAATTAATATGGCATAGACCAAACTACATGCATGAACTTAAACATACATCAAATACAACTATGTGTATACTATTGACTTGTTTGACTTCTTACAAATCTAGGACATTGGGATCAATGGACCCAACAATCTCCCCCTATTTGAAGAAATCAAAACACCACTTAAAAATTCTTTGTCAATGATAGACACCAATATATGCAACAATAATATACAATAACAAATTATCACAAAAGAGTTAAGGGTTACCACATTTCCCATTTTTCACTCCCCTCGTTTCACTGTATGGTTCACCTTTTCCTTTCCACTTGTATTAGAACACCACCTACTCCCCCTATTTTGCTGCTTTGTCACCTAGTCACCTTCTCCCCCTTTTTGACTTCTTCAGACAGAGGGAGAAGCTGGCCATCTGTGATTATCTTCTCCCTTTTTTGATTACAGATAATCAACTGATGTTGGACTTGCTTTCGCTCAACAAGAGCATCTTCTACCAGGACTTTGGTCATTCTAGCCTTGATACCATTTCCTGGTCTTCACAACCTGCAAGATGAAGTAGTTCTTGCCACTAAACAACATATAGAGCAGCTAAAGCTATACCAAGTTCAACGTACCCAACT
Organism: Platanthera zijinensis; assembly: GCA_039513925.1. Taxonomy (NCBI): domain Eukaryota; kingdom Viridiplantae; phylum Streptophyta; class Magnoliopsida; order Asparagales; family Orchidaceae; genus Platanthera; species Platanthera zijinensis. The sequence goes on along the minus strand of CM077090.1, from coordinate 51,887,500 downwards.
CAAACTTGAAGGTGTTGAACTTTTCTTCATCTAGTGGCTTGGTAAAGATATCAGCCACTTGTTTGTCAGTTGGGGCAAACTCAAGATTAATATCCTCACAATCCACATTCTCTCTTGTAAAGTGATATCTAATCTCAATGTTCTTAGTCCTGCTATGTGAGACAGGATTCCTAGCTATACAGTATGCACTTATAAAATCACAAAATAAAGAGCTTCTACTTAACTGAATGTTATAATCCTGAAGTTGATGCTGGATCCATAGCAATTGTGTACAGCAGCTCCATGCAGCTATATATTCTGATTCTACAGTATAAATAGAAACACTAGTTCGTTTCTTGTTGCTCTATAGCACTAGCCCTTTTTCTAAAAATTAATAGGAGCCTGATGTGCTTTTCCTGTCCTCTCTGCAGCCTGCAAAGTCTGCATTATAAAAGACTATTAGTTCAAAATCCTTATTCTTAGGGTACCAAAGGCCAAGATCCGGTGTGCCCTTCAGATATCTCAAAATCCTCTTAGTAGCAGAGTAAAGGGATTCTTTAGGGCAGGCCTGATACGTAGCCCAGACACATATAACATACATGATGTCTGGCCTACTGGCAGTTAGGTATAGAAGTGAGCAAATTATCCCTCTATATAAAGTTTGATCAACAGGTTTTCCTGCCTCATCTTTGTCTAAAGACATAGTTGACCCCATGAGAGTTTTCATGGTGGAGGCATTCCCCATCCCAAATTTTTTAATCAACTCTCTGGTTAACTTAGATTGGGATATGGATAATCCATTATCAGCCTGTTTTACTTGGAGACCCAAGAAGAACTTAAGTTCACTTATACTGATCATCTCAAACTTCCATTGCATAAGTTTGACAAACTTTCTGCAAAGGTTGTCATCAGTAGATCCAAAGATAATGTCATCAACATATATCCGGACTAGAATGATCTTTCCCTTGGATTCCCTTAGAAACATGGTCTTTTCTATCTTCCCCCTTGAAAATTAATTCTCAATGAGGAAGCTAGACAGGGTCTCATACCATGCTCTAGGGGATTACTTCAACCCATATAGAGTTTTCCTAAGTCTATAAACAAAATTAGAATGGTTAGGAATAATAAAACCTGAAGGTTGTTCAACATAGACCTCTTCTTTCAATTCTCCATTCAGGAAGGCTGACTTCACATCCATTTAGTATACTCTAAATCCTTGGTATGCAGCATATGAAAGGAACAGTCTGATTGCTTCAAGTCTTGCTATAGGGGCAAAGGTTTGATCAAAGTCAATACCTTCTTTTTTTTGTACCCCTAAGCTACCAGCCTAGCTTTATTTTTGGTTATAATGCCACTTTCATCAAGTTTATTCCTGTAGATCCACTTGGTTCCAATTACAGTATGTCCTTATAGCTTGGGAACCAGCTTCTAAACCTTACACCTCTTAAACGGGTTCAATTCCTCTTGCATAGCTACAATCCAGAACTGGTCCATGTTTGCCACTTCAAATTTCTTGGGCTCCACTTGTGACAGGAAACTTGAGTATATTGTTGTGTTGATATATCTGCTCCTTGTCACTACACCTTGACTTACATCACCAATGATCTGGTGGCTTGGATGATACCTCAAATGTCTGACTGCTAGAGGCAATCTTCATTCAGTATTCTGTGCTTCAAAGTCTCCATCTTGTTGAATATCATCCACTTCCTTTATGCCTTGTGCTTCCTCTAGAATGCACACACTTTCATCTTTGTCTTGGACTATAGGTTCAGCTTCCTTAATAGTCAGCTTATCCATAATCACTTTTGTGCCTGCAGGACTAGAAGAGGAGCTTGACAGCTCACTATTAATCATATTTGACTCATCAAACACTACATTAACTGACTCCTCTACAACTTGACTTATCAAGTTGTAGATCCTATAAGCCTTACTATGATTGTTGTACCTAATAAAGATCCCTTCATAGGACTTGTCAATAAACTTAGTTATATAGGATTTCCCATTATTAAGCACATAACACTTGATCCCAAAGATTCTGAAATATGTAAGGTTTGGTTTTCTGCCCTTCAAGATCTCATAGGGAGTCTTCTTGTGGCTCTTGGTGATAAAAGCCATGTTTAGGACATGACAAGCAGTGTTTACTGCCTCAGCCCAGAAATATTCTCGGAGTGTTGTGTCATTCAGTAATGTCCTTGCAACTTCTATAAGAGTCCTATTCTTCCTCCCAGCGATCTCATTTTGCTGGGGTGTTCTTGGAGAGAAAAACTTTTGATGAATCCCAAGTTATTCACTGAACTTTGTCATGCATTCAGATTGAAACTCAATCTCATGATCACTTCTGATTTTGAATACAGAATAAATCAATTCATTATGAATTTGCTTGACAAATGTCTTGAAGACATCAGGGGTTTCCGACTTTTTCTTCAAAAAGAAAATCCAAGCAAATCTGGAAATTTTATCAACAACCACAAAGGTGTAGACTTTCCTATCTAGACTATGAACTGGCATAGGACCAAACAAGTCCATATGCAGGAGGTATAAACACCTCACTAAGTCTTTATTCCTAATGCTTTTAAAAGAAGCTTGGTCTGCTTTCCCTTTTGGCATGCAGAGCAAATTCCTTCCTTAGTGCATGTAATTTTAGGACTATTCCTAACTAGCTTTTTACTAAAGAGCATGTCTAGTCCTTTATAGTTAAACTAAGCTAGCCTCTTGTGCCATTGGACATAGTGTGAGGCTTTCTCATTTGCAACTAGGCATATGAGAGAGTCTGAATTTAGATAAAGAAAATTTAAATAATACACATTCCCACTCCGAGTGCCTATCAAAATGACCTCTTGGTCACTTGACCTCTTAATGTGGCATTCATCCTTGTGGAATGAAATGTCATAGCAAAGATCATAGAGTTGGCTTATGCTTATAAGGTTGTGTTGCAATCCTTCCACATGAGCCAGTTTTGTGAAAGTGACTAAGCCATTAGAGATTTTACCATAACCTCTGGTAATCCCTTTGTCTGATCCCCCAAAAATCACCATGGGTCCATTCTTCACTGGAATGAACTCCTTCAGATTGCTCTTTATTCTTGTCATGTGTCTGGAACAACTACTGTCCAAGTACCATATAAGGATATGGACACTTGGACTAACCTACAAAACATAATTACCTTACTTTAGGACCCCAATGTCTATTGGGTCCTTGGTGCATGTTAGTCTTAAAAGAAACATGTCTATCAGTAATTTTTCTGACTGGTAGACTCACTTTAGCTCTGGACACACTAGGGTTATGTCAGCAATCAATGGCATAATGGCCTATCTTGCCACAGCACCAGTACTCATGAAAGTTATACCTTCTTTTCTGAGCTAGTCTAGTAACTGTGTTATCAGCAGGACACTTTCCAGAAGGAACAACAGTATTCATCTTCAGATTTCTTTCAGCAATTATTTGACTGAAGGAAGGTCTTTCAGCAGCTTTAGTTAGCTTTCTCTGAGTGCTATCAACAACAGTTTTATTTGCAGAAATCTTGCTTCTGATAGCATCAGAAACACCTAAATCAGGCCAGCTGAAAGGCTGACCTTTAATCTGACTTTTTGCTGATTGAGTCTGAAGTTTGGGCACTATCCCATTCTTAAGAGTGGGGGATGGAACACCAAAGACAAATGGTCCAGGATGGGCCATTTGTATCTCTGCATGAGCAGCCTTGAAGGCACTCATCCCCATTTCTCTTCTCCCTACATTGGACGATACACTTATATCTTTCCAAGAAGAATTCCCATTCTTCCAATGACCATACATGGAGTCCTGGTCATACCTGTTAGTAGGGAGTATTACCCATTTAAAGGCAATGGGTGGCTGAGCTAGAGATTTTCCCTTTCCTTTGAAATGGGTAGCTCTAGTGTTTCCCTTGAATCCTACTCCTTTCTTATTTCTTTGATATGAGAAGGAGTCAATAATAAGCAATACAGAATTTGGCTTAGAAAATAAGCCACAATCATCTTCTCACTTTGGAGCTTTTCATTTAGATACCTTATAAGGGAATTCTTGTATGAAGGGGGGAAGATCAAGAATGATGTTCTTCAATCAGCTAACCTATTTTGGCAGAAATTAGATTACTCTTCTCTCCTTCTATCATGAGAAAACCCTGAACAGATATATTCTTCACCAATCCTGAGATTGATCTTTAGATTTGGCTCTGCTTGGATCGAGAAGTCACTACAGCTAGGGCTAGCCTTGGTTGTTTCTTCTTCCTCAAAAAATATCCATGATCGTGCTGTAATAGATGTTGATTGTCGCAACTAACTCAGAGAACCTTCAGATTCGTCGAAACGACTTCTTGTCTCTACAACAATGGAGGGAGTAAGAGATGAAGTCTTGCTCCTCTTTCATGAAAATGAGTTGATTCATTCAAAAGTTCTCGATCTGATATGATTCTATTACCTTTTATAATCTCACCATCCAGTGACTCGATTGACACGTCTCGTTGTGTTAATGACAAATTATAATCTTTATTTCACAAAATAAGATTGATGGCGACATTAGTGATGAATTGCAGCTCTTTCATAACAAATTTGAATTTTGTTTACTTTGCTGACATCAACCATTTTGGACTTAGAAAATTTCAGACAACTACCTAGGTATTGAGTGCGTTGAGTGAACAAGCTTTACTCAACGAATCTGGACTTAGACAATTTTCTGCTCTACTAGGCGTTGAGAGCGTTACGTGAATAAGCTTCACTCAACGCTTTTGAACATAGTCAACATTCTGCATCCTTTTGCAACTTCAGGTGTTGAGAGCATTGAGTGAACTGGATTCACTCAACGCCTCTATACTTAGTCAAATCTCCTTATGTATAAAGGCTTTGAGTGAGCTGACCACACTCAACGCTTTCTGCCTTTGCCTCTGAAATCTAGGATTGAGAGCATTGAGTGAACTGGCTTCACTCAACGCTTTTGGACTTAGTCGATGTCTATGTTTCCTCTTGGCATTCTGTAATAGCTTTACTCAAAGCCATTTGATCTTGGCATTGAGTGAACAAACTTCACTCAATGCTTCTGGACTTAGTTAATTTTCTGTATTCTTCTTCTTTAGCTTTGACAGAAACAGCATGGTGTTGAGTAAACAAGGTTCACTCAATGCTTCTGGACTTAGCCGAATTCTTTGACAAATTTGTTGTGGAGTTTAGTGATTTGTCTCCACTCAATGCATGTGGACTTAACCACATTTCTGCCTTGCCAACACTTAAAGCTTTGACTGTCTGCCTTCTCTCAGCGCTGTTAGTAGTATAGCGTTGAGTGAACTGGCTTCATACAATGACTACGAACTTAGTAAATTTTTGTTTCTCCAGCAATTACCTTGATTTCTGGCATTGAGTGATCTTGCTTCACTCAACTCCTGTGGATTTAGGTAAATTTCTATCTTTCCAGTTAGCATCTTTGAGTCCACCTATCAATGTCACTTGGACCACCTGTCCAATTAATATGACATAGACCAAACTGCATGCATGAACTTAAACATGCATCAAATACAACTATGTGTAAACCATTGACTTTGACTTCTTACAACTCTGGGATATTGGGATCAATGGACCCAACAAGTGATTTCAGCAGTTTCTGTGTAGTTTTCTTTTTAAAAATAATTTACAGATTTCAGAAATTATATTAGAACAGAACTTCATTAGGACAGATTTCAGCGATTTCAAACTCTTACATTAGAACTCATATAACAGAAATTTAGTACAACTCCCAAAACTAGCTTCATTTCAGAACTCATACAATAGATTTGTGAACTTATATAGAACTTCTTAAATAGTAGTCAAACAGAACTTATACAGTACTTATAAACAATGATCATTACAGAACTCCCAAAACAATCATCATTCAGTTTTGGATGGCTGATCACATATATGCCAATAATTTGGTTGATTTCATAAATGCAAAAGAACACTAAAAACAACAAATTATCCAAAATATAAAAAAATAGCAACTTATAAAGCAGTAGTCTTTGTAAACATCTGGCTGATCACATATATGTCGTGTAGTCTTCGTAAACATCCGGCTGACCTGCATAGAACACAAGATTAATTTTAGAATAAAGCCCATAATTATCGTTTTCCTCAGATATTTTATTCAGGAGATATTTTGTTCAAAAGATGTAACATTAGATTGAGTACCGTCAAAGAAAGAATGTGATGACCTACTTAATCTGTCTTGCTCAACAACATTTGAACGTTGTGCCTTCTTTTGCACCTAAATTTAAATAGTATTTAAATGCATCAAAATTAATATCAACAATGAATGAAAGCAAAAAATTATTATTTGTACTAACCGCTAGCTTGAGTCTAGATTTTGTTAGTAATGGTGGTTCAGTTTCCTTGGACGACTGCCCACAACTCTTTTGGTTATGTCCAATTACCCCACATTTGGAACAAGAATATTTTGTACCTATTCTATTTACACCATATTTCATGTTACTCTTCTCGTCTTTATCTTTTCTTCTTGAATGCTTTGAAGGTCTTCCGGGAAATTTTGGCTTTGTATTCCACGACACCACAAGATTTAAATTACATCGAGGCCACTCACCTTGTCCCTTAATGGGATTCAACATATGATTGTAAGCTTTCAAGAATGTAGTCGTCTTAAATAAGTGATCTACGTAGTCTTCAACCTTCTCCCTTTTAAAGAACATGCACGTTATAGCATGCACACATAGTATTCCACTTAGGTCTCACTTCCTACAACTAGAACTTTGGGATGTTAAATCAAATATTCATATGTCACCTGCCCACCCCTTAACCTCATATTTTTCTTTTCCATTCCACTCTAAAATATAATCTTGAACCCATTTTTTGTTATTTTCTATGATCTTTTAAATTACCGTACATATATCTCCAATAGATTTAAATATTTTCTCTCTTTGGATATGTAGTCTTCTCATCATAATTATCTTTATTATCTCAAGCATCGTGATGATAGGTTTGTCCCTGGACTTTAATATTACATTGTTGAAGCTCTCACATAAATTATTAAGTAGCATATCACATTTTGGCCATGTGCTAAAATGTGATCTTGCCCAATTTTTTGGATCTCTAGTCCTTACACATTCATAAGCCGCATTGTTGAATTATTTCAACTTCTTCATCTCCCTGTTAAAATCAATAACTCTTGTAGAAGATGCGTCCTTCCACAATAAATATTTGAGTTGTAAGCCTTTGTGTAATTTCTTGAAATTACTATACATGTGCCTTAAGCAAAAGTAGTGTTCTGCATTACGTAATAATTCTTCAACTGCCTGTATTAGTCCCTTATGTTTATCAGAAATTATAGACCATGCATATTGATTTACAATATTTAAATCTTGCATTAAAAGAGTAATAAACCATTGCTAGGTTTTTCTATTCTCTCTCAAGACCATATCATAAGCTATAAGATACATACCATTGTTCCCATCAATTCCAACTGCGCATAATAAAACTTCTCGAGTAGAAATTTTTAGGTGAGTTCCATCAAGTACTATAACTGGCCAACATCCAGCAATAAAACCCATCTTTAAAGCACCCCAACATATATATAGTCATTTGAATACACATGCTTAATTTTCAGATACTTGTTTGCACTGTAGTTTTACCGTTGTATAAGAATTACTTTGGCGGATTTCTTCACAGTAGTCCCATAGGCTGGCGTATTGCTCTAACTCTGTACCATGAATTATCTTGTTAGCATATTTTTTGCTCTATACATCTTCCAGATAGAAAGAGAAGTTCTATTTTCCATTTGCATAGTCTCTTGCATTGAACATACGGGACACTCAGGATTACTTCTCAGGTGGTGTTGATATTTATTTGCAAGTAAATTTTAAGTACAATGCTTAGAACTTGGGGCTCTATAGCATGTGTGTTGACCTCTAATTGCCTTAACTTGGAAGGTGTGATCATTCTTAGAGATGAATGCGACATACATAATCCAGCCACATTCGCAATTAACCTGAACTTTATCACAATAATTTTTGGTAAATTTAATAGGTCTCCCTTGCATATTGGAATAGGTCTGCACAGCATCTCTGAAATCTTAAGTTGTATTAAAGCATAGTCCAACTTGAAATTCAAAATATGATTCACCTGCATCCCCTTGATAAATCTGACAATGTGCTGATCTGCTTTTCTTTGAATTTGTGGTGGTAAGAAAACTATTATGTTCAATCATTTGAGGTCGCTCTTTATAACCGACCCATTCGACAACTTCATCAATATTTTCATCAAACTGCAAATCATCACTATCATAATCACCATCAAGAAAACCATTAGTAAAAGTGGAATCTGTGTCATCAGTGTCATCTTCATTGCTCACCGAGTTGCTATAATTTTGAAGTTATATTATTGAGGTAGGATAATCTTTGCCTCCATGCATATCTTGTTCAGCTTGAGCTTCCACAATTTCAACATAAACATCAACTTCTCTTTTCAATTTGATATATTGTATCAAACTTTTAACAACCTCATCATTATCCAACAGTAACAAATTATTACAATCACTACGATCAGATAAACAACAAAAAAATCTGACCCAACCATTATGACCAAGGTTTATTGTCATTTCATGCAAATCATGTAGCACTATCTCATGAGCATTACAGTAGTCAATATAATTGATTACATCAAGTATGTAAGCTATGTTTGCAGAACCTATGAATGAACCTGAATGGTGCATTCAGATAGTGAATCAGGAGGTTTCAAATGGCATGTAGAATACACAATCACATGCATCCTTAGTTCTATTAATCCACATTATCCTTTAACCTAATGAGTGAGAACAAAAAATTTAAACCAAAAATGAGGAAAAAACCTAGAGCAGATATGGATTTTGGTGAAAATAACTGGAAATTGGATAAATAATAAACATCAACCAGATTTAATTGTGATCAACCAAACATCAAATACTTGCAACCTAATACTAGATCAACCAGATTTAACCTTAAATAAGGTATAAACATCTCTGCATTCCAGAAATCTACCACATTAACGAACAAAGAATAGGGATTTATACCTGAATAAGGTTTAGATCTTGGCCAAAAAACCCCTCTCTGGGAAGATGAAGACCTAGAATCTACCCGGTAATAGAGATGATTGAAACGGTGTCGCTATTGCTAAAAAAGGCGGCGGAGGACAGCCTTGACGTCGATGCGAAGGAGCAGCGGAAGATAGCTGGGACGATCGCAAGCACAGAAGGCGGAAACAAGCACCGCTGCTATTTTATGGGGAATGGGACCGACTGATCAGCGGTAGGGTTTTGCCAGGTTTTAATCTATGTGCTTGAATCAAAGGATCAAATCACCCTTCATAACATAAATAAAAGGAAATAAAAGAAAACCATGATAAATAGGAGAGGGTGCAGAGTGCCAAAGACAAGGGTTTGAAGGGTGCAAAGTGCAAAAACTAAAAGTTAAGGGTGCAAAGTGTCAAAACCCCTTATTTGGGGGGTACAAATTGCCAAAAATCCTAGATAAGTTGTTAGAATCTTATATAAGAATAGGAGTAGAAAACCTTCATTTTTTAAATGCCACAAGATTAGTGGCATTTTTTAAAAAATGACGATAAATCTGTGGCATTTTTTAAAAAAAACAACGCTAAATCTATAGCATTTTTTAAAAACAAGCTGCCAGATCTGTGGGATTTTTTAAAAAAACACTCGAATGCATACTTGTATTAGCAACATTTTTTGAAAAGCGCTGTGGAGTTCTACAGTGGTGATCGCTTTTGCGGCGCTTTGTAAAGCATCGCGAAAACTTTCACGGTGCTTGAAAAATGCCGCGGAATGACCCAAAAAGCGCCGATGTAACCTTATTTTGTTATAAAATTCACACAAAATAAGTCAACCTACAAACTCTGTTATTTGACTATTTGTATGTGTAGCTGTGAGAAAAACTTTTATTAAACCAGCGTTTTAGGGTTCTTTCCGAAAACAATGAGAGGTCTCATGTTTAGCGCTCTGAAAATTGGTTTCATAAAACAACTTTGTAGGTTTTTGTAAAAATTTGTGATATGCGGAAAATGGGAAATCAGGTGCAGGAACACTCAACCTATCTGAGTCCAATTAAGCCAGATGCAAACAGAAGAGCAAGAATCTTGTACTATCATAAAATCCAGACAAGGCGAGGCATACATGGTGAGAAATGATTCGCCAATGTACCCGATGGAAGCAGAAAAAATATAAAGCAAGAAACTAGCTGCGTGGACTCAAAGAGTAACTGCTGACTTTGTTGTTAACCGCTACAGAGTCCGCTGAAATCGCTAAGTCGTTAAACCACAACCTAGCTGTGAGTACTACCCGTTATTCCAATGTTGAGCTAACTTTGATCGTTGATCTGCAAGACGCCTAACCTCACGGTCTCCTAGTCGCCAGATCACGCGAACTGCTGCTACCGAACTGAATAGGCCTCCAGAAGCGGACAACTTATTAAATTGGGAAAGAGTTGTAGAAGAGAAGACCACCTGGTCGTAAGTCATGATCTGCTACTATCCGCTGGTTTCTATCCGTAGAGTCTGCACTGTCCCTAACCGAAATCATAACCAAGTCCCTTGCTTTCCAATGCTATCCACACAACCTACACATCACAAACCTAGTGAACTCTTCAAACCGTGAGGATAAAAAACCCTATCCGCAGCAACTACTCAATCTCACTTACTGTTCATTCGGTGTTTTTTGATGTGATAGGGGGGTCATATGAATAGGTGCGGAGAGGAGTGTGATCACCGCCCTAGCTGATTTGATCACCACCCTATCCAACGGTGAGCACCAAGTGTATCCGCATAGTCGCGAATACAAAACCAGACCGCCGCGACTATGCTAGACAGCCAGTCCACCAAGGTTACACCACCAAGCCTGGATACCAAGCCAATCTACCTTGTCGGTAAGGCAATGCCAGGCTTGATCGCCATACATTCGGACTCTGTGAATATCGCCCCAGTCCACCCACCTGCGGACACTACTCCAGTCCACTCGTGCCTGTGGACACCTCTCTAGTCCATATACCCTGAGCCTACAACCTAACCACATAGGGTTGACAGCTGTCAAACTCGGAGGACAGAGATACTAGTCAGTGCAAACCGCGCGATCTCCCGGACTGAGCCAGTCCGCACAAACTGGCGAACTCTGGCACCAGTCCGCTCTAACTGGCGAAATCTATAGTTGTCACCAACCGCGCCACCAGAGTTATACCAAGGAACACGCCATGTCGATCTCTTAAGCTCTAGTACAGTCCATAACCTAGACTCCACAAACTTTATACGAGTCTGTACCTCGCCTGTCTTGATGAGCTCCGCAGATAGCAACCCTATCAGCCTAGTTACCTTCTGGGAACCAACTTCCTGCTGAACACAAGCCAGACTTTCTAGCCTCCACTTCTGTCCGCATAGACTGCGTGAATAGGCCACCTAGGCTGCCACTTTCACTTCATAATTTTCAACACTCCCCATTGAAGTGAGAAGTGGTAACCAGCCCCCAGCAGTCCCCATAACCGTGAACATGGCCCCTCCGATAGCAGCATCGAGATGATGTCCGCTAAATAGTCCTCACTCCGCATATACCGAACCATAAGGGGTCCCTCTAGCACCTCTCGAAAGGATACATGTTTCCCTCCACCTTCTTCTCCATCTTTAACACCCACTTGTACATCACAGGAGTAACACCATCAACCTTGGCACAAGGTCACAAGCCTCATCTCCCCTGAGGGCAGTAACCTCCTCATCCTTGGAGCTTTCCACCTCCTTGACTCCAGTGGTATCATCACAGCTAGAAGGCCCTCGCTCGACCAGAGGGCCTTCGAAGAAACAAGATACCGAGCTCATCATGTTTCCTTCGCTATATCGAGCTGGTTGTTTGAAGATCCTCTTCGATCTACAAAGTGCCTAATCACGGCAAACCACCTCCACTGCTTCTTCTAAACCAGCTCCGTTCTCGGGCAAACCTGGAGCATTGATCCCCTTACTTCCTGAATAAGAAGCCACTGTCTTGGAACTAGAAGCACCTGGAGCATCACTCCCTCTGCTTACTGAACCAGATGCCTCTGCCTTGGAACTAGAATCACCTGGATCATAGCTCCCCCTGCTTCCTGGACCAGAAGCCTTTGCCCCGGAACTAAAAGTACCTGGAGCATCTCTCCCCCTACTACCTGAACCAGAGACCTTCGCTCTGGAGCTAGAACAACCTAGAGATCCTGGTGACACAGGTAGCTCCAACAGAAGATCTTCAGCAGCCTCCTTCTCGCAATCCAACCTTCTTTCTGGCAGCTCTATAAAAGAGCCACCACTATATGAAGTCAGATCATCGAAGACCACGTCTCTCGAGATAACGAACTTCTTCATCACTGGATCAATACACTTCCATCCTTCTTCTGCTCATTATAGCCCACGAAGACAAGCTTTCTTGCCTTCACATCCAGCGCATCCGGGACGTGTACATAACAGGTCGACCCAAACACCCAAAAGTGTTCCATGCTAGGCTTCTCCACGAACATCAGCTCATGAGGAGACTTCATGTTGATCAGACTTAGAGGCATATGATTGATGACATATGACGCGCAAGCCATCCCCTCCGCCCAGAAGGCCCTAGAAATGCCTTTGGAATGAATCCAATACTTGTATGTCTCCGTCAAATGATGGATCTTCCGCTCTCCTACTCCATTTTATTGTGGAATATGCGTATAGGTGAGCTCTCTCTGGATTCCATGCTTCCTGCAAAAGTTAGAGAACATGATTGAAACGAATTCACCTCTATTGTCCGTTCTATACTTCTTGATCTGCAGGCCAAGACGGGCCTCCAACAGCTCCTTGAACTCCACAAACAAACTGAACACATCCGACTTCACCTTCATGAAGTACACTCAAGTGTACCTCGTGTAGTCATCAATCAAAATCGGCATATACTGCTGCCTCCAAGACTGGCGGTGATGGTTGGTCCCAACAACTCACCATGGATGCACTCCAACGGTATTGTACACCTGGTCTATGACTTATCAAATGTGAAGCAATGATCCTCACCGTATTGACATCCTACGCAAACATGACTGTCACCGAAGGATGATAACCAAGGCAAGCCTTTCACAAATATCCTCACCGTCATTGCTTTCAACTTGTCCATCCCGATGTGTCCCAGTCTTTCATACCAGATAGTTTCACTATAATTGTCCCTCATCCGATCAACATAAGAACTTGTTGATAACACAACTAAGTTCATATCCTTACTCCCTACAAGAGCCATGTTTACCGACTAGAGTTTAACCTTATAGTCTTTCTTAAAGTGGCCAAGCTGGTTGTATTTATAGCACCTTGCGTAACGCCCTTGAATTATCAATGTTTAATTTAATTCTTTGGCCGGCGTAATATTGACGTCAGGGCGATACGTTGACGCTTAGTTGATGGGTACCGTTGTTGGAGCGTGATTTTTTCTCATTTGGTATCTGATATTTTTGACTTAGAATATTAGCATGGCTAATTTCTTGTGAGTTTTGATATTCCCTTGCGAGTCGGGGTTCATTTTGGAATACGGTAGAGCCTTTTTGGGATAATTGGTTTTTTTAGGCTTTGGGGAAGTTTTTTTACCGAGTTTGGTCTGTTGAATCCTAAATTCGACTTCGCCATTGGATTCGTAACATCAATATTTAGCTACGGTGGAAATTTTGTAGAAATCCGAGTTGATTTGAGTTATATTATAATATAACATATGTATATAATATGATATTATATTATATCATATAATAATAAAATATGTTGGAACCGAGTACTATGAGAGATAATATATAATATCATATCAGATATTATAACCAAGTACTATTCATCTTCTTCCACAAGCTATCAGATAGAAAACGTGGAAGAAAGGGGCGGCAGGTTTCGCTAGACTTTCGGCCACCACTTTTAAGAGCTCCGGTGCACGAAATCGTCGTCGGAGACTAGATCCGGGAAGCTCTCGCCAAGATCTACGCATTGGTGGTAAGTAATTGTGATTTATTGAACTTTTGGTGTTAGGGTTTCTCACCTTGACCCTCTTTCATCCTAAAAAGCTTCAGGGATTGTTGCCTAAGAGTTCTTGCGGCCAATCCTTGAAGCGGAGCGTTTGTGAGGCCGGATTTCTGAAGATCTTGAGGCAAGTCTTATGTTCTTTATATGTCTTTCTGAATTTTCTTAGCTATAGTATAGTACTTAGTATAACAGTAATTTAGCTTTTCTCTTCTTGCTGTGGCCAGGAAAAAAAGCCTTTTTCTTTTGTTGGGCTCCTACCTTGTCCACCCTTCCCGTACACTTAGTTCTAGTCTAGGTTTAGCAGTTGTCACAAAATAAAATGATGGATTATAAGTATAGGAACCTCTGCTTGGGAAAGACAGGATTTCTGCCAGTTTTCTACCTTGGGCGTTGAGTGGTCTGTGCAGCTAAGTAAAAAGCATTGAGTTTGCTTGATACACTCGACCCAGCATTGAGTGAAGGCTTGGCGTTGAGTGTGTTGACTGCTTAAGGCTTGGCGTTGAGTGTGTTGACTGCTTAAGGCTTGGCAGTGAGTGTTGTTAACTTGGGGTTGAGTGTGTTGACTGCCTAAGGCTTGGCTTTGAGTGTGTTGACTGCTTAAGGCTTGGTGTTGAGTGTTGTTAACTTGGCGTTGAGTGTATAACCTTGGCGTTGAGTGATTTGTGAGGCTAAGTAAAAAAGCATTGAGTGCACTGAATTCACTCAAAGCGGTGTTGAGTGAAGCTATTATGGCGTTTAGTGAAGGTGAAATAGTTGAGTTAGCGGGTGTGCCGCTGAGTTCTTTGACTACACTCAACACAATGTCGAGTATACTCGACACTTTTCCCCGGACTTAGAATGGGGTTGAGTGCATTACATGGCGTCGTATGGCTACTGCATACGTTGTGTATACTCAAAGAATCAGCTGAAGCTTAGAAATTTCTTGCCAAATTAAGTTGAATTCGACGAGTATGATTTGGGATGATTTGTTATGGTTGTTAAGTATGGCTTTTGGTTGGCAGTGGATACATGACCTCCAACCTAGTGCTAAATTGTGAATCATTATACTGCTGGAGTTATATTTGGGACTGTGAGTTTATGTTGGACAAAGTGGCCATCACCAAAGTACCTTGTTTATATGTTTGGATTGATGGGTTGAGTTAGACATTGAGGCCACCACCCTAGTGCTTATTGAGGCATTTGGACTACTTGGTTGTGTTGGACAATGTGGCCACCACCGCAATACCTCTTGAAACATTCTTGGTCCGTAAGTTTGGGTTGGACAATGTCGAAGTAT
This sequence comes from Platanthera zijinensis, assembly GCA_039513925.1. NCBI lineage: Eukaryota > Viridiplantae > Streptophyta > Magnoliopsida > Asparagales > Orchidaceae > Platanthera > Platanthera zijinensis. Next base: position 51,872,239 of record CM077090.1, on the reverse strand, counting down.
GAGACCGGGCAGTCTGGCGGTTTGAGCCTGGCGGGTTGTTGACCGGGCGGTCTGGCGGTTTGTGCCTGGCGGATTGAGGTTGGCGGGTTGATTTCCAGGCTGTCGCCGTATGGTATCCGGCGGTCTGTCGGCTTGTCTCTGGCGGCTTGGAAACCGGCCGGTCTAGCGGTCTCCTACCGCATCTCTCCCTCTTGGTTCTGGTGTTGCCGAGCGGTTAGAACATTGTCTAACCGCGCGGCCTGTTTCAGTCTCTTATTCTAGCCGCCCAGATCTGTTGTATAGCTTTAGTCCCACATTGTTAATTTGTATTCTTCTCTCTCTCCTCCATTCTATAAAAGGGAGGCCATACCTTTGTAAATGATATCTTTTTGGATAATAAAATTTCAATTATTCAAAGTTCCGGCTTGTTTTCTAGTCGTTAGTTCGCTACTGTTAACATGGTATCAGAGGGATCGATCTTCTCCTCCTGATTCTGTGCGCCCTGTCCGCGCGGCTTGCCCCTTCTTCTCGCGACCTGTTCTCGCTGTTTGCGCCCTGTCCGCGCGTCCTCCTTCTCCTGCCCTTCTGTCGCTGCGACCTGTCTCCTTGTTCGTCGCGACCTGCTTCTTTATTCGCAGTTTCCGTTCGCGCGGTCTATCTTCTAGCCGTTCGACCTCTTCCCCGTCTTGGACCTGCGGCTTGGTCGTGGCTTCTCTGGCCGCTGGTGTCGAACATCCTGACCGCCGCAGCTCGTCTTCTTTCTATCCGCTCGGCTTATATTCTAACCGCGCGGCCTCTCGCAGTTATCTCCTATGGCCCTTTCTGAGACCTCCACCACCACCACTCCTATCGCCACTCCGGCGCCGCTTCCTACACCCTCTGGCAACCTTGGCACGGTTTCTAAACTTGTTGGCTCCAACTATCCGGATTGGAGCGTCTCCTTCACTTTTCTTCTCCGCTCTCAGCGCAAACGTCATCACCTCACCGATGACCCTCCTCCCTCAGACTCTGTTGAATTTGATGACTGGGATGCCAGTGATGCGCTTGTCCGCACGTGGTTGGCTAACAGCCTCTCCGATGAATGTCTTCCTGTCATACGCCATGATGAGACGGTCAAGACCGCGTGGCTTCACCTTGCTGCTCTCTACTCAAAGGGGGCCCAGACATCCCGCATTTATACTCTCTACGCGGATCTCTTCGCTCGCCCTTCCATGTCTCCTGCTGCGGCTTATCAGCAAGTTCAGGCTCTTGGGGCCGAAATCCTCCAGAATCGCCCCTTCTCCGCGGACTTGGCCGAACAGCACAAACACTTCCAGGAACTCCTGGTTGTTTGTTATCTTCTCCGGCTTCCTGAGTCTTTTGATATGATCCGCCAGCAGATCTTGGGCGAAGCCGAGTCTCCCACCTTGGATGCCACCGCAGCTCGCATCGCCGCGGTTACTTCACTGCTCCACCGTCCTCTATTGTCTTCCCCTCCTCCACCGGACTCCTATGCTCACCAAGTCCAGCGGGGTGGCAATAGTGGTCGCAGCCAATCTGGCACGCGCGGTCCGTCCAGGTTCCTCTGCTCTCACTGTGGTCGTACCGGCCACTCAGTTGACCGCTGCTGGCAAAAACATCCTCATCTTCGTCCCTCCGGTGATACTTCTTCCTCAACCTCCGCCTCCTCTCGGCAGTCTGCTTCTGTGGCCACCACCTCAGGTAGTGCACACGTCGTTACCCAAGGTAAATGGCTCATTGACTCTGGTGCTATAAATCACATGACCGGCAACCCTCACTGCTTCTCTCTCCTAGAGACGCATGCTCGGTTACCCCGGTTCTCGTTGCGGATGGTTCGCCTTCCCCTGTTCATGGAACGGGCATGGTTCAAGTCACTCCCTCGCTTCGCTTAGCGGACACTCTCTATGTCCCGAAGTTCCCTTGCAATTTACTCTCCGTTACTACTTTATGCAAGCAACTTCAGTGTTCTGTCTTATTTACTCCTACTTCTTGTTGTTTTCAGGACCCGAGAACCCAACGGACGATTGCTACTGGGACTGAGAGCGGCGGCCTCTACTTCCTCGACAATGTTTCCGCTCTGTCCGCCTTCTCTTCCTCGTCTACTGATCTGCTTCAATGGCATCTTCGCCTTGGACATCCTCCTCCTCGGATTCTGCATCAGCTTCTTCCCCACTTACCTCAACCCAGTCCTCCGCTCAACTGCGATGCGTGTCAGCTTGGCAAGCATCACCGTTCCTCCTTCCCGCAGAAGCAAGGCCGTGGTTCCTCCCGCCCTTTTGATCTCATTCATTCTGATATCTGGGGTCCTGCTCCTACTCCCACCGTTGGTCGGGGTAGTTTTTACTTTGTAACTTTTATGATGATTTCCTCTCAGATGTACCTGGGTCTATCTATTAAAAGATCGCTCTGAACTCTATCTGTATGGCAATCTTTTTTATAATATGATTAAAAACTCAGTTTGCTAATTTCTATTAAAGTATTGCGCTCTGATAATGCTAAGGAATATCTCAGTCATGAGTTTTCATCTTTTTGTATGCAACATGGTCTTATTCATCAGACCAGCTGTGTTTACACCTCCCAGCAAAATGGGGTGGCGGAACGTAAAAATCGCCATCTCCTCGATATCGCTCGCACTCTGATGACACAGATGCAGGTGCCTCGCTCCTATTGGGGCTATGCTGTTCTTCTTGCCTGCTATCTCATCAATCGCATTCCCTCTTCTGTTCTTCACGGCAAGACCCCCTTCTCCATTCTCTACCCAACCAAGGAACCCTTTCCTCTTCCTCTCCGTATCTTTGGGTGTACGGCCTCGTGCATGCTCCGTCTGCTACTCGCGACAAGCTTTCCCCCCCTCCACCAAATGTGTCTTTTTGGGTTACTCGACAACTCAAAAAGGCTACTGTTGCTTTGATCCTATTCTGCGCCAACAGTTTGTTTCCGCAGACGTCACCTTCTTTGAAAATGCTTCCTACTTTTCTTTCCCATCTTCACCTCCTCCTGCTGTCTCTGACTCTCCACCATCTCTCTGTGAGCCTTCCACACAGGTCGACGTCTCCCCTCCTATGTCGTCTCCTCCTCCGTTTCCTCCTCTCCTATTATCTACCCTCCTTCGTCTCCGCC